>CM038675.1:516258936-516949299 GCA_021605145.1 Aegilops bicornis
CTACACAAAAAAGTCATCGGCGTGAAATAGTTTCACGGGCAATTCATTCTATGATTTGATTTCGTCCCGAGATCAAAATTGTCAAATTTGCCCTTCTTCCTCCGTATAGTTCGTGAAGGTTTGACAATGGGGCTCTGCCGTGGGACTCTGCACCGGTTATGTTATGATGGGTGCACGGTTATGTTATGATGGGTGCACGTGCCATCTACTCTAGTTATAAGCCAACCCAAGTACTTCAAATGCAATTACCAACAACCAAATATTATCGGCTGCGACATTTTTCAGCTGATCATGTAAATCTCTTGTTACAGAACCTGCACGCATGTGCGCAGTTTCGTCACATGTGATGTGGGGAATGATCAACCACACGATTTTCAATCAATCCCTGAAACAGATGAGGCGTAGAGAAATCAGAATCAACAGATATAATCACGGCATCTCCATCTACCCGTCCAGCATGGTACCCAAGTTCATGGTTCATCTGGAGAAATTCCCAGGTTGGCGTGCTGATCTCGAGTTCTTGACAGGATCCATCTGAAATTCCTGGCATACCCTTTGGCGTCGTGAAATCCCATGTTAAGCACGACACCGCTTGGCCCTGGCCCCCTACGTCTATATTTCCTACAGTAGAACGATTGGGACATTGGGGTCCTTCTCATTGGCTTCAGCAGATTTCTTGTTGCCTCGCTTCTTCTGCTTGTTCTTGAACCTGAATTGCTCTTTCTTGTTCTTCTCCCAGCCTTTCTTGTGCTTCTTGTAAATGAACATTGCTGCGCGAGCATCCTCAATCTATACAGTTACCAAAATCACCATGCAAACTAGTTATGGACACAACTAATGTGAGCAGGAAAGTGTTAGACTAAGGATAATGAATTTTCAGTCTACTAGCAAGTGGCTATGTGAACGAGTCGTAAGCTATGGATCATCAACTCAAGAACAAATCACATAGTTGATAAACAAGCCAAATTTCATAATAAGCTCCTGGTCTATTTGCGTTTGTATAATCAAGCACTCAACATTAAATGTTGCTTAGTGAGCTCAACAATCATTCTAGTTCAACTTGACACAATTCGTTCGCGCGACACTGATATATTAGTCACTGAAGCAAAAAGGATTGGAATGGGTTAAAATAAACTAAAATATATTGTTGAGGGGCTCAAAACTGAACTCGAGGCTTAAACACCATATAAAAATACATTATGAGTACAGTATCACACATACCGGGCAGTGCTCTTGCTGTTGTATCTTAACAGAAAGTTCTTGAGCAGCAAGATCTTTCAACGATCTCCGCTTGCCCTCCCTAAATTGAAACACATGTCACTACAGTGCTAAGCAATCTTAGTAAGAATAGATATTTAGAAGACCATCTAACCGTCGGAAAACCTCATATTCTGAGGTGTCTCTTATGTCCCTTTTTGGGTGGCCTAGTAGCAGGACCTGGCAAAGATTGTACCACATTAGATAAGATAACAAAGTGCTTCACGAATGGGGTTAAGATCCGTAACAACCTTAAGATCATGGTGTAAGGCATGTCCAACAAGAACCCTTCCTGTGATAAGCTCAGCTATATCCTTCTGAACGATCGAGAAATCTTTGGCTGTAGTATCATAAAATGGTGTTGCATGACCCATACAAATAGCAAACCTCAACAGAAAAATATAGTGCTAATATACTAATGACATTACCTTTATTCATGTGCTTAGGTCTAATCCCACTAATATGGGTACGGTAGTCCACAATTCGCTCCATTGGTCGCACATATTCATCATATACAACGTTGCCAAAGGAATTAACCTAACAGAAAGCAGAAATGCAGAATAACATTAGAGGGTACAAATATACTAAGAAAAGTATTTCAGCATATGAACTCCAATACAAAGACCTCCCTCTCTTCATTGTCCCTCCAATACACACTGTACTCTACATCTACTTTGTCCACCACCACGGGAACCCTACACCAGGTGCTCCCCACCACCGTCATTTGATCCCCGCTGATAATGACGAGTGCAACTGCATCAACATGTACCACACACATGACCCGCCTCTCTTTTCCCACTCACACGACCCACCTTTCTCCACTCTCGTGTAACCCAGCTGGGTACCTCACTGCTCCCCTCTCTCCACGACACGTGGATCTCGCCGGGCTGGAGCCAGGCTCCAATGACGCCACTACCAAACAATGGGTAGGCTCACACGTGCCACCGCTGTCAGGGAGGGATCCTCACTGCTCCCCTTTCTCTACGACATGTGGATCTCACCGGGCTGGAGCCAGGCTCCAATGACGCCACAACCGAACCATCGCTAGGCTCACACGTGCCACCGCTGTCAGGGAGGGACCTCATTGCTCCCTTCTCTCCATGACACGTGGATCTCGCTCGACTGGAGCCGGGCCCCAACAACGACACCGTTGAACCGCGGCTAGACTCCCACATGGCACCGCCATCGAGGAGGGCTCCTCACGTGGCCATTATCAGGGAAATCCTCCGCGCCGTTTCTACCCCCCCCCCCCCACACACACACACACACATCCCAAACACGTGGATCTCACCAGACGGGAGAAGGCTCCAACAACGCCAGCAGCAAACCGCAGCTATAGCCTATATGTACAATGCTATTGAGCACCCAGGGTGCAGGCTAAGACACTGAGTTACTTTGCACCTACGGTTTTGCTACGTCGTTATATTTTGAACTTGCGTTTCGTATACAAATATTACCTTCATATTGGTTCACTACGCAAAAATTGGCATAAGAAAAAATAAGATATGAATCATAAAAGCACAAAATTGCATGTATATGTATATTTTATGCTGTGCTTTTACGTTCATAATTTTACGTCATGTAAAAAATTACGGCCGATATACATTTTCGTATGTTCTTATTTGCTTCAATGTAAGACAACATTTATGGAACGTAAAAATATGGTGTAGTGGTGTAAAAATAGGCAATCTACACCCTAGGTGCTGATCATTTTGGTCAAGAGATATTTTTTTTCTCAATATGAATGTTTTTTATCCAGATGGTAATGGATCATGTTTGTGGTAGTGGATACAAAATGTTGAGTACTACACTTTTTTCTTCATGTCTCTGTTCTCTCTCCTTCATAGAAAATGAAATGATATTTTGTTCATGATACAAAATGTTGCCAGAGTTCTAGATTTCTCTTGGTTCAGAGCTGCTTCTTTTCATGTTCATGATGGCTGCATAGGCCACGCTCGCCCCTCTCCCTTCTTAATTTCATGATGTATTCGGATAAGGCGGGGGTATATGTGGGATTCAGATGAGCTTTGCCTGGGATTTGCTCTGATGGAACTGCTTGGCAGGGGGTGTTACTGTTCTAGAGTGTTAACCCTCCACAGACATTGGAAGGAAGGGTAATGATGGACAACAGGGTCATAACAGAAGAAAGGAAGAGTATGTGTCAGTGGTTAGTTCCACGTAACCAGGGTTTGAGCTTCGCCGGAGAAAAATGAACTTAACGAATTGCTCTTAGCAGTAACTAACTGCAGGTGTTTTAAATATATGTAGTGGAATATTAGGATTGCTACTGCTAACTGTATATGCTTCTGAGTCAGTAGGAAAAAGTAGTGTACAGACACTCCTAAAATGTTATGAATTCATTTATAAGTTTGACCATCTATAAAGAAAGAATTAGTAACATCACAAATATCAAACTGATATTAGGGCCTTTTGGTCGCAGGATTTTAAAAGAACAGAAACAGGAAAAACATAGGAATTGGATCATGACATGTTGAATCATACAGGAACTGAAGACACAGGAGTGTGTAACTGATACTGTTTGGTTACGCCACAGGAAACAACATAGGATTTTTTCCCGAATGGTTAATCACATGACGTAGTTGTCACTAAAATAAAGAGATGTTCACATTAGGTTGGACCCGTATGGATTCCAATTCGACAAAGAGTATACCATTGTATAATATGTTTTCTTATTGTCATCTTTAGTTGACATGGATGACCACTATACCTACCCTAACACATGATGTAACAATCATGATACATTATTACTAGAAGGAACGTAAGCTAATTAAGAGTTATTTGAATTAATAATACCTAAATATTGTAGTACTGGTTACTCCTTCGAAATTCAAGCTTAGAACATCTTCTTGCAGCCAAATAAAGCAACCAACTTCTAAACATACTAATGTGGCATCAATCTGATTTCTGAAGTTGCCAAAAGCACCTTCTAGCCCGAAAGTTCCAGACATCGCATAGCTACAAAGCTCTGGTAATGGGTTCCTTTTTGCATATGGCAACCCCACTACCTTTGGCGGCATCAATAATTTGGAACTTAATTCGGAAGTCATATTTCAACCCAGACGCTTTTGGGATGCTTCTAATAACCAACTAACTGCAGTGCTCTTGCTTGTTTAGATCCTAGGCCAGACACAACTTGATAAGCCCTTAGAAGAAAATGTCATTCCGCACAAAATGCAAAACATTACACATGCAGTTATCTCAACTCTCAAGATTGCGCAGCTCCTGGAACCTCATTCTTCCCATTCAATTCAACAAGAAATCCCGTACATCCCAAGCGTTTACCATTGGCACGGCATAGTTAGCAATGAAGCATGGCACTGTACCAAGTAAATACACAAGAAACCAAACAAAAGAAAGTGGTGATTGGTGCTTACCAAGGTGGCCCTGGCAAGGGCGCTCTTGCTGCCAGCGGCCCCAACCCCGACCATCTCGCAATCCAGCGCCAACGCCTTCGTCAAGCTGAGCACCACCACCAAATCAAAACCCAAACGTCTCAAAATGGCATACAAGGGAAGCTGACTGACAGGGCCTGCTCACCTGGTGTCGTCAGAGGTCGGCTCAAGCTTGAAACTCAGCTCCGCCGCCTCCGGGGTAGGAGACGGCTCGGGGGGCGGAGAAGGGGCGGGGCGCTTGCGCTTGCCGAGGAACGTGGAGGCAGGGAGCTTGGACTGGAGCTTGGCCCAGTTAGGGTTTAGGGCGGAGGGGGCGGCTGGTTTTGTCTTGGGCTTCCGCTTCGGGGTGCGCTTGGTGTTTCCGGCTGCCGCCGGCGCTCCGGAAGACGGCGGCTGAGCCGCCATGGACGATTGGCGGCGCGGCAGCGGCTGCTTGGGGTTGGGGGGCTCGTTGAAAGGGTTTGGGCTTGTTTGCCTCTTTCTTTTGGGTTTTGGACCTTTTGACCGACCCGGGGGAAAGATTTGGAATTAAAGGGGTCCGAACATATTTTCAGAAATATACTTCAAGATGAACTTCTTTTTAACACACTACAGAAAGACGTAAACACTCATACACGGGGAGGGGAGTTTTGGCTCCCGGTCCAGATGAACCCCGACCAGCACCGCGTTGGGATGAGAGCCATGTATTATTGAGTTGGATATTCGGCGATGGAAAATGATGGGAGAAGGGCAGGCGGGTATCACTAGTAGACTAGTAGAAAAGGGCCGGTTTGTAACTGAACCGGCACTAATGTGCTCATTAGTACCGATTTTAACGGCTAGGCGAGCGGCGATCATTAGTACTGGTTCGTGGCGAATCTTTAGTACTGGTTCGTGTCACGAACCGGTACTAAAGATGTGGTGGCAGTCTTGTGTCAGGCTGAGGCCCCACCGGCACCTTTAGTACCGGTTGGTTATACAAACCGGGACTAGAGATGCACCTTTAGTCCCGGTTAGTATAATCAACCGGTACTAAAGGTCATCCTATATAAACCCCTTCGTCGAGCCCGAGCGCTCTGTCTTCCCTTTTTCCCTCTCCTCTGTTTTCTTCCTCTTCATCTCGAGCCCATACTCCATTTTTGCCAAAATTTGTAAAGATTTAAAGGCACCACATTCATCCAAGTGATCACAAAGGTTAGCAACTTTGTCCTTTCATCTCTCATTGCTAGATTAGCTCTTGCAATGCTCTATAAGTATAGTGATTTGTGGGTTTTATTTTGAGAGGAATTATATGTGGTAGTATTTGATTTATATGCAATCTGAGGTCAAAATAACTCTTAATTTGCATATGTAGGTGTGGTTTACTTAGTGCCTTCCGGTCTCCGTCCTAACCGCCGTCGATCGCCCGCACCGTCCCATCGTCGGCACCACCTTGTGGTGAACCTCTTGTTCTTATCCATTTTATATTAAAAAAATCATGTTTGTGTGATTTAGATATATAATTACTCGTATAATTATCTTAACCATACGCTGTTTGTTATACATAGTGTCATGGTTTTGATATCCGTCCCCGTCGGCTGTCGCTTACCTAGCCTCCCTGACAACTATTTGAGGACTCTATTTTATTTAAGAACTTCCAGATATAAGTATTTTATTATAACAATAAGCTAAACAAAATAAAATGGCATTTCAAGAATAGCACAACTCATGTGAAGCAGCAAAAACTTAGGCTCAACCAATACTAACCGATAATTGTTGATGAAGAAAGGTGGGATGCCTACCAGGGCATCCCCAAGCTTAGATGCTTGAGACTTCTTGAAATATTATCTTGGGGTGTCTTGGGCATCCCCAAGCTTGAGCTTTTGTGTCTCCTTAATTCTTCTCATATGTTTTTCTAAATCTTAAAAGTTTCATCCACACAAAACTCGACAAGAACTCATGAGATAAGTTAGTATAAAACTAATGCAAAAACCTTATCAATCTCTATTATAGCAAATCACTAAAATTATTATTCAACATTGCATACTAAATGCCTCTGCATATTTAATACTCCTATCCTCATATAGAATCATTAAACAAGCATGCATATGCAAACAGTGCAAACATAACAGCAACCTGTCAAAACAGTACAACCTGTAAAGAATGCAAGAGTACCAATACTTATTCAACTCCAAACATTATGAAATTCTACCACACTGTAGAAATTTTATCAGAGCTTATTATGCAAAATGTTTCAACATTTTATCACATTCTGACTTTCCTCGGGAATTTTTGCAACATCGATAAACTTTCTGTTTTCAAACAGCAACATATATACTTGCAAGATAAGCATGGCAAAGGATATCAATGCCACTTTTATCGAAATAAAAGATGCAAAACATTGTTCTAAACAACAACAAGCAAATCCTAAAAAAATACATTGACGCTCTAAGCAAAACACATATCATGTGACGAATGAAAATATAGCTCCAAGTGAGGTTACCGATAATGTTGGAGACGAAGGAGGGGATGCCTTCCGGGGCATCCCCAAGCTTAGTTGCTTGGATCTTCCTTGAATATTACCTTGGGGGTGCCTTGGGCATCCCCAAGCTTAGCGTCTTGTCACTTCTTATATGGGAACTTTGTTGCCATAATCAATTGCAACCTCCTCCAAAATAGTGGATTCATCATTAAATAAAGTCACGACCCCTCCAAATCCACTTTCATCAATATAATCATCATAAATAGGAGTCATGCAATCATCATAATAAATTTTTTCATCAAAACTTGGGGGACTAAAAATATCATATTCATCAAATATAGCATCCCCAAGCTTATAGCTTTGCATATCATTAGCATCATGGATATTCAAAGAATTCATACTAACAACATTGCAATCATGCTCATCCTTTAAATATTTTTTGCCAGACATTTTGTTGACTTCTTCTAACAATTGAGCACAATTTTTCGATCCATCATTTTCAAGAAAGATATTATAAAGATGATCAATAATATGATGCAACCTCAATTCCATTTTTTATGTAGTTTTGTTATATAAACCAAACTAGTGATAAAACAAGAAACTAAAGGATTCAATTGCAAAATCTAAAGATATACCTTCATGCACTCACCTCCCCGGCAACAGCGCCAGAAAAGAGATTGATGTGTACTACGCAACTTTATTCTTGTAGACACGTGTTGGGCCTCCAAGTGCAGAGTTTTGTAGGACAGTAGCAATTTTCCCTCAAGTGGATGAGCTAAGGTTTATCAATTTGTGAGAGGTGTAGGATGAAGATGGTCTCTCTCAAATGTCCCTGCAACCAAATACAAGAAATCTCTTGTGTCCCCAACACACCCAATACAATGGCAAATTGTATAGGTGCACTAGTTCAGCGAAGAGATAGTGGTAAAAGTGTAATATGGATGGTAGAAATATATTTTTATAATCCGAATAAATAAAAACAGCAAGGTAGCAAATAGTAAACAGGCACAAAAACGGTGTTGCAATGCTTAAAAATGAGGCTTAGGGTCCGTACTTTCGCTAGTGCAATCTCTCAAAAGTGCTAACATAGTTGGATCATATGATTATCCCTCGAAGTGTAACAAAGAATCACTTCCGATTTCCTATTAGCGGAGAACAAAAGATATAAATTGTTTGTAGGGTATGAAACCACCTCAAAGCTATTCTTTCAGTTTGATCTATCCTAGAGTTCATACTAAAATAACGCAAGCTATTCTTTCCGGTCGATCTAATCAAGAGTTCGTACTAAAATAGCACCAAAGCAAATTCATATTCATAATACTCAATCCACACAAATAACTACAAGGAGACCCCAAAGTTTCTATCAGAGAAAAGATAATAAAAATGTGCATCAACTCCTATGCATAGATTACCCCAACGTCACCTCGGGAATCCGCAAGTTGAGTGCCATAACATGCATCAAGTGAATCAATATGATACCCCATTATCACCTCAAGTATTCATACCGCAAGACATGCATCATGTGTTCTCATCTCTGAATATTCAATCCGACAAGACAAAACTTCGAAGGGTAAAGATTCAATTCATCACAACAAGAGTATAGAGGGGAGAAACATCATATGAGCCGACTATATTAACAAAGCCCATGATAGAGATCACGAGAGAGAGAGAGAGATTTATCACATAGCTACTGGTATAAACTCTCAGCCCTGAGGGTGGACTACTCCAGCCTCATCGTGGTGGCCGCCGGGATGATGAAGATGGCCACCGGAGATGATTCCCCCTCCGTGAGGATCTTAACGAGAACTAGATTGGTTTTCGTGAATCTGAGAGACCGTGCGGTAATTTGAACTTGATCTAGGTTAACCCGATGGGTTTGAATATTTGGGATTTTATAGGGTAACGAGGGGGTCCTGGAGGCCATCGAGGTGGGCACACCCCACTGGCGCGTCGAGGGCCTGGCGGCCTGGTGGGTTGTGCCTCGAGCACCCAGTCTTGCTACGGCCCAATGGGTGTCTTACGGTCCATAAAAATCTCTGTGGAGTTTCGTTGCGTTTGGACTCCGTTTGGTATTGATTTCTGCGATGTAAAAACAAGCAAAAAGCAGGAATTGGCACTTTGAGCCTTTGGGTCAATAGGTTAGTCCCAAAAAATGTTATAAAGTTGCTATAAAATGATTGTAAAACATCGAAGAATGATAAAATAACAGTATGAATACTTCATAAATTATAGATACGTTGGAGACGTATCAGCGCCACATAGTTCTTTCAGGGGAAAAAACATTGTGGGAGTGGATGACAAGACAGACATATCAGAAGATTATGAAAAGCTTGATGAAATTGCTCGATTCAGAGTGAATATTGACCCGAGCATCTAGTTAAATGATGAAGATTGTCCATGGTTACGGTGCAAAGGGACAGACGTGAAGAAAAAGTTTCACACCCAAAGATCCCACTTTGGGATGTGATCGGCTTCACTGTCATCACTTTCTTCTCTAGTGAGTTTTCGGACTTGTATATCTTTGTAATAGTCAGGGTGCTTATGTGTTTTGGCACTTCAAATGTGTACTTTTGTGCTTCGGACAAACGTGTACCTTTTTGACATCATTTGCTATTTTTCATGCATTTACTGAATTTTTTGAGCTAAATTACCCTGAAATTGAAAAGCACTACAAATGAACACTGAAAAGGTTGAAAGTTGGCATGGTATCATCATTTCACCCACATAGCATGTGCGAAAAAGTAGAGAGGGTTACAGCAAAAACTGGATGCACTTCGTGTACAAAATGGACAATCTCTTTCGAAGTATCACGGTTTCGGATATAAACTCATCTGTTACAAAAGGCATTTCATTTTTTTTAAACTTATTTCAACTCCAGACTTTTTGTGCATTCAGTATGCACTATTCAAAGCCATGTCATCAAATTTCAACCCTTCCTGACATCATTTGCTATTTTTCATGCATTTACTGAATTTTTTGAGCTAAATGACCCTGAAATTGAAAAGCACTACAAGTGAACTCTGAAAAGGTTGAAAGTTGGCATTGTATGATCATTTCACCCACATAGCATGTGCAAAAAAGTAGAGAAGGTTACGGCAAAAACTGGATGCACTTCGTGTACAAAATGGACAATCTCTTTCGAAGTATCAGCATTTCGAACGAAAACTCATATGTTACGAAGGCATTTCATTTTTTTAAACTTATTTCAACTCCAGACTTTTTGTGCATTCAATATGCACCATTCAAAGCCACGTCATCATTTTTCAACCCATTCTGACATCATTTGCTATTTTTCATGCATTTACTGATTTTTTTTGAGCTAAATGACCCTGAAATTGAAAAACAGTACAAATGAACTCTGAAAAGGTTGAAAGTTGGCATTGTATCATCATTTCACCCACATAGCATGTGCAAAAAAGTAGATAGGGTTACAGCAAAAACTGGATGCACTTCGTGTACAAAATGAACGATCTCTTTCGAAGTATCACGGTTTCGGACGAAAACTCATCTGTTACAAAGGCATTTCATTTTTTTAAACAACCTAAGTATTACCAAATTGAATATAATGATAAAACATACTAATATTAAACATAAGAAAACAGAATCACTGAAAAATCTATTTTTAAAGTTAAGTTATTCACAAACTAGTGATTCACACAAATTTCAAATAATTCAAATTTAAACTATTCAAATTTGGAAACTATTGGCACTAACATAAAGTTTGTAACATTTTGTACCTGAAGCAAAAATATTCACAAAGAAACTCTAAATATAGCAAAAAAACAACTTAGAAATAAATAAATAAAATTAAATAAAGCAAAAAAGAAAAAACTAAATGAAAAAAAAGCCCGCCTACTAGGCCATAGCGGCCTGCATAGGACTAGAAACCCAACCTGTAGTTGGGTCAGGATGCTGAGCCAGAGGCCTGAGGCAGGCCTTGACAGAGTTAGGCCCAGAAGCCTGCTATAGAGAGGAGCTCGAGAGAGCTACCGCACAAGGGCTTATAAAACCAGCGTGGACGCCCCTCGGCTAGCGAGGTGGGACTAAACTTGTCAAGACCGCACTGCATGGCAAGACTCCCTTTAGTACCGGGTCGTGGCTCCAACCGGGTACTAAAGGGGTTGAGGAGTCTGGACTAGGGGGTGTCCGGATAGCGAACTATCATCTTTGGCGGACTCCTAGACTATGAAGATACAAGATTGAAGACTTCGTCCCTTGTCCGGATAGGACTTTCCTTGGCGTGGAAGGCAAGCTTGGCGATACGGATATGTAGATCTCCTACCATTGTAACCGACTCTGTGTAACCCTAACCCTATCCGGTGTCTATATAAACCGGAGGGTTCTAGTCAAGAGACGAACAACAATCATACCATAGGCTAGCTTCTAGGGTTCAGCCTCTTTGATCTCGTGGTAGATCTACTCTTGTACTATCCATATCATCAATATTAATCAAGCAGGAGTAGGGTATTACCTCCATCGAGAGGGCCCGAACTTGGGTAAAAACATCGTGTCCCTTGTCTCATGTTAACATCTGCCTAGACGCATACGATTCAGGACCCCCTACCCGAGATCCGCGGTTTTGACACCGACATTGGTGCTTTCATTGAGAGTTCCTGTGTGCGTCACCTATAGGCCCGATGGCTCCTTCGATCATCAAGAACGACGCAGTCTGTGGTGAGACTTTTCTCCCGGACAGATCTTCGTATTCGGCGGCTTTGCTGCGGGCAATTCGCTAGACCATCCGGAGCAGATCGAAAGCTACGCCCGCCGCCAGTCAGATTTGGAAGCTTGAACTATACGGCCGATGTCGCGGAGACTTGATCTTGACGGATTCGAGCCACGATCGAGCATGCCGCCTTGTCTCGAAGTGCGATCTAGCTCTGCCGCGAACAGTGCCTGGAGGCCGCCTGCCGCTCCGACCCTTAATCCGGAGCCGGTTCCCCGATCGAGGGCGAGTGGTTGGACACCGCCTGGGGCTACGATCTCAACGGCGATTGAGCCGAACTCCATCCTGTCCTTTGCAAAGACCGTGACTCCAAGGTGCGGACTCCTCTCCGGGACTCCGAACCCTCCGCGCCCGCCGGTCGAATCCGATTGGGCGCGGTCATGGAGTTCAACTGCAGCGTACATCTTTCAGCACTCGCCCTTTGGCGACATCCTGAATTCACTAAAGTCTCTCTCTTTATCTAGAGAGCCTGGCCAGACTACGGTCGGAAGGTTGGGATGCGGACGACGAAGAAATTCAACGCCCACCCACCACCCACTTTGTAGCCACTATCGATGATTTAACCGACATGCTCGACTTCGACTCGAAGACATCGACGCGGTATGGACGGCGATGCCGGAGGCGACCAAGAACCAGCGCCTACGAGGCACGCTGGAAGGCCACCTCGTC
This sequence comes from Aegilops bicornis, assembly GCA_021605145.1. NCBI lineage: Eukaryota > Viridiplantae > Streptophyta > Magnoliopsida > Poales > Poaceae > Aegilops > Aegilops bicornis. The sequence goes on from CM038675.1 coordinate 516,271,442, forward strand.
ATACGACATATACATGGTGGACATCCCAAAAGATGGGAATGGCGATGGAACGGCGGAGGATGACCCTCCAAGAAACAACCCAAGCGCCCGGCGTCTGCGGGCGCCGCTCTAAATCCCGCCTTTGTAAAACGGCGATTCCGCACGGAGACAATAATACCGGACGGTGTCGAAGATGACCCCCTCCGGCAGGGACTCGGCGGGAGGAGGGAGAAGCAAGTCCGCCGACGGTCGGCAGAAAAAGAAGAGGTAGAGGACGATAATTATGCGCCCCCTCCGAAGACGAGGCAAGCCTCGACGACGACGAATTCGTCGTGCCAGAGGACCCCTAAGTTCAACCCATGGTCTTCCTGCCCGATCACCTTTGATCGAAGGGACCACCCCACTAGCATCCGTCATGGCGGATTTGCCGCATTGGTTCTTGACCCAATCATCGACGGATTTCACCTCACTAGAGTCCTGATGGAATGGCGGTAGCCCTGAACCTGCTTTATCGAGGATACGGTCGCGCAAAATGGGCATAGACCCTCAAGGGTTAAACCCACAAAGACGACCTTTAAAGGCGTCATACAAGGTGTAGAGGCCAATTATGCGTGCTCGGTTACACTCGAAGTGGTCTTGGATCCCGGATAACTTCGAAGCGAAGAGTTAATCTTCGACATAGTCCCGTTCAGCGGCTATCACGCCTTGCTTGGAAGAACCGCATTTGCAAAGTTCAATGCGATGCCGCACCACGCATACCTCAAGCTCAAGATGCGAGGCCCTCGAGGAGTAATCACGGTCAATGGAAACACCGAACGCGCTCTCCGAGCGGAGGAGCACACGGCTGACCCTCGCGGGCGGAGGTGCAAAGCAGCCTCTCACGGCAATTCTTGAGTCCGGCTATTAAGCGTCCGAAGCCCTTTGTCAAGCGCCCGGAGTAACCTACAACAAGACCGCCTAGCACGATCAGAGCACGCGTAGCAATCCGGCCCCAACCCCAGCCCTCACGAAACTGCGAAGCCAATACTACGCGTACATAACTACGCTCTGGAGATACCATGGGCATAGGGGACGGGCCACGACCACGGCACACCCAGAATGCGGCTAGACCGCACTAGGGGCTCCCGTTTGTGTCATTCCTTTTTTTTTCTTTTTTTTTTACTTTCAGGACTCTGTTCTCCAGAAGCCCTGTCCGGCATTCGCGCCGAATACACGATGCAACAGCCAGGGAAGCAGAAAACTGCGTCGAGTGTCCAGGTGGTCTCTATTACGATCAGTATACCTGTTTTACATACCACACCGCAAACTTACCCCTGGAAGGGGGACATGTCAAAAGTCTTGTACCTTGCTTATCGCACAATTTGTATCGTTCTGCTTTTATTTGCGGTTTCTTTTTAATAACCAATATATAGCTCCTGCCTATTATTGCACCCCTTTCTTTATCTATATATATGTTCATTTCATGACATGTTGCAACCGTACACTTTGGTACGGCCAATACACGAGGGGCTTAAGTACCCCAAAAGTATGGTGTGATAAGTCCGAACACTTTCACAAGCGGCACCCGAACTTATAGCATTATATGCATCGGCTCCGAATCATGTCTTGGGTCAATAGTTGGGTTTGCCCGGCTCCCATGTTTTGGTACCTTACGTTCCGTTATATCGGCTAAGGTAGCTGGGAGAACCAGAAATTGTGCCCGGTTGAGCTGGGTTGAGCACCTCAAGGAGAAAGCTAAACTGACCGTCATGATAGAGGCGAGAGCCGATCGCTGTTCGAGAGGTTTTTCCGGGTCCCTAAAGACTTATGCCGCTTAGAGCGAGGAGTCGGCATTGTCCGGCCAAGGCGTGGATAGGGCCCGAACTCGGTCTTCCGAATACGAGGGGCTTCGCCGAAATTTAAAATTATAGAATTCTATGGCTAAGTGAGAGTGTTCAAGCACTATAAGTCCGGTTGCCTTGTTCGTTATGTTGAGCGCCTCCCTCGAAGGACCCAAGAATGGGAACAAGAGCGCTCAAGTTTATCCCGAACACCCCAGCACTCGTGGCATGGGGCCTGAAGCCAACGACTTGCCATCTCTCAAATTTGATAAACGGCCGCACAGAAGGTAATATTTTAAATTAACAAGCGTTGCTTAGCGCATATGAACAAGTTTTCAGCGTACAGGATAACAAATGCGAGTCTACTCAAATATTACATCTTTGGAGCATTCACCCGCTATAAGACGGGTACCCTTCAGGACGCCCTCATAATACATTTCAGGCGTGCGATGCTCCTTGCCCGGTGGTGGTCCGTCCTTCACAAGCTTCTCAACGTCCAGCTTGCCCCAATGCACCTTAGCACGGGCAAGGGCCCTACGGGCACCTTCAATGCAGACGGAGCGCTTGATGACTTCAATACATGGACAGGCGTCCACCAGCCGCGACTAGACCGAAGTAGCTTGTGCATGGCTTGATTGGCCACAGTAGAACTATGAGGCCCTTCATGGCCTGTTCGGCGACCTTGTGGAGCTCGACCCATTGCTTCAATTTGGTCGCTCGAAACTGCCGGATGATCGGCCTCAGCATAATGAGACCAGAACACCTTCTCTGTCGAGCTTCCCTCCTCGGCTCGGTAGAAAGCGGCAGCATCGGACACATTGCGGGGCAGATCTGCGAACGCTCCTGGAGAGCTCCGGATTCGGGTAAGTAATAGATAATTCACTTTCACATGCTTGCTTTGCATAAAGAATGCCTTACCAGCCGCTATCTTCTTTAATGATTCAATTTCCTGGAGGGCCTTTTGGGCTTCGGCCTTAGCGGCTTTGGCACTCTCAAGAGCCGACGCGAGCTCGGACTCTCGAGTCTTGAGTCACGCTCCAAACTCTCGTGTTTTTCCACGAGAGCACGAGCTCTTGCCGCACCTCCGCCACCCGCGCCTCCTGCTTCTCTCGCTTGAGTGCGCTCATGGCCGCTTTGCTTTCGGCCTTGGACACCGCTTCCTTTAGGGTCGCCACCTCGTTCGTGGCCCCTACAATACCCACGTTATTCCTGTCTTTTTTTTTGCAACCAAAACCTTTCTATAAGGTATTACTTTAATAAGGTATTACTTACCTTTCTTGTCCTCGAGCTGCTTCTTGGCAAGGCCAAGCTCGTTCTCGGACCGCTCGAGGTTCTGCTTCAATGCATTGGCCTCCGCAGTTAGTGCAACAGAGGTCAGCAGCGCAGCCTGCATTCCCATATTGACATATTTATGTTAGACTCATGCGTATATCTTTTTAGATCCTCAGTCCGGCTTTTCTTTCCGAACACCGAACTAAGCATCAGGGGCTACTGTCTATGCGGTAATATTTTTACATATTCTAAACTTACCTCAAAGCTTTGTTAAAAGGCTGGTACGAGCTTGATCGGCCCGCTCTTGGCGGCTCGAACTTCTGATCACCGCACTCATGATAGTACGGTGCTCCTCGTCGATGGAGGCGCTGTTAAGCGCCTCCAACAATCTATCTGATGCCGTCGGTTTGACGGAGGTCACCGGTGTCGCACTCATGCCCATCTTACGAAGGGCGCTGCCGGTCTTGGAACCACTGCTGGTTCGAGACGGAGTCCGCACAGGCGGACTTAGAGCCCTCTGGGGTTTTGCCCCCTTTTCGCCCGGAGTCCGGGAGGTTGCCTTGCGGCGCCTCCAGGACCACCTCCTCCCGGTTGGGCCCCTTTTGGGACTCCACTGCGGTGTCATCTGCGTCACGAGGAGAGGAGGCGGTCGGAAGTGAAGTGCTATTCACATCCGACGTATCCAGGGAGCCGCTCGACGAAGCAGCAAGCTCGTCCTTGGGCGGGCTACATGGTTATATTCGGCATTAGAAGACACTATGCGACAGATGAAAATCCATGAGTTATTCTGGAATCCGGACACTTACGATCTCGCCAGGGGCTTGGCCCTTGTTGGCCACTCCTCGTCGTCGTTGTCGACGTTGGTGGAGAAGTCCGGAGGAAGGGTCCTTCCCTTCTTGGACCCTCCGGCCTCCCCGGTTGGGGCGGCCTTCCTTTTCTTCTCTCCCCCCACTGGGGGAGAGGCTTCTTTTTCCTCCTCCTCTTCCTCAGAGGAGGATTCCACCTCAGGGTTGTCCGCCTCCGAGTCCGACAACACCTGGCGCCGGGCGCTCCTTCGAGTCCCCGTGGCCTTCCTCTTGTCCTTCTTCTCCGGCGCCACGTGAGGTGCCGGAGCCAGCAAATCAATCAGGCGTCCGGCTGGTCTTCGGCAAAGGGCAGACGGTTAATCTGTCCGGACGTCTTCAACCGATCTGTCAAAGGTTAGGGAGTTTTAGATCCGCATAGAGTCAAACTATGAAAAAGAGTCCCATAAAGGGTAAAATAACTTACCTCGCTGGCTTGACGCTGCGAGCTGAATCCGCGATCTTGATGGCGGATGCGGGAGCTTCGGCGCCCTTGAACAGCACCTTCCAGGCATCTTCGTATGTAGTGTCGAAGAGCCGGCTCAAGGTTTGGTGTTGTGCCGAATCAAACTCCCACAAATTGAAGGCCCGTTGTTGGCATGGGAGAATCCGACGGATGAGCATCACCTGGATTACGTTGACAAGCCTGAGATTCTTGTCCACCAGGTCTCGGACACAAGTTTGGAGTCCGGATAGCTCATCCAAATCCCCCACGTGCCCGCGTCTCTTTCCATGATGTGAGCCGTGTGGGGAAGCCAGATCGAATTGGGGGCCGCCCATTGAGAGTCGCGTGGCTCGGTGATATAGAACCACCCCGATTGCCACCCCTTTATGGTCTCCACAAAGGAGCCCTCGAGCCATAGGACTTTGGCCATCTTGCCAACCATGGCACCTCCGCACTCCGCTTGGCGGCCGCCCACTACTTTCGGCCTAACATTGAAGATCTTCAGCCATAAGCCGAAGTGGGGTTGGATGCAGAGGAAGGCCTCGCACACGACGATAAACGCCGAGATGTTGAGGATGAAGTTCGGGGCCAGATCGTGGAAATCCAGGCCGTAGTAGAACATGAGCCCCCGGACAAATGGGTGAAGTGGAAAACCTAGTCCGCGGAGGAAGTGGGTGAGGAACACCACCCTCTCATGGGGCCCGGGGTTGGGAATGAGCTGCCCCTCGTCGGAGTAGCAGATGCAGCGATGTCATTGGACAAGTATCCGGCCTTCCGCAGCTTTGATGTGCCCCTCCATGATGGAGGAGGCCATCCACCTGCCTCCCGCTGCGGACATAGTTGGAGAAGGTTGAGGTGGGATGTGCGGACTTGGGCTGGAGCTCGAGTCTTGCAGAAATGGATGAGCAAAGGAGGAAGAAGGCGTGGGTGAAAAGGTGGATCCTTATCCCCTTATATGGACGGACGAAGCTATCGTCCCCGCCGACTGGTAAAACTCGCTTATCTCCCAAGCGCCGTAATCAATGGCGCGGATGGGTTACCCACGTCCGTATTGATGGGAATCCCAGAATAAGGGGGCATGATCTATGCTTTGATAAGACGTGCCAAGGAAACCGCCTCGCTAAACCAACTGAGGTGGGACAGTAAAAACGATTCGAATAAAGGCTTGGCCGTGGTGTGATGTCACGCCGCGGAATACGTCAGCAGATCTATGCAAAGAATTATTCTCTCTACGGTGGTATGTGGAACTTGTTTTGCAGAGCCGGACACTATCCTTGTGTTCAAAACCTTCTATGAAGTATTCGGAGGAGGAACCCGCCTTGCAATGCCGAAGACAATATGCACGCCGGACTCGTCGTCATTGAAGCCTGGTTCGAGGAGCTCTTGAGGGAGTCTGGACTAGGGGTGTCCGGATAGCGAACTATCATCTTTGGCGGACTCCTAGACTATGAAGATACAAGATTGAAGACTTCGTCCCTTATGCGGATAGGACTTTCCTTGGCGTGGAAGGCAAGCTTGGCGATACGGATATGTAGATCTCCTACCATTGTAACCGACTACTGTGTAACCCTAACCCTATCCGGTGTCTATATAAACCGGAGGGTTTTAGTCCAGGGACGAACAACAATCATACCATAGGCTAGCTTCTAGGGTTCAGCCTCTTTGATCTCGTGGTAGATCTACTCTTGTACTACCCATATCATCAATATTAATCAAGCGAGTAGGGTATTACCTCCATCGAGAGGGCCCGAACACAGGTAAAAACATCGTGTCCCTTGTCTCCTGTTACCATCCGCCTAGACGCACAGTTCGGGACCCCCTACCCGAGATCCGCCGGTTTTGACACCGACCGGGGTCTTTAGTACCGGTTGGAGCCACAACCCGGTACTAAAGGTGTGTGCTTCCCGACGCTTGTCCTGGCCAAAACAGACCTTTATTACCGGTTGGTGGCTGCAACCGGTACTAAAGGTCAATCCTATATATCCAACACTTCGAAAAATTTCAGTTTCCCACTGTTCTTCCTTTGTTTCCATCTCTCCGCCGACAGCGCCGCCTTTGCCCGATCGACACCGTCATCGCCCGACGCGCCACGCCTGGCCCCTGCCGCACCATCCACCCGTCGCGCGCCACCCCCCCTCGAGCTGACGCCATCGCCGCCTCGCCCACTGGCCTTGTGAGCCCTGCCACATGGCCGCCCTCCCATAGGTAGATCAAGCCCGCACACACACACACACATGCATTTTAGTTTTTATATTTTTAGTTATATAAATGTTAGATGAATTTTACATATAGAAATGTTAGTTAGTTATAGAAATGTTAGATGAATTTTCTGTTTTTTATAGTTTTTTATAGTTTCAGTTATAGAAATGTTAGATGAATATTAGAGCAAGGAAATGTTGGATGAATTTTCTGTTTTTTAGTTCTTTATAGTTTTAGTTATAGAAATGTTAGATGAATTTTAGATATAAATTATGTTAGTTAGATTAAAAGTTAAGGATTTGATACTTTTAAGTTATATATATATATATATATATATATATATATATATGTTAGATGAATTAGATATATAAGTGTTAGATGCATGTTTTTTTTAGTTTTTTATACTTTTAGTTATATAAATGTTAGATGAATTTTAGATATATAAATGTTAATTAGAAATGTTATATTTTTAGTTCTTTATACGTGAACGATGCCCGGCCCGCATCCTCGCTTTAATTCGCTCGCAACGACGCCCCGCTTCAAAGGACCCATGTCCGGACTGGCTCACGGCCGGGCACTGGGAGGTGCTTCCTTCAGGGGTGTGCCGCTTGGTGAGGAACCCGGCCCCGGGTCCCGTCGTCGACCCTGAGCTCCTTTGTTGGCGTTCGCGTGGGCCACTTTCGGTGCGGAGGGAGCCAGCCCCGCCGGAGGTGGTACGTCGCCGTGTCAGGGAGAAGGACGAGGACGTCCGTCGCTACATGGCTGCTATGGACGTCAGGTTCTCCAATACCTGGCAGGTTCTTTGGGGATTGATATCTACTACGCAACTTTATTATTGTAAACACGTGTTGGGCCCCCAAGCGCAGAGTTTTGTACGACAGTAGCAACTTTTCCTCAAGTGGATGACCTAAGGTTTATGAATCCGTGAGAGGTGTAGTATGAAGATGATCTCTCTCAAACGACCTTGCAACCAAATACAAGAAATCTCTTGTGTTCCCAACACACCCAATACAATGGCAAATTGTATAGGTGCACTAGTTCGGCGACGAGATGTTGATAAAAGTGCAATATTGATGGCAGAAATATATTTTTATAGTCTGAATAAATAAAAACAGCAATGTATCAAATAATAAACGGGCACAAAAACGGTATTGCACTGCTTAAAAATGAGGCCTAGGGTCTGTGCTTTCACTAGTAGAATCTCTCAACAGTGCTAACATAGTTGGATCATATGACTATCCCTCAAAGTGTAACGAAGAATCACTCTCGAGTTCCTATTAGCGGAGAACAAAAGATAGGAATTGTTTGTAGGGTACTAAACCACCTCAAAGCTATGCTTTCCGTTTGATCTATTCAAGAGTCCGTACTAAAATAACACAAAGCTATTTTTTTGTTCGATCTATCCTAGAGTCTGTACTAAGATAACACCAAAGCAAGTTCATATTCATAATACTCAATCTACACAAAGAACTATAAAGAGACCCCAAAGTTTCCGTCAGAGAAAAGATAATAAAAACGTGTATCAACCCCTATGCATAGATTACCCCAATATCACCGTGGGAATCCGCGAGTTGAATGCCATAACATATATCAAGTGAATCAATAAGATACCCCAATTGTCACCTCAAGTATTCATACCGCAAGATATATATCATGTGTTCTCATCTCTGAATATTCAATCCGACAAGACAAAACTTCAAAGGGTAAGACTCAATTCATCACAACAAGAGTATAGAGGGGAGAAACATCATATGAACCGACTATATTAACAAAGCCCATGATATAGATCAAGAGAGAGAGATTAAACACATAGCTACTGGTACGAACCCTCAGCCCAAGGGTGGACTACTCCCTCCTCATCGTGGTGGCCGCCGGGATGATGAAGATGGCCACCGGAGATGTTCCCCCTCCAAAGAGGGTCTTGGGAGCAGGGTCTAGATTGGTTTTCGTGGATCTGAGAGACCTTATGGCGCGTAACTTATGATCTAGGTTAACTCAAGGATTTCAGAAATTTGAGAATTTATAGTGCAAAGAAGGGTGCGGAGGCCACCGAGGTGGGCACAACCCACTGGCGCGCTTGGGGCTGGCGTGCCTGGTGGGTTGTGCCCCTGGGCACCCAGCAGTGCAGCTCTGGCCCATTGGGTTCCTTCTGGTCCATAAAAAATCCCCATGGAGTTTCGTTGCGTTTGGACTCCGTTTCGTATTGATTTCATGCGATGTAAAAAAACAAGCAAAAAACAGCAACTGGCACTCGGCACTGGGTCAATAGGTTAGTCCCAAAAAATGATATAAAGTTGTTATAAAATGATTGTAAAACATCCAAGAATGATAAAATAATAGCATGAATACTTCATAAATTATAGATACGTTGGAGACGTATTAGCATCCCCAAGCTTAATTCCTACTCATCCTCGAGTAGGTAAATGATAAAAGAAATAATTTATGAAGTGTGAATGCTAGCAAAGTGCACAAGTTTGATCAATGACAATTTCAATCACTTTTCCTAGCATCATAACATGAATTCTTTCTTATAAAACTTCTCATGTTATAGTGGCAACCAATTCACATGTTAAGGTTTAAACAATGAACTCTCTTAAAACTCAGCAACCTATGTTCTTAGTCACCAGGCAATTGCAATTCAACTTACTCAACAAAGTTTAAGTAAGAGCTCCACGCACTCAACCATCATATAGTATTCTATGATTGCTAACACTCACCGCATACACATGAGCAAAACGTTTCAACCTGACACATAGAAAGTTAGGGGCTTATTGTTTTGCCTCCCAACGTATTCACCTCAAGGGTGATGTCAACAATAATAACTCATGCTACCCATATTCAACTGGACATATGTGCCTAGATCTTTCCTCATCACATGATGCTTGCCAAAAGAGAAAAATAAAAAGGAATAGAGAGAATAACTTTGACTCTTTGCATAAAAATAAATACTAGAAATTAAAAGATAGGCCCTTCGCAGAGGGAAGCAGAGGTTTCCATGCGCTTATTTGTTTGTATGCTCAATCCCTTAGTGCAAAAGAACGTTATGATATATTGCCCCTTATGATAGCAACCTTTATTATGCAGTCCGTCGCTTTTATTGCTTTGCCATCATAAGTTCGTACAACGCTCAATTTTCTCTTACACTAAATGATCTCACATTTTTAGAAGCAATTTTTATTGCCTTATTGCACCGATGATAACTTACTTGAAGGATCTTGCTCAATCCTTAGGTAAGTATGGTGGACTCTTGAAAATAAGATTTGGGTTTAAGGGTTTTTGGATGCACAAGTAGTATCTCTACTTGGAGCGGAATTTTTGGCTAGCAAAGATGGGGGGCAAGCACCACATGTTGAAGGATCTATGACAATATAACTTCTATGTGAATAAGAGCAAACATAAATCATTACGTTGTCTTCCTTGTCCAACATCAACAATCTTGGCATATAATATTTTGATGGGGGCTCACAATCACAAAAGATTTCCATGATAGTGTATTTGCATGTGAAAGTTCTCTTCCCTATACTAATTATTCGTGAATTGCTTGTATGACCAAAATTTGATTGTCAAGCCTCAAAATATTTCACTCTATAAACCCAATGTGAAGCTACAACTAGCATGATATGATTTCAACTTCATGACGTTCAATTTATTCAACAATTTATTCATAGGATATAAGAGAAGCACAAGAGTAAATTACAAGCTACTCCAAAAAGATATAAGTGAAGATCAAGCGAGTAGCTAAGTAAATAGGTGGCTATGTGAAGACTCTATTTTATTTAAAAACTTTCATATCTAAGTATTTTATTCAAACAGCAAGCAAAACAAAATAAAATGACACTCCAAGGATAGCATACATCATGTGAATAAGCAAAAACTTAGGCTCTACGATACTAACCGATAATTCTTGAAGAAGAAAGGTGGGATGCCTACCGGGGCATCCCCAAGCTTAGATGCTTGAGACTTCTTGAAATATTATCTTGGGATGCCTTGGGCATCCCCAAGCTTGAGCTTTTGTGTCTCCTTAATTCTTCTCATATCACGGTTTTCCTAAATCTCAAAAGCTTCATCCACACAAAACTCAACAAGAACTCGTGAGATATGTTCGTATAAACCAATGCTAAAACCATATCATTCTCTACTGTAGCAAATCACTAAAATTATTATTCAGTATTGAATACTAAATGCCTTTGCATATTTAATACTCCTATCATCAAATAAATTCATTAAACAAGCAAGCATATGCAAACAATGCAAACATAACAACAATCTGCCAAAACAGTACAGTCTATAAAGAATGCAAGAGTATCAATACTTATTCAACTCCAAACATTATGAAATTCTACCACACTGTAGAAAATTTACCAGAGCTTATTATGCAAAAAGTTTCAACATTTTATCACATTCCGACTTTCCTCGGGAATTTTTGCAACATCGATAAACTTTCTGTTTTCAAACAGCAACATGTATACTTGCAAGATAAGCATGGCAAAGGCTATCAATGCCACTTTTGTTGAAATAAAAGTTGCAAAATATTATTCTAGATAACATTAAGAAAATCCTAAAAAAATAAATTGACGCTCCAAGCAAAACACATATCATGTGATGAATGAATACATAGCTCCGAGTGAGGTTACCGATAATGTTGGAGACGAAAGAGGGGATGCCTTCCGGGGCATCCCCAAGCTTAGTTGCTTGGATCTTCCTTGAATATTAACTTGGGGTGACTTGGGCATACCCAAGCTTAGGGTCTTGTCACTGCTTATTCCCCTATCGATATCTCACCCAAAACTTGAAAACTTCAATCACACAAAACTTAATGGAACTTCGTGAGATAGGTTAGTATGATAAAGAGCAAACCATTTCACTTTTGGGTACTGTCAAAGACAAGATTCATAATTTTTTCCACACAATTCCTACTGTATAATATCATCTCCACAATTTATATTGAGCAATATAAGCCATAGAAACTAGAAAACAAGCAAACTATGCATTAAAAATAGAATTTGTCAAAAACAGAACAGTCTGTAATGATCTGGATAACTACCATACTTCTGCTACTCCAAAAATTATGAAAAAATTATGACCACATGAGAAATTTGTATATTAAATTCTGCAAAACAAATCATCTCAAAAGCACTCTTCTGTTAAAAATGAGACTTATTTTCATGAGCGCAAAAGTTTCTGTTTTTCAGCAGGGTCAAATCAACTATCACCCAACATGATCCTAAAGGCTTTACTTGGCACTTTATTGAAACAAAAGCAATAAAAAATGATTACTAAAGTAGAATAATCATCTTAACACAGACAAACATTAGGTAAAAGTGTTGGGTTGTCTCCCAACAAGCGCTTTTCTTTAATGCCTTTTAGCTAGGCATGATGATTTCAATGATGCTCGCATAAAAGATAAGAATTGAAACATGAAGAGAGCATCATGAAGCATATGATTAGAACATTTAGGTATAACCCACTTCATATGTATAGGGATTTTGTGATCAAAAAACGTATGGGGACAAGAATCAACTAGCATAGGAAGGCAAAACAAGTGTAACTTCAAAACAATCAACACATAGAGAAGAAACTTGATATTATTGAGATATGTAGGAGCATAAGTTCCTTTCTCATAATAATTTTCAGAGGCATCATGAATGGATTAAACAATATAACTATCATATACAACACTCTTTTCATGATGCACAAGTATAGAAGATTTATCACTCTTTATGGCATAGATGTCATCATAATATCATCATAGATAGCAACTTCATTGTCATAATCAATTGAAACCTCTTCCAAAATAGTGGATGTATCTCTAAATAAAGTCATGACCTCTCCAAATCCACATTCATCAATATTGTAATAATATTCAACACCCTCCAAAATAGTGGGATCACTACTACCTAGAGTTGACACTCTTCCAAACCCACTTTCATCAATGTAATCATCATAAATAGGAGGCATGATATCATCAATAAATTTTCTTATCGAAAGTAGAAGGAATCAAAGGATCATATTCATTAAGAAAAGCATCTCCAAGCTTAGGACAAGCATTATTTCCAGCAAATAAATCATCAACCATATCATACTCATTATACATAGCATCCCCAAGCTTGTGGTTTTGCATATCATCACAATCATTCTTATCAATAGCATGAATGGCACCAATAGTATAGCAAACATTATTATCATATTCTTCCAAGCAAGTTCTAAAAAGATTTTCAAGATCATAACGGATATCATTGTCTTCCCAATCATAATCATCACAACAAGCAATAGGCATAACAAAATCATCATCAGTATCATCATCCTCCATCAACATATTTGATTCACTTCCATGAGGCACGATGGTAATGGGAGCAACATTATTTGGGAGAGATACCTTTTTACCTCTATTCTTTCTTCTTTTCTTCTTCTTCACCACACCATGTGTGGGTTTACTTATTTTTTTCAAGCTTCTTGTTGAAGAGATTGATTGGATAGGAAGCTCCTCCTCGTTACCTGATTCATCATAATAAACACTAGGAGGGTATTGGGAAATATTTTCCCTTTCATTAGTACTCTCTTCACACTCCATTTGTTTTCTTGTCTTTAATTAGTTGGCAATATAAGGATTTTCATGCAATTTACCACACAAAACATATAAATTTCTTCTAGATCAAAATCAAGAAATCTCTCGAGATTAAATTTTGGAATACCCTTGGTTATACGTTTCATTTCTTCGTACCCCAAAAAAAGACTAAGCTCTTTATGATGCTCAAGGATAATCAAGTTATAACAATTTTTGGACACAATTTGATCATGAAAGAATTTGCATTGGAGATTTAAATGACGATGTTCATTGCAAAGTTCACAAGGATGGCAAAAAAATTAAATCTTTCAGCACAATTATCTAGCCTCTCTTGCAACATTTTCATTTCTAAATATTTATGCTTCTTGCAAAATCTATCTTCCCGTTTTGGTGTGCAAAGGCACTCCCAATTCACTCCGCAAAAAGTGACATGCTTATAAGAGACATTTTTGTCATGACCTGTGTAATCATCATTAGCATTTTGGATATTCAAAGAATTCATACTAACAACATTGCAATCATGCTCATCATTCAAATATTTTATGCCAAGCATTTTATTGACTTCTTCTTCTAACAATTGAGCACAATTTTCCGAACCATCATTTTCAAGAAAGATATTATAAAGATGATCAATAATATGATGCAACCTCAATTCCATGTTTTTGTAGTTTTCTTTTATAAACCAAACTAGTGATAAAACAAGAAACTAAAAGATTCAATTGCAAGATCTAAATATATACCTTCAAGCACTCACCTCCCCCGGCAAAGGCGCCAGAAAAGAGCTTGATGTGTACTACGCAACTTTATTCTTGTTGATACGTGTTGGGCCTCCAAGCGCATAGCTTTGTAGGACAGTAGCAATTTTCCCTCGAGTGGATGACCTAAGGTTTATCAATCCATGAGAGGTGTAGTGAAAGTGCAACTATCCCTAGGTGGTTTTGGTAATTCATAACAACATATAGCTCATTGATCTAATACTATTCCAAGACAAATATTTCAGGAAAGCTCAATGAATGGCATGGCATGGATGATGAAAGTGGATCCCTCAAAATATTAAGGACAAAGGATTGGCTCAAGCTCAAAAGCTCAAGACTCTACATTTTACATTTTAGTGATCCAAGATTACATTGAGTCTATAGGAAAAGCCAATACTATCAAGAAGGGATGAGGTGTTGCTTAATGAGCCTCTTGCTCCATGTGCTTAGTGATATGCTCCAAAACCCTCCACTACTTTCTCACATTCACATATGACCTAAACCCAAAGTCAAACTCGGCCCTACCGATTCTTTCTATCCGGCGCCACCGAGTTCAGATGTCATAGCCACTGCCACAAACCCTAGGCAAATCGGTTTCACCGAGATGGGATTGTAATCTCACTGTTTCCCTTCGTAACTTTTCGGTCTAGCCGAAGTGAGCGATTGGTCCCACCGAGATTACAATGTAAACTCTCTGTTTCCGTTTTGTAACTTCTCGGTCTCATCGAAAGAGCAAATTGGTCCCACCGAGTTTACCTGACCAACTCTCTGGTTAGCTAATTACCAAATTCGGTCTCACTGATTTTGTGTAATCGGTCTCACCGAGATTACGTTATGCCCTAACCCTAATCATATCGGTCCTACCGAGATGCATGTCGATCCCAATCAAAACCCTAACGGTCACTAGGTTTACTAAATCGGTCCGACCGAGTTTGATGATTCGGTCCCACCGAGTTTGGTAAATTGTGTGTAACGGTTAGATTTTGTGTGGAGGCTATATATACCCTCCACCTCCTCTTCATTCGTGGCGAGAGCCATCGTAACAAACCTACACTTCCAATTTACCAGTTCGAGAGAGAACCACCTACTCATGTGTTGAGGCCAAGATATTCCATTCCAACCACATGAATCTTGATCTCTAGCCTTCCCCAAGTTGCTTTCCACTCAAATCTTCTTTCCACCAGATCCAAATCCTATGAGAGAGAGTTGAGTGTTGGGGAGACTATCATTTGAAGCACAAGAGCAAGGAGTTCATCATCAACACACCATTTGTTACTTCTTGGAGAGTGGTGTCTCCTCGATTGGCTAGGTGTCACTTGGGAGCCTCTGACAAGATTGTGGAGTTGAACCAAGGAGTTTGTAAGGGCAAGGAGATCGCCTACTTCGTGAAGATCTACTGCTAGTGAGGCAAGTCCTTCGTGGGCGACGACCATGGTGGGATAAACAAGGTTGCTTCTTCGTGGACCCTTCGTGGGTGGAGCCCTCCGTGGACTCACAAGAACTGCTACCCTACGTGGGTTGAAGTCTCCATCAACGTGGATGTACGATAGCACCACCTATCGGAACCACGACAAAAACATCCGTGTCTCCAATTGCGTTTGAATCCTCCAAACCCTTCCCTTTACATTCTTGCAAGTTGCATGCTTTATTTTCCGCTGCCAATATACTCTTTGCATGCTTGCTTGAATTGTGTGAAGATTGCTTGACTTGTTTAAAGATAGCTAAAATCTGCCAAAGTCTAAAATTGGGAAAAGGTTAAGTTTTTATTGGTCAACTAGTCTAATCACCCCCCCTCTAAACATACTTCAAGGTCCTACAAGTGGTATCAGAGCTTTGGTCTCCATTTGCTTTGATTTCCATAGCTTTTGGTGGTCATAGCCTTGGTTTCACAACCTAGGAGAGTATGGCGTCTAGCGAGGGAAATTATCATCGAGAGGTCCTTACTTTGATGGCACTAATTTTGCTAGTTGGAAGCATAAGATGAAAATGCATATTCTCGGACATAACCCCGCCGTTTGGGCTATTGTGTGTATTGGCTTGCAAGGTGAATTCTTTGATGGGAGAGAACCGAACCGTGAAGCTAGTGGAAGAGTTGAAGATGTTGCAATACAACGCTCAAGCTTGTGATATCCTCTTCAATGGATTGTGCCCCGAGGAGTTCAACAAAATCAGCCGTCTTGAGAATGCAAAGGACATTTGGGATACTTTGATTGATATGCACGAAGGTACCGACTCCGTCAAGGAATCCAAGTTGGATGTGCTCCAAAGTCAACTTGACAAGTTCAAATTGAAGGATGGTGAAGGTGTCACTGAAATGTACTCTAGGCTTGCTCTTATCACAAATGAGATTGCCGGCTTAGGAAGTGAAGAGATGACCGATAGATTCATCATCAAGAAGATCCTAAGAGCATTGGATGGGAAATATGATACCGTGTGCACATTGATCCAAATGATGCCCAATTACAAAGATCTCAAGCCTACGGAAGTCACTGGAAGAATTTTTGCTCATGAGATGTCACTCAAGGATAAGGAGGAACTTCACAACAAGTCGAGCGGTGCTTACAAAGCCTCATGTGAAGCCCCCATATCATCAAGTGAGAAACAAACCTTCAATGAAGAATTGAGCTTAATGGTGAAGAACTTCAACAAATTCTACAAGAGTAGAAGCAAAGAAAGAAGCTCTAAGTCAAGGTCCTACAATGACAAAAGATCTTCTAGTCGAGAGCTTAATTGCTACAATTGTGGGAGACAGGACACTCTTCCACTGATTGTACGGCACCCGACACACGAGAGAAGCTTCTCCCAAGAGCAGAAGGAGAAGACAAGAATCCCCACCAAGAGAGAGAAGGAGTAGAGATGATCGTTATGAACGAAGACCCTCACGGAGAAGCAAGGATTCGGAAAGGAAGGACAAGTCATCAAAGAGCTACACAAAACAAAGACATCAAGCTCATGTTGGTGAATGGGTATCCGGCTCCGACTCCGACCATCACTCCGAGAGAAGCTATCACTCCGACTCCGAATACACTCAAGATGAAGGTGTTGCCGGTCTAGCACTTGTGTTAACCAACTCCTACAACATATTTGAATCACCAAATGAAGGAATTGGTAGATGCTTCATGGCCAAAGGTCCTAAGGTAACACACTGAGTATGTTGATTTTGATGTTGATGAAGATGACTTGCTAAGTGATTATGATTTACTTGTTGACAACTCTAGTGATGAATACTATGATGAAACGTCAATTAATCATGCTAATCAAGCTGAAACGAATGACAATGATAAGGTGAAAATTGAGCGTATAACTAAAGAACTAAACACTCTTAAGTTAGCTCATGAGAAGTTACGCTTTGAAAAGCTCAATCTTGAGCAAGAGCATGAGTTCCTAAAAGCGATCAATGATGATCTTCATAAGAAAAGTTCTTCTTACATTGCCAAGCGTTTACTCTTATCTACTTACATGCCTCAAGTCAAGTCTAGTAACAAGAACAAGAAAGATTCTTCTTCTAGTAGTAACAATAATAATGTTAAATCCAGTATTGTTGCTTCTAGTAGTTCTCTTGATTCCACTAATGATTCTCTTAGCCAAGTTACACTTGAGCAAGAAAACAGCTTATTGAAGGGAATTATAGAGAAAGGTGTATACAAGAGTCTTGCCGGGAGTAAGCAATTTGAGGAAATTGTATGCAAAGCAAGGAAGGCACCGGAAGAATCAAGGTGTTGGTTTTGAACGAAAGTTCAATGCAAATGGAGTTGAGTGGGAAGAAGATCAATACCCCAAGACGAAGTTTGTTCCTCAACAAGAGAAGTACGATCCTACTTCCTTCAAGGGAACACAAGCTCAAGATGATCTTCCACCACAAGACCACAAGAACAAAGGCAAGGACAAGCTTCAAGAGGAAATTGATGCATTTGAAGAAGCACCTAAGGCCTTGGTCAAGTGGGTTCCCAAGACTACGCCAAGTTCTACTTCATCAAGTACAACTACTACACCAAGGGTTCCCATCAAGTTGATGTGGATCCCAAGAAGAAGAACTAGAGAGTTCTTGAGGGTGACTCCGCCAACATTTTTCACTCATATCATTATGGCAAGGACAAGTGCAATCAACTTCCATATCTTGCACTAGTTCAAGGAGTCACAAACCCTCATGTTGGAAAGGCAAGGGACAAGGTAACCTAATGTTTTCATGGACATCATTTTGTGTGTGCATCACTCTATGTCTATGGATATTCTTGTTTGTTCCTTGTGGGACTAACCCATGTAGGTATTGAAAGTGCAACTCACTCCAAAGGATTGCTCCAAACGATCTACATCAACATTGAGCATCCACATCTTCAACACCTACATGAAGTCATCATCGACAAAACCCAAGGTTAGTTTATCCCTCTATGGGGGGATCTCACATCTAGGGGGAGCTTAACTCTAAGAATTGAGTCAAAGCAACTCTAATGATGTGAACACATAAATGATTTATGTAAAAGTGGTAACCCCACTTGATCTTAAACGATGAGTATGACCTATGATCTCCTAAGTCAATATACTCATATATAGATGACCTAGTCATCGCCAATTGTTTGATAGATGCTAGAATTGGTTGTGCATGCTTTGTCACATATTTCATTTGTCATCTTATTGTGTGAGCATGTTGGTTGCATATTTACTCATTCGAGGACATCCACTTGTTGTTTTGATTGATTGGCTTCTTTTCTTTGGCCAAGTGGATGGACAAGAATGCCTAAGAACCTTCTCTAGCTATATATGCTTTTCTCGTCTCAAACTCTATTCATGCTACATCACAAAATTTGATCAAGTCGATTCGAACCACTCTGTGTGAGGAGCACTTTCGAGTCCCCGATTCATCATAGACTTAAACTTCCAAAACTTCTTTGTGATTTTCGGTCTGACCGATTCCTCCATTTCGGTCATACCGAGATTACTAAGTCGATCTAGGTTTTCATCTCGGTGCAACCGATTTGTACTTTTCAGTCACACCGAGTTGCTATAACTGTTCACAGTTTTGCATCTCGGTGCCACCAAGTTGTACCACTCGGTCACACCGACAGGGTCGGGCTATATATATCGCACGGGCAAAATTTGGAAAACTTCCTCCGAATCTTCTCGCCCGCGCATAGCTCGCTCTGCCAACTTGGTCTATGGATCGTCGACTTCATCGCCAGCTGCCTCCTGTCGCTGGTCTCCACCGCCGTCAACGGAATTATCCTCCGCCGTTGCCGCCGTAGCGAGTTCCCGCCGAACTAGGCTATGAACTCGATCACAGTGCTTTCCTCGTCCGATTCTCAGCACATTGTGTAAATTATGCATCTTGCCACAATTGAAACACCCCTATCTAGTCAAATCAATCCTTAGAATAGTTGCGATTCGAAAATTTAGGGTTAGGTTTCCGCCGAAACCATCTCGGACCCACCGAGTTGAAAAACTCGGTCCCACCGATTTGGCTAATGCCATTGCACTAGTAAGTCTCGGTCGACCGAGAATTGCTATCGGTGTGACCGATTTCCGAACTTTAGAAACCCTAGCAGTCTTGGTGCCATCGAGCGTGACTCGGTCTCGACCGAAGTTCACTAGTTTAGGTTCCAAAAGCTGCTTGGTATCACCGAGTTTGAAAATCGGTAGATCCGAAATGTTTTCAGTGGGAAACTAAAACTAAGTTTTTGAATCATCCTTTGCAAAAATCTCTGCATTTTGTGATGCTCATCCACTCTACCTCATCTATAACTATTCACTGTGGTCAGTGATCGGTTGAACGGCATGTCGGACCAAAGTGATAGCGAACAAATCAAGAGCAGATCCAATTGAGCGAGGGCACTAGTCCCTCAAGCAGCTCGAGATGAGGGGAGCGAAGCACTCCGAGCAATTTGCCCAGGCTACCACAAGGACAAGAAAGAATAAGACCTCGAGTCCGAGGATGAGGATTATGTGGCGCTTGAGGATGAGGCAAGCTCCAAGAAGAAAGTGCTCAAGAGGGAGTTCAAATTTCATCCGCAGTGAAGCCCGGTTTGAATATCAAAAGGCCAGCAGTAGAGAACCAATGTCCAAAGCCAGAGTGTCTACTCAAGCTCCTTTGGAATCTCAACCCAAAGAGCCTGTTGTCAGCAGAGGGAAAGAAAAGGAAAGAAAGGGTCAAGAAGACCATGGCAAGAGTGATAGGGAAGCCTTCCATGATGGAAGAGGAAGAAGAAGAAGAGGTTGCAGAACCAGCACCCAAGGCACAAAAGCTGATGGGTGATGCTATCAAGTCAGGGGCTGCAACTTCCAAGGCCAAAGTTGCCCCCAAGCCCAAGAATGCACCCAAGAGGAATACCAGGAGCATACCAGCAGCAGAAAAGAACAAGGCCCCAATGCCTGAGGTAGATGCTGAGGAAGATGAAGAAGGGCAGGTCCTAAGGAAGCTCAAACCCAAGATCCCAGACCACAATGATGCTCATCATGTGGCTGAAAACATGAAGATCAGGAGAGATAATGGGTTGAGGCTATGGAGAGAGTCAGATCCATATGCCACGAGGAGAAGGACTGCCGTGGACTACAGGTTCCACACCAAGGGGCAGCAGGAATTTTATGAGACTATCTTGCTGGACAAGAAGCCCATAGTTTGCGATATGAGATGGGTCAACTGGACCTACATGAAGGAGAACGCAGAACACTACCCTGGAGTATATGACAGCTTCAGTGCTTGTGGAGTTGCTGATTTTGTTGGGCAGAAGCTCACCAACTGGAACGATGAACTTATCATGCAATTCTACTCCACAACACATTTCTATCCAGATGGCAGGATAGTGTGGATGTCAGAAGGAACCAGATATCAGTCTACCATAGAGGAATGGGCAAGTTTGATCAATGCCCCAAAGGAAAGTGAGGATGACCTGGACATTTATGGTAAAAAGAAAATGGATCATAACTCTATGTCACACATGTACAAGGAGATCCCAGATGATGCACTTGAGAACTTCAAGTTTGGATCAGTCCATTTTCTGCTGTCAGGGCTGCCTACGATCAACTGGATCTTAAGGCATACTCTATTGCCCAAATCAGGTGACCATAACATGATTAGAGGGCATGCAATCAATTTGCTTCATGTTTTTGATGTGCCTCAGAAATTCAAGGTCATGAGCCTCATAGTTGAGACACTTAAGAGGACAAAGAAGCAGATCGAAGAGGAGTTGTGGTTATGCCCCACAGTTAGGAGTTGATAAACTCGAAGATGGGCACAGGAAAGTATCTATTGGATAAGGAACACATGGTTCTCTATCCTGAATTTGAGGACAATCGAGTTGTCGTGACTAAGAATGAACCATCATCAGTGCAAGCTCAGGAGAGAAAGGAGAAGGCAAGGCAAGAGAAAGATGCAAAGATGCCAACTCAAGCAGAGGCATCGGAGTACTTTCTGAAGAACAAGCAGGAGCAGCTTGGTTACTTAATAGCATCAAATCTGCGGATTGAGAAGGGGTTGGCCACCCTAGCTCAAAACCAGGAGAGCCTGGAGAGAATCATGGAACAAAAATTCTATGATCTTGATGTCAAAGTGACTGAGATTCACCACCGTGGAAGCGATTACAAGATGATATGCAGGAGAGGAAGGGCAAGACGACAACTGATGCATTTGCAGAGTGCCTAGAGCTCAGAGGTCAGATGCAGTGCCAATTCCAGACACCAGAGCCACTTCTTCAGCTCCAGCTACAGCTCCAGCTCAACTAGCTCCAGCTCCAACTTCTTCAGCTCCTACCATGTCTACTGATGCGTTCATCCTTGGAGTCCTGTCTACACCACCACCAGAAGACCAAGCACGAGAGGCGACATAGTGCTATGCATTTTCTAGGAACTTTTGGTAACTTGTTGCCAAAGGGGAGAAAAATGTATAGATCATAGGCTGAGAGAGAGAGATTTGCTTTTGTTCTCTCTTGTCTTTTGGTTGAACTTTATTTGCGTTTGATTGCTTGAGATACTATGCATTACCTGTGAGACATTGATGATCATGTGTTTGATCATAAGCTACACTTATGCTTTTATGATATTATCTTATTTATCCTTATATGATCATTCACTATGCTTGGTGGTGAGTGCATGTATTCAATCGTTATTATTTTGAGCGCTCCACCAAGATGTATGTGACATGGAAGAGTAACCCATGAGCCTAATTTCTTGTGCATTTGCAGTCCAAAGCAAATCTTAAGATAAGCACAAATTTAGGGGGAGCTCTTGCTTATCACATACTTCTCAAAGCGACGATATTTTTCAATTTTATTATCATTTGTCGAAGCTTTGATCTCTATGTTGTCATCAATTACCAAAAAGGGGGAGATTGAAAGTGCAACTAACCCTAGGTGGTTTTGGTAATTCATAACAACATATAGCTCATTGAGCTAATACTATTCCAAGACAAATATTTCAGGAAAGCTCAGTGAATGGCATGGCATGGATGATGAAAGTGGATCCCTCAAAATATTAAGGACAAAGGATTGGCTCAAGCTCAAAAGCTCAAGACTCTACATTTTACATTTTAGTGATCCAAGATCACATTGAGTCTATAGGAAAAGCCAATACTATCAAGAAGGGATGAGGTGTTTCTTAATGAGCCTCTTGCTCCATGTGCTTAGTGATATGCTCCAAAACCCTCCACTACTTTCTCACATCCACATATGACCTAAACCCAAAGTCAAACTCGGCCCTACCGATTCTTTCTATCCGGTGCCACCGAGTTCAGATGTCATAGCCACTGCCACAAACCCTAGGCAAATCGGTTTCACCGAGATGGGATTGTAATCTCACTGTTTCCCTTCGTAACGTTTCGGTCTAACCGAAGTGAGCGATTGGTCCCACCGAGATTACAATGTAAACTCTCTGTTTCCGTTTTGTAACTTCTCGGTCTCACCGAAAGAGCAAATCGGTCCCACCGAGTTTACCTGACCAACTCTCTGGTTAGCTAATTACCAAATTCGTTCTCACCGATTTTGTGTAATCGGTCTCACCGAGATTACGTTATGCCCTAACCCTAACCATATCGGTCCTACCGAGATGCATGTCAGTCCCATCGAAAACCCTAACGGTCACTAGGTTTACTAAATCGGTCCGACCGAGTTTGATGATTCGGTCCCACCGAGTTTGGTAAATTGTGTGTAACGGTTAGATTTTGTGTGGAGGCTATATATACCCCTCCACCTCCTCTTCATTCATGGAGAGAGCCATCAGAACAAACCTACACTTCCAATTTACCAGCCTCGAGAGAGAACCACCTACTCATGTGTTGAGGCCAAGATATTCTATTCCAACCACATGAATCTTGATCTCTAGCCTTCCCCAATTTGCTTTCCACTCAAATCTTCTTTCCACCAGATCCAAATCCTATGAGAGAGAGTTGAGTGTTGGGGAGACTATCATTTGAAGCACAAGAGCAAGGAGTTCATCATCAACACACCATTTGTTACTTCTTGGAGAGTGGTGTCTCCTAGATTGGCTAGGTGTCACTTGGGAGCCTCCGACAAGATTGTGGAGTTGAACCAAGGAGTTTGTAAGGACAAGGAGATCGCCTACTTCGTGAAGATCTACCGCTAGTGAGGCAAGTCCTTCGTGGGCGACGACCACGGTGGGATAGACAAGGTTGCTTCTTCGTGGACCCTTCGTGGGTGGAGCCCTCCGTGGACTCACGCAACTGCTACCCCACGTGGGTTGAAGTCTCCATCAACGTGGACGACGATAGCACCACCTATCGGAACCACGACAAAACATCCGTGCCTCCAATTGCGCTTTGAATCCTCCAAACCCTTCCCTTTACATTCTTGCAAGTTGCATGCTTTATTTTCCGCTGCCAATATACTCTTTGCATGCTTGCTTGAATTGTGTGAAGATTGCTTGACTTGTTTAAAGATAGCTAAAAAAATCTGCCAAAGTCTAAAATTGGGAAAAGGTTAAGTTTTTATTGGTCAAGTAGTCTAATCACCCCCCCTCTAGACATACTTCAAGGTCCCACATGTAGGATGAAGATGGTCTCTCTCAAACGACCTTGCAACTAAATACAAGAAATTTCTTGTGTCCCCAACACACCCAATACAATGGAAAATTGTATAGGTGCACTAGTTCAGCGAAGAGATGGTGATAAAAGTGTAATATTGATGGTAGAAATATATTTTTATAATCTGAATAAATAAAAACAACAAGGTATCAAATAATAAAGGGGCACAAAAACGGTATTGCAATGCTTAAAATGAGGCCTAGGGGTCCGTACTTTCACTACTACAATCTCTCAACAGTGCTAACATAGTTGGATCATATGATTATCCCTCCAAGTGTAACGAAGAATCACTCCCAAGTTCCTATTAGCGGAGAACAAAAGATAGGAATTGTTTGTAGGGTACTAAACCACCTCAAAGCTATTCTTTCCGTTCGATCTATTCAAGAGTCTGTACTAAAATAACACAAAACTATTTTTTCCATTCGATCTATCCTAGAATCTGTACTAAGATAACACCAAAGCAAGTTCATATTCATAATACTCAATCCACACAAAGAACTATAAAGAGACACCAAAGTTTCTGTCGGAGAAAAGATAATAAAAACGTGCATCAACCCCTATGCATAGATTACCCCAATATCACCGCTGAATCCATGAGTTGAATGCCATAACATATATCAAGTGAATCAATAAGATACCCCAATTGTCACCTCAAGTATTCATACCGCAAGACATATATCATGTGTTCTCATCTCTGAATATTCAATCCGATAAGACAAAACTTCAAAGGGTAAAGACTCAATTCATCACAACAGGAGTATAGTGGGGAGAAACATCATATGATCAGACTATATTAACAAAGCCCATGATATAGATTACGAGAGAGAGAGAGAGAGAGAGAGAGAGAGAGAGATTAAACACATAGCTACTGGTACAAACCCTCAGCCCCGAGGGTGGACTACTCCCTCCTCATCGTGGTGGGCGCCGTGATGATGAAGATGGCCACCGGAGATGATTCCCCCCTCAGGCAGGGTGCCAGAATGGGGTCTAGATTTTTTTCGTGAATACAGAGACCTTGCGGTGGCGGAACTTTTATGTAGGTTAACCCTGAAGGGTTTCGGAATATTTGGGAATTTATAGTGCAAAGAAGGGGTGCGGGAGGCCACCGAGGTGGGCACAACCCACCGGGGCGCGCCAGGGGGCCTGGCGCGCCCGGGTGGGTAGTGCCCCCCTTGGGGCACCCCGCAGGTGCAACTCTGGCCCATTGGGTTCCTTCTGGTCCATAAAAAATCCCCGTGGAGTCTCATTGCGTTTGGACTCCGTTTGGTATCGATTTCCTGCGATATAAGAAACAAGCAAAAAACATCAACTGGCACTGGGCACTGGGTCAATAGGTTAGTCCCAAAAAATGATATAAAGTTGTTATAAAATGATTGTAAAACATCCAAGAATGATAAAATAATAGCATGAATACTTCATAAACTATAGATACGTTGGAGACGTATCAGGGATCTCACCCGAGCTATGATCCTGTGATGGTTCCTTCTCCTTGGGTGTCCATCGCCCGCGCCTCAAGAACCGCGAGTGAACTAGATTATTCAGTAGTATTCGATCTTTATTAGCTAGCTAGCTAGTGATGTATTCGATATATAATATTCGAGATTATATATATTATTTGAGACGATGTATTCGAGATTATATATATTATTTGATA
Source organism: Aegilops bicornis (assembly GCA_021605145.1). Classification (NCBI taxonomy): domain Eukaryota; kingdom Viridiplantae; phylum Streptophyta; class Magnoliopsida; order Poales; family Poaceae; genus Aegilops; species Aegilops bicornis. The sequence continues at coordinate 516,296,997 of CM038675.1, forward strand.
ATATTCGAGACGATGTATTCGAGATTATATTCGATGATGCATATTATGTACTATGCTTTTGTTTTTCCTTATTGATTGCATGGATGCATTGTAATTTGAATACTAAATTGTTTTATATTTCTTCTGGATTAGTTAAATAAAAGCTATGGCGGACAATACCGGCAGAGAAGGAGAAGAGGCCCTGTTCGAGATCATACGCTCCCCTCGTCGGCCAGATGATCAGAATGAAGAAGATGACGACTCCCAATATCTGAACAATACCGGGGAGGGTGATATGATATTCGATCGTGACGACCGAATTGATGAAGTCCAGAACTATGATTATGATGACGAAGAAAAATGTTGATCTTGAAATAACAGAGACCGGCGAGGTTGCTACGTCTTGAGCTTGCGTTGGTTTTCCTCGAAGAGGAGAGGGTGATGCAGCAAGTGTAGCGTAAGTATTTCCCTCAGTTTTGAGAACCAAGGTATCAATCCAGTAGGAGGCTCCTCAAAAGTCCCACGCACCTACACAAACAAACTGAGAACTCGCAACCAACTCAATAAAGGGGTTATCAGTCCCTTCACGGCCACTTGCGAAAGTGAGATCTAATAAAGATAGTATGATAAGATAAATATATTTTTGCTATTTTATAATATAGATGCAAAAAGTAAAGATGCAAATAACAGTAGATTGAAAGCAAATATGATAAGAGATAGACCCGGGGGCCATAGGTTTCAGTAGTGGCTTCTCTCAAGATAGCATAAGTATTACGGTGGGTGAACAAATTACTGTCGAGCAATTGATAGAAAAGCGCATAGTTATGAGATTATCTAGGCATGATCATGTATATAGGCATCACGTCCATAACAAGTAGACCGACTCCTTCCTGCATCTACTACTATTACTCCACACATCGACCGCTATCCAGCATGCATCTAGAGTATTAAGTTCATAAGAACAGAGTAACACATTAAGTAAGATGACATGATGTAGATAGATAAACTCATGCAATATGATATAAACCCCATCTTGTTATCCTCGATGGCAACAATACAATACGTGCCTTGCAACCCTTTACATCCTTTGGTAAGGACACCGCAAGATTGAACCCAAAGCTAAGCACTTCTCCCATGGCAAGAAAGATCAATCTAGTAGGCCAAACCAAACTGATAATTCGAATAGACTTGCAAAGATAACTCAATCATACATAAAAGAATTCAGAGAAGATTCAAATATTATTCATAGATAAACTTGATCATAAACCCACAATTCATTGGATCTCGACAAACACAACGCAAAAAGAGTTTACATCAAATAGATCTCCACAAGAGAGGGGGAGAACATTGTATAGAGATCCAAAAAGAGAGAAGAAGCCATCTAGCTAATAACTATGGACCCGTAGGTCTGTGGTAATCTACTCACAACTCATCGGAGGGGCAAGGATGTTGATGTAGAGGCCCTCCGTGGTTGATTCCCCCTCCGTGAGTGCGGCGAAAGCTCCAAGATGAGATCTCGCGGATCTGAGAAGGTTACGGCGGTGGAAATTATGTTTCGTGGTGCCCTGGATGTTTTCGGGTACGAGGTATATATAGGAAGAAGAAGTACGTCGGTGGTCGCTGAGGGGCCCACGAGACAGTAGCGCGCCTATTGGGGGCTATCTTGTGGAGGCCTCGGCTGCTTCTTGACTTGCACTCCAAGTCCTCTGGATCACGTTTGTTCCAAAAATCACGCTCCCAAGGTTTCATTCCGTTTGGACTCCATTTGATATTCCTTTTCTTCGAAATACTGAAATAGGCAAAAAAACAGCTATATAAATTTGGGCCTCCGGTTAGTAGGTTAGTCCCAAAAATGATATAAATGTGTAAAATAAAGCCCATAAACATCCAAAAAGGGTAATATAATAGCATGGAACAATAAAAAATTATAGATACGTTGGAGACGTATCAAGCATCCCCAAGCTTAATTCCTGCTCGTCCTCGAGTAGGTAAATGATAAACAGAGAAATTTTGATGTGGAATGCTACCTAGCATAATTCATAATGTAAGTTTCTTTATTGTGGCATGAATGTTCAGATCCAAATGAATACAAAATAAAAGTTCATATTGATAAAAGAAATAGTAATACTTCAAGCATCTTGATCAAAGTAATCATGTCTTCTCAAAATAGCATGGCAAAAGAAAGTTCATCCCTACATAATCATATAGTTAGGCTATGCTTCATTTTCGTCACACAAAGATGTTCCCAACTTCTATACCCGCGATGACAACCAAGCAATTGTTTCATACTTAAATAATCTCAAACTTTTTCAACCTTCACACAGTACATGAGCGTGAGCCATGGATATAGCACTATGGGTGGAATAGAATATGATGATGGGGATTGTGTGGAGAAGACAAAAAAGGAGAAAGTCTCACATTGACGAGGATAATAAACGGGCTATGGAGATGCCCATCAATTGATGTCAACATGAGGAGTAGGGATTGCCATGCAACGGATGCACTAGAGCTATAAATGAATGCTCAACAAAAGAAAACTAGTGGGTGTGCATCCAACTTGCTTGCTCACGAAGACCTAGGGCATTTGAGGAAGCCCATCATTGGAATATACAAGCCAAGTTCTATAATGAAAAATTCCCACTAGTATGAAAATGACAACTTATGAGACTCACTATATGAAAAACATGGTGCTACTTTGAAGCACAATATATGAGACTCGCTACATGAAGAACAAGGTGCTACTTTGAAGCACAAGTGTGGAAAAAGAGATAGTAACATTGCCCTTTTGTTTATTTTCTTTTTTTGGGCCTTTCTTTTTTTTCTTTTTGGCATTTCTCTCTTTTTTTTCTTTTCTTTTTGATTGGGCAATGCTCTAATAATGATGATCACACTTCTATTGATTACAACATATGAATTACAACTCGAAACTAGAACAAGATATGACTCTATATGAATGCCTCCGGCGGTGTACCGGGATGGTGCAATGAATCAAGAGTGACATGTATGAAAAAATAATGCATGGTGGCTTTGCCACAAATACGATGTCAACTACATGATCATGCAATGGCAATATGACCAAAGTAAAGTATGTCATGATGATGAACGGAACGGTGGAAAGTTGCATGGCAATATATCTCCGAATGGCTATGGAAATGCCATAATGGGTAGGTATGGTGGCTGTTTTGAGGAAGATATAGGGAGTTTTATGTGTGATAGAGCGTATCGTATCACGGGGTTTGGATGCACCGCTAAGTTTGCACCAACTCTCAAGGTGAGAAAGGGCAATGCACGGTATCAAGAGGCTAGCAAAGGCGGAAAGGTAAAAGTGCGTATAATCCATGGACTTAACATTAGTCAAAAGAACTCATATACTTATTGCAAAAATTTAGAAGTCATCAAAAATCAAGTACTACGTGCATGCTCCTAGGGGATAGATTGGTAGGAAAAGACCATCGCCGTCCCCGACCGCCACTCATAAGGATGCACAAGCCGTGTACACTTCATGTTTCAAATTTGTTACACAACTTTAACCATACGTGCATGCTACGGGACTTGCTAACTGCAACACAAGCATTCTTTAAATTCATAATCACCCAACTAGCATGACTTTAATATCACTACCTACATATCTCAAAACAATTATCAAGTATCAAGTTGATCATAGCATCCAATTCACTTCCTATGATAGTTTTTATTATACCCAACTTGAATGCCTGCCATTCTAGGACCAACTTTATGATCATAGCAAATACCATGCTGTTCTAAAAGACTCTCAAAATAATAAAAATGAAGCATGAGAGACTAGCAATTTCTTGAAAATTAAGACACCACCGTGCTCTAAAAAATATAAGTGAAGCACTAGAGCAAAAACTATCAAGCTCAAAAGATATAAGTGAAGCACATAGAGTATTCTAGCAAATTCTAATCAAATAGACTTCTCCCAAAAGGTGTGTACAGCAAGGATTATTGTGGTAAACTAAAAAGCAAAGGATAATATAAAACATGATGCTCCAAGCAAAACACTTATTATGTGGTGAATAAAAATATAGCCCCAAGTAAAGTTACCAATGAACGAAGACGAAAGAGGGGATGCCTTCCCGGGGCATCCCCAAGCTTAGGCTTTTGGCTATTCTTGAATGTCTTGGGGTGCCTTGGGCATCCCCAAGCTTAGGCTCTTGCCACCCTTTATTCCATAGTCCATAAAAGCTTTGCCCAAAACTTGAAAACTTCACAACACAAAACTCAACAAAAAAACTTATAAGCTCCGTTAGTGAAAGAAAACAAGACCACCACATAAGGTACTGCAATGAACTCATTGTTTATTTATGTTGGTGTTAAACCTAATGCATTCCAACTTCTCTATGGATTATAAACTATTTTATTGGCCATAGATTCATCAAAAAAAGCAAACAACACACGAAAAACAGAATCTGTCAAAAACAGAACAGTCTGTAGTAATCTGTTACTAACGCAAACTTCTGGAACTCAACAAATTCAGCCAAAATAGGAAGACCTAGGCAATTTGTTTATTGATCAGCAGCAATTGGAATCACTATTTTATCACGTTCTGGTAATTTTTAACAATTGTTTTCGTGAACCGAAAGTTTCTGGAAATTACAGCAAGATCAAATAACTATCATCCAATAAGATTCTATAGGTTTAACTTGGCACAAACACTAATTAAAACATAAAACCACATCTAAACAGAAGGTAGATGGATTATTTATTCCTAAACAGAAGCAAAAACAAAAAAAAACATAAAGAAAATTGGGTTGCCTCCCAACTAGCGCTATCGTTTAACGCCCCTAGCTAGGCATAAAAGCAAGGATAGGTCTAACGAGTGCCGTCTTTGGCACTCGAAGAGGAGGATCTCCTTTCTATGGCATTCATTCTTCTATTTAAGTTAAGCACATGACCATTAATGGAAGAGGTAAGATTAAGCACGTTACCGAAGTTTGCTTCTAGACTAGACTTCATCTCCTTGATAATTTCATTTTGATAAAAGCACAAGAGAGTGGTTGATTCAACTTTATCATTCATAGGGTGCCCAAATATGGTTTTCATTTTTTCATAGGTATCTATGGCATCCCCTTCAAGAAAACCTTCTTCAAAGATGGACTCTAAAACTTGTTTGAAGGAAGCGGGCAAGCCAACATAAAAACTTTTAAGTAAATTTCAATTTGATATTGTGGCACATAGCTAGCCCGAATCCTTAATAACCTATCCCAAGCATCTTTTAAAGACTCATCAAGTAAATAGCGAAAAATTCCAGAGTCATCCTCATCAAAATTATTCAAGCTCTCATTGGTGAACCCGGTGGATCTTTCCATAGCGTCATTGTTTATGAGCTTGGAGAGGATAGAGGGGTTATCCAAGGCACTAGAGCTAGGGAGAAAACTCGTAGTTCTTTTTGATTCGGCCATGGCAACGGGAAGGCAAACGGAAAAGAGAGAGGAGATTGGGAAAGAGAGGGCGAATAAAACGGCAAGGGTGAAGTGGGGGAGAGGAAAACGAGAGGCAAATGGCAAATAATGTAAATGCGAGGGAGATGGGTTTGTGATGGGTACTTGGTATGTCTTGACTTGAGCGAAGACCTCCCCAAGACAGCGCCAGTAAATCCTTCTTGCTACGCCTTGAGCTTGCGTTGGTTTTCCTCAAGAGGAGAGGGTGATGCAGCAAGTGTAGCGTAAGTATTTCCCTCAGTTTTGAGAACCAAGGTATCAATCCAGTAGGAGGCTCCTCAAAAGTCCCACGCACCTACACAAACAAACTGAGAACTCACAACCAACGCAATAAAGGGGTTGTCAATCCCTTCACGACCGATCATGAAAGTGAGATCTAATAAAGATAGTATGATAAGATAAATATATTTTTGGTATTTTATAATATAGATGCAAAAAGTAAAGATGCAAATAAAAGTAGATTGAAAGCAAATATGATAAGAGATAGACCGGGGCCATAGGTTTCACTAGTGGCTTCTCTCAAGATAGCATAAGTATTACAAAGGTGAACAAATTACTGTTGAGCAATTGATAGAAAAGCGCATAGTTATGAGATTATCTAGGCATGATCATGTATATAGGCATCACGTCCATAACAAGTAGACCGACTCCTGCCTGCATCTACTACTATTACTCCACACATCGACCGCTATCCAAAGCATGCATCTAGAGTATTAAGTTCATAAGAACAGAGTAACGCATTAAGCAAGATGACATGATGTAGAGGGATAAACTCATGCAATATGATATAAACCCCATCTTGTTATCCTCGATGGCAACAATACAATATGTTCCTTGCAACCCTTTCTGTCACTGGGTAAGGACACCGCAAGATCGAACCCAAAGCTAAGCACTTCTCCTATGGCAAGAAAGATCAATCTAGTAGGCCAAACCAAACTGATAATTCGAAGAGACTTGCAAAGATAACTCAATCATACATAAAAGAATTCAGAGAAGATTCAAATATTATTCATAGATAAACTTGATCATGAACCCACAATTCATCGGATCTCGACAAACACACCGCAAAAAGAGTTTACATCGAATAGATCTCCACAAGAGAGGGGGAGAACATTGTATTGAGATCCAAAAAGAGAGAAGAAGCCATCTAGCTAATAACTATGGACCCGCAGGTTTGTGGTAAACTACTCACAACTCATCGGAGGGGCAAGGATGTTGATGTAGAGGCCCTCCATGGTTGATTCCCTCCCAGTGAGTGCCAATGAAAGCTCCAAGATGAGATCTCATGCGGATCTGAGAAGGTTACAATGTGGAAATTGTGTTTCGTGGTGCCCTGGATGTTTTCGTGGTAATGAGGTATATATAGGAAGAAGAAGCACGAGGTGGCCGCCCGAGGGGCCCACGAGACTGGGGGCGTGCCCTATAGGGGCGGCGCCCTCCTATCTCGTGGAGGCCTCGGCTGCTTCTTGACTTGCACTCCAAGTCCTCTGGATCACGTGCGTTCCAAAAATCACGCTCCCGAAGGTTTCATTCCGTCCGGACTCCGTTTGATATTCCTTTTCTTGAAATCTTGAAATAGGCAAAAAAACAGCAATATGGGCTGGGCCTCCGGTTAGTAGGTTAGTCCCAAAAATGATATAAATGTGTAAAATAAAGCCCATAAACGTCCAAAAAGGGTAATATAATAGCATGGAACAATCAAAATTTATAGATACGTTGGAGACGTATCAGAGGTATATTTATATAAGCAGGCATCTGGTCATCATCACATGTTTTAAATGATTTGAAGATATATTAGCGAATCGATCTTTCTTCTTTCAGCCCTCCTGATCGAGCAAATCTTCTTCATGCAGCAAAGAATCCCGATCCAGATCAAGGAAATTCAAGGAATCGGAATTAGCTACGGAACGGTCGAGAGTAAACAAGCTCAATGCCGCAAAAAAAGGAGCATTTCCATACGCTGGGGCCAGGTGGCTACGCGGTGGCAATGAATAAGTGGGATAACTCTGAGCAATAGATGGTGGATGCATGGGTCACTCCAGTTACATTGAGCTGGCCGGAAAGGTGCAGGACTTGGTTCTATGCGCATGGGGGGTGTTGGACCCGAAGATAGGCAAGGTTTTGAAGAAGACAAGTCTTAAAGGAGCCAGCGACAAATTACTTGTTGCAATAGAAGAGGCTCGAACGGGGGTGTTCATGCCCAACAGAGAGAACGATGAGCTTACGCGCACCCCGGGAAATCCTAAACACCCGGGAAGAACACAAGGCAAAGGCGTTGTTCCGTGGTATGAGGGGTTTGCAGACTGGAACGCTCACTACAGAAGTCCTGCAAGAAGGAAGACGGAGGAGGAGAAGAAGAGGAAGCTGGAGGAGGAGCAGAGGAAGCAGGAAGCAGGAAGCAGAACGCCTTAAAGGCCTAGAATCAGCGCACGCAGAGTAGGCACTCCAATTAGAGAGGCATCAACAGTAGATCGACTCACTTAGCCAAGAAAGGGGGTCTCGGCAGCGGCAGCAGCTAGCGGATGATCCAACATTGGATAACATTGTCCCATCCATGCCGAGAAGCAACAGATTTCGCCCAAGCAGGCAATCGCCTTTGGATAGATACCCTGTGGATGACATCATGGAGAACACTAATTGTGAGCTACACTTCAAAATGAAGAACATATCCATGAAGGTGGCAGACGCCGTTGCTTACACAAATCCCCCCGAAGCAACCTTCCATTGCAACCCGATTCTAGCTGGCTATGCTCGTGTCGTGGTTGATGAATTGGTGGACCAATATTCGGGGCTAGAGCTTGACATTCCTGGAGGTGACGAGGAGCACACACTGGGAGAGGCCATACATCGTATCATCATATAGAGAAAGGATTGCATCATCTTTCCAAGGCCACCGACACCGCGTGTGTGACGCCCCCGATTAAATTGTACACTAATCATGCACGCAAACGTGTACGATCAAGATTAGAGACTCACAGGAAGATATCACAACACAACTCTAAAAACATAAATAAGTCATACAAGCATCATAATACAAGCCACGGGCCTCGAGTGCTCAAATACAAGTGCTCGATCATAAACGAGTCAGTGGAAGCAACAATATCTGAGTACAGACATAAGTTAAACAAATTTGCCTTAAGAAGGCTATCAATAACTGGGATACAGATCGAAAGAGGCGCAGGCCTCTTGCCTGGGATCCTCCTAAACTACTCCTGGTCGTCATCAGCGGCCTGCACGTAGTAGTAGGCACCTCCGATGTAGTAGGAGTCGTCGTCGACGGTGGCGGCTGGCTCCTGGGCTCCAGCATCTGGTTGCGACAACCAGGTAGAAAGGAAAAGGGGGGAAAAGGGGGAGAAAAGCAACCGTGAGTACTCATCCAAAGTACTCACAAGTAAGGATCTACGCTACATATGCATGGGTATCTGTGTAAAGGGGCAATATCGGTGGACTGAACTACAGAATGCCAGAATAACAGGGGGGATAGCTAGTCCTATCGAAGACTACGCTTCTTGCAGCCTCCATCTTGCAGCATGTAGAAGAGAGTAGATGGTAAGTTCACCAAGTATCATCGCACAACATAATCCTACCCGGCGATCCTCTCCTCATCTCCCTGTTAGAGAGCGACCACCGGGTTGTATCTGGCACTTGGAAGGGTGTGTTTTATTAAGTATCTGGTTCTAGTTGTCATAAGGTCAAGGTACAACTCCAAGTCGTCCTGTTACCGAAGATCACGGCTATTCGAATAGATTAACTTCCCTGCAGGGCTGCACCACATTACCCAACATGCTTGATCCCATTTGGCCGGACACACTTTCCTGGGTCATGCCTGGCCTCGGAAGATCGACACGTCGCAGCCCTACCTAGGCACAACAGAGAGGTCAGCACGCCGGTCTAAATCCTATGGCGCAGGGGTCTGGGCCCATCGCCCATTGCACACTGATAACCCACAAGTATAGGGGATCGCAATAGTTTTCGGTAAGTAAGAGTGTCGAACCCAACGAGGAGCTAAAGGTAGAACAAATATTCCCTAAAGTTCTATCGACCACCGATACAACTCTACGCACGCTTGACGTTCGCTTTACCTAGAACAAGTAGGAAACTAGAAGTACTTTGTAGGAGTTTTTGGATAAGCTTGCAAGAAAGTAAAAAAAGCACGAAAATAAAACTAGGGGTTGTTAAGGTAAAGACACAACTAAAGTAAATATAGCGAGTGTGGAAAAGTGATGGTAGGTGTGGCGAAATTGTCCCTTAAGTAATTGACTACTTTACTAGACCGATAGCAAGTATTATGTGGGAGAGGCCACTGCTAGCATGTTATCCCTTACTTGGAATTCTATGCACTTATGATTGGAACTATTAGCAAGCATCCGCAACTACTAACGTTCATTAAGGTAAAACCCAACCATAGCATTAAGATATATTGGCCCCCCTTCAATCCCGTATGCATCAATTTCTATGCTAGGTTGAAGCTTCTGTCACTCTTTATCGGATTTCGGGTTCCGGTAGACCCTCTAGGTTCGAACTCTGGGGTGCGCGCGGAGATCTCGCCCCCTACCTACCTGCGCTTGGTCGCCTCGCTAGGATCTAAACTACCAAAGGAACAACACAAGAGACACAAGGTTTATACTGGTTCGGGCCACCATTGTGGTGTAATACCCTACTCCAGTGTGTGGTGTGGTGGATTGCCTCTTGGGCTGATGATGAACAATACAAGGAAGAACAGCCTCGCGAGGGTGAGGTGTTCTTGTGGCTAGGCTCTCGATCGGATTGGATCAAGCTAAGATGAGGCGAGATGTCTGGGTCTCTCCCCCATGCCTCTACCCTGTGGGTGGCTAGTCCTATTTATAGGCAGAGGCCCTGGGCCTCTTCCCAAATATTGAGCTGGAAGGGCGCCAACAATTGGCCATTTTGAAGGGGAACATCTAGTACACTTATCCTCGACTAAAGTTGGTCCTCGCCTATCAAAGGCTCGTGGTGACGCCCGGCTTGGGCTCCACGATGACTTCCTTCCCCGTTGTGATGGTCTTGGTCTTGTTGCAATCAAACGGGTGCCTTTGCTTGATGCTCTCACCTGCACTTGCCCCTTTGCACCAAAGAGGAAATGAGGAAAGCTGGCGGCTGGCGCGCACTGGCGCCCTTTGGTCGTCATGGCTTGCGTCATGGGCACCTCGTGAGGTATCCCGCCTTGATCTCTCCGGCCTCGCGAGCCACCGGCTGACAAGGCCGTGCTCGAGGAAGCTTCTGTCGTCCGCCTCATGAGGCTTGGCCCCTCATGAGGGTCTTGAGCTTGTCTTGATGAAGATGGGTTGTCTTGGCCGCCTTGAGCCACGCCGCGCAGGCTGCAGTGCAAGTCTGGGTACCCCCGTTCCCAGAACGCCGACAGTAGCCCCCGGGCCCAAGGCGCGCCCGGACTTGGCTTAGCAGAGATGCGAAGGGGCAAGTGCAAAGCGCCACGGGCCCTAACAGCCCGCGGCCTTGGGCGCCGCGTGGCGGTTGATTGGACGTGGGCGGCCCTGCTCCCCCACGCCTCCTTATTTTGCGCCCAGCTAGGCGGACCCGTGGTTGCACACAGTCGTCCCTCTTTTCGCTGCTCGACCGTCTCCTGCTCTTCCTCCTCTCGAGCTCCAGTCTCCGCTTCCAATCCAATCTCGAATCCTCCCCCTTTCTGTCTCCATGGCTCCGACGAAGAAGGGGAAAGGGAAGAAACCCGTGCCTCCGCCTCGCTCGCCATCGCTGACGGCTCCTGCTGTCGATCGGTCGATCATACTCAACCGAGAAGGCTTGGACAAGGTCAGCTCTGCTCTTGCCACTATCTTCAATGAGTGCGGGAGGATGACGACCTGGCCCGCGTCTTGCTTCTCCATTGACAGAATAGTCACCGAGGTCCGGTATTTCGCCGACGCTCTGTGGGCGGGACTAGTTCCCCGCTTTTCCAATTTCTTCAACGCTGTGCTTTCCCATTACCAGATCCATATGATGCATTTGGGTCTTGAATCCATTACTCTTCTTGCCGTTTTCGCCTTTGTCTGTGAGGCGATGATGGGCATCCTCCTTGATTGCCTTTTTTGCATCATTTCTTCTCTCTGCGCCTCATCGACCCCACCCAATGCTCGGGGTGCGTGGGCTTCATTGCCGCACCAGAAACAGCGGCTTCAGGTATTGATTTCAGCCTTCCTCCGCCCGCGTCTAGGTTCCGCGAGCGGTGGCTGTACGTGGATGTCGGGGTGCCCAGCCCCCTGCTTTCGGATCCAACATCGCCCGCTGTCCTCAATTCAGGTTGGGGCCAGGAGACGCTCACGAGCCCCCGGCTCATCTTCGTCTGGCGTCGCTTCGCGTACTTGAGGGCGCTTGGTGTGACGGCGCCCAAGGTGGTGAATGAGTTCCTCCTATGCCGCATTGCTCCTCTCCAGCGTCACTCCCGCCGGATGTGGGCCTTCGGTGGGCATGAGGATCGCATGAGGCTCCAGGAGGAGGACCTGACGCCTGAAGCACTGAGGAAGGTGCTCCTGGTCCTAACTGCGGACCCTTCCCCCGGCAGCATCCGGCAAGGGGGTGCTTTGCTGTACTTTTGCTCGAGCAGGGGTGACTTTGTGAAGCAGATGCCCAGCTTCGACGAATGGGGGCTGTGCCCTGCAGGCCTCATGGGGCCTCGTGAGAACCCAGTGGTGGTGACTGCCCTTCCAGTTGCCCACGGCGGTCCTTCCTCGAGTGGTGGAGCAGGGAGGCATGGGCCGCCGGAGGCTGAGGGGACCCCCGCCGGGGTGACGACGCTAGGCAGCGCTCCTGAGGGGGAAGTTCCTGAGGCCCGTACTGTTGCGGCTGAAGGCGTTGAGCCACGGCCCGCGGCTCCCGCGGTCCAGGCCCCTGAGGCCCCGGCTACCCTTCTTGGTGAGGCGACCGGCGGCATGTGCCAGGATGACGCCCCTGACGCTGGTCACCTTGGTGCTTCTTCCTCGTCGCAGGCCGACCCCTGCGCTGAACTCCTAGGCCGCTTCCCCGTGGACTTCGAGGCTCTCCGGAAGAGAAGGGAGGCCTTGGGTGACGACTACCCTTGCCGCCTGTTGAAGCGCAGGAAGTATTTCGCCATTGATGAGTAAGCCCTCCCCTTTCCTAGTTCCTGATCTTCCCGTTGCTTTGGCTGATCCTTTCTCTGCAGGGCCCTTCCTGCCGAGCTCACGGAGATGGCTAAGGAGCCATCCCCCCAGGCTTCGCCCTCTCCATCGTCTTCGAGCGCTCCGAGCTCAAGCAGAGCCCTTGTGGTGAGGCCGGTCGGAGAGGTGAGCCATCCTGTGGCGCATCGCGGCTCTATGGACCTCGCGACCCTCCTTCGCGAGCCTTCTCGGGGCATAGCCAGCCTACCTTGGGCTTCTCGTGTGGTCGTGGATGGCGATTGGCTGAGGTCAGCCCTGCGCTCTTCATTTGGGGATGGGCTGGCTCCAGGCCGGGCTTCTGGCGAGGCGTGCCCGGCCATCGCGAGGGCGCCAGCCCCCAGCCCCTTGCCTAGAGGGGAGTCTTGATTCGTGGCCCCAAGGCCACTTGGGGCGGATGATGACGCAGAAGACGTGCTCGAAGCGCCTGGAGCGCCTGGCGCTCTTCGCCAAGGGTTTCTCCGGAGGGCGGCTGATGCGGTGAGCCAGCTTGGTGAAGAACTCGCTGATGAAGACACGCGCCTTGAGGCTGAGGGCCTGCGCCTGGCTGAAGAGAGGCGCAAGTTGAAGGTGGTTGTTGCCCTCGTGCGCCACCAGCGTGACCTCGACAATGAGGAAGCCGAGGCGTCGCTGGCGGCCTCTCGGGAGGCCCGTTCCCGGGTCGTCGAGGAGGCCCGAGAGGCTGACCGGCGGCATGAGGCGGCGGAGGAGCGGGCGCGGGAACTCGAACTGGTGCCATTCCCTCGGAGCAGCAGGTGGAGCTGCGTGAGACGGACCTTGCGTCGATGAAGGGGCTTGGTCGACTGTGCAGAGCTCCAGAGGCGTGAGGAGGCACTGACGCTGGAAGCTGCCGAACGCGCCCGCGATCTTGAGCGTCTGGAAACGAGGGAGCGCTTGGTGACACAGGCGGAGGATGACGTTGCTGCGCGGGAGGCCTGAGTCCTGGAAGAGGTTGAACGCCGGGTGGCGACGGCCCGCTTGAACCTTGAGCGCGAGTTCGCGGAGAGGCTGGGGTTGATCAGGGCCGAAGCTGATGGCAGGACCGCCGCCCTGAGGGCCAAGCTGGATGAAGTAACGCGGCGGGCCGACGCTTCCCGAGCCGCCCTCGGCGTGGCGCAGGAGGAGCTGACTACCTCCCGCGCCGAGGCGCTTCTTCTCCGTCAACGGGCGGACGAGGCTGAGGCCGTTGCGCGGCCGAACGAGGACGAGATACGCCAACTGCGGATCCTGGAGCACGAGCATGGCCCCATGCTCACCACGCTCCGGGAGAGAGCCAACACGGCCTTGGGTAACATCTGCGGCGGCGTTGGCGAGCCTCATGCGATCAACTATCTTGGCAACCTTGATTCTTCACCGACGTGGTGACGCAGCTTGGAGGTGTGGTCGGCAGAGCCAACAGGTTGGTGGAGGAGAGGAGCCGCATACCGCCGGGCGCCGCTTTTCTCGCGTCTTCACCATCTTCGGGACATGGACCTCAACTTGATTTTGACGCCGTTATCGCTTCAGCACTTCGTGCCGTCCGGGACGACTCCGGGCGACCGGGTGGAAGACAACGTGGATGCTCTCGCCGGGGCCTTCGCTCGATAATGACGGCGTGGTCGTGGCCGCCGATGAAGGCGGCGTGGTGAACGGCCCCGACGCCACCGACGGCAACGAGGGAGCGATGGCGAGGCCCGGCGGCCGGCGACGATTCGAGGGGTGATCTTGAGGATGCATTGGGGATTTATCCGATTGATCGCGTGTTGTTCCTGCTTTCTTACCTCGCGAGATAGAGTTCGGGCTTTGCCCTGAAGGTTGTAAGAGCATTTTGGGAGGGGGAGCCCCTCATGTAAAAACTTGCATTCAGCGTATTAGTAGATGCGATATCACCCATACGCCTGCACCAAGTGGTTGGCTTTGCGACGAGCTGGCTGGTTTGTTTACCTTTGACCTGTGTGGGCCCCGAGATAGCCTGCGGAGGGCTGTGGTGTCCCGAGGGTCTCCTGAACGAGCCCATTGAACCTATAATGAAGACCTCCTGAGAGGGCGTGGCGACGACAGTCCGGGCTGCACGCAAGCTAGGCCTGGCCCGGCTCGCGAGGGGCTCACGAGGGGAGGCAGCTGAGGCAAAGTGGTAACCAGAACGCGAGAGATTGCTCGAACGAGACTAAACACCCCTTCCCTGAACACACACAAATCTCAAGCTCAAATCCAACTTAAATCGAACAGGGGAAAACGACAGCCAAGGGGAAGAGCAAGGAAAGCAGAAAAAGCCGCGTCCGGCACCTAGTCTAGTCTTGGACGTCTTCTCACTAGCGCAGAGCTAAGTGTTGCCACTGGGCGTGGGAGGGAGCCCCAGGGCCTGAGGCCGGCACCCCTGAGACTCCGGGGCGTGTACAACCCCACTCATTATTACGTGAGAGTGTCACGGGGCGGCGAGCTTCACAGGCACCGGGCCTTCTTCACAGGTACCGGCCTTGCTTCATATCGCCAGACGAGGGCCCCGCCTTGCGCCACACTCTAGTGCCACCGACGACGACCGGAAACCAAGGCCGCCGCCGATGGGGTAGAACGGTCGCCAGCGGTTCCCCCAACGACCACGGGTCCTCTGCCAGGGGTAGGCCCTGAGGCACCTCCCCGGCAGAGGGCCTACCTCCTGAGGACGCTTTGCTCCAAACGTCGCGGTGGTGATGCCGGATCTCGGCCCCTCTCCTGCAGCCCCCGGCGCCCTCCTCATGAGGGGTAGGAAACTGCGGGAGTGGGGCAGCCGTCCGCTGTGGTGACCTGTACCTCCTGCGATCCATGGTTAGCGTATGCCTGCTCCTGAGGAATTAGTAGTACCCGATAATCGTTGCTTCGGTAGCGGCCGGAGGGCTTTCTGGGGGCTCTGGAAGAGCTCAGCTCCGTGCCTCGTCCCCCCAGCTTGGGCCGAGGAGCGAGCCTTGTTCGTCCTCATGTGTGTGCCCTTGGTCCATCATGTGGGGCACGTACTCTTCTGGGGCCGCCATCCCGAAGGCCGCGCCGCAGTGTTCCGTGTGCCACGCAGCTCTGCTTGAGGCGCCCGCCTGGGGGCGGTAGCGCGGTGGCCCACTGGGACCGTGGGTCGTGGCGATTCCTTCTTCGCTGGGGGCGGAGGCGGCCGCTGCTGGCTGCCGACGGCCTGGCCGGGCGTTGGGTGGCCTTGGAGTTCGCTTGGAGCTGCGCAGGCGGCGTGGAGCCCAGCGTGGGCCACCCTGGACCTGAGGTGGGAGTTGGGTGCGAAGGGTGAGCCCCGACGCGGCGAAGCCTGTGAGCTCGCCACCCGTTCCAAAGAAGATGTCACGACCGCCTTCAAAGGCCGCATTCTGAGAGCTCTCGGGCCACCGTGAGCGCGGCTCTTGAGTTCGCCTGCTCCCGTCGGGTGTATGGCATCGTGGCCGCGGCGTGGTTGGGGGCCCTCGCCGCCGACCACGCCTGCCGCGGCGTGAGAGCTGTCGTCGCCTGTCCGCGTCGCCTGTGGCCCGCAGCGCCCTGCAGACCACGAGCTGCCTGGGACATGGGGTCGCCCAGGGCGAGCGGCTCTGCATGGGCGGGTCAGGCCGCCCCGGGATCAGGGTTGCCCGCCTGGTCGTCGGACATGATGATGACGATGCGACGGGGCGCGAAGCGACAGAAGGTGGATTCCGGTGCACCCCTACCTGGCGCGCCAAATGTCGGATTTCGGGCTCCGGCAGACCCTCTAGGTTCGAACTCTGGGGTGTGCGCGGAGATCTCGCCCCCTACCTACCTGCACTTCGTCGCCTCGCTAGGATCTAAACTACCAAAGGAACAACACAAGAGACACAAGGTTTATACTGGTTCGGGCCACCATTGTGGTGTAATACCCTACTCCAGTGTGTGGTGTGGTGGATTGCCTCTTGGGCTGATGATGAACCATACAAGGAAGAACAGCCTCACGAGGGTGAGGTGTTCTTGTGGCTAGGCTCTCGATCGGATTGGATCAAGCTAAGATGGGGCGAGATGTCTGGGTCTCTCCCCCATGCCTCTACCCTGTGGGTGGCTAGTCCTATTTATAGGCAGAGGCCATGAGCCTCTTCCCAAATATTGAGCGGGAAGGGCGCCAACAATTGGCCATTTTGAAGGGGAACATCTAGTACACTTATCCTGACTAAAGTTGGTCCTCGCTTTGTCAAAGGCTCGTGGTGACGCCGGCTTGGGCTCCACGATGACTTCCTTCCTACCGTTGCGACGGTCTTGGTCTTGTTGCACCGAAACGGGTGCTTTGCTTGATGCTCTCGCCTGCGCTTGCCCCCTTTGCACCAAAGAGGAAATGAGGACATTGTGCGGGCTGGCGTCCGCCTGGCGCCCTTGGTCGTCATGGCTTGCGTCATGGGCACCTCGTGAGGTATCCCGCCTTGATCTCTCCGCCTCCTCACGAGCCAACCTGATGAGGCCATGCCTGAGGAAGCTTCACGTAAATCCGCCCAGGCTTGGCCCCTCGCGAGGTTCTTGAGCTTGTGCTGATGAAGATGGGCCGTACTGGGCCACCCCTTGAGCCACGCCGCAGGCCGCAAGCAGGCAAGTCTGGGTACCCCCGTTCCCAGAACGCCGACACTCTTGCCCTCCAATACATAGTCCTATCAACATACAACTAACCCTATGGTGTGATCCACGCGCGCACTCATATGATGGGCACCAAAGGAAAGCAACATAACCACAAGCAAATTAAATCAATCATAGCAATTCATCAACCACCAATAGGACAATGAAAATCTACTCAGACATCATAGGATGGCAACACATCATTGGATAATAATATGAAGCATAAAGCACCATGTTCAAGTAGAGGGTACAACGGGTTGTGGGAGAGTGGACCACTGTAGATAGAGGGGGGAAGGTGATGGAGATGTTGGTGAAGATGGCGGAGGTGTTGGTGAAGATCGCGGTGATGATGATGGCCCCGCCATGCTCCGGCGCCATCGAAGCGAGGGGAGAGAGCCCTCCTTCTTCTTCTTCTTCCTTGACCTCCTCCCTAGATGGGAGAAGGGTTTCCCCTCTGTTCTTTGGCTCCCATGGCTTGGGAGGGGCGAGAGCCCCTCCGAGATTGGATCTATCTCTCTGTTTCTGCGTTATGTTCTGGCTCTGTTTCACTGTTTCACGTATATATGGAGATCCGTAACTCCGATTGGCCTGAAACCTTTTCTATGATTTTTTTCCGAATATTATCTTTCTTGCGGCAAAAGAAGAGCATCAACCGCCTTACGGTGGGCTCATGAGGGTAGGCGGCGCGCCCAGGGGGGAGGCACGCCCCTTGCCTCGTGACCACCTCGGGCACCATCTCGCGTGGATTTTTCTTCTGGAATTTTCCATATTTTCCAAAAATAAGCTCCATCCGTTTTTATCCCGTTTGGATTCCGTTTGATATGGATATTCTGCAAACATAAAACATGCAATGCATGAACCGGCATCGGGCAATCGGATCAATATGTTAGTCCCAAAAATAATATAAAAAGTTGCCAAAAAGTATATGAAAGTGAATAATATTGGCATGGAACAATCAAAAGTTATAGATACGACGGAGACGTATCGGCATCCCCAAGCTTAATTCCTGCTCGTCCTCGATTAGGTAAATGATAAAAAAGAATAATTTTTGATGTGGAATGCTACCTAGCATAATCTTGATCATATGTCTAATCATGGCATGAATATTAAGATACGAGTGATTCAAAGCAATAGTCTATCATTTGAGATAAAAACAATAATACCTCAAGCATACCAACCAAGCAATTATGTCTTATTGAAATAACAAAGCCAAAGAAAGCTCATCCCTACAAAATCATATAGTCTGGCTATGCTCCATCTTCACCACACAAAGGATTCACATCATGCACAACCCCGATGACAAGCCAAGCAATTGTTTCATACTTTTGACGTTCTCAAACCTTTTCAACTTTCACGCAATACATGAGTGTGAGCCATGGACATAGCACTATAGGTGGAATAGAATATGATGGTGGGGGTTATGTGGAGAAGACAAGAGAGAGAGAGAGTCTCACATCAACGCGGCTAATCAACGGGCTATGGAGATGCCCATCAATTGATGTCAATACGAGGAGTAGGGATTGCCATGCAACGGATGCACTAAGAGCTATAAGTGTATGAAAGCTCAACAAAAGAAACTAAGTGGGTGTGCATCCAACTTGCTTGCTCATGAAGACCTAGGGCATTTGAGGAAGCCCATCGTTGGAATATACAAGCCAAGTTCTATAATGAAAATTCCCACTAGTATATGAAAGTGACAACATAAGAGACAATCTATGTGAAGAACATGGTGCTACTTTGAAGCACAAGATATGAGACTCACTACATGAAGAACATGGTGCTACTTTGAAGCACAAGTGTGGAAAAAGAGATAGTAACATTGCCCCTTTATATATATATATTTTTGCGGGCTTCTTTGGCCCCATTTTTTTAGGCTTCATTGGCCTCTCTTTTTTTTGGGCAATGCTCTAAAAATGATGATCATCACACCTTTATTTACTTACAACTCGATATTACAACTCGATACTAGAACAAAGATATGACTCTATACGAATGCCTCCGGCAGTGTACCGGGATGCGCAATGATCTAGCGCAGCAATGACATAAAAAAACGAACAAGCCATGAAAACATCATGCTAGCTATCTTATGATCATGCAAAGCAATATGACAATAAATACTCAAGTCATGTATATGATGATGATGGAAGTTGCATGGCAATATATCTCGGATGGCTATGGAAATGCCATGATAGGTAGGTATGGTGGCTGTTTTGAGGAAGATATAATGAGGCTTATGTGTGACAGAGCGTATTGTATCACGGGGTTTGGATGCACCGGCGAAGTTTGCACCAACTCTCTAGGTGAGAAAGGGCAATGCACGCATCAAGAGGCTAGCAATGATGGAAGGGTGAGAGTGCGATAATCCATGGACTCAACATTAGTCATAAAGAACTCACATACTTATTGCAAAAATCTATTAGTCATCGAAACAAAGTACTACGCGCATGCTCCTAGGGGGATAGATTGGTAGGAAAAGACCATCGCTCATCCCCGGCCGCCACTCATAAGGAAGACAATCAATAAACACCTCATGCTCCGACTTCGTTACATAACGGTTCACCATACGTGCATGCTACGGGACTTGCAAACCTCAACACAAGTATTTCTCAATTTCACAATTACTCAACTAGCATGAATCTAATATCACCATCTTTATATCGCAAAACTATTGCAAGGAATCAAACATATCATATTCAACGATCTACAAGTTTATGTAGGATTTTATGACTAACCATGTGAATGACCAGTTCCTGTCATCTCTCTAAATAGATATAAGTGAAGCAAGAGAGTTTAATTCTTTCTACAAAAGATATGCCCGTGCTCTAACAAATATAAGTGAAGAAAAAGAGCATTCTACAAATGGCGGTTGTCTATGTAAATAGAAACAGGCAATCCAAACTTCAAATGATACAAGTGAAGCACATGAAGCATTCTATAGAGCCATATTCAAAAGATATAAGTGAAGTGCATAGAGCATTCTATAAATCAACCAAGGACTATCTCATACCAGCATGGTGCATAAAAGAAAAATAAAGACCTAATTGCAAAAGACGCTCCAAGACTTGCACATAATGCATGAACGAAACGAATCCGAAAACATACCGATACTTGTTGAAGAAAGAGGGGATGCCTCCCCAAAGATCCCCAAGCTTAGACACTTGAGTATCCTTGAATATTTACTTGGGGTGCCTCGGGCATCCCCAAGCTTGAGCTCTTGCCTCTCTTCCTTCTTCTCACATCGAAACATCCTCGATTAGACACTACATCCACACAAAACTTCAACAGAAAACTCGGTAAGATCCGTTAGTATAATAAAGCAAATCACCACTCTAAGTACTGTTGCAAACCAATTAATATTTTTATTTTTGCATTGTGTCTACTGTAATATAACTTTTTCATGGCTTAATCCACTGATATAAATTGATAGTTTCATCAAAACAAGCAAACTATGCATCAAAAACAGAATCTGTCAAAAATAGAACAGTCTGTAGAAATATGAACATTCACCATACTTCTGATACTTGAAAAATTCTTCCAAAATTAGGAAAAATAAACAAGTTGTACAGAAAGACATTGACACAATAATCAGAACCATTTGACGTTCCAGTAAAAAATTAAAATTCGCTCACTATAGCCAAAGTTTCTGTCCTGCACCGCACAAACCAACAAGCATTGTAAACATCCTAAAGGCAAACCTTGGCACATTATTTTTATAATACAATGGAATTGTACAAGGGGATAATTATTTTTATTGAAAAGTTTCTTTAATTAAGATTCACGAAGTTCCCATGGGCCTGAACAAGTTTAAGGACGTCCCCCACTTTCACAATGCTCGTCTCTCTCACTTTCACTTTTCTTTTTGAAAAAGTTTTGGGTTCTCCTCTTTATTTTTGTTGTTTTTAAACTATATAAAAGCACTCAACAGAAATAAATGACTCTCTAAAACTTCCGGGTTGTCTCCCTGGCAGCGCTTTCTTGAAAGTCATTAAGCTAGGCATATTGTGCTCAAGTAATGGATCCACCCGGATCCCAAGGTATATCAAAGCCAATTTTAATTAGCAATGATTTGTAATTTAGTAGTGAGCACAAATTAACATACATCAAGCAACAACGAAGTCTAACTCTCTTCCTATGCATCGGCATGTCATAAAAGAACAATTCATGCACACCAAGTAAAGGCCAATGCATAGTATAAGCAGTTTCTTGCAATTTCATCATATTGTAAACATAAAAGAGGCGGAGATATAGTTCCTCTCTCATAATAATTGCAAGTAGGATCAGCAAGCACATGCATATTATATCTATCAAAATCATCATGTGCAACGGTAAAAGGCAACCCATCAATATAATCCTTAATAAGTGCAAACTTCTCCGATATAGTATAATCGGGAGAATTTCAAAAGATAATAGGACTATCATGCACGGGTGCAATAGCAACAATTTCATGTTTAACATAAGGAACTATAGCAAGTTCATCTCCATAATCATCATTCATATTGGCATCTTGGCCACAAGCATCGCAAGCATAATCAAAAAGGGATATTTCAAACAAATTCAAGGGATCATAGCAATCATCCTTCGGTAAGCACGAAGGGGAATTAAATAATGTATGAGTTGGAGGGTTACTCTCATTAGAAGGTGGGCACGGGTAGCTAATCCGCTCTTCCTCCTTTTGTTCTTCGCTCTCCTCATCATCTTTTTCATCCAATGAGCTCACAGTTTCATCAATTTCTTCTTCCATAGATTCCTGCAAAATATTAGGCTCTTCTTGGACAGCGGAGACTTTCTTAATAAGTGCATTAATATAGGCATTATATTCATAATTCTCATAACAATATTTAAGGATAGCTAATTTTTCAGATCTATAACAAGCATCATCAAAATCCTCAAACTCTTTAAACATGGATTCAATTTCATAAGCACCCATAAAAGCAACAAATTCTTCTGTTTGTTCCACATCATAGTAATCGTATATACCATTAGCATAAGAAGCTAAGGTTTCATTATCATTAAACTTGCATGAAAAGGGAAGGTGTGGAGAATTCATCCTAGAGCAACAAGTATAATCATATTCCAAGCATAGTTGTCTAGCGTACCACTGCAACATAATAAATTGATCCCATAATAGTTTCCCTTTTTGTGTCGAGCGATAATCCCTAAAGTATTCACGTTGATCCAACGTGTCTCCATTATAAAGTTGAATGGGGTTTTCTCAGGATTATCAAAGTAGTACATAATATTTCTCACATAATGAGAATCGAGGGTTTTAGGAGTTACCCCATCCTCATGAGTAGCAAGTACAGCTAATTTTTTTGGTATTTTGCGTTCCATATCCATAACTAAAGATAGAGAACGACTTAGAACAACAAATAAAAATTACTTAGTGATAAAGCAAACAAGCACACACGAGAATATTCACCCCACGCTGTTCCTCCCCGGCAACGGCGCCAGAAAAAGGTCTTGATAACCCACAAGTATAGGGGATCACAACAATTTTCGATAAGTAAGAGTGTCGAACCCAACGAGGAGCTAAAGGTAGAACAAATATTCCCTAAAGTTCTATCGACCACCGATACAACTCTACGCACGCTTGACGTTCGCTTTACCTAGAACAAGTAGGAAACTAGAAGTACTTTGTAGGAGTTTTTGGATAAGCTTGCAAGAAAGTAAAAAAAGCACGAAAATAAAACTAGGGGCTGTTAAGGTAAAGACACAACTAAAGTAAATATAGCGAGTGTGGAAAAGTGATGGTAGGTGTGGCGAAATTGTCCCTTAAGCAATTGACTACTTTACTAGACCGATAGCAAGTATTATGTGGGAGAGGCCACTGCTAGCATGTTATCCCTTACTTGGAATTCTATGCACTTATGATTGGAACTATTAGCAAGCATCCGCAACTACTAACGCTCATTAAGGTAAAACCCAACCATAGCATTAAGATATATTGGTCCCCCTTCAATCCCGTATGCATCAATTTCTATGCTAGGTTGAAGCTTCTGTCACTCTTGCCCTCCAATACATAGTCCTATCAACATACAACTAACCCTATGGTGTGATCCACGCCCGTGCTCATATGATGGGCACCAAAGGACAACAAAATTACCACAAGCAAATTAAATCAATCATAGCAACTCATCAACCACCAATAGGACAATGAAAATCTACTCAGACATCATAGGATGGCAACACATCATTCGATAATAATATGAAGCATAAAGCACCATGTTCAAGTAGAGGGTACAACGGGTTGCGGGAGAGTGGACCGCTGTAGATAGAGGGGGGAAGGTGATGGAGATGTTGGTGAATATGGCGGAGGTGTTGGTGAAGATCGCGGTGATGATGATGGCCCCCGGCGGTGATGAGGACATGACTACCTTGGATATGACCAAAAATATTGCATACATGTATATTCGTGAGGTGATTTCTAATGCAAACTATGCAATAATTTATTTATGTCATCCAGGACAAAAATACTTCACAAACTTTTATGACATGTCTAATTGCAGGTGTATGGGACATTTGTACAATCCACATATGAAGATAAGGGAGAAAGAGGAATTTACTTGCTGTTCAGAAAGTTCTCTCACGTCACTTTTGGCCCAAGAGAAGATAGAGTCCAAGTCTCTCACGTTGTGGACTCAGATTCGGACTGCACAGACATACCTGACTCAAAACGTCAATAACTTTTTCATCCGAACTCCAAATTGGATGATTTTTTTTGTTGGAAAATAGATTTCGTGCACTTTCCAACCCAATTGGATTCACCTTCAAATTCGTCCGGAGCGTTGAGTTATGGACGAAACAATTTGATGTTGTAGCAGAATCCGAGTCAAACTACAAGTCCAATGGTGTTACGTCACCTCCACTTGGGCCCATTGGCCTTGTACGACCTAGGGTTAGTTTTAGGCTGCCTTGGGACGTCCTCCCACCTCCTTGGCCGCCACCCCTTGCTCCTATATAAGTAGATCCATCTAGTAGCTTTTCCCTTGGGATTTGTTTAGTTAAAAGTTAGCCATTGCAACTTCGTGTACTTCGTTTGTGTCCAACGGCCAGACCAAGGCCGCTTACGGATCACCACCATTATCAATACTTCATATATATTCACAATATTCAGATTGCTTTATCATATTCTTGCTCGTTCTTCGATTGCGTGCATGAATAGACCTTCGTGGTCAGGCTGATTGTGCTTCCAGCATCGTCAGTAACCTCGGGAGATTGGTTTAGCGATTGCTAAGGCACAACGTCGTGCACGTTTCTAGTCGGATCGTCAAAGTCGACTCCACCATATCGATAGTTATCATCTCATCAAAAGGTCGGAACACCCTCACCTCTATCAAGTGGTATCAGTTTTTAGGTTGCTCGGTGAGAATTTCCAATTATCCCTAGATTAGATTTATTTTCTTACCTATTGTCCAAGAAAAAGCCACAAAAAAAGTTAGATCTATTCATCCTTTGTCCAAGCCAGTCTGAGCCTTTGCATTTTTCTTTTCATTGTTTGCATTATTGAATTATCGATTGCATCATCGTGTCGAGTTGCTGGTCTTAGTGTCTAGTTCGTTTAGAGTTTCGAGTTCTGTTCACATTAGTCACGCCCGCCACGCTGCATCGTTATCCCTTCCGTTGACCACCATCCATCCATCAATTTCCACCACGTGCTACCCACCGCTCATTGTCATAATCATAGTTGAGATCGTTCACATCTTCACTTGATCCAATCTGCATCTTATCTAGTTTGTTTGGAAAGAGGAGAGAGAAAAAAGAGAAAAAAGTAAAAAAGTCGAGAAAAAAAGAGAAAGAAAAAGGAAAAAAAGTGTGAGAAAGAAATGAGAGAAGAAAAAAAACAAAGTTCGGATCTATCTAGACTCAATCTCGTAGCTGAATTCGGATTGGAATCTGTTTTGTGCACTGTTCAGTAAAACAGGCAAAACTTCCTCATACGAAGTCTGTTTTGGCTTCGCGAGTACTCAATATTTGGCACCTCAAAATCGGCTTCTAAATAGGTCTTTTTGCCCTCCGAAGTTCGTGAACACAACTTATTCCAGTTTTTCAAACCAGTTTTAGAATTTTTTGACTCCTCATATCAACTCAGAATTGAGTGATTCTTTTTGCATTGGAAAGCTTGAGTTAGTAGCATTTTTTAAAAAAGTTATCAGAAAATTGGCTCAAACTTTTCAACAGGAAAATTGGAGAGAGAGTTGTTGTATATCCTGCTTGGCAGTTGTTTTTCATCATTATCTTTACTGCCGTTGTGATCTTCACTTATATCTTGTTGTCCAGGACTACTTATTATCCTTCATTGATGCTAGTTGTGCTACGCCGTGACCTCATTAGTGTTCTAGGCTCGCGTCTCTATTCCGGTCTAGCCTAGGACCAGACAAGATCACGTCGTTAAGCGTTTATTCAATATTGCATCTCTGAATTGATTATTGCTAATCTTTTGCTACCATATATAGCCAACCCAGCTCCACATATTTCTACACCGTGTATACGACGTTCTCGGCAATTGCTTTACACATTCTTTAGAGTTATTTGACACCGCTGGTTGCTGTCACCACCGCCGCATGGTAAGAACTTGTAAGATATTGATATTTGCTTTACTGTCAGCACTTTACAACCACATCCTAGTAGTTCATAGGAACATTATTCTCGAATTTTGTTTCTTGTTTCTGCTAATCATGACAGGTTCCGGAGATAAAAGTTCTTGGACGACGGACACATCATCACCATCACGAGAGTTGGGACAACACACACAAGCACATGGTCAGGTTATCTCTTTACCGTCATTTGAGGGTAGATTTAATCCTGCTATTTATCTAGCTTGGGAGCTTGAAGTAGAACAAGTTTTTAGTCACCATGACTTTTACGAACTTGAGCGAGTACGAAGTTGCCACTAGAGCATTCTTGGTTTTGCTTACATTTGGTGGAGTGTGCATTGTAAAAAAAACATTGATAACCAACCCACAACTTGGAAAGATTTGAAAGATGTAATGAGATAACAATTTTTCCCTCCTTACTATCATCGTGAATTGCTTCGCAAATTGGAACAATTAAAACAAGGTAGTAACACTGTTCATTCTTACTACCAAGAGTTCAAATCTTATATGCATCATTGTGACATAGAAGAATCTGAGGATGATACAATGAATAGATTTTTTGGTGGTTTGAACCATGATATCCGTGCAAGATTTCACTATATTCCTTGTTGCATTCTTGGTATGTATGTTCGCTTGTACCTTTGAGAGACAGAATCTGAGGAGGATGCATTGGGTGACTACAACAACTACTATTCCAGTCCATGCTCACCACCGCCGGTTGGTTCCTCCACCGTTGCACCTACTAGAGCAGCCCCACCTCAGATTGTGAGTGCAACATCATCTCAAGTGTATGGTGCGTTGTCAACGCCCGTACCTACATCAGCTACATCTTTGCGACAAGGTAACAGTAAATGTATTAATGATATAACTTCACATGAGAATGATGCATCCCTAGTTAACTTGAATGCATCATGTGTTGAGTTACACAGTGATTTGAGCACATCACCTATTTTAGAGAATCTTGATCTTGTCATGAATGCGTCATGTGATCAAACAACTGAAATACCAACAATTTTGAGTGCACCCATTGAATTAACTGTTGATGCAAAAGAATCAATGTTTAATCATTTTGATATGACCTCTAATCTTGGTGATGATTACGTGTCGAATGACTTATTGCATGTTTGCTTATTTAAGCATGTTGTAGCATGTAAATTTGATGCAAGTAAGGTTTATTCACCAACGTTGGGATGGTTTAATGATGAACATTGTCAATCTTTTGAAATGAATAAGAGCTTCACTTATATGTGCAAACTGAGTTGCAATATTTTCATGCCTTCTACTTCTTGTGATAATGTTTTGGCTTTAGATTTTATGAACTATGCAAGTTACTCATCTATTCATGTGTCATATGTGCAAAATCAAGGGAAGTAAAAATGGATGACATATACATATACCACATGTACACCTTGTCTCTTTGCTAGCCACATTTCAGACTAAGCAACGCCGAGGACGGCTTTGTTTTCAAGAAGGGGAGGATGATGAGGACATGACTACCTTGGATACGACGAAAAATATTGCATACATGTATATTCGTGAGGTGATTTCTAATGCAAACTATGCAATAATTTATTTATGTCATCCAGGACAAAAATACTTCACAAAATTTTATGACATGTCTAATTGCAGGTGTATGGGACATTTGTACAATCCACATATGAAGATAAGGGAGAAAGAGGAATTTACTTGCTGTTCAAAAAGTTCTCTCACGTCACTTTTGGCCCAAGAGAAGATAGAGTCCAAGTCTCTCACGTTACGGACTCGGATTCGGACTGCAGACATACCGACTCAAAACGTCAATAAATTTTTCATCCGAACTCCAAATTGGATGATTTTTTGTTGGAAAATAGATTTCGTGCACTTTCCAACCCAATTGGATTCACCTTCAAATTCGTCCGAGGCGTTGAGTTATGGACGAAACAATTTGATGTTGTAGCAGAATCCGAGTCAAACTACAAGTCCAATGGTGTTACGTCACCTCCACTTGGGCCCATTGGCCTTGTACGACCTAGGGTTAGTTTTAGGCTGCCTTGGGACGTCCTCCCACCTCCTTGGCCGCCACCCCTTGCTCCTATATAAGTAGATCCATCTAGTAGCTTTTCCCTTGGGATTTGTTTAGTTAAAAGTTAGCCATTGCAACTTCGTGTACTTCGTTTGTGTCCAACGACCAGACCAAGGCCGCTTACGGATCCCACCATTATCAATACTTCATATATATTCGCAATATTCAGATTGCTTTATCATATTCTTGCTCGTACTTCGATTGCATGCAGGAATAGACCTTCGTGGTCAGGCTGATTGTGCTTCCAGCATCGTCAGTAACCTCGGGAGATTGGTTTAGCGATTGCTAAGGCATAACGTCGTGCACGTTTGTAGTCGGATCGTCAAAGTCGACTCCACCAAATCGATAGTTATCATCTCATCGAAAGATCGAGACACCCTCGCCTCTATCAGGCGGCGTTCTGGCGCCACCGGAAGCGAGGGGGAGAGAGCCCCCCTCCTTCTTCTTCTTCCTTGACCTTCTCCCTAGATGGGAGAAGGGTTTCCCCTCTGTTCCTTGGCTCCCATGGCTTGGGAGGGGCGAGAGCCCCTCCGAGATTGGATCTATCTCTCTGTTTCTGCGTTCTGTTCTGGCTCTGTTTCACCGTTTCGCGTATATATGGAGATCCCTAACTCCGTGGCCTGAAACCTTTTCTGTGATTTTTTTCCAAATATTATCTTTCTTGCGGCAAAATATGAGCATCAACCGCCTTACGGTGGGCTCATGAGGGTTGGCGGCGCGCCCCCCTGCCTCGTGACCACCTCGGGCACCGTCTCGCGTGGATTTTTCTTCTGGAATTTTCCATATTTTCCAGAAATAAGCTCCGTTCGTTTTTATCCCATTTGGATTCCGTATGGATATTCTGTGAAACATAAAACATGCAATGCATGTGAACCGGCCTTTGAGCCTTTGGATCAATATGTTAGTCCCAAAAATAATATAAAAAGTTGCCAAAAAGTATATGAAAGTGAATAATGTTGGCATGCAACAATAAAAAATTATAGATACGACGGAGACGTATCACACACCTGCACGTTGCGTGGGCGGCCGGAAACAGACCTAGCCCCCTTAATACAAGAGCAGGCTTACAGTCCAATCCGGCGCGCGCCGCTTAGTCGCTGACGTCAGGAAGGCTTCGGCTGATACCACGACGTCGAGTGCCCATAACTGTTCCCGCGTAGTTGGTTAGTGCATATAGGCCAGTGGTCAGACTCAGATCAAATACCAAGATCTCATTAAATGTGTTA
Organism: Aegilops bicornis; assembly: GCA_021605145.1. Taxonomy (NCBI): domain Eukaryota; kingdom Viridiplantae; phylum Streptophyta; class Magnoliopsida; order Poales; family Poaceae; genus Aegilops; species Aegilops bicornis. The sequence goes on from CM038675.1 coordinate 516,326,028, forward strand.
ATTGAAGTATTCGCAAACGCCGACCAGGGCCAGGCCCACCTCTCTCCTAGGTGTTCTCAACCTGCCCTGTCGCTCCACCACAAAGTTACAGTCGAGGGCCGTCGGGAACCCAGGCCCACCTCTACGGGGATGGAGCCACCTGCCCCTTCAGCCCCCATCTCCAAATATATCATAAGTAATGTAACAGTATAAAGTATATAGCATATGCCCGTGATCACCTCCCGTAGTGATCACGGCCCAGTAGTATAGCAAGGCAGACGAACAAGAGTGTAGGGCCACTGATGGAATACTAGCATCCTATACTAAGAATTTAGGATTGCAGGTAAGGATAACAACTATAGCAACAATGACAGGCTATGCAGCAGAATAGGAGTAACCAAAATCAGTAACATGATACACTACTCTAATGCAAGCAGTAGAGAGAAGGAATAGGCGATATCTGGTGATCAAGGGGGGGCTTGCCTGGTTGCTCTGGCAAGGAGGGGTCGTCGGTGACGTAGTCAAACTCAATTGCATCAACGCCAGTCTCGGGGTCTATGGGAAAAGAAGAGGGGGAAGAAACAGTAAATACGGAGCAAACAAAGCATCACAAAATATAACAAGGCAATTCCGGGTGCTTGGGGTGATCTAACACAGGGATAGGTGATACTGGCGAAGGGGGAAAACATCCGGGAAAGAATTCCCGGTGTTTGACGTTTTCGAATAGACGAACTAAAGGAGGATTGTTGCATGTTTGCTATCCTAGGGACACGTGACAGACAAACGGGCTGCGCAACCGGATTCATCTTGTCGTTCTGAGCAACTTTCATGTACAAAGTAATTTCATTCGAGCTACGGATTATCTTATATTAATTTTCAAAGTTTTATACATTTTTGGAGTATATTAATTTGAATTAAAAAACAATAAATAATCTTGTCACTCAGTACTACTCTAGCATGTGTGTATGACAGTGGGGCCAGTGGATTTGGGTTGACCCAGTCAAAGGTTGACTGGTCAACTTATGAATAGTCTAAGTGGGTCCCATGTGTCATTGTCTTATACTTCAATTAGATGATTTTAGTTGTTTCATTTAGGCAGCAGGGCCAGCATGACTGACTATTAGTAGTAGGATAGCACTAACAGCGATTAGCTTTTAATTAATTAGGCCCCCATATGGCGTAACACTAGCTAGCCATTGTGTGGCTGTACGTGAAGCTCACGCACAAGCACACACGAAAGGCGCCGGTGGCCATGGCCAAGCAGCATCAGTAGCAACTAATGGCTGTAGCAGAGCAGCAGTAGCATGGGTAGTAGCAGCGCAAGGGCAGCAACAGTAGTAATTAGCAGCAGCGGCAACACAACATCAAGAAGCAGTAGCAGTTTCGAGCAACACGCAGCAGCAGCATAGTAGGCAGAGCGGGCGAGCGGCCGGAGTCAGCCGTAGGAACGACGGCCGGCGACGGTGTACAGCGGTGGCGGCGACGACCAAACGGGAGCCTCCGACGGCCATTTGAGGCGTGGCTTGAGCCTATGGGTTTAGCTTGCAGCCGCGCATCTAATGGCGCAAGCGGCCGAGGCAAGGGATGGCTGGAGCGGTGCCTACGCGCGAGCCCGACGGCGGCCGGAGCTCGGCCTTGCGGCGACGGCGCCAGGGACGGCCAAATCAAGCAAGTGGATAAGGGGAAACGGACGGCGGCAACTAGTAACAGCAGTAGCGCAGCAGTGGTAGCGGCGCAGGAGCAGCAGCTGCTGCGGGCGCGGGGCCGCTCGGCTGCGGCGACTACAAGTGGGGCGAGGCGCGCGGCGAGGGGATGCGTTGATCGCGGCGGACAGGGGGCAGGGTGGGTCGCGCGCGGAGGCTGAGCAGGGCGGCCGTAGCGTGCGGGAGCGCACCCATGAGCGCGTACGGTCGTGGTGAGGCGAGCTCCAGTGAGCTCGGCCATGGCGGCGTACGGCATCAATTAGCGACGGGAGCAGAGGGTAACCGAGGGGGAAGCGGAGGGGGGTCGACGGGGAGCTCACAGGGGTCTGTAGAGGTGCCCAATGAGCTCAGGGAGGGCTCGACGGTGACGTTTTCCGGCGATGATGTTGGTGATGCAGAGGAGGAAGGCAACCCGATCCCGACACGATGATGGCTCCCGGGTCGCATTCGTTGGCGTGGAGGACGTAGTCGAGCACTGCGGAGCGGCTGGATACCTCAGCGGGGCGTGAGGACGACGGAGAGCGCGTGGGCGACGAAGGCTACGGCGGCTCGAGTCATCGCGGGGGGAGAAAGAGGCGGCGCGAGGAGGGAGATGTGAGTGGCTAGGGTTTGTCGACGGGGTAGGGGACGAACTTATCCTCCTCGGGGATGCACTGGATGCCCGACGGCGACAACGGCGGCCGTTGAGGCGTGTATGGCCGCCACGATCTCCTGCTCCCACTGTAGCGAGAGCTAGCAGGAGAGGTGGAGGTGGGCTGGGCCTCTTACAGTCCACGCGGGGTTGCGGTGCACTGTGGCACTAGGCCCAGTGGCACAGTAGGTGTTGTGCCTTTTCTTCTTCTTCCTTTTCTATTCTTTTCTGTTTCTTTTATTTTGTCTTTATTTTAGTCTTATAAAATATAGATTTGATTTCTAAATTATTATTATCATTTAACTCACTGCCACAAAAGGTTTTACTTCAATTTGTTTTTGATATTTTATAAGATACAAAAGGCATTTAATTAAATATTATAGCCACTGTTTTAGTTAGTTTTTTGCATTTAATTATTTTATAAAAATGTGGTTTCTCCACTATTATTACTTATGAGTTATTTATCACATTTAGAACATTTTAGTTTTAAATATTTGAAAACTTTTATTGTTTGACTTGATTTTGATTTTGAATTCGAACGAGATTTGAATAATCGTGAAACTAACAATAGTAATCGTGGTGATGTGGCATCATTAGTAGAGGGTTACTGTAGCTTAATTATCCGAGTGTCACAATTCTCCTCCACTACAAGAAATCTCATCCCGAGATTTAAGAGGTGAAGTAAGGGGAAGGGATTTGGGTACGAACTAGTTGCTTTTCTCGAAGAGTTTGACACTTTTGTTGATATATTCATCTCTCTGCTTCATGTCATCATGATGATGTCGGCATCCTTTCTTCGGGAACTCCATCGTACTTACGTATAGGAAAGGGGCAGCTTGACAATGATAGAACGCTACCAGGGGTAATCATCGGGGGTTATCCCACGATGAACACATTAGTATCTGTCGAGTTGAACGAATAAAACACGCCGAGTGCAAAGTAATATGCTAAAATAAGAAGTTTCAAACGGATAGACAATCGTTCGATGTCTGACACAAGGTGTGAAAGGGGTACAGAGCAACGAGAATAAGTATTGCGTTTTATATTAGAATATATCACTAGGAAGGTGGCTCGTGAATTACACACGAAGACAAGCATGAGGAATAACCTTGGAAAGGGGGGGTGTACACGAGAGTCAGGTTTTGATCCTGTGGAACTGTGGGTTATGGGCCCACCATGTGGGTTAAAAGTAGGAAAGGCAATGACATCTTGCACGGTTATGATAGCAAGGCATGCCAGAGAATAGCCTGTCAATTATGTCGACAACAACGTCGGTACCAAGGGCGAGGGACGAAGAGAACCATTTTCCAGCTCGTTGAACGAGGCGGACCATTAGGCAAAACTCCCGTCCATCGGTGGCTACCGGAATGTCATCAACAATAGTAGCAGGTTCTTGCTGACACAATTGTACACCAAGGTGTTTACATAAGCATGAGAATATTGTTGCTTAGATCATATAGATCACAAGAAAGGTTAAACCAACCAAAAAATGGAAAGGCAAATATGATTATCAAATCAAACAGAACAATGGAAAGGAAAATGTGTTCAAGCACATATTTCAAGGGTATATCCTTCCCAAGGATAAGAAGAGCATGATATCCATGATAGGATAGAAAGTAGAAAACCCTTTAGAGGACGGGGGAAGGAATTTCATGACATTACCCATACAATGGTGCTTGAATAATTGATAATGAAAATTTAGCATTGTGCTTCAGATGTTCTTATTGAAAATCAGCGTACCACAGACATGCTTCGAGATAGCATTGACATGGTCTTCAAGCAATGGTTGGACTTGGATACACAAAGGATCCATCGGGAACAACTTATAGAATAAGTCTTACAATTTCCTCATGGAAGAATGGCTAACCTTGCTAAAAAGGAAACTATAACAACAGGTCCTCCGACCAAGTGTGCTAGGCATGACATCACCTTACCGGGTCATATAAGGACCAATGTTATTGCCCTTGGAAAATGTTCCAACCATCATATTTGACCGAGAACCAGATCTGATTGGTGTCAGGATACCTCAGACTCAGGATGCCTGAGAAAAAAAAGTGTAACAAAAATTGTCGAGAAGACATCATAAGATTCTTGGGAAATGAACTATGGAAGCGAGTTCTGAAACAAGAGTTCGGCATTAAACCAATGAGGGGATGAGGAGGTAGCTGATAAACTCAGCAACAATTCGTCGAGATCTCCAAAATATGGATTTCCACAATTATGTGAACAAGGAGATAACATTTGTCGGATCAAATGATATAATGAGTTATGCTCGAGGAAAACATACCCAATTTAAACACTGGTTGAAAGGTGCACCCGAAATATGGGCTTAGGTAGCATGATCAATGTTAGAATGGTGATTCGATAACCAATGGTCTAAGAATGAAATGTCGACCATTAACTTCAAAGCAATAGGGTTGCTAGAAGGGAAGAATTCAAACAACACCGTTCACTTGTTCGAATCAACACGGGGACCAAGAAAGAATGGTGATGGTGAGAAGTATCACTATACCAAGAATTCTTAAGAGGTGGAGTAATCCTCATGACATTCTTGACATAAAAGATGGTAATACTACAAGGTAGAACATAACCTACGCTAGATAGCAAGGAAATCAAGATACAACACAAAACATGAACAAGTTTGTGTTGGGGGAGGCAAGAATGTTGTCGAGGATAACACAAATCATCGAGGGGCAAGGATGGTATTTCCCATCATGAATTCGATTGATATCCTGGAAGAGCTCAAAGTGTTGATGATGATCACGACAGAATTGTCGAGAAATTTCATGAAGGTGTAATCGATCGGCGATGACATCAAGTCAAAGGAATGATGAAGCGAAAGGTTATTGGAACCACGGGTACGTCACAAACTCGGATTCCAGCTTGTTGTTCAAGGCAAAATGATATGACGAGGAAAGTCGACATAAGCTTAGCTCATCGACAAAAAATGTGCTCCGGGAAGGACCAGGTAGCACATTTAAAATTAGCACAATAATGATGTAGCCGATCAGGCTCGGAATGTCGTGATGGAGTATTAAACTTCTCAACAACAAAGTACTGGGAGTATTGAATCTTAGTGTTGATTCAATTCACAAATCGGCGTTCTCGGTTGACGACAACCCAGAACCCGTGGAGTGACTATGACGGGGAAAGGTACTACTTCATCAGAAATTCATAAGATGAAGTGCAATGGGTTGATATCCTCGAGATACTATGGGTAATACTCGAAGGTAGAACAAAATAGAGGTTGGGAAGGCGTATTGATCTGCAGAAGGCAAGCATTTTAACTTGTTTGAGAAATAGATTCAAAGGAGAACAATCATGGTCGGAACCACGGTTGCAAAAGACAAAATCATAGATACAAGATCAAATTATGCCAAGTGAATAATTATTGTTACGAGAAGCTACCATGATAAGCTCAACATCGTTTCCATGGGCATGAACACAAAGTTCAAGGTCGACTCCCACTTCTCCAATTGTATAACCTTTCAATCACTCCTCGCTTTCGATGAAGTTGTAGTGTTGAAATTATATGTGGCAAAACACTAGAATAGTATGACTCGTGAAAACTCTTCTAGTTCACATAGATTAAGGAAGGCATAGATTCAACCCGTCGGGGCATCTTAGGAACATATACCACAAACTTCAGAAGTAAATAACTCAAGCTTGAAAGCAAAGCATGGTTGAGAAAGCACATGATACAATTTACCAAAGGCATTATGTATTCGAGGAAAGGCTCACAAGGTTATTGAATATGAAGGAGCTGTCGGATAAAATTCAACAAAAGATCTGGTGGTCCACCAGGGATTTGAAGTGAGCATCGGTACTCAACCAGAAGAAGAAAGAATGCAAGGAGATCAGATAATAGAAACAACTGAATTACTCAAAGTTCAAATGCAAAGGAATTTATGAATTCCAAATCAAGGGATCAGAAGCAATCGTTCTGATCGAAAATGAATAAGTTCAATAGACTTAGAAGCACAACCGGTCAAGGCATTGATTGACCAAGAACCAGCTCCTGTTCGAAATGACGTCTGAGTCAGAAGGATGAATTCTTAGATCTGATAGAGGATTGCAAGCATTTACCACTTATTGAATCAGTGGACTCAAAATGATAGTGACAAAGGATGCCAATAAGATTACTATACTTATGGGGTTAACCATGATGCAAGCAAGCAAGAATTTCAAGAGCAATAAGCTGCTAAGGAATTCGTAAGATCGAATATTATTTCGAAGGCCTTAGTGAAACACATGAACAACTGGGGTTGAACAGATACTTGATAAATGTGATGGATTATCCTTAGGGGTGTTCATGCGGTAAAGAACCACAAGGCAGTAGGCACAAAGTATTCTCGAAACATTAGAGAGAATTTCAGGGTATCTTGTAATAAGAAGATCAACGGGGAATAATTGTATGAATGGCAAGTGTACTTGGTTATCCATTGGGGTTTTTCGATGGAATGGAATTGCAAGAGGGATGGCACAAAGTATCGAGGGAACATCGGAGAGTAACTTCGGAATCTTCTAGTGTATCAAGCGATCATCTGTATCGAGTGGCTCTCCGGGAGGAAGTAGTTACGAGAACCTAGAGTCAGAGTTAGTAAAAATCATTTAACCCGAATAGAAGAGATGTCAGAGTCCCGAAGTATAGGTCGAGGAGTAAAAGATCCTACTACCACCCAATGGCGACGTGGGCCCGTAAGGCACACAACCATGTTAGTAAAAGTTTTGCAACGTCTAGACTCGACTTCGGCCAAGGAGTGTGGAAGGGGGATTCCTACAGGCAGTCGGCTTTGATACCAACTTGTGACGCCCCCGAATCAATCGTACACTAATCATGCATGCAAACGTGTACGATCGAGATTAGGGACTCACGGGAAGATATCACAACACAACTCTAAAAACATAAATAAGTCATACAAGCATCATAATACAAGCCAGGGGCCTCGAGGGATCGAATACAAGTGCTCGATCATAGACGAGTCAGCGGAAGCAACAATATCTAAGTACAGACATAAGTTAAACAAGTTTGCCTTAAGAAGGCTAGCACAAACTGGGATACAGATCGAAAGAGGCGCAGGCCTCCTGCCTGGGATCCTCCTAAACTACTCATGGTCGTAAATGCCAACGGCACACTTGCGTAGTAGTAGGCACCTCCGGTGTAGTAGAATTAAATGCGTCGACGATGGCGTCTGGCTCCTGGGCTCCAGCATCTGGTTGCGACAACCAGGTAGAAAGGAAAAGGGGGGAAAAGGGGGATAAAAGCGACCGTGAGTACTCATCCAAAGTACTCGGAAGCAAGGATCTACACTACATATGCTTGGGTATCTGTGTAAAGGGGCAATATCGGTGGACTGAACTGTAGAATGCCAGAATAAGAGGGGGATAGCTAGTCCTATCGAAGGCTACGCTTCTTGCATCCTCCATCTTGCAGCATGTAGAAGAGAGTAGATTGTAAGTTCACCAAGTATCATCGCACAACATAATCCTACCCGGCGATCCTCTCCACGTCTCCCTGTTAGAGAGCGACCACCGGGTTGTATCTGGCACTTAGAAGGGTGTGTTTTATTAAGTATCTGGTTCTAGTTGTCATAAGGTCAAGGTACAACTCCAAGTCGTCCACATCAAGATCACGGCTATTCGAATAGATTAGCTTCCCTGCAGGGGTGCACCACATTACCCAACACGCTCGATCCCATTTGGCCGGACACACTTTCCTGGGTCATGCCCGGCCTCAGAAGATCAACACGTCACAACCCTACCTAGGCACAATAGAGACGTCAACACGCCAGTCTAAATCCTATGGCGCAGGGGTCTGGGCCCATCGCCCATTGCACACCTGCACGTTGTGTGGGCAGCGGAAACAGACCTAGCCCCCTTAATACAAGAGTAGGCTTACAATGAATCCGGCGCAGCGCCGCCTGGGCCGCCAACACGCCACGAAGGCTTCGGCTGATACCACGACGTCGAGTGCCCATAACTGTTCTCGCGTACTTGGTTAGTGCGTATAGGCCAGTGGCCAAACTCAGATCAAATACCAAGATCTCGTTAAGCATGTTAATTGAAGTATCCACGAACGCCAACCAGGGCCAGGCCCACCTCTCTCCTAGATGGTCTCAACCTGCCCTGTCGCTCCACCACAAAGTAACAGTCGGGGGCCGTCAGGAACCCAGGCCCACCTCTACCGGGATGGAGCCACCTGCCCCTTCAGCCCCCATCTCCAAATAGTATCATAAGTAATATAACAGTATAAAGTATATAGCATATGCCCGTGATCACCTCCCGTAGTGATCACGGCCCAGTAGTATAGCATGGCAAACGGACAAGAGTGTAGGGCCACTGATGGAATACTATCATCCTATACTAAGCATTTAGAATTGCCGGTAAGGGTAACAACTGTAGCAACAATGACAAGCTATGCAGCAGAATAGGATTAACCAAAAGCAGTAACATGATACACTCTAATGCAAGCAGTAGAGAGAAGGAATAGGCGATATTTGGTGATCAAGGAGGGGCTTGCCTGGTTACTCTGGCAAGGAAGGGTCGTCGGTGACGTAGTCGTACTCAATCGCATCAACGCCGGTCTCGGGGTCTACCGGAGAAGAAGAGGGGGAAGAAACAGTAAATACGGAGCAAACAAAGCATCACAAAATATAACAAGCCAATACGGAGTGCTTGGGGTGATCTAACGCAGGGATAGGTGATACTGGCAAAGGGGGAAAAACATCCGAGAAAGAATTCCCGGTGTTTGACGTTTCCGGATAGATGAACTGAAGTGGGATTGTGGCATGTTTGCTATCCTAGGAACGCGTGGCGAACAAACGGGCTGCCTAAGCGGATTCGTCTTGTCGTTCTGAGCAACTTTCATGTACAAAGTAATTTCATCCAAGCTACGGGTTATTTTATATTAATTTTCAAAGTTTTATTCATTTTCTGGAGTATATTAATTCGAATTAAAAAAAATCTTGTCACTTAGTACTACTCTAGCATGTGTCATTGTCTTATACTTTAATGAGATGATTTTAGTTGTTTTATTTAGGCAGCAGGGCCAGCATCACTGACTATTAGTAGTAGGACAGCACTAACAGCGATTAGCTTTTAATCTAATTAGGCCCCCATATGGCGTAGCACTAGCTAGCCATTGTGTGGCCGTACGTGAAGCTCACGCACAAGCACACACGAAAGGCGCTGGTGGCCATGGCCAAGCAGCATCAGCAGCAACTAACGGCTGTAGTAGAGCAGCAGTAGCATGGGTAGTAGCAGCGCAAGGGCAACAGCAGTAGTAATTAGCAGCAGCGGCAACACAACATCGAGAAGCAGTAGCAGTTTCGAGCAGCACGCAGCAGCAGCATAGTAGGCAGAGCGGGCGAGCGGCCGGAATTGGCCGTATGAACGACGGCCGGCGGCGGTGTACAGCGGCGGCAGCGGCGACCAAATGGGAGCCTCCAGCGGCCATTTGAGGCGTGGCTTGAGCCTACGGGTTTAGCTTGCAGCCGCGCATCTAATGGCGCAAGCGGCCGAGGCAGGGGATGGCTGGAGCGGTGCCTACGCGCGAGCCCGACGGCGGCCGGAGCTCGGCCTTGCGGCGACGGCGCCAGGGATGGCCAAATAAAGCAAGTGGATAAGGGGAAACGGACGACGGCAACTAGTAACAATGATAGCGCAGCGATGGTAGCAGCGGGGAGCGGCAGCTGCTGAGCTGGGAACCGCTTCAGCTGGCGACTACAAGTGGGGCGAGGCGCGCGGCGAGGGGATGCGTCGATCACGGTGGACAGGGGGCAGGGTGGGTCGCGCGCGGAGGGCTGAGTAGGGCGGCCGTAACGTGCGGGAGCGCGCCCATGAGCGCGTACGGTCGCGGTGAGCGCGAGCTCCAGTGAGCTCGGCCATGGCGGCGTACGGCATCAATCGGCAACGGGAGCAAAGGGTGACCAAGGGGGAAGCGGAGGGGGGTCGACGGGGAGCTCACAGGGGTGTGTAGAGTTGCACAACGAGCTCGGGGAGGGCTCGACGGCGACGTTTTCCGGCGATGATGACGGTGATGCAGAGGAGGAAGACAACTCGATCCCGACACGATGATGGCTCCCGGGTCGCATTCGTTGGTGTGGAGGACGTAGTCGAGCACTGCGGAGCGGCTGGATACCTCAGCGGGGCGCGAGGATGACGGAGAGCGTGTGGGCGACGAAGGCTACGACGACGGCGGCTCTGGTCGTCGCGGGGGGAGAAAGAGGCGGCGCGAGGAGGGAGATGTGAGGGGCTAGGGTTTGTCGATGGGGTAGGGGACGAACTTATCCTCCTCGGGGATGCACTGGATGCCCGACACGGCGACAACGGCGGCCGTTGAGGCGTGTGTGGCCGCCACGATCTCCTGCTCCCACTGTAGCGAGAGCTAGCAGGAGAGGTGGAGGTGGGCTGGGCCTCTTACAGTGCGCGGGGGTTTGCGATGCACTGTTGCACTAGGCCTAGTGGCACAGTAGGTGTTGTGCCTTTTCTTCTTCTTCCTTTTCTATTCTTTTCTGTTTCTTTTATTTTGTCTTTATTTTAGTCTTATAAAATATAGATTTGATTTCTAAATTATTATTATCATTTAACTCACTGCCACAAAAGGTTTTACTTCAAGGAAAATTAATATTTCATAAGATACAAAAGGCATTTAATTAAATATTATAGCCACTGTTTTAGTTAGTTTTGTGCATTTAATTATTTTATAAAAACGTGGTTTCTCAACTATTATTACTTATGAGTTATTTGTCACATCCACAACATTTTAGTTTTAAATATTTGAAAACTTTTATTGTTTGACTTGATTTTGATTTTGAATTCGAACGAGATTTGAATCATCGTGAAACTAACAATAGTAATCGTGGTGATGTGGCATCATTAGTAGAGGGTTACTGTAGCTTAATTATCTGAGCATCATAATTCTCCTCCACTACTAGAAATCTCGTCCCGAGATTTAAGAGGTGAAGTAAGGGGAAGGGATTTGGGTATGAACTAGTTGCTTTTCTCGAAGAGTTTGACACTTTTGTTGATATCTTCGTCTCTCTGCTTCAGGTCATCAGGATGATGTCGGCATCCTTTCTTCGGGAACTCCATGGTACTTACGTATAGGAAAGGGGCAGCTTGACAACGATAGAATGCTACAAGGGGTAATCATCGGGGGTTATCCCACGAATGAACACATGAGTATCTCTCGAGTTGAACGAATAAAACACACCGAGTGCAAAGTAATATCCTAAAATAAGAAGTTTCAAACGGATAGACAATCGTTCGATGTCTGACACAAGGTGTGAAAGGGGTACAGAGCAACGAGAATAAGTATTGCGTTTGATATCAGAATATATCACTAGGAAGGTGGCTCGTGAATTACACACGAAGCCAAGCGTGAGGAATAACCTTGGAAAGGGGGGTGTACACGAGAGTCAGGTTTTGATCCTGTGGAACTGTGGGTTATGGGCCCACCATGTGGGTTAAAAGTAGGAAAGGCGATGACATCTTGCACGGTTATGATAGCAAGGCATGCCAGAGAATAGCCTGTCAGTTATGTCGACAACAACGTCGGTACCAAGGGTGAGGGACGAAGAGAACCATTATCCTGCTCGTTGAACGAGGCGGACCATTAGGCAAAGTTACCGTCCATCGGTGGCTACCGGAATGTCATCAACAATAGTAACAGGTTCTTGCTGACATAATTGTACACCGAGGTGTTTACATAAGCATGAGAATATTGCTGCTTAGATCATATAGATCACAAGAAAGGTTAAGCCAACCAAAAAATGGAAAGGAAGATTATCAAATCAAACAGAACAATGGAAAGGAAAATGTGTTCAAGCACATATTTCAAGGGTATATCCTTCCCAAGGATAAGAAGAGCATGATATCCATGATAGAATAGAAAGTAGAAAACCCTTTAGAGGACGGGGGAAGGAATTTCATGACATTACCCATACAATGGTGTTTGAATAATTGATAATGAAAATTTAGCATTGTGCTTCAGATGTTATTATTGAAAATCGAAGTACCACAGACATGCTTCGAGATAGCATTGACATGGTCTTCAAGCAATGGTCGGACTTGGATACACAAAGGATCCATCGGGAACAACTTATAGAATAAGTCTTACAATTTCCTCATGGAAGAATGGCTAACCTTGTTAAAAAGGAAACTATAACAGCAGGTCCTCCGGCCAGGTGTGCTAGGCATGACATCACCTTACCGGGTCATATAAGGACCAATGTTATTACCCTTGGAAAATGTTGCAACCATCATATTTGACCGAGAATCAGATCTGATTGGTGTGAGGATACCTCAGACTCAGGTTGCCTGAGAAGAAAAAAAAGTGCGACAAAAATTGTCGAGAAGACATCATAAGATTCTTGGGAAATGAACTATGGAAGCGAGTTATGAAACAAGAGTTCGGCATTAAGCCGATGGGGGGATGAGGAGGTAGCTGATAAACTCAGCGACAATTCATCGAGATCTCCAAAAGATGGATGTCCACAATTATGTGAACAAGGAGATAACATTTGTCAAATCAAATGATATAATGAGTTATGCTCGAGGAAAACATACCCAATTTAAACATTGGTTGAAAGGTGCACCCGAAATATGGGCTTAGGTAGCATGATAAATGTTAGAATGGTGATTCGATAACCAATGGTCTAAGAATGAAATGTCACCATTAACTTCAAAGCAATAGGGTTGCTAGAAGGGAAGAATTCAAACAACACCGTTCACTTGTTCGAATCAACACGGGGACCAAGAAAGAATGGTGATGGTGAGAAGTATCACTATACCAAGAATTCTTAGGAGGTGGAGTAATCCTCATGACATTCTTGACATAAAAGATGGTAATACTACAAGGTAGAACATAACCTAAGCTAGATAGCAAGGAAATCAAGATACAACACAAAACATGAACAAGTTTGTGTTGGGGGAAGGCAAGAATGTTGTCAAGGATAACACAAATCATCGAGGGGCAAGGATGGTATTTCCCATCATGAATTCAATTGATATCCTGGAAGAGCTCAAAATTTTGATGATGATCACGAAAAAATTGTCGAGAGATTTCATGAAAGTGTAATCGTTCGGCGATGACATCAAGGCAAAGGAATGATGAAGCGAAAGGTTATTGGAACCATGGGTACGTCACAAACTCGGAATCCAGCTTGTTGTTCAAGGCAAAATGATATGACAAGGAAAGTCGACATAAGCTTAGCTCATCGACGGAAATTGTTCTCCGGGAAGGACCAGGTTGCACATTTTAAATTAGCACGATAATGATGTAGCCGATCAGGCTCAGAATGTCGTGATGGAGTATTAAACTTCTCAACAACAAAGTACTGGGAGTACTGAATCTCAGTTTTGATTCGATTCACAAATCGGCGTTCTCGGTTGATGACAACCCAGAACCCGTGGAGTGACTATGACAGGGAAAGGTACAACTTCATCAGAAATTCATAAGATGAAGTGCAATGGGTTGATATCCTCGAGATACTATGGGTAATGCTCGAAGGTAGAACAAAATAGAGGTTGGGAAGGCGTACTGATCTGTAGAAGGCAATCATTTTAACTTGTTTGAGAAATAGATTCAAAGGAGAACAATCATGGTCGGAACCACGGTTGCAAAAGACAAAATCATAGATACAAGATCAAATTATGCCAAGTGAATAATTATTGTTACGAGAAGCTACCATGATAAGCTCAACATCGTTTCCATGGGCATGAACACAAAGTTCAAGGTCGACTCCCACTTATCCAATTGTATAACCTTTCAATCATTCCTCGCTTTCGATGAAGTTGTAGTGTTGAAATTATATGTGGCAAAACACCAGAATAGTATGACTCGTGAAAACTCTTCTGGTTCACATAGATTAAGGAAGGCATAGATTCAACCCGTCGGGGCATCTTAGGAACATATACCACAAACTTCAGAAGTAAATAACTCAAGCTCGAAAGCAAAGCATGGTTGAGAAAGCAGAGGATACAATTTACCAAAGGCATTATGTATCCGAGGAAAGGCTCACAAGGTTATTGAATATGAAGGAGCTGTCGGATAAAATTCAACAAAAGATCTGGTGGTCCACCAGGGATTTGAAGTGAGCATCGGTACTCAACCAAAAAAAGAAAGAATGCAAGGAGATCAGATGATAGAAACAACTAACTAATTCAAAGTTCAAATGCAAAGGAATTTATGAATTCCAAATCAAGGGACCAGAAGCAATCGTTCTGATCGAAAATGAATAAGTTCAATAGACTTAGAAGCACAACCGGTCAAGGCATTGATTGACCAAGAACCAGCTCCTGTTCGAAATGACATCTGAGTCGGAAGGATGAATTCTTAGATCTGATAGAGGATTGCAAGCATTCGCCACTTATTGAATCAGTGGACTCAAAATGATAGTGACAAAGGATGCCAATAAGATTACTATACTTATGGGGTTAATCATGATGCAAGCAAGCAAGAATTTCAAGAGCAATAAGCTGCTAAGGAATTCGTAAGATCGAATATTATTTCGAAGGACTTAGTGAAACACATGAACAACTGGAGTTGAACAGATACTTGATAAATGCGAGGGATTATCCTTAGGGGTGTTCATGCGGTAAAGAACCACAAGGCAGTAGGCACAAAGTATTCTCGGAACATTACAGAGAATTTTGGGGTATCTTGTAATAACAAGATCAATGGGGAATAATTGTATGAATGGCTCCTGGGCTCCAGCATCTGGTTGCGACAACCAGGTAGAAAGGAAAAGGTGGGAAAAGGGGGAGAAAAGCAACCATGAGTACTCATCCAAAGTACTCGCAAGCAAGGATCTACACTACATATGCATGGGTATTTGTGTAAAGGGGCAATACCGGTGGACTGAACTGCATAATGCCAGAATAAGAGGGGGATAGCTAGTCCTATCGAAGACTACGCTTCTTGCAGCCTCCATCTTGCAGCATGTAGAAGAGAGTAGATGGTAAGTTCACCAAGTATCATCGCACAGCATAATCCTACCCGGTGATCCTCTCCTCGTCTCCCTGTTAGAGAGCGACCACTGGGTTGTATCTGGCACTTGGAAGGATGTGTTTTATTAAGTATCTGGTTCTAGTTGTCATAAGGTCAAGGTACAACTCCAAGTCATCCTGTTACCGAAGATCACGGCTATTCGAATAGATTAAATTCCCTGCAGGGGTACACCACATTACCCAACACGCTCGATCGCATTTGGCCGGACACACTTTCGTGGGTCATGCCTGGCCTCGGAAGATCAACACGTCGCAACCCTACCTAGGCACAACAGAGAAGTCAGCACGCCGGTCTAAATCCTATGGCGCAGGGGTCTGGGCCCATCGCCCATTGCACACCTGCATGTTGCGTGGGCGGCCGGAAACAGACCTAGCCCCCTTAATACAAGAGCAAACTTATGGTCCAATCCAGCGTGCACCGCTCAGTCGCTGATGTCACGAAGGCTTCGGCTGATACCACGATGTCGAGTGCCCATAACTGTTCCCGCGTAGTTGGTTAGTGCGTATAGGCGGTGGCGGAACTCGAGATCAAATACCAAGATCTCGTTAAGCGTGTTAATTGAAGTATCCGCGAACGCCGACCAGGTCCAGGCCCACCTCACTCCTAGGTGGTCTCAACCTGCCTTGTCGCTCTGCCACAAAGTAACAGTCGGGGGCCGTCGGGAACCCACGCCACCTTGTCAGGGTGGAACGACACCTATGGGATCACAAGAATCCCTACTACAGTTGCCGGGGCGCAGGGTTGCGAGGAGAGCAGGGCTAGTAAACAGCACAGTGATCATTTACCCAGGTTCGGGCCGCGAGGATGCGCAAAACCCTAGTCCTGCTTGGTGGGTGTATTTCTGAGAGTTCTTGAGCTCTCGAACTAGCTGTGGTTAGTGCGTGGTTCGAAAGAGCCGAATCTTCCTCCAGTATGCCATGGGCCTCCTTTTATAGTTGAAAGTGGCAGCCACAGTGACACACAGGAGGTGGAAAGGCGTACAGTGCCCTGAGCTTATCGCTCATATTACAAGACAAGACACATTTAATGCATAGCTTAGGTGTCCCCTTGCTTTATTGGGGACGTGGGCGAGGCCCGTCCCGTCCGTCGCCGCTCCTCCTTGCTTCGACACGTGCCTCGGCCAGTGATGCGTGCGGTGCCATGTAGGCAGGCAGGCAGCTGAGGTGGTGCGGTGGTGGAGTCTTCACGAAGATCTGCATGCCACCACGCAGGCGCTTGATGAGTTGGCCTGGGAGCTGCATGTGAACGGCGGCGTGAGCTTGGTTGACGTGGGCCAGGCGGTGGCCCTGCTGGCGTCCTTGGCGAGGGCCTTGCCGGGTGGCCCGGCAAGGGTCTTGCCGTGTGACCCGGCAAGGGTCTTGCCGTGTGTATTTGTAGTCCCCGACAAGGGCCTTCTTTGGGGGTGCAGTGGCCTTCCTCGGCAAGGATCTTGCCGATGATCGTCGTCTTCTAATCCTCATCTGATCTTGAATATGTCTTCACAAAGATCTGCATGCCACCACAGAGGTGCCTTCCCGAGTCCTGGCCCCACGTGGATGATGGCGTTGGGGACCGTGGGCTCAAGGGTGGTTCGCTCTATTGGTGTGGGGCAAGCCGCCCCGGCAAGGGTCTTGCCGGGGCTGCTGAGGCTGCCCGGCAAGGGTCTTGCTGGGGGAACCTGCTTCGCTCCTCTGCTCTTTGTGGTCTTGACCTTGGCGTAGCTTTGAGTCTTAGGCTTCGGCCTTACCTCGGCTCACCTCCCCTGTTCTGCTTGGTGTGGTCGCGGGCGCGGCTCCGACTGCCCGTGCACAGGTAAAGGGGTACGAAAGTGTGCCCCTCTTTTTGTACACCAACAGGAGCCACGGGGCCTGGGCCACACATAAGTGCGACACATTGTTGGGCCAGGCCCAAAACGGTGCGCGGGCATGTGGGGCGGTTTTTACCGTGGTAAGACCCTTCGCGCGCTCCGTTTCCCACGACCCGCGCGCGCGGCGCGGCGTGGAGGGCGTGCATGACGTGGGTGGCATGCGTGGGGCGGTTTTCCGCACGCATGCGTCACATCGCAGCAAAGAGGCGGCTCGCGCCCTCCCCGTAAAAAGAGGGAGGCGTGGAGGCGCGGCTCATTTACTGAGCAGGGGAGGGGTGCGGTCTTCAAGGCGTCCACTCCCCATGATCACGGGGTGGGAGAGGTCGCTTCACCCGTCCCCTCAGTTCTGCATGTCTGCCACGCGTCTTTCATGCACCCGGGGTGGCAAACGGTGGAGGCGGGAAACCAGGCCGTCGCTGGTTGGGGCAGCGGGTCGGTCCTGATTCCCTGCGCCTCCGGTGTCTGGATTGGCGGCCAGGCGGCCGAGCCCCAACCCCATTCCTTTATAAAGAGGGGGAAGGGGGGATGGCATCCCGCATTCTTCCATCTTCTATCTCCTCCTGCTTCTGCTTCTTCCTCTCACCCGCCATGGAGAAGGGGAATCCTGGTCCCTCGATGGTGGCGGCGAGGGTCGCCGCTCGACAGCGCGTCCCTCCTCCTCCTGAGCCCGCGGTGGTGGAACCGGCCGCGAGGGGAAGGGAGAGGGGGCGAGGCCGTGGGCGAGGCTGGGGCAGAGGCCGTAGCGCTTGGGGAAGAGGAGGACGGGGCGGCACGCCGGCCTTTGCCCCTGCCAATGATGCCCTTCCCGATGGAGGGCCACGTTGAAGACCAACCTTGCGAGTTCTTCATCAGGCTGTGCCGGCCTCCGCGTCGTCGTCTTCGTCTCCCCGCCCCGTTTGCTCGGGTGATGGAGCGTGACCCGCCCCAGACCCTCAGATTGCACATGAGGGGCTGTGGGAACGGGGGCACGCGGGTTGATGTCGACTTCCCGGCTCCTCAGGTTATGTACCTCCGCCGTGGATGGAAGACGTTCGCCCGCATCCACAGCCTGACGGCGGGGCTCGTCCTCTATTTCAAATTAATGGAGGACGGCCTGCTCTCCGTCAAGGTCTTTGGAGAGTTTGGAACTTTCCTGAAATGCTGCGTGGAGAGCTCCTCGATGGAGATTCCGATGATGGAAGCTCCTCCTCGGCGAAAGTGACGAGGAGGACGGCGAGGGGGAAAGTCCGACTAGGCATCGGACGCATGCCTGGGCTGGTAGTGCGGCAGCGGCAGCGTGCACTGGCCGCTCCTCCGGCAGGGTTTTGTCGGGGGCGGGGCCAGCTCCTTGAACTTCTCGGGGCCGTCTCCTTGGGCGGCTGGCGTCGGGAGGTTGCGGAAGAGGAAGAACGCGGGCGGCAAGGCCGTCAACTTAGAGTACGCGGGCACCGATGCCTTCATCGCGTATTGCCGCTCCTACCGCCTCGTCTTCCAGCTCCTTCCCGGCACCGTCATCACCGGCCCGCCCGTGGGCGGCCACCAAGGTGTTCTCTTGGTGCTTTCTGCTGCTCGTAGCTCGCCTAGGCGCCCCTTTTGCCCTCTCGCCTCCTTGACCTGCCTCCTGAGGAGAGGGACAAGAAAGGGATCACGGGCACCTTATCTCTTTTTTTAATCTGTAAGCCTGCGGGCGTTGTTAAATTTAAAGCTTTTAATCCCCTTTGTCCATGTTTTTCATTTCGTACGAACTGTACCTGTATGGGATGTTTTTAATGAAAAAGGGATGCTTGCCGGGCTTTTCGTTCGTGGGTAAATCCCGCGACAAGGAGCGAATTCTCGTTATTGTTTAGGATAAACGTTTTTCGCCCGGCAACAGGCCTTGTCGTCCCCCCCTCCCACTCCATTCGACCGTTCTCGCGCTCTTGGCGGAGGCAGGGATGAAGTGGGCTTCAGGCTCCTCGTCCCACCTCCTTGCCACCGCGGCTACAACCAAATCTGGACCTAGGAAATAATCCTTAGGTATGGGGAAAAGGGGAGCACGGCAGCCTTGAGATAGAAACGAGGCTTCACATGCCCCGGTCCTGTTTCGAAATGTATGACAGGGGATAAAAAGACTTATCTGGATCTGCAGCCCCGTGATCTTATCTTGCCGCGGTTGGATCCTCGTGCTTGTAGCCCCTGGCAACTCTGGTTTGCCGGGGTCGGGACGCCGGTCCATTTCCTTTCTTCCAAGTAGCTCGGCAGAAGTGCTCATGTGCCCTGCGAACCAAAAGAGGACAGAAGAGGAATATATAGACGTGCACGCAACCTCTAAGCTAGGGGTTAGTCGCTGCTGAGCACTATCAACCCTAACCGAGGAAGAGACTTGACCTAGCATGCATGCTATGACTTAGGGCGCCCGGTAACCGCTTATTTATGCTCAGTGGTGCGCTGGCTTTGTACAACGGGTCACATGCCTTGCCGGCAAAGCTTGTACAAAAGGTGGCTTCGAGAGGCCCGGCAAGCCGCTACCACGGGTAAAACTTGCGAAGATGCTCGATGTTCGGTGAGTTGCTCATCGACGGGGCGGCATCCTCGGTCTCCAGCGGACTACGCCAGCCCGGTGACTCGCATTACCGATAAGGGCCTTCCCACTTCAAGGCCAACTTGTTGGAATTCTTGGCCAATTGAGCGTGCGGAAGAACAAGGTCGCCTTCCTCAAAGCTTGAGGCATGAACCTTGCAGCTATGGTAGCGGCGCAAGGCTTCTTGGTAGTGTCTTGCTCTTACCGCCCGAAGACGATCTTCCTCAAGGAGCGTCGCGTCATCTTGGCGCAACGGCTCTTGCTCAAGCTCATCATAAGCGAGCACTCGAGGTGACCCGTATATGAGTTCCGTTGGGAGAAATGCTTCTGCCCCGTATACCAAGGCAAAAGGTGTCTGGTCGGTGGCTCGATTTGGCGTCGTCCTGATCGACCAAAGAACCGCCGGCAACTCATCAATCCAGCGCCTTCCACTCTTGTGCAGCTTGTCAAAGGTCTTCGTTCTCAAACCTCGCAATACTTCAGCATTTGCCCTCTCCGCTTGGCCGTTGCTCCGTGGATGTGCCACAGAAGCAAAATGAACCTTTGCCGCCGAGGTCTTGGATGTACTACATGAAGGTGTGGCTTGTGAACTGCGCGTGCGTTGTCGGTGATGACTCTGTTTGGCACACCAAAATGGCAGACCAGTCCTTTGAAGAACTTGACGGCTGACTGAGCAGTCACCTTCCTCACTGCGTCCACCTCCGGCCACTTTGTGAACTTGTCGATTGCAACGTACAAGTACTCAAAGCCCCCGACAGCTGGGGAAAGGGCCCAAGATATCGAGCCCCGGACCGAGAATGGCCAGGAGAGAGGGTTTGTTTGAAGGGCTTGGGCTGGTTGATGAAGCTTCTTTGAATGGAACTTGCACGCTTCACACTTGGTTACTAGTGTCGTCGCATCCTGGGGGGCGGTGGGCCAGAAGAAACCTTGTCGAAACGCCTTGGGCAAGGGCCCTCGACCCTATGTGGGAGCCACATATGCCTCCATGTATCTCCGCCAACAGCTCCAGTCCTTCCTCCCGGGGGATGCACTTGAGTTTCACACCGTTCGGCCTTCTCCGGTACAGGACGTCATCGACGAACTGATGCGAAGCGGACCAATGGGCTACTTTCTCGCTTCTTCCTGCTCCGTGAGGAAGCTCCCTGCTTGGAGGAATTGGGCGGTATCTGCGCCCATGCCGAGCACAGGGCTCGGCGGCGAGGACCAAAGGCATCTCTTCCGCCATGGGAGCGGTTATCTCCGACGAGGGCTTGGCGCTTGACGCCGCTTGCTGCTCTTAGGCAGGCTCGGCGTCGTGGCAAAGCACCCTTGCTTGACCCAGGGGGCTCGGTAGGAAAGTACTTGCTGATACGTCTCCAAGGTATCTATAATATTTTATTGCTCCATGCTATATTATCTACTGTTTTAGGCAATATTGGGCTTTATTTTCCACTTTTATATTACTTTGGGACTAACCTATCAACCGGAGGCCCAGCCCAGATTTGCTGTTTTTTGCCTATTTCAGTGTTTTGAAGAAAAGGAATATCACACGGAGTCGAAACGGAACGGAATCAACTAGAGAAGTTATTTTTGGAACGAAAGCTACCCGATGGACTTGGACCGCATGTCAAGGAAGGAACGAGGAAGCCACGAGGGTGGGGGGCGCGCCCACCCCCCTACGGCGCGCCCCCTGCCTCGTGGGGCCCTCGTGGCTCTCCTGACGCGCTTCTTCCGCCTATATAACTCCACGTACCCTAAAACTTCCAGAACAGAGAATAGATCGGGAGTTCCGCCGCCGCAAAACCTCCGTGAGCCACCAAAACCAATCGGTACCCTGTTCCGGCACCTGCCGAGGGGGGAACCCTCACCGTGGGCCATCTTCATCATCCGGCGCTCTCCATGACGAGGAGGGAGTAGTTCACCCTCGGGGCTGAGGGTATGTACCAGTAGCTATGTGTTTGATCTCTCTCTCTCGTGTTCTAGATTTGGCACGATCTTGATGTATCGTGAGCTTTGCTATTATAGTTGGATCTTATGTTTCTTCTCCCCCTCTACTCTCTTGTAATGGATTGAGTTTTCCCCTTGAAGTAGTCTTATCGGATTGAGTCTTTAATGATTTGAGAACACTTGATGTATATCTTGCCGTGCATATCTGTGGTGACAATGGGATATCACATGATTCACTTGATGTATGTTTTGGTGATCAACTTGCGGGTTCCGCCATGAACCTATGCATAGGGGTTGGCACACGTTTTCGTCGTGATTCTCCGGTAGAAACTTTGGGGCACTCTTTGAGGTGCTATGTGTTGGTTGAATAGATGAATCTGAGATTGTGTGATGCATATCGTATAATCATACCCACGGATACTTGAGGTGACATTGGAGTATCTAGGTGACATTAGGGTTTTGCTTGATTTGTGTCTTAAGGTGTTATTCTAGTACGAAATCTAGGGTTGTTTGTGACACTTATAGGAATAGCCCAACGGATTGATTGGAAAGAATAACTTTGAGGTGGTTTCGTACCCTACCATAATCTCTTCGTTTGTTCTCCGCTATTAGTGACTTTGGAGTGACTCTTTGTTGCATGTTGAGGGATAGTTATATGATCCAATTATGTTATTATTGTTGAGAGAACTTGCACTAGTGAAAGTATGAACCCTAGGCCTTGTTTCAACGCATTGCAATACCGTTTACGCTCACTTTTACCACTTGTTACCTTGCCTGTTTTTATATTTTCAGATTACAAAAACCTATATCTACCATCCATATTGCACTTGTATCACCATCTCTTCGCCGAACTAGTGCACCTATACATTTACCATTGTATTGGGTGTGTTGGGTACACAAGAGACTCTTTGTTATTTGGTTGCAGGGTTGCTTGAGAGAGACCATCTTCATCCTACTCCTCCCACGGATTGATAAACCTTAGGTCATCCACTTGAGAGAAATTTGCTATTGTCCTACAAACCTCTGCACTTGGAAGCCCAACAACGTCTACAAGGAGAAGGTTGCGTAGTAGACATCAAGCAGTTTCTGTCGCCGTTGCCGGGGAGGTGAGTGCTTGAAGGTATATCTTTAGATCTTGCAATCGAATTCTTTTGTTTCTTGTTTTAGCACTAGTTTAGTTTATAAAAGAAAACTAAAAAAATGGAATTAAGTTTGCCACATACGCTTCATCTTTTTAATATCTTTCGTGAGTATGATGGAAAGGAAAATTGTGCCAAAGTGTTAGAAGAAGAATGCATTAAATTGTTTGGCACTAAATCTCTGAATGACGAGCATGATTGCAATATTGTTAGTATGAACTCCTTGAATATCCATAGTACTAATGATGATTGCACTGGTTATGATGAAAATGCCTCCTATAAACATGTCATTTTTGTGTGGAGAGCATTGGGTTTGTAAGTACACACCAAATAGGGAAGATAGATATTGCAAGAGGCATAAGTACTTAGAAACCAAATTGTTGCAAGAAGAGCTAGATGAATGTGCTGAAAATTTATTTTTTCTTAGCCATACTTGTGAACTTTGCAATGAACATGGTCATTTTAGTACCCAATGCAAATTGTCTCATGATCGTATCGTGTCCAAAAATTGTGATGACTTGATTTCCCTTGCACATCATAATGAACTTAGTTTGCTCTTGGGTTATGAAGAAATTAAACATATAACTAAGGGTATTCCAAAATTTGCCCTTGATAAAGTTCTTCACTTTGATCTAGATAAAATTTATATGTATTGTGCGGTGAATTGTATTCAAAATCCCTATATTGCCAATTACATAAGGAAAATAAAACAAATATAAGATGAAGAGAATGCTAATGAAAGGGAAGAGACTTCCCAATATCCTCCTATTATTTCTTATGATGAATCAGGTAACGAGGAGGAGCCTTCTATTCAACCAATCTCATTAATAAGGAGCTCCAAAAAGAGGATTGAACCCACACATGATGTTGTGAAGAAGAAGAAAAGAAAAAGTAAGAGAGGTAAAAAGGAAGAGAGGTAAAAAGGTATCTCTCCCAAATAAAGTTGCTCCTATTATTTATGTGCCTCATGAAAATGAAGATGATACACTTGATGATGATCTCGTTATGCCTATTGCTTGTTGTGATGATTATGATTGGGAAGATAATGATACTTCTTATGATCTTGAAAATATTTTTGGCACTTGCTTGGAAGAATATAATAATTGCTATACTATTGGTGCTATCCATACTATTAATGATGAGAGTGAGTATGCTTATGGTATGAAAAGGCCCAAGCTTGGGGAAGCTATGTTTGATGAGGATGACATATTTGAGAATATATTTGCTGCAATTAATGTTTGTCCCAAGCTTGGGGATGCTACGTTTAATGAAGATGATATTTTTAGCCTCCCTAGTTTTGATATGCAAATTTATAATGATGATAGCATGCCTTTTACCTATGATGATTATATTGATGAAAGTGGGTTAGGAAGAGTGTCAACTTTAGGAAGTAGTGATCCCACAATATTGGAGGATGTTGAATCTTGTAATATTTATGAAAGTGGATTTGGAGAGGTCATGACTTTATTTAGTGATGCATCCACTATTTCGGAAGAGGTTTCAATTGATTATGATGAGAACAAAGTTGCTACTTATGATGATTATTGTGATGAAACTTATGTTATAAAGATTAGCGACGATTATATTTATAAAACTTATCATGATTATGATTACCATTTTTTTGAACATTACTCTTTTAATGTGAAAACAATTTATAGTATTCAAGTCTCTTATGATACTCCCACTATTCCGAATGAGAAGAATTTTGCTTATGTGGAGAGTAATAAAAATTCTATGCTAGTAGATCATGAAAAGAATGCTTTAGGTGCTGGTTATGTTGTTGAATTCATTCATGATGCTACTGAAAACTATTATGAGGGAGTAATATACGCTTGTAGGAATTGCAATAATATAAAGTTTCCTCTCTATGTGCTTAAAATCTTGAAGTTATGCTTGTTTTACCTTCCTATGCAAGATGATTCTTGTTCCCATAAGTTGTTTGCTCACAAAATCCCTATGCATAGGTAGTGGGTTAGACTTAAATGTGCTAGTCATATTCTTCATGATGCTCTCTTTATGTTTCAATTCTTATCTTTTATGTGAGCATCATTGAAATCATCATGCCTAGCTAGGGGCGTTAAACGATAGCGCTAGTTGGAGGCAACCCAATTTTATTTTAGTTTCTTGCTTTTTGGTTCTGTATAGGAATAAATAATCCATATGTCTTCTGTTTAGATGTGGTTTTGTGTTTTAATTAGTATTTGTGCCAAGTAGAACCTTTGGGAAGACTTGGGTGAAGTCTTTATGATCATGTTGTAAAAAACAGAAACTTTAGCGCTCACGAGATTAGCTTCAACTTTTTACTGGAGAGCGATATTTAGTTGATTCTTTTTGAAGATGATTACTAGACAAATTCCTCAGGTCCACCAATTTATTTTAGAATTTTTGGAGTTCCAGAAGTTTGCGTTAGTTACAGATTACTACAGACTGTTCTGTTTTTGACAGATTCTGTTTTTCGTGTGTTGTTTGCTTATTTTGATGAATCTATGGCTAGTAAAATAGTTTATAAACCATAGAGAAGTTGGAATACAGTAGGTTTAACACCAATACAAATGAATAATGAGTTAATTACAGTACCTTGAAGTGGTGTTTTGTTTTCTTTCGCTAACGGAGCTTACGAGTTTTACATTAAGTTTTGTGTTGTGAAGTTTTCAAGTTTTGGGTAAAGATTCGATGGACTATGGAATAAGGAGTGGCAAGAGCCTAAGCTTGGGGATTCCCAAGGTACCCCAAGGTAATATTCAAGTATAACCAAGAGCCTAAGCTTGGGGATGCCCCGGAAGGCATCCCCTCTTTCGTCTTCGTTCATCGGTAACTTTATCTGGAGCTATATTTTTATTCACCACATGATATGTGTTTTGCTTGGAGCGTCATTTTATTTTCTTTAGCTATTCTTGCTTTTTGAATAAAATACCAAGATCTGAAATCCTTAAATGTTAGAGAGTCTTCACATAGTTGCATCATTATTCGACTACTCATTGATCTTCACTTATATCTTTCGGAGTAGTTTGTTGTTTGCTCTAGTGCTTCACTTATATCTTTTAGAGCACGGCCGTGGATTTATTTTGAAGAAATATATGAACTCTCATGCTTCACTTATATTATTTTGAGAGTCTTAAATAGCATTGTATTTTGCTTAAATAATCCTAATATGCTAAAGCATACAAGATTTGTAAGAATTCTTATGAGTGTGTTGAATACTAAGAAAGGTTTGATGCTTGATAATTGTTTTGAGATATGAAGATGGTGATATTAGAGTCATGCTAGTTGAGTAGTTGTGAATTTGAGAAATACTTGTGTTAAAGTTTGTGATTCCCGTAACATGCACGTATGGTGAACCGTTATGTGATGAAGTCGGAGCATAATTTATTTATTGATTGTCTTCCTTATGAGTGGCGGTCGGGGACGGCGATGGTATTTTCCTACCAATCTATCCCCCTAGGAGCATGCGCGTAATACTTTGCTTTGATAATTTGTAGATTTTTGCAATAAGTATATGAGTTCTTTATGACTAATGTTGAGTCCATGGATTATACACACCCTTCTTCCTTCCATCATTGCTAGCCTCTCTAATACCGCGCACTTTTCGCCGATATCATACATCCACCATATACCTTCCTCAAAACAGCCACCATACCTACCTATTATGGCATTTCCATAGCCATTCCGAGATATATTGCCATGCAACTTACCACCGTTCCATTTATTATGACACGCTTCATCATTGTCATATTGCTTTGCATGATCATGTAGTTGACATCGTATTTGTGGCAAAGCCACCGTTCATAATTCTTTCATACATGTCACTCTTGATTCATTGCACATCCCGGTACACTGCCGGAGGCATTCATATAGAGTCATATTTTGTTCTAAGTATCGAGTTGTAATTGTTGAGTTGTAAGAAAATAAAAGTGTGATGATCATCATTTTTAGAGCATTGTCCCAAGTGAGGAAAGGATGATGGAGACTATGATTCCCCCACAAGTCGGGATGAGACTCCGGACAAAAAAAAGAGGCCATAAAAAAAAGAAAAGGCCCAAATAAAAAAAAATAAAAATGAGGGAAAAAGAGAGAAGGGACAATGTTACTATCCTTTTACCACACTTGTGCTTCAAAGTAGCACCATAATCTTCATGATAAAGAGTCTCTCATTTTGTCACTTTCATATATTAGTGGGAATTTTTCATTATAAGAACTTGGCTTGTATATTCCAATGATGGGCTTCCTCAACATGCCCTAGGTCTTCGTGAGCAAGCGAGTTGGATGCACACCCACTTAGTTTCTTTTGTTAAGCTTTCATATACTTATAGCTCTAGTGCATCCGTTGCATGGCAGTCCCTACTCACTCACATTGATATCTATTGATGGGCATCTCCATAGCCCATTGATACGCCTAGTCGATGTGAGACTATCTTCTCCTTTTTGTCTTCTCCACAACCACCATTCTATTATAGTGCTATATTCATGGCTCACGCTCATGTATTGCGTGAAGATTGAAAAAGTTTGAGAATGTCAAAAGTATGAAACAATTGCTTGGTTTGTCATCGGGGTTGTGCATGATTTAAATACTTTGTGTGGTGAAGATAGAGCATAGCAGGACTATATGATTTTGTAGGGATAACTTTCTTTGGCCATGTTATTTTGAGAAGACATAATTGCTTTGTTAGTATGCTTGAAGTATTATTATTTTTATGTCAATATGAACTTTTATCTTGAATCTTTCGGATCTGAATATTCATATCACAAGTAAGAAGAATTACATTGAAATTATGCTAACTAGCATTCCACATCAATAATTATCTTTTTTATCATTTACCTACTCGAGGACGAGCAGGAATTAAGCTTGGGGATGCTTGATACGTCTCCAACGTATCTATAATTTTTGATTGCTCCATGCTATATTATCTACTGTTTTGGGCAATATTGGGCTTTATTTTCCACTTTTATATTACTTTTGGACTAACCTATTAACCGGAGGCCCAGCCCAGATTTGCTGTTTTTTGCATACTTCAGTGTTTTGAAGAAAAGGAATATCAGACGGAGTCGAAACGGAACGAAAAAGCTACCCGATGGACTTGGACCCCACGTCAAGGAAGGAACGAGGAAGCCACGAGGGTGGGGGCGCGCCCACCCCCCTAGGGCGCCCCGCCTCGTGGGGCCCTCGTGGCTCCACAGCGCTTCTTCCGCCTATATAACTCCACGTGCCCTAAAACTTCCGAGCAGAGAATAGATCGGGAGTTCGCCGCATAAAACCTCTAGAGCCACCAAAAACCAATCGGGACCCTGTTCCGGCACCCTGCCGGAGGGGGGGAACCCTCACCTGTGGCCATCTTCATCATCCCGGTGCTCTCCATGATGAGGAGGGAGTAGTTCACCCTTGGGGCTGAGGGTATGTACCAGTAGCTATGTGTTTGATCTCTCTCTCGTGTTCTTGATTTGGCACGATCTTGATGTATCGTGAGCTTTGCTATTATAGTTGGATCTTATGTTTCTTCTCCCCCTCTACTCTCTTGTAATGGATTGAGTTTTCCCCTTCAAGTAATCTTATCGGATTGAGTCTTTAATGATTTGAGAACACTTAATGTATGTCTTGCCGTGCGTATCTGTGGTGACAATGGGATATCACGTGATTCACTTGATGTATGTTTTGGTGATCAACTTGCGGGTCCCTCCCATGAACCTATGCATAGGGGTTGGCACACGTTTTTGTCGTGATTCTCTGGTAGAAACTTTGGGGCACTCTTTGAGGTTCTATGTGTTGGTTGAATAGATGAATCTGAGATTGTGTGATGCATATCATATAATCATACCCATGATACTTGAGGTGACATTGGAGTATCTAGGTGACATTAGGGTTTTGGTTGATTTGTGTCTTAAGGTGTTATTCTAGTATGAACTCTAGGGTTGTTTGTGACACTTATAGGAATAGCCCAACGGATTGATTGGAAAGAATAACTTTGAGGTGGTTTCGTACCCTACCATAATCTCTTCGTTTGTTCTCTGCTATTAGTGTCTTTGGAGTGACTCTTTGTTGCATGTTGAGGGATAGTTATATGATCCAATTATGTTATTATTGTTGAGAGAACTTGCACTAGTGAAAGTATGAACCCTAGGCCTTGTTTCAACGCATTGCAATACCGTTTATGCTCACTTTTACCACTTGTTACCTTGCTGTTTTTATATTTTCAGATTACAAAAACCTATATCTACCATCCATATTGCACTTGTATCACCATCTCTTCGAACTAGTGCACCTATACAATTTACCATTGTTTTGGGTGTGTTGGGGACACAAGAGACTCTTTGTTATTTGGTTGCAGGGTTGCTTGAGAGAGACCATCTTCATCCTACTCCTCCCACAGATTGATAAACCTTAGGTCATCCACTTGAGGGAAATTTGCTACTGTCCTACAAACCTCTGCACTTGGAGGCCCAACAACGTCTACAAGGAGAAGGTTGCGTAGTAGACATCACTTGCCGGGACCTGATTTCCTCCGCTTGTTCTGCCCCGCTGATGGTTCGACGAATGGTTTAGTTAAACGGAGCAAAAAGGTACCTGGTTCCACAGGTAGCTTGAATGCAGCACACTTTGACAGGTAATCGGCGATGTCGTTCTTCACTCGCGGGACGTGCTCTGCCTGGATACCGTCAAAGAGTTCCTCCAGCTTCCTCATCTCATCTACGTAAGCTTCCATCAATGGGCTCTGATAATCCTTGTTTACCTGCCTGACAACGAGCTGCGAGTCACCCCTGACAATGAGCTTCTTAACCTCGAGGTCCGCGCGATCTCGAGACGGCAAGCAATCCCTCGTACTCAGCGGTGTTGTTGGTGGACATCTCACGGGGAAGTGCATACGGATCACGTGCTTGAGGTGTTCTCCGGTGGGTGTGACGAGCAAGACACGGCACCGGCGCCTTGCAGCGAGAAAGCCCCATCAAAGTACATGATCGATCGCGGCACGCTTCCTCGCCGGGGAGAGTGGTCTCCTGGATTTCTTCGTTAGGCGTCAAGGTCCATTCTGCAATGAACTCCGCCAAGACTCTGCTCTGAATTGTCGAGGTACTTTCAAACTTTAAACCGAAGCTTGACAGCTCCAAGGCCCATTCCACAATCCTTTCGGTTGCGTCTGGGTTGTGCAGTATCCGTTGCAACGGGAGGCGGGTGACGACAGTGATCTCGTGGGCTTGGAAGTAGTGACGCAGCTTCCTCGAGGCCATAAGGAGGCCGAAGAGCAATTTTGCGCTGGAATACCTCGACCTAGCCCCTGCAAGAGGGAGTTGACAAAGTAGACCGGGTCTTGCATCATCTTCTTCTTGGCACCACCTCACTTTCATTGCGCGAGCCTTTACGGTGGCACCAGACTCTGTCGGGGCAGCGCCTTGTCGACACCGAGCCTGCCGGGAATCCTTGGCTTGCCATCCGCTGGTTCTGCCGCCATTCTTGCCTCCTCGTCGACCTCCCTCTGTGCCACCGGGCGGCCGACCACTTGATTCGTCACCGCTTGAATCTGAAAGAACGGCTCTTGTGGTTTAGGCGCAACCGGTATTGGCGTGGAGGAAAGGTATTTCTTGAGATCCTGCGGTGCTGCCTCGGCCAGGGTCCACTCTATTGGGCCTGCCTTCTTCAAGATTTTGAAGAAGGGAAGAGGCGCTTCGGTGGACTTGGAGATGAATCGGCTCATGGCGACAACGCAGCCGGTGAGCCGGCGCACATCCTTGATCCGCTTAGGCGCCTCGACCGCTTAATAGCCACGATCTTATGCTGGTTTGCCTCAATCCCACGCTGTGACACAAAGAACCCGAGAAGCTTGCGAGCGGAACACGAAGACACACTTCTCGGGGTTCAGCTTGAGGTTGATCTTGCAGGTTAGCAAATGTCTCTTCGGATCTTGCACAAGAGTTGGCCCGTCCTTGGTTTTGACCACTATGTCATCCATGTAGGCCTCCATATTTCTATGGAGCTGAGGTTCAAAACCAATTTGGACTGCTCTTGCGAACGTTGAGCCAGCACTCTTCAACCCGAGAGGCATCCGTAAAAAGCAATACGTACCACATGGGGAGATGAATGTTGTTTTCTGTTCATCCTCTTTCGTCATGAAGATCTGGTGGTAGCCTGAGTAGGCGTCGAGGAATGATAGCAGATCACACCCGGCCATGGAGTCAACAATCTGGTCGATGCGTGGCAACGGGAAGGGGTCCTTAGGGCAAGACTTGTTGATATCTGTGTAATCAATACACAGTCTCCACTTCCCATTCACCTTGCGCACCACTACTGGATTGGCCAACCACGTCGGGTGGAGCACTCCTCTCACCAAACCCGCCGCTTCCAACTTCCTGATCTCCTCTGTGATGAACTCCTGTCTCTCCAGAGCCCGCTTTCTGACCTTTTGCTTGACGGGCCGCGCGTGGGGGCAGACAGCTAGGTGGTGCTCAACCACCTCCCTGGGAACACCGGGGATGTCGGATGCTTGCCATGCAAACACGTCGACATTCGCCCGCAGGAAGGTGATCGCGCCTTCCTATTTGTTGTCGAGGGTGGAGCCTATGGTGAAGGCCCCTCCCATGCCATCCTCCTTGACGGGCACCTTCTTGGTCTACGGCGGCTCGGCCCTGGGTCTCTTGCTCTTGTCGGTAGAGCTCTCTGGCACGTCCTCGACGGTAGCACAACACTCCGAGGAGGTGCGCTTGACGGAGTGGGTGCAAGAGGTCTTGTCGGGCTTCTTCTTCCCTCCCGGGGCTTCGGCGGCAGGGGTAGGTGCCTTGGCGGCAACCGCTGCAACTGCTTCCCGGTAGAGCTGGTCAGCGCAGATCAGCGCATCCTTCTTGTCGGAGGGGACGGAGATGATGGTCAACGGCCTGGGCATCTTTAGCATGTTGTAGGCGTAGTGTGACGCTGCCATGAACTTGGCTTGTGCCGGGCGGCCGAGGATCCCGTTGTAGGGCAAGGGGATCTCAGCTACGTCGAAGACGATCCTCTCCGTACTGTAGTTCAACTCTCCTCCAAATGTCACGGGCAGTATGACCTTTCCCTTCGGCTGGCTCCTCCCCGGATTGACCCCTTGAAACGTGCCCGTTTCCTCGAGGTCTCCATCAGGGATTTGCAACTTTTTGATCACGACAGGCGAGATCAGGTTCAGGCCGGCCCCGCCGTCAACCAACATCTTGTTCACTCCGAGGTTGCGTATCGTTGGTGAGACCAACAATGGCAATCCTCGGCGTCAAAGATGAGGGGCGTGCTGGACCACTTCAGCGGCTTCTGAGCGTCGAACGATGGCTCTGCTGCCGTAATCTCACGCACCCACTGCTTGAGCTGGCGATGAGAGGTATGCCGCGAGGCGCCACCATCGATGCACATGGCCTCCGTAGCCTTCTGGAACCCTTGCTCACCAGACTCGTCGTCCTCGTCATGATCATCGTCTTCCTGTTTCTTATTGCGGCCCCGGGCGGGCCTCTCTTGCTGGTTGTCCTTGTCGGGGCGGCCTCCTTGGCCGCCATGCTTCTTGCGGGACCCCTCCGCACCTTCCTGGTCCTTCTCCTTGTCCCGTCTCTCGTACTCAGCCTTTTGCTTCTAAGCAAGCAGCTCGACTTGCCGGCAGTTCTGGAGGTCGTGGCCCTTGGTGCGGTGGATCTTGCAGTATTGCTTGTCGGAGCTTCCTGGCTTGTCGGTAGCCGCCAAGGCTCAGCAGGCGGCGCACCCGGTAATCTCCTTGCCGGCGGCGTCTGCTTTGACCTTCTTGCCGGCACCGGTGTCGTCAGATCCCTCAACGGCAAGCACGGTCTTGCCTTTGCATTTCCTGTTGCGACGTCGGCCCTTCCTCGTCGGGGTAGCGGCGCCTTCATCGGTAGAGTCGATTTCCGTGCCGGCGTCTTTGTCGGGGTACTTCCTTCCCTCTTCAGCCTGGGCGCACCTATCGGCCAGGACGTAGAGCTCGGCCATGTCCTTAACTTTGGTCATCGTCGGCTCTTCGCGTATCTTGCGATTGCGCACGTTCTGGTGGAACGCGCTAATCACAGCGGCGGGATGAACGTCGGGGATGTTGTACTACACCCGGTTGAATCTCTGGATGTACTTGCGCAGGGTCTCCCCTTCCTTTTGGGGAATGATGTGCAGATCACTGGCCTCGCCATGAGCTTGGTGGCCTCCTGTGAACGCGCCAACGAACTCAAGGCACAGATCCGACCAAGAATAAATGGAATCCACCGGCAAGTGCATCAACCAAGACATCACATTGGGCTTGAGCGCCAGCGGGAAATAGTTGGCAAGCACCTTGTCGTCGCGAACCCCAGCAGCACGCATCGCGATGGTGTAGATCTTTGAGGAACTCCGACGGATGGGTTTTGCCGATGTACTTCTCGCCGGCGTCGGGCTTGAGCGTGCGGTGGGGCGGCCTTTGGAAGCGCCACGACTCACGGGTAAAGGCGGCAGCCCACCTCATAAGGTAGGCCGGAGCCCCGGTGCCGGGTGGTCCATAGCGGGTCTGCCCGCTTGTCCGTGGCGGCGGCGTTCAGCGCCCGACGCGGCTTCGTGGTTCGGCGTCTTCGTGAGCTCATTCGAAGGACTGGCGCTGGTCGTGGAGGGTCATGGGTCAGACGATGCTATGGAGATGTTATCACAAGCGTCGTCACGACGGGCCGACGCCCGCGGCGGCTGGCGAGGAGGAGGAGAGTGCACCGTGGCCGCAGCTTCCTCGGTCCTCCCAGCGCCAGCATGTGGTGGCTCGGTGGGGCGCCGACCCGAGGGCCCCGCTGGTCGCGGATCGTCTTTGTTGGCGACGGCGACGAGGCTCCGGATGGTGGCCCTCCACTCCTCGAGCTTCTCAGCAGCAGGAGGGAAATCGAGGAGCAGCTGCGTGCGCCAAAGCTTCCGCTGGTGTGGGTGGCGGCGACAGCTGCGTGGATCGTTGCGCGCTTCGACTTCTAACTATGTTAGAAGGAGCTCCGTCACGGCCCAGCGGTTGCGTGCCATTTTCACCAGCGCTTCGGCGAGCGTGCTGAACCCCTTCATCTTGCCAATGACGCACAGGGCTCTTCCCACGACGGTGCCCAGGGTCACCAACATGGTGACGCTGCTTGGCGCGCACACCATGGGATGAACGTGCGGTGGTCGCCAGTGTAGGCATCCTGGAGGTCGCCGCGCCGCCCGAAGTCGACACAACGACGCCCCTGAAGGGCCCCGCGCCGCCTGCGGGGGCCCCAGCTCCGTCTTTGGATCCAGCGACGTGTAGCCGATCGTCTGGCGCGCGAACGACGCCACTCGCCAGCTCCTGCACGAAGCGTCTTTGGTGCTTTCGGTGACGCGGCCAGTCTGTCTGCGGCCCGGTCGCTGCTCGTCACCGGCCGACGGGTCGTTCGGCTCCCAACGAGCCGACCGCCGTGGCCATCTTCTTCTTAGGGGCCATGGCGACGAAGAACTGCTAGGCTAACTACCAGACCAGATCCTCACAATTGCACCCCCTACCTGGCGCGCCAAAGATGTCGGGGTGGAACGACACCTATGGGATCATAAGAATCCCTACTATGGTTGGCGGGGCGCAGGGTTGCGAGGAGAGCAGGGCTAGTAGATAGCACAGGGATCGTTTACCCAGGTTCGGGTCGCGAGGATGCGTAAAACCCTAGTCCTACTTTGCTGGGTGTATTTCTGAGAGTTCTTGAGCTCTCGAACTAGTTGTGGTCAGTACGTGGTTCGAAAGAGCTGAATCCTCCTCCAGTATGCCGTGGGCCTCCTTTTATAGTTGAAAGGGGCAACCACATTGACACACAGGAGGTGGAAAGGCGTACAGTGCCCTGAGCTTATCGCTCGTATTACAGGACAAGACGAATTTAATGCATAGATTAGGTGTCCCCTTGCTTTATAGGGGACGAGGGCGAGGCCCGGCCCGTCCGTCGCCGCTCCCCCTTGCTTTGACACGCGCCTCGGCCAGTGATGCGTGCGGTGCCATGTAGGCAGGCAAGCAGCTGAGGTGGTGCGGTGGTGGAGTCTTCACGAAGATCTGCATGCCGCCACGCAGACGCTTGATGAGTTGGCCTAGGAGCTGCATGTTGCCACGCAGGTGCCTGCCCAGCTGGTTGGGCTGGCAGCTACATTTGAACGGCGGCGGGAGCTTGGTTGACGTGGGCCTGGCGGTGGCCCTGCTGGCGTCCTTGGCGAGGGCCTTCTTGGGTGGCCGGCAAAAGGGTCTTCTTGTGTGACCCGACAAGGGTCTTGCCGTGTGACCCGACAAAGGGTCTTGTCGTGGCGTATTTGTCGTCCCGGCAAGGGCCTTGCCGAAGTGCAGTGGCCTTCCTCGGCAAGGATCTTGCCGAGGATCGTCGTCTTCTAATCCTCATCTGATCTTGAATATGTCTTCACAAAGATCTGCATGCCACCACAGAGGTGCCTTCTCGAGCCCTGGCCCCACATGGATGATGGCGTTGGGGACCGTGGGCTCAAGGCTGGTTCGCTCCGTTGGTGTGGGGCGAGTCGCCCCGGCAAGGGTCTTGTCGGGGCTGCTGAGGCTGCCCGGCAAGGGTCTTGCCGGGGGAACCTGCTTCGTCGCTCTGCTCTTTGTGGTCTTGGCATTGGCGTTGCTTTGATTGTATTGGGCTTCAGTCTTATCTTGGCTCACCTCCCCTGTTCTGCTTGGTGTGGTCGTGGTAGCTCCATTGCCCGTGCACAGGTAAAAAGTGCAGTGTGCCCTCTTTTTGTACGAAACACCTCTCTAGGGATGGAGCCACCTGCCTTGACCCCATCTCCAAATAGTATCATAAGTAATGTAACAGTATAAAGGATATAGCATATGCCCGTGATCACCTCCCGTAGTGATCACGGCCCAGTAGTATAGCATGGCAAACGGACAAGAGTGTAGGGCCACTGATGGATTGCAGGTAAGGGTAACAACTGTAGCAACAATGACAGGCTATGCAGCAGAATAGGAGTAACATGATACACTACTCTAATGCAAGCAGTAGAGAGAAGGAATAGGCAATATCTGGTGATCAAGGGGGGGCTTGCCTAGTTGCTCTGGCAAAGGAGGGGTCGTCGGTGACGTAGTCGTACTCAATCGCATCAACGCCAGAATCGGGGTCTACCGAAGAAGAAGAGGGGGAAGAAACAGTAAATACGGAGCAAACAAAGCATCACAAAATATAACAAGGCAATACGGGGTGCTTGGGGTGATCTAACGCAGGGATAGGTGATACTGGCGAAGGGGGGAAAACATCCTGGAAAGAATTCCCGGTGTTTGACGTTTTCGGATAGACGAACTGAAGGGGGATTGTTGCATGTTTGCTATCCTAGGAATGTGTGGCGAACAAACGGGCTGCGTAACCGGATTAGTCTTGTCGTTCTGAGCAACTTTCATGTACAAAGTAATTTCATCCGAGCTACGGATTGTTTTATATTAATTTCCAAAGTTTTATTCATTTTCTGGAGTATATTAATTCAAATTAAAAAAACAATAAATAATGGTTTGGGTTGACCCAGTCAAAGGTTGACTGGTCAACATATGAATAGTCTAAGTGGGTCCCATGTGTCATTGTCTTATACTTTAATTAGATGATTTTAGTTGTTTTATTTAGGCAGCAGGGCCAGCATCACTGACTATTAGTAGTAGGACAGCACTAACAGCGATTAGCTTTTAATCTAATTAGGCCCCCATATGGCGTAGCACTAGCTAGCCATTGTGTGGCTGTACGTGAAGCTCACGCACAAGCACACACGAAAGGCACCGTGGCCATGGCTACAAAGATCAAGAAGAACTAACTAGTAGAGCAAAGAAGTAGCATGGGTAGTAGCAAGAAGGGCGCAAAGCAGCGGCAAAGACAACATCAAGAAGCGATAGTTTGAAAAGACGCAGCAAAGATAGTAAGCGAGCGGGCGGCGGCGGAGTTGGCCCGTATGAACGGCGGCGGCAGCGGTGTCTGGCCGGCGGCGACGACCAAACGGGAGCCTCCGACAGCCATTTGAGGCGTGGCTTGAGCCTACGGGTTTAGCTTGCAGCCACGCATCTAATGGCGCAAGCGGCCGAGGCAGGGGATGGCTGGAGCGGTGCCTACGCGCGAGCCCGACGGCGGCCGGAGCTCGGCCTTGCAGCGACGGCGCCAGGGACGGCCAAATCAAGCAAGTGGATAAGGGGAAACGGACGGCGGCAACTAGTAATGATGGCCTTAGAGGTAGCGACGCAGAAGCGATGGCTGCTTCTTGGTGCGGCCGCTTCGATTCTGGCGACTACAAGTGGGGCGGTAGCGAGGATCGTCGTCGATCGCGGTGGGCGAGGCGAGGTGGGTCACGCGCGAAGAAATTTGGCGAAGCGGCCGTAGCGTGCGGGAGCGCGCCCATGAGCGCGTTCGGTCGCGGTGAGCGCGAGCTCCAGTGAGCTCGGCCATGGCGGCGTACGACATCAGTCGGCGACCGGAGCAGAGGGTAACCGAGGGGGAAGCGGAGGGGGCTCGACGGGGAGCTCACAGGGGTCTGTAGAGGTGCACAACGAGCTCGGGGAGGGCTCGACGGCGACGTTTCCCGGCGATGATGACGGTGATGCAGAGGAGGAAGACAACTCGATCCCGACACGGTGATGGCTCCCGGGTCGCATTCGTTGGCGTGGAGGACGTAGTCGAGCACTGCGGAGCGGCTGGATACCTCGGTGGGGCGCGAGGACGACGGAGAGCGCGTGGGCAATGAAGGCTACGGCGACGGCGGCTCGGGTCGTCGCGGGGGGGGGGGGGGGAGAGGTGGCGTGAGGAGGGAGATGTGAGGGGCTAGGGTTTGTCGACGGGGTAGGGGACGAACTTAACCGCCTCGGGGATGCACTTTGGATGCCCGGCTGCAGCGACAACGGCCGTTGAGGCGTGTATGGCATACGATCTTACATTCTCCTTGTAGGGAGAGCTAGCAGGAGAGGTGGAGGTGGGTTGGGCCTCTTACAGTGCGCGCGGGGTTGCGGTGCAGTGTGGCACAAGGCCCTGTGGCACAGTTGGTGTTGTGCCTTTTCTTCTTCTTCCTTTTCTGTTCTTTTCTGTTTCTTTTATTTTGTCTTTATTTTAGTCTTATAAAATATAGATTTGATTTCTAAATTATTATTATCATTTAACTCACTGCCACAAAAGGTTTTACTTCAATTTTTTAATATTTTATAAGATACAAAAGGCATTTAATTAAATATTATAGTCACTGTTTTAGTTAGTTTTGTGCATTTAATTATTTTATAAAAATGTGGTTTCTCCACTATTATTACTTATGAGTTATTTGTCACATCCAGAACATTTTAGTTTTAAATATTTGAAAACTTTTATTATTTGACTTGATTTTGATTTTGAATTCGAACGAGATTTGAATCATCGTGAAACTAACAATAGTAATCGTGGTGATGTGGCATCATTAGTAGAGGGTTACTGTAGCTTAATTATCCGGGCGTCACAACGTGAGCCGACTCCTCCTCGAAGTCCGCCACCGCGTCAGTAGACTCCCGCTCCTCCAAGTCATCAACCACTGTCTCAGCAGAGTACTGCTCCTTCAAGTCCGCCAACGCGTCA
This sequence comes from Aegilops bicornis, assembly GCA_021605145.1. Classification (NCBI taxonomy): domain Eukaryota; kingdom Viridiplantae; phylum Streptophyta; class Magnoliopsida; order Poales; family Poaceae; genus Aegilops; species Aegilops bicornis. Next base: position 516,364,313 of record CM038675.1, read on the forward strand.
GGCCACTCCTCCTCCTCCAAGTCCGGCACCGCGTCAGGGCACTCCTCATGCTTCAAGTCCGGCACCGCGTCAGCCCACCCTCGTCCTCCAAGTCAGCCACGTCAGTCGTCTCCGCCGCCTCAGCAACAGCGGAAGAGAGCCGCCGCAGCTATGGTGCGTAGCGGTACAAGTCAAGGTACAAGAGGTATAGGCGGAGGCAAGCGATTTCAATATGGTCCAAGCCTCGTGCCTCTTCCGATGAGGCCTTACGACATGACCGATGAGCAAAACGAAGCCGAAATAAAGGCCCAATTGGACGCCCATTTTGGACCGAAACCGCCACCGCCGCCAAACAAGAAAGTGCCTGAGGATATCATTGACCACTTTATTCGTATGGCTAAAACACCAGTTCCCAAGCCTATTGACTCAGACTATGAGCACCAAATTAGGAAGGCACATCGAGCACAACAAAAGAAGGAGTCGAGCTCGAGCTCGAGCCAAGCAGCTGCCAAAAAAAAGCGGGAAAACCGTTCCCCAGCTGGGAGAACAGGCGGTGCAACCGATCCCCCCGCTCATTGTACCAACACATGCAAGTATCGGCACCAATCAGCTAGTAATAACCGACGAGCATATAAGGCAGGCTGAAGAGCTCGGTATCACTGTTTATCAACTCCTAGAGCTTGAGCCCATGGATACGATTAGACAGGAGGACATAAAACAAAAATATGTCCGCGGCGAACCTTTGGTCAAGCCTGAGGAGGTCAAGAAGCTCTCAACGAGAATGTATGAATTACATCAGTGGTACATGAAAATTACCAATACTACAATCGAGAGTCCCTCATGGTGAAAGTCAAGGAAGAGCATTACTTCCATGAGACAGCTCTGTCTGTTGAGTATACATAACTGTTTTAGTTATTCAATCAAGACGCACTCGACAAATCTATCGTCAGTTGCTATTGTCTGTAGGTGATTTCTTTCTGTAATTTAAGTCTCAAGCTAGTTGTAGTGCTCTCGTTGATCATTACCTGTAATTATCCTCACTATATTCTTTTTTGTGCTATTATGCAAGATGAAGATGTACGAAATGAAAAAAGCTGAATGCTATGGCATTGGGTTCATTGACTCAAATACCATTAATGAAGAGACATGGACATATGAATGGTATCGGCAAGAAGTAGAGAAAAACATGCCAGAGTTCTTGAAGCGTCTCAATAGCAATCGAGATATACTACTTCCTTACAACTTCCGATGAGTCACACTGTCTTGTACTACAAATTATGTTTTTGCTTACTAGCTAGATGTTAATAAGTGTATAGGGTTTAGGGTAGTTGATGAGTGTTATGCACATGCCCGCTTAATTTATACATGCAAATGTATGCGCATGTAGTTACCACTAGATCTTGTTAGTCATTCAAGTTGAAGAAGGAACAGTTGAAGTACTGGACTCACTAGTTAAAGAACCTAGTGACTACTCAATCCTGAAGGGGATAGTCAACAGGTAATTTCAATCATTGTTTAACTATTTGTTGGCCTCTTTAGTTCGTCATTTTCTGATATCAACTAATTAATAACTCCTTTATTCATTTTCTTTGCCGGCGGGCAGGGCTTGGCAAAAGTTCATTAAAACGGTTCCAGGCGAATGGAAAGAAAAGTTGTATTGGTTTTGACCCAGGGTAAGCAATTAAGTAGTACTAGCTAGCTACCATCTCTTTAATTCTAGTTTCAATACATTAATTATCATGCTTGATTAATTATTATCTGATTGAATTCTATTCTTGTAAAGGCCATGAAACAGGCGTCGGGGACTGATTTATGTGCATACTATATTTGCGAGAACATTCGCACGATGGCATCCGAAAGGACCAAATCTGCTAGACAACTATGGGTACGTTTGCCAGAACACCATTCACAATTTTTACATCATTATCGATATCTAATCACACAACGACTAATACATGCATATTGATCTCCTTCTTAAAAGTTCAATGAGGTGCGGGATAAGCTCCTACCAACGGATCATGTACGAGCAATTCAAGAGGAAATAGCGGGATTTTTGCTCGACCAGGTCATAGATCCCAAAGGAGGATACCGTTACCCGCCACCGCAATAATGCCTCCATGTAGGAGAAATTGTATATTCCAAATTGTATATATATACATGTGTATGTGTGAATGGTGGTGCGGGACATTCTATTTATATATACGCATAACGTGTACAATATGTAGTATCGTAAAATACCAGGAAATGAAACAGAATTAAATGGAAAACACAAAACTAAAGGAAAAATAAATCATGAACCCAAAACCCCCCAAACCTTTTAGTATCGGTTGGTGTTACCAACCGGTACTAAAGGTCTCCCCGCCCCCGACGCTGGCTCATGCCACATGGTGGCCCTTTAGTGGCAGTTCGTGCTGAACCGGTACTAAAGGGGGGACCTTTAGTCCCCACCCTTTAGTGCCGGTTACAAAACCGGCACTAAAGGGACTTACGAACCGGTGATAATGCCTGGTTCTGCACTAGTGTATGTTGGCAAGCAGGTGCAGGTGACGCCCCGTCTAGGAGACATTAACTGCTGGGACGCGCGACCGTTTGTGCTACAATGTTAGAGCTGGACCCATCTATCAGCATGGGCGCGGGGGTGAGCTGGGGTGGTCCAGTACATTTGTTAACGAAAAGGGGATCCTAGGGTAGAATAGAGTGGTGGGCGGCGACGCGGCGGTTGCGGGTCAGGTGGTAGCCCAACCATGGCGATGGATTTCCCCATGTCTCCGGTGAACAGGTAATCAAACTCTCCAAATCTTGGTTAAACTTTGTTGGGGAACGTAGTATTTCAAAAAAATTGCCTACGATCACGCAAGATCTATCTAGGAGAAGCATAGCAACGAGCGGGGAGAGTGTATCTACGTACCCTCATAGACTGAAAGCGGAAGCGTTTAGTAACGCGGTTGATGTAGTCGAACATCATCGCGATCCAACCGATCCAAGTACCGAACGTACGGCACCTCCGCGATCAGCACACGTTCAACTCGGTGACGTCCCTCGTACTCTTGATCCATTTGAGGTTGAGGGAGAGTTCCGTCAGCACGATGGCGTGGAGACGGTGATGATGAAGTTACCGGCGCAGGGCTTCGCCTAAGCACTCCGACGATATGATCGAGGTGTGTAACTGTGGAGGGGGCACCGCACACGGCTAAAAGATCAACCTGTGTGTCTATGGGGTGCTTCCTAACCACGTATATAAAGGAGGGGAGGGAAGAGGTGGCCGGCCCAAGGGGGCGCGCCAGGTGTGGGGAATCCTACTAGGACTCCCCAGTCCAAGTAGGATTCCCCTCCTCTTTCCTATTCCTAGTAGGAGAAGGAGGGAAGGAGGAGGAGGAGAGAAGGAAAGGGGGGCCGCGCCCTCCCCCAACCCTGGTCCAATTCGGTTTGGGCTAGGGGGGCGCGCGCCACTCCCTGGCCGGCCTCCTCTCTTCCACCACTAGGCCCAATAACTTTCCGAGGGGGGGTGTTCCGGTAACCCGCGGTACTCCAAAACTCATCCGAAACGACCCGAGCCATTCCGGTGTCCGAATGTAACTTTCCAATATATGAATCTTTATGTCTCGACCATTTCGAGACTCCTCGTCATGTCCATGATCTCATCCGGGACTCCAAACAAACTTCGGTCATCAAATCACATAACTCATAATACAAATCGTCATCAAACGTTAAGCGTGCGGACCCTACGGGTTCGAGAACTATGTAGACATGACCGAGACACATCTCTGGTCAATAACCAATCGGAACCTGGATGCTCACATTGGCTCCTACATATTGTATGAAGACCTTTATCGGTTAAACCGCATAACAACATACGTTGTTCCCTTTGTCATCGGTATGTTACTTGCCCGAGATTCGATCGTCGGTATCATCATACCTAGTTCAATCTCGTTACAGGCAAGTCTCTTTACTCGCTCACGTAATGCATCATCCCGCAACTAACTCATTAGTCACATTGCTTGCAAGGCTTATAGTGATGAGCATTACCGAGGGCCCAGAGATACCTCTCCGAGCACTCGGAGTGACAAATCCTAATCTCGATCTATGCCAACTCAACAAACACCAGCGGAGACACACAGAGAGCATATTTATAATCACCCAGTTACGTTGTGACGTTTGATGGCACACTAAGTGTTCCTACGGTATTTGGGAGTTGCATAATCTCATAGTCATAGGAACATGTATAAGTCATGAAGAAAGTAATAAACTAAACGATCATAGTGCTAAGCTAACATATGGTCTTGTCCATCACATCATTCTCTAATGATGTGATCCCGCTCATCAAATGACAACTAATGACCCACAAGTATAGGGGATCTATTGTATTCCTTTCGATAAGCAAGAGTGTCGAACCCAACGAGGAGCAGAAGGAAATGACAAGCGGTTTTCAGTAAGGTATTCTCTGCAAGCACTGAAATTATCGGTAACAGATAGTTTTGTGATAAGGTAATTTGTAACGGGTAACAAAGGTAAATAAAGTGCAGCAAGGTGGCCCAATCCTTTTTGTAGCAAAGGACAAGCCTGGACAAACTCTTATATAGAGAAAAGCGCTCCCGAGGACACATGGGAATTATCGTCAAGCTAATTTTCATCACGCTCATATGATTCGCGTTCGTTACTTTGATAATTTGGTATGTGGGTGGACCGGTGCTTGGGTGTTGTCCTTACTTGGACAAGCATCCCACTTATGATTAACTCCTATTGCAAGCATCCGCAACTACAAAATAAGTATTAAGGTAAACCTAACCATAGCATGAAACATATGGATCCAAATCAGCCCCTTACGAAGCAACTCATAAACTAGCAACCCATCATCTACTTATTACTTCCCAATGCATTCCTCTAGGCCCAAATAATGGTGAAGTGTCATGTAGTCGACGTTCACATGACACCACTAGAGGAAAAACAACATACATTTCATCAAAATATCAAAGGAATACCAAATTCACATGACTACTAATAGCAAGACTTCTCCCATGTCCTCAGGAACAAACGCAATTACTCACAAATCATATTCATGCTCATAATCAAAGGGGTATTAATATGCATAATGGATCTGAACATATGATCTTCCACCAAATAAACCAACTAGCATCAACTACAAGGAGTAATCAACACTACTAGCAACCCACATGTACCAATCTGAGGCTTTGGGACAAAGATTGGATACAAGAGATGAACTAGGGTTTTAGAGGAGATGGTGTTGGTGAAGATGTTGATGGAGATTGACCCCCTTCCGATGAGAGGATCGTTGGTGATGACGATGGCGATGATTCCCCCCTCCCAGAGAGAAGTTTCCCCGGCAGAACAGCTCTGCCGGAGCCCTAGATTGGTTCCGCCTAGGTTCCGCCGGAGCCCTCCCAGAGAGATGATTCCCCCACAGAGTTTCTTCCCGAAAGCTTGCTTATGATTTTTTCTCGGACGAAAGACTTCATATAGCAGAAGATGGGCACCGGAGGCCTGCCAGGGGGCCCACGAGGCAGGGGGCGCGCCTCCCACTCTCGTGGCCAGGGTGTGGCCCCTCTGGTATTTTCTCCGCTTAGTATTTTTTATTAATTCCAAAAATGACTTCCGTGAAGTTTTAGGACTTTTGAAGCTGTGCAGAATAGGTCTCTAATATTTGCTCCTTTTCCAGCCTAGAATTCCAGCTGCCGGCATTCTCCCTCTTCATGTAAACTTTGTAAAATAAGAGAGAATAGGCATAAGTATTGTGGCATAACGTGTAATAACAGCCCATAATGCAATAAATGTCGATATAAAAGCATGATGCAAAATGGACGTATCAACAACACATGTCTATGGGCAGGAAACTTAACCATCTTTGATTAACGAGCTAGTCTAGTAGAGGCATACTAGGGACACTATGTTGGTCTATGTATTCACACATGTACTAAGTTTCCGGTTAATACAATTCTAGCATGAATAATAAACATTTATAATGATATAAGGAAATATAAATAACAACTTTATTATTGCCTCTAGTGCATATTTCCTTCAGTCTCCCACTTGCACTAGAGTCAATAATCTAGATTACATAGTAATGATTCTAACACCCATGGAGTCTTGGTGTTGATCATGTTTTGCTCGTGAGAGAGGCTTAGTCAACGGGTCTGCAATATTTAGATCCATGTGTATTTTGCAAATCTCTATGTCTCCCTCCTTGACTTGATCGTAGATGGAATTGAAGCGTCTCTTGATGTGCTTGGTTCTCTTGTGAAATTTGGATTCCTTTACCAAGGCAATTGCATCAGTATTGTCACAAAAGATTTTCATTGGACCCAATGCACTAGGTATGACACCTAGATCGGATATGAACTCCTTCATCCAGACTCCTTCATTTGCTGCTTCCGAAGCAGCTATGTACTCCGCTTCACACGTAGATCCCGCCATGACGCTTTACTTGGAACTGCACCAACTTTATCAAGGTATGTGCTTTGTGAAAGTCCAATTAAGCGTCTTGATCTATCTCTATAGATCTTGATGCCCAATATATAAGCAGCTTCACCGAGGTATTTCATTGAAAATTTCTTATTCAAGTATCCTTTTATGCTATCCAGAAATTCAGTATCATTTCCAATCAACAATATGTCATCCACATATAATATCAGAAATGCTACAGAGCTCCCACTCACTTTCTTGTAAATACAGGTTTCTCCAAAAGACTGTATAAAACCATATGCTTTGATCACACTATCGAAGCGTATATTCCAACTCCGAGATGCTTGCACCAGTCTATAAATGGATCGCTGGAGCTTGAACACTTTGTTAGCACCTTTTGGATCGACAAAACCTTCTGGTTGCATCATATACATCTCTTCTTTAAGATATCCATTAAGGAATGCAGTCTTGACATCCATTTGCCAAATTTCATAATCATAAAATGCGGAAAATGCTAACATGATTTGGACAGACTTAAACATCGCTACGGGTGAGAAGGTCTCATCTTAGTCAACTCCTTGAACTTGTCGAAATCCTTTTGCAACAAGTCAAGCTTTGTAGATAGTAACATTACCGTCAGCGTCAGTCTTCTTCTTGAAAATCCATTTATTCTCTATGGCTTGCCGATCATTGGGCAAGTCAACCAAAGTCCATAATTTGTTCTCATACATGGATCCCATCTCAGATTTCATGGCCTCAAGCCATTTCACGGAATCTGGGCTCATCATCGCTTCCTCATAGTTCGTAGGTTCATCAAGGTCAAGTAACATGATCTCCAGAACAGGATTACTGTACCACTCTGCTGCGGATCTTACTCTGGTTGACCTACGAGGTTCGGTAGTAACTTGATCAGAAGTTTCATGATCATCATCATTAGCTTCCTCACTAATTGGTGTAGGAATCCTTTGGAACTGATTCTCTGTGATGAACTACTTTCCAATAAGGGAGCAGGTACAATTACCTCATCAAGTTGTACTTTCCTCCCACTCACTTCTTTCAAGAGAAACTCTTCTCTAGAAAGGATCCATTTTTAGCAATGAATATCTTGCCTTCGGATCTGTGATAGAAGGTGTACCCAACATACTCCTTTGGGTATCCTATGAAGACACATTTCTCCAATTTGGGTTCGAGCTTATCAGGTTGAAGTTTTTTCACATAAGCATCGCAACCCCAAACTTTAAGAACGACAACTTGGGTTTCTTGCCAAACCACAGTTCATATGGTGTCGTCTCAACGGATTTAGATGGTGCCCTATTTAACATGAATGCAGTCGTCTCTAAAGCATATCTTCAAAACGACAGCGGTAAATCAGTAAGAGACATCATAGATCGCACCATATCTAATAAAGTACGATTACGATGTTCGGACACACCATTACATTGTGGTGTTCCAGGCGGCGTAAGTTGTGAAACTATTCCACATTGTTTCAAATGAAGACCAAACTCGTAACTCAAATATTCACCTCCACGATCAGATCGTAGAAACTTTATTTTCTTGTTACGATGATTTTCCACTTCACTCTGAAATTTTTTGAACTTTTCAAATGTTTTAGACTTATGTTTCATCAAGTAGATATACCCATATCTGCTCAAACCATCCGTGAAGGTCAGAAAATAACGATACCCTCCGCGAGCCTCAACACTCATCAGACCGCATACATCAGTATGTATTATTTCCAACAAGTCTGTCGCTCGCTCCATTGTTCCGGAGAACGGAGCCTTAGTCATCTTGCCCATGAGGCATGTTTCACAAGCATCAAGTGATTCATAATCAAGTGATTCCAAAAGACCATCAACATGGAGTTTCTTCATGCGATTTACACCAATATGACCTAAATGGCAGTGCCACAAATAAGTTGCACTATCATTATTAAACTTATATCTTTTGGATTCAATACTATGAATATGTGTATCACTACTATCGAGATTCAACAAAAATAGACCACTCATCAAGGGTGCATGACCATAAAAGATATTACTCATATAAATAGAACATCTATTATTCTCTGATTTAAATGAATAACCGTCTCGCATCAAACAAGATCCAGATATAATGTTCATGCTTAACGCTGGCACCAAATAACAATTATTCAGGCCTAAAACTAATCCCGAAGGTAGATGTAGAGGCAGCATGCCGACGGCGATCACGTCCACTTTGGAACCATTTCCCACGCGCATCGTCACCTCGTCCTTAGTCAATCTTCGCGTAATCCATAGCCCATGTTTCGAGTTGCAAATATGAGCAACATAACCACTATCAAATACCCAGGCGCTACTACGAGCATTAGTAAGCTACACATCAATAACATGTATATTAAATATACCTTTCACTTTGCCATCCTTCTTATCCGCCAAATACTTGGGGCAGTTCCGCTTCCAGTGACCAGTCCCTTTGCAGTAGAAGCACCCAGTCTCAGGCTTAGGTCCAGACTTGGGCTTCTTCACTTGAGTAGCAACTTGCTTGTCGTTCTTCTTGAAGTTCCCCGTCTTCCCTTTTCCCTTTTTCTTGAAACTAGTGGTTTTGTTAACCATCAACACTTGATGCTCCTTCTTGATTTCTACCTCCGCAGCTTTTAGCATCGCGAAGAGCCCGAGAATTGTCTTATCCATCCCTTGCATATGATAGTTCATCACGAAGCTTTTGTAGCTTGGTGGCAGTGATTGAAGAACTCTGTCAATGACACTATCAACCGGAAGATTAACTCCCAGTTGAGTCAAGTGATTGTGGTACCCAGACATTTTGAATCTATGTTCACTGACAGAACTATTCTCCTCCATTTTGCAGCTGTAGAACTTATTGGAGACTTCATATCTCTCAATCCGGGCATTTGCTTGAAATATTAACTTCAACTCCTGGAACATATCATATGCTCCATGACGTTCAAAACATCGTTGAAGTCCCGGTTCTAAGCCATAAAGCATGGCACACTAAACTATCGAGTAGTCATCAGCTTTGCTCTACCAGGCGTTCATAACGTCCGGCGTTGCTCTCAAGTGGTCTTGCACCTAGCGGTGCTTCCAGACGTAATTCTTACGTTGCAAAGAATGAGGATAATCCTCAAATTACGGACCCGGTCCGTGTAGTTGCTACCATCATCTTTCAACTTAGCTTTCTCTAGGCAGCATTAAAATTTAAAGGAACAGTAGCACATGCCATTGATCTACAACAACATAGACATGCAAAATACTATCAGGTACTAAGTTCACGATAAATTAAAGTTCAATTAATCATATTACTTAAGAACTCCCACTTAGATAGACATCCCTCTAATCATCTAAGTGATCACGTGATCCATATCAACTGAACCATGTCCGATCATCACGTGAGATGGAGTAGTTTTCAATGGTAAACATCACTATGTTGATCATATCTACTATGTGATTCACGCTCGACCTTTCGGTCTCAGTGTTCCGAGGCTATATCTGCATATGCTAGGCTCGTCAAGTTTAATCCGAGTATTCTGCGTGTGCAAAACTGGCTTACACCCGTTGTATGTGAACGTAGAGCTTATCACACCCGACCATCACGTGGTGTCTCGGCACGATGAATTGTAGCAACAGTGCATACTCAGGGAGAACACTTGTACCTTGAAATTTAGTGAGAGATCATCTTACACCGTACTAAGAAAAATAAGATGCATAAAGGATAAACATCACATGCAATCAAAATAAGTGATATGATATGGCCATCATCATCTTGTGCCTTTGATCTCCATCTCCAAAGCACCGTCCTGATCACCATCGTCACCGGCTTGACACCTTGATCTCCATCGTAGCATCGTTGTTGTCTCGCCAATTATTGGTTCTACGACTATCGCTACCGCTTGGTGATAAAGTAAAGCAATTACATGGCGATTGCATTTCATACAATAAAGCGACAACCATAAGGCTCCTGCCAGCTGCCGATAACTTTTACAAAACATGATCATCTCATACAACAATTTATATATCATCATGTCTTGACCACATCACATCACAACAAGCCCTACAAAAACAAGTTATACGTCCTCTACTTTGTTGTTGCAAGTTTTACGTGGCTCCTACGGGCTTCTAGCAAGAACCGTTCTCACCTACGCATCAAAACCACAACGATTTCTCGTCAAGTGTGATGTTTTAACCTTCAACAATGACCGGGCGTAGTCAAACTCGATTCAACTAAAGTTGGAGAAACAGACACCCGCTAGCCACCCGTGTGTGAAGCACGTCGGTAGAACCAGTCTCATGAACGCGTCACGTAATGTCGGTCCGGGCCGCTTCATCCAACAATACCGCCGAATCAAAGTAAGACATGTTGGTAAGTAGTATGACTATTATCGCCCACAACTCATTGTGTTCTACTCGTGCATATAACATCTACGCATTGACCTGGCTCAGATGCCACTGTTGGGGAACATAGTATTTCAATTTTTTTGCCTACGACCACGCAAGATCTATCTAGGAGAAGCATAACACTGAGCGGGGAGAGTGTATCTACGTACCCTCGTAGACCAAAAGTGGAAGCGTTTAGTAACGCGGTTGATGTAGTCGAACGTCTTCATGATCCAACCGATCCAAGTACCAAACGTACGACACCTCCGCGATCAGCACACGTTCAGCTCGGTGACGTCCCTCGTACTCTTGATCCAATTGAGGTCGAGGGAGAGTTCCATCAGCACGACGGCGTGGAGACAGTGATGATGAAGTTACTGGCGCAGGGCTTGGCCTAAGCACTACGACGATATAACCGAGGTGTGTAACTGTGGAGGGGGCACCGCACACGGCTAAAAGTTCAACTTGTGTGTCTATGGGGTGCTCCTTGGCCACATATATAAAGGAGGGGAGGGAAGAGGTGGCCGGCCCAAGGGGGGCGCCCCAGGTGTGGGGAATCCTACTAGGACTCCCCAGTCCAAGTAGGATTCCCCTCCTCTTTCCTATTCCTAGTAGGAGAAGGAGGGAAGGAGGAGGAGGAGAGAAGGAAAGGGGGGCCGCCCCCAACCCTAGTTCAATTCAGTTTGGGCTAGGGGGGTGAGCGCCACTCCCTGGCCGGCCTCCTCTCTTCCACCATTAGGCCCATGAGGCCCAATAACTTCCCCTGGGGGTCCGAACCCACGGTACTCCCAAACTCATCTGAAACGACCCGAACCATTCCGGTGTCCGAATGTAACTTTCCAATATATTAATCTTTATGTCTCGACCATTTAGAGACTCCTCATCATGTCCGTGATCTCATCCGGGACTCCGAACAAACTTCGGTTATCAAATCACATAACTCATAATACAAATTGTCATCAAACGTTAAGCGTGCGGACCCTACGGGTTCGAGAACTATGTAGACATGACCGAGACACATCTCTGGTCAATAACCAATAGCGGAACCTGGATGCTCACATTGGCTCCTACATATTATACGAAGATCTTTATCGGTTAAACCGCATAACAACATACATTGTTCCCTTTGTCATCGGTATGTTACTTGCTCGAGATTCGATCGTCGGTATCATCATACCTAGTTCAATCTCGTTAGCGGCAAGTCTCTTTACTTGTTCTGTAATGCGTCATCCCGCAACTAACTCATTAGTCACATTGCTTGCAAGGCTTATAGTGATGAGCATTACCGAGAGGGCCCAGAGATACCTCTCCGACACTCGGAGTGACAAATCCTAATCTCGATCTATGCCAACTCAACAAACACCAGCGGAGACACCTGTAGAGCATATTTATAATCACCCAGTTACGTTGTGACGTTTGATGGCACACTAAGTGTTCCTCCGGTATTCGGGAGTTGCATAATCTCATAGTCATAGGAACATGTATAAGTCATGAAGAAAGCAATGGCAATAAAATAAACGATCATAGTGCTAAGCTAATGGATGGGCTTGTCCGTCACATCATTCTCTAATGATGTGATCTCGTTCATCAAATGACAACACATGTCTATGGTTAGGAAACTTAACCATCTTTGATTAACGAGCTAGTCTAGTAGAGGCATACTAGGGACACTCTGTTTGTCTATGTATTCACACATGTATTAAGTTTCCAGTTAATACAATTCTAGCATGAATAATAAACATTTACCATGATAGAAGGAAATATAAATAACAACTTTATTATTGCATCTAGGTCATATTTCCTTCAAACTTGGTTCCTGCGCACGGGGATCCGGCAGTCATAGCAGTTAGTTCAGGAGATTTCTTTTGGATTTGTTAGCAGGTTGCCAATCTTCTCACATGAGGCATCTAGTGCGGCGTCGGTTTTGGGTATTATTCGCGCTCGTGGTGGTGGGGGGAGAGTAACCGAATGCATCTCGCGGTGCAGTGGTCTACGGACTAGGCAGGAGTTCGCGACAGGACTGTGCTGCCCTTTTTGTAGAGGAAGCAAGCGTTGATGCAGGCTGCGGTGGTTTGCCCACGTTTAGCGAGACTGAGGGTGATAATGCTGAAGAAATTGAAGAGGGCATCCAATCGCAGGCTAATGGCCACCAGGAAGCTGTTATTGAAGATAGAGTGCAAAGGTAGGATCTGCACAATCTACTGGCAAGGCTGATCCTCAGGCCCCCGGGTGGACAAAGAGGTAAAAATAATGTCTCTATTCACGAATCTCGCTGTTCTAGGAATATTTGAAGTAACGTGCAATTTTTTGTGGGCTCCTATATATGATTGCTTGATGACTGAATGTATGAATGTGCTCGTCCACTTGATGGCCATGCGGCAGGATAAGGGTTGGTAATCAGCCTCCAGATAGAGCTCCCTGCCCTGAAAGAGTTGGAGTGCTGGAGAAGACAATCAGGGGTTATGTGGAATCGCTGGGCGAGCGCGTGGTTGAGCCCTCAGTAGGTCTCACATTCGACTCGTTAGGCGAGGCATACGATTTTTACAACCTCTATTCGTGGGAGCTTGGATTTGACATAAGGTACGACAAAAGCAGGCTCAACTTCGAGAAGACCAAGTACATGCAGGAGGTGGTGTGCGGATGCTCGGTGAGTTTGTTGGGTGTAAAACTGTCATTCATTTTTTGTTCTGGTTCGAGGGAAACAAAAAATGGTTAGAAGGTGTATTGGCATTTGTTGCTGAATCTCTAATGCACTTGTTCAGGGTAAACCAACGAACCAGAACAGCCGGGCATGTTGTTGTGAATGCCCAGCTATGATAAGTGTCTGTTCCGTCAGACGCGCCTTGACGTCGTCCCGATTTTGACCGTTGAGTGGGACCGTGGGGGTGGGATTTTCCTAACAGTATACTGCGCGGAATACAAGTGTGAACGAGAATCTCGAGACAGATGGGTGGTCCAGATATCGGGTTCATCTGGACCTGGGAGCCAAGTTGCTTGCGCTCATACACGCACGCACCTTTATATACGCACACATGCACGCCCTATCTTTATGAGCACTACCGAAACTAAAGCGACACACCATCTTAAGATTAACGAGTCGACACAAACGCATTCATAGTCAACGGGAATGTTTCCTCTCACTGAACGCACATCCCCGAGATATAGTCTAGTAATTGAACTCTAATAGGTCGGCAATACCACTGTCCTCCTAATTATCCAACCACATGTTGATTCACTATACTTTAAGATGAACTAGTGTGTTGATTATTCGCCAAAAAAAAGAACTAGTGTGTTGATTATGGGCTTTGAAAATTTTGCAGGCGTAGAGCTTTTTCCTCTTGAATGCCAGATTGCCCATAAGGTTACTAAAAACTCTTACAAAACCAGCACGCGGTAATGACTCAACGAGACTAAAAATCCATCTTCTGGCATCCGGCTCGTGATTGCTCATCATTACATGGGACCAAATCATGATCCTTGAGTGCTCAGAGGCAATGTGCCACTTTGTACTCCAACAATGAATGTCTCCATAAATCATTGCTCCCGCGCAAGACAGTTTTGGATGATGAAGTAAGTCGACCTTCAGTAGAGGCTGAGCGAGTCTCCATGAAAAACCTTGAGCTTTTGATGGAACACAATCCTCCCACGTCATCATCCAAGTCCTTTGGTCCTTCTTAGAGTTAGAAGAACCTCCTCGTGAAGGAAATATGCCCTAGAGGCAATAATAAAGTTATTATTTATTTCCTTATATCATGATAAATGTTTATTATTCATGCTAGAATTGTATTAACCGGAAACATAATACATGTGTGAATACATAGACAAGCAGTGTCACTAGTATGCCTCTACTTGACTAGCTCGTTAATCAAAGATGGTTATGTTTCCTAACCATAGACATGAGTTGTCATTTGATTAACGGGATCACATCATTAGGAGAATGATCTGATTGACATGACCCATTCCGTTAGCCTAGCACTTGATCGTTTAGTATGTTGCTATTGCTTTCTTCATGACTTATACATGTTCCTATAACTATGAGATTATGCAACTCCGTTTACGGAGGAACACTTTAGGTACTACCAAGCGTCACAACGTAATCGGGTGATTATAAAGGAGTACTACAAGTGTCTCCAAAGGTACTTGTTGGGTTGGCGTATTTCGAGATTAGGTTTTGTCACTCCGATTGTCGGAGAGGTATCTCTGGGCCTTCTCGGTAATACACATCACATAAGCCTTGCAAGCATCACAACTAATGAGTTAGTCGTGAGATGATGTATTACGGAACGAGTAAAGAGACTTGCCGTAACGAGATTGAACTAGGTATTGGATACCGACGATCGAATCTCGGGCAAGTAACATACCGATGACAAAAGGAACAACGTATGTTGTTATGCGGTTCGACCGATAAAGATCTTCGTAGAATATGTAGGAACCAATATGGGCATCCAGGTCCCGCTATTGGTTATTGACCGAGAATAGTTCTAGGTCATGTCTACATAGTTCTCGAACCGTAGGGTCCGCACGCTTAAGGTTTCAATGACGGTTATTATGAGTTTATGTATTTTGATGTGCGAAGGAGTTCGGAGTCCGGATGTGATCACGGACATGACGAGGAGTCTCGAAATGGTCGAGACATAAAGATTGATATATTGGATGGTTATATTCGGACACGGAAAGGTTAGGAAGTTTCGGAGAAAACGGAGTCTTGGGAAGGGTTACGGAACCCCGGGAAGTTATGGGCCTTATTGGGCCAAGAGGGAGAGAGAGGGCTGCACCAGAGGTGGTGCGCCCTCCATGGGGAGTCCGAATTGGACTAGGAGGCGCAGCCCCTTCCCTCTCCTCTCCTCTCTTTCCTTTCCTTCCCTCTTCCTAGTAGGACTAGGAAAGGGAGTCCCTACTCCTACTAGGAGGAGGACTCCCCCTCCTTAGTGCGCCCCAAGGCTGGCCGGCCCTCCCCTTGCTCCTTTATATCACAGGCGGGGGGCACCCTAGAAACACAAGTTGATCCTTGAGATCGTTCCTTAGCCGTGTGCGGTGCCCCCTCCACCATATTCCACCTCGATCATATTGTAGCGGTGCTTAGGCGAAGCCTGCTGACGGTGAAACATCAAGATCGTCCACCACGCCGTCGTCTTGTGAACTCCCCTCCCGGAGCTTTCTTTGGATCGAAGCCCATGGAGCGTCATCGAGCTGAACGTGTGCCAAGAACTCGGAGGCGCCGGAGTAATGCTGTGTGATCGGCCGGATCGTGAGGAGAACGTCTGACTACTTCCTCTACGTCATCATCGACTCGGAGGTGCCGAGTAATGGCTGGGATCGGCAGGATCGCGAGGAGAAAGTACGACTACTTCCTCTACGTTGTGATCGCTTCCGCTACGGTCTCACGAGTGCGTAGACAACACTCTCCCCTCTCGTTGCTATGCCATCACCATGGTCCCGTGTGTGCGAGGAAATTTTTGAAATTACTGCGTTCCCCAACAAAGGCATCCGAGCCTGGTTTTATGCGTTGATGTCATATGCACGAGTAGAACACAAGTGAGTTGTGGGCGATACAAGTCATACTACCTACCGGCATGTCATACTTTGGTTCAGCGGTATTGTGAGATGAAGCGGCCCGGACCGACATTACGCAGCGTGACGCTTACGCGAGACCGGTTTTCACCGTTCTGAGCATTAGGTGCTTAAAGGTGGCTGGCGGGTGTCTGTCTCTCTCACTTTAGTTGAACCGAGTGTGGCTACGCCCGGTCCTTGAGAAGGTTAAACGGAGTCTATTTGTGAAGTATCGTTGTGGTTTTGATGCGTAGGTAAGAACGGTTCTTGCTCAGCCCGTAGCAGCCACGTAAAACTTGCAACAACAAAGTAGAGGACGTCTAACTTGTTTTGCGGGGCATGTTGTGATGTGATATGGTCAAGACGTGATGCTATATTTTATTGTATGAGATGATCATGTTTTGTAACCGAGTTATCGAATGGCGTGGAGCCATATGGTTGTCGCTTTATTGTATGAAATGCAACGCCTGTAATTGCTTTTACTTTATCACTAAGCGGTAGCGATAGTCGTAGAAGCAATAGATGGCGTAACGACAACGATGCTACGATGGAGATCAAGGTGTCGGCCGGTGGCGATGGTGATCATGACGGTGCTTCGAGATGGAGATCACTGGCGCAAGATGATGATGGCCATATCATATCACTTATATTGATTGCATGTGATGTTTATCCTTTATGCATCTTATTTTGCTTGATTGACGGTAGCATTTTAAGATGATCTCTCACTAAAATTATCAAGTAGTGTTCTCCACGAGTATGCACCGTTGCCAAAGTTAAATGCGTGCGAGACACCACGTGATGATCGGGTGTGATAAGCTCTACGTCCATCTACAACGGGTGCAAGCCAGTTTTGCACACGCAGAATACTCGAGTTATACTTGACGAGCCTAGCATATGCGAGATATGGCCTCGGAACACGGAGACCGAAAGGTCGAGCGTGAATCATATAGTAGATATGATCAACATAAGATGTTCACCATTGAAAACTACTCCATCTCACGTGATGATCGGTTATGGTTTAGTTGATTTGGATTACGTGATCACTTAGATGACTAGAGAGATGTCTATCTAAGTGGGAGTTCTTAAGTAATATGATTAATTGAACTTAAATTTATCATGAACTTAGTACTGATAGTATCTTGCTTGTCTATATGCATTTGTAGATAGATGGCTCGTGCTATTGTTCCGTTGAATTTTAATGCGTTCCTTGAGAAAACAAAGTTGAAAGATGATGGTAGCAATTACACGGAATTTGGGTCCGTATTTGAGGATTATCCTCATTCTTTGCCTGAGAAAAGTTACGTCTGGATGCACCGCTAGGTGCAGTGCTTCTTGATACTGGCCGATGTAACCGACGACGTTAAGAACGTCTGGCAGAGCAAAGTCGATGACTACTCTATAGTTCGGTGTGCCATGCTTTACGGCTTAGAACCGGGTCTTCAACGACGTTTTGAAAGTCGTGGAGCATATGAGATGTTCCAAGAGTTGAAGTTGATATTTCAACAGAATGCGGATTGAGAGATATGAAGTCTCCAATAAGTTCTATAGCTGCAAGATGGAGGAGAATGGGTGCATCGGTGAACACATACTCGTAATGTCTGGGTATTACAATCACTTGACTCAACCGGGAGTTGATCTTCCGGATGATTGTGTCATTGATGTAATTCTTCAATCAACGACACCAAGCTACAAAGGCTTCGTGATGAACTATAATATGCAAGGGTTAGTAAAGACTATACCGAGCTCTTACGTAATCTTTGAAAGGCATGCGGAGGTAGAAATCAAGAAGGAGCATCAAGTGTTGATGGTCAATAAGACCACTAGTTTCAAGAAGAAAGGCAAAGGGAAGAAGAAAGGGAACTTCAAGAAGAACAGCAAACAAGTTCTTTGCTCAAGTGAAGAAACCCAAGTCTGGACCTAAACACGAAATCGAGTGCTTCTCTGCAAGCGGTCGTCACCGGAAGCGGAAGCGCCCCAAGTATTTGGCGGATAAGAAGGATGGCAAGGTGAACAAAGGTATATGTGATATACATGTTATTGATGTGTACCTTACTAGAGCTCATGATAGTACACGGTATTTGATCTCGGTTACATTGCTAATATTTGCAACTCGAAGCAGGGACTTCTGAGATTAGCGAACACCGGCAAAGGACGAGGTGACGATCTTGGCGTGGGAAATGGTTCCAAAGTCGATGTGATCGCGGTCGGCACGCTACCTCTACATCTACCTTCGGGATTAGTTTTAGACCTAAATAATTGTTATTTGGTGCCGCGTTAAGCATGAACATTATATCTGGATCTTGTTTGATGCGAGACGGTTATTCATTTAAATCGAGAGAATAAAGGTTGTTCTATTTATATGAATAATATCTTTTATGGTCATGCACCCTTAAAGAGTGGTCTATTTTAATGGATCTCGATAGTAGTGATACACATATTCATAATGTTGAAACCAAAAGATGCAGAGTTGATAATGATAGTGCGACTTATTTGTGGCATTGCCGTTTAGGTCATATCGGTGTAAAGCGATGAAGAAACTCCATCTTGATGGACTTTTGGAGTCACTTGATTATGAATCACTTGGCACTTGCGTAACCGTGCCTCATGGGCAAGATGACTAAAACACCGCTTCTCGGTACTATGGAGAGAGCATCGATTTGTTGGAAATCATACATACAGATGTATGTGGTCCAATGAATATTGAGGCTCGTGGCGGATATCGTTATTTTCTCACCTTCACAGATGATTTAAGCAGATATGGGTATATCTTCTTAATGAAACATAAGTCTGAGACATTTGAAAAGTTCAAAGAATTTCAGAATGAAGTTGAAAATCATCGTAATAAGAAAATAAAGTTTTCTTCGATCTGATCGTGGAGGCGAATATTTGAGTTACGAGTTTGGTCTACATTTGAAACAATGCGGAATAGTTTCGCAACTCACGCCACCGGAACACCACAGCGCAATGGTGTGTCCGAACGTCGTGTCGCACTTTACTAGATATGGTGCGATCTATGATGTCTCTTCTGATTTACCGCTATCGTTTTGGGGTTATGCTCTTGAGACGGCCGCATTCACGCTAAATAGAACACCGTCAAAAATCCGTTGAGGCGACACCTTATGAGCTGTGGTTTAGCAAGAAACCAAAGTTGTCGCTTTCTTAAAGTTTGGGGATGCGATGCTTATGTGAAAAAGCTTCAACCTAATAAGCTCGAACCTAAATCGGAGAAATGTGTCTTCATAGGATACCCAAAGGAGACAGTTGGGTACACCTTCTATCACAGATCCGAAGGCAAAACATTTGTTGCTAAGAATGGATCCTTTCTAGAGAAGGAGTTTCTCTCGAAAGAAGTGAGTGGGAGGAAAGTAGAATTTGATGAGGTAATCGTACCTTCTCCCTTATTGGAAAGTAGTTTATCACGAAACCAGTTCTGCGACATCTACACCAAATAGTGAGGAAGTTGATGATGTTGATCATGAAACTTCAGATCAAGTTACTCTGAGAACCTCGTAGATCAACCAGAATAAAATCCGCACTGCAGTGGTACGGCAATCCTATTACGGAAGTCATGCTACTAGATCATGATGAACCTACGAACTATGAAGAAGCGATGGTGAGCCCAGATTCCGCAAAATGGCTTGAGGCCATGAAATCCGAGATAGGATCCATGTATGAAAACAAAGTATGGACTTTGGTTGACTTGCCCGAGGGTCGGCAAGCAATAGAAAACAAGTGGATCTTCAAGAAGAAGACCGACGCCGACGGTAATATTCTTTGTCTACAAAGCTCGACTTGTCGCAAAGGGTTTTCGACAAGTTCAAGGGATTGACTACGATGAGACCTTCTCACCCGTAGCGATGCTTAAGTCTGTCCGAATCATGTTAGCAATTGCCGCATTTTATGATTATGAAATATGGCAAATGGATGTAAAGACCGCATTCTGAATGGGTTTCGGAAGAAGAGTTGTATATGATGCAACGAAGGTTTTATCGATCCAAAGGGAGCTAACAAAGTGTGCAAGCTCCAATGATCCATTTATGGACTGGTGCAAGCATCTCGGAGTTGGAATAAACGCTTTGATAGTGTGATCAAAGCATTTGGGTTTATCTGAGACTTATGGAGAAGCCTCAGATTTACAAGAAAGTGAGTGGGAGCTCTATAGCATTTACGATCTTATATGTAGATGACATATTATTGATCGGAAATGATATAGAATTTCTGGATAGCATAAAGGGATACTTGAACAAGAGTTTTTCGATGAAAGACCTTGGTGAAGCTACTTACATATTGGGCATCAAGATCTATAGAGATAGATCAAGACGCTTAATTGGACTTTCACAAAGCACATACCTTGATAAAGTTTTGAAGAAGTTCAAAATGGATCGTGCAAAGAAAGGTTTTTGCTCAGACATTACAAGGTGTGAAATTGAGTCGAGACTCAATGCCCGACCACAGCAGAAGATAGAGAGAAAATGAAAGATGTTCCTATGCTTGACCATAGGCTCTATCATGTATGCAATGTCATGTGTACGGACTGACGTATGCTTAGCAATGAAGCTTGGCAGGAAGGTACCAAAGTAATCCAGAGTGGATCATCGACAGCGGTCAAGAACATCTGAAATACACGAAAAGGACTAAGGATATGTTTCTCGTATATGGAGGTGACAAAGAGCTAGTCGTAAATGGTTACGTCGATGCAAGCTTTGACACCGATCCGGACGATTCTAAATCGCAAACCGGATCGTGTTTTTGTTAAACGGTGGAGCTGTCGGTTGGTGCAGTTCTAAACAAAGCGTCGTGGCGGGATCTACATGTGAAGCGGAGTACATAGCTGCTCGGAAGCGACAAATGAAGGAGTCTGGATGAAAGAGTTCATTTCCGATCTAGGTGTTATACCTAGTGCATCGGGACCAATGAAGATCTTCCGTGACAATCTGGTGCAATTGCCTTGGCAAAGGAATCCAGATTTCACAAGAGGACCAAGCATATCAAGAGACGCTTCAATTCCATTCGGGACCAAGTCCAAGTGGGAGACATAGAGATTTGCAAAGTACATACGGATCTGAACATTGCGGACCCGTTGACTAAGCCTCTTCCACGAGCAAAACATGATCGACACCAAGACTCCATGGGTGTTAGAATCATTCTTGAGTAAACTAGATTATTGACTCTAGTGCAAGTGGGAGACTCAAGGAAATATGCCCTAGAGGCAATAATAAAGTTATTATTTATTTCCTTATATCATGATAAATGTTTATTATTCATGCTAGAATTGTATTAACCTAGGAAACATACTACATGTGTGAATACATAGACAAACAGAGTGTCACTAGTATGCCTCTATTTGACTAGCTCGTTAATCAAAGATGGTTATGTTTCCTAACCATAGACATGAGTTGTCATTTGATTAACGGGATCACATCATTAGGAGAATGATCGATTGACATGACCCATTCCGTTAGCCTAGCACTTGATCGTTTAGTATGTTGCTATTGCTTTCTTCATGACTTATACATGTTCCTATAACTATGAGATTATGCAACTCCCGTTCTGGGAGGAACACTTTGGGTACTACCAAGCGTCACAACGTAATCGGGTGATTATAAAGGAGTACTACAAGTGTCTCCAAAGGTACTTGTTGGGTTGGCGATTTCGAGATTAGGTTTTGTCACTCCGATTGTCGGAGAGGTATCTCTGGGCCTTCTCGGTAATACACATCACATAAGCCTTGCAAGCATCACAACTAATGAGTTAGTCGTGAGATGATGTATTACTGAACGAGTAAAGAGACTTGCCGTAGCTTGAGATTGAACTAGGTATTGGATACCGACGATCGAATCTCGGCAAGTAACATACCGATGACAAAAAGGAACAACGTATGTTGTTATGCGGTTCGACCGATAAAGATCTTCGTAGAATATGTAGGAACCAATATGGGCATCCAGGTCCCGCTATTGGTTATTAATCGAGAATAGTTCTAGGTCATGTCTACATAGTTCTCGAACCGTAGGGTCCGCACGCTTAAGGTTTCAATGATGCTTATTATGAGTTTATGTATTTTGATGTACCGAAGGAGTTCGGAGTCCGGATGTGATCACGGACATGACGAGGAGTCTCGAAATGGTCGAGACATAAAGATTGATATATTGGATGGTTATATTCGGACAGGAAAGGTTAGGAAGTTTCGGAGAAAACCGGAGTGCCTAAGGGTTACCGAACCCCGGGAAGTTATGGGCCTTATTGGGCCAAGAGGGGAGAGAGAGGGCTGCACCAGGAGGTGGTGCGCCTCCATGGGGAGTCCGAATTGGACTAGGAGGCGCAGCCCCCTTCCTCTCTCCTCTCCTCTCTTTCCTTTCCTTCCCTCTTCCTAGTAGGACTAGGAAAGGGAGTCCTACTCCTACTAGGAGGAGGACTCCCTCCCTTGGTGCGCCCCAAGGCTGGCCGGCCCTCCCCTTGCTCCTTTATATACGAGGCGGGGGCACCCTAGGAAACACAAGTTGATCCTTGAGATCGTTCCTTAGCCGTGTGCGGTGCCCCTCCACCATATTCCACCTCGATCATATTGTAGCGGTGCTTAGGCGAAGCCTGCGACAGTGAAACATCAAGATCGTCACCACGCCGTCGTCTTGTGAACTCCCTCCCCGGAGCTTTCTTGGATCGAAGCCCATGGAGCGCCATCGAGTGAACGTGTGCCAAGAACTCCTGAGGCGCCGAGTAATGCTGTGGATCTACCGGATCGTGAGGAGAACGTCGACTACTTCCTCTACGTCATCATCGACTCGGAGGTGCCGGAGTAACTTGGTATTTGGGATCGGCAGGATCGCGAGGAGAAAGTACGACTACTTCCTCTACGTTGTGATCGCCCGCCATTTGCCTACGAGGCACGTAGACAACACTCTCCCCTCTCGTTGCTATGCCATCACCATGGTCCTGTGTGTGCGTAGGAAATTTTTTGAAATTACTGCGTTCCCCAACACCTCGTTCCTCAAGCCACGCTTCTTGTGGAGCTTGGTTGCTACTAATATACGAAGCATACTGTAAATATTCATTTTTTCTCTCAAATCGTTGACCGATATTCATCTAGTTGCCTGGTCATAACGAAATCCTCAATACAACTAACCTTTTGTTCTATTCTCGTTCAGTCCCAGCTCCATTTTGCATAATAAGCTCACTTTCCAACTCAGGAGGGTCTGCGAACCAACCTTTGGTTGGATGGTTAAAGGGATAGTGGTGTCCTTAGCCCACTAGAGTTCAAGTCCTGGTGCTCGCATTATTTTTGGATTTTATTTCAGGATTTTCGGCGATGCGCTTTCAGTGGGAGGAGACGTCCCGTCGACAACGAGGCGCTGCTGTGGCCATCACAAATCCTCCTAATTAAGTCCTTCTTTTTGAGTTTTTTTGGAGACAATTGAGTTTTTTTAGTGGAAAAATGCTTCGCTAGTAAGGCAGAATAGTTCAGCAGGCCCGTTATTGTTTTCGGCCGAAGCGCTCGTCCATTCTGTAAGCATCTCGGCAAGCCCATTCGGCCCATTTCAGCATCGCAACCCTAGCACAGGACACTGGCAAGCTATAAATACCCAGCCCCTGAGCAACGAAACCCTAGGTTAAAGCGACGCCGCCGCCGCAAGCCGTCCGCCTCGCTCTTCTCCCGAGCCTGGTCCTCATCCTCTCGCCTCTCTTCCCGCAACACAGATTTAGCAATCTAGAGTTAGCGCCTCCGCCCATCCCGTAGCTGCTCCGATGGCGATCAAGAGGACCAAGGCCGAGAAGAAGATCGCGTACGACCAGAAGCTCTGCCAGCTGCTCGAGGAGTACACCAAGGTGCTCATCGCCGTCGCCGACAATGTCGGCTCCAAGCAGCTCCAGGAGATCCGCAAGGGTCTCCGCGGCGACTCCATCGTGCTCATGGGCAAGAACACCCTCATCCGCCGCTGCATCAAGGTGCACTCGGAGAAGACCGGCAACAAGGACTTCCTTGAGCTCAGCAACCTCCTCGTCGTAAGCCGCTGGACTCGTCCCCCCTCTTCTTTTAATTCCGTCGCGAATTTTGTGCTGAAATGGATCCTCCGGTTTGTAGGGTAACGTTGGCCTCATCTTCACCAAGGGTGACCTCAAGGAGGTTCGCGAGGAGGTCGCCAAGTACAAGGTAAAATTCAGACCGGATCTGCCATGTCCCCGATTTATTCTGTTTTATTATGTGGTGAATTGCTAGTTAATAGTGCGGTTAATGGAGAGAGAGATCCTACGTCCGTTATGATTAACATGTATCGCTAGAAATGTAGCCCCCCTGATGTGGTCTGTTTATTATTCCTGTATTTGATGATACCCTTGCCTAGGTTTAGAATATTTGCAAATTAGCTAGTCAAGTTATTATCCTGATGAACCAGTATGTTACAGAAATGCTATAGAAGTTTGACAAATGTTAGTGAAGCAGTATTGTATTATGACCGAATCAGAATGCTGCCATGCTTTTATGTGTGCAGTTTAGCTGTTTCCTAGCAACAAGTATATATGTCAAAAGTTCCATTCTTTCTGTCAAATTGGCAAGTTATATATTCTTAGTACTATGTATTCTATCTTTTTTGCTAATGCCATTCTTTGTCCTAAAGTTTATGACATCCGAGGTTAACCCTGGTCTTGTTTTTCTACACACAGGTTGGCGCTCCTGCTCGTGTTGGGCTAGTTGCACCTGTTGATGTGGTGGTTCCCCCTGGCAACACTGGTCTGGATCCCTCCCAGACATCCTTCTTCCAGGTAAGCATTTGCTGATAACACTTTCCACTTAATGCTTTCGTTTAAAAATCACATTTTGTCACAAGTTCTTACTGTACTGTCTTGTTAGGTGCTTAACATTCCCACCAAGATTAACAAGGGTACTGTGGAAATTACTATCCCCGTGGAGCTGATCAAGAAGGGTGACAAGGTGGGCTCCTCCGAGTCTGCTCTGCTTGCCAAGCTTGGTATCCGCCCGTTCTCATATGGGCTGGTCATCTGCAATGTCTATGACAGTGGATCAGTCTTCAGCCCTGAGGTTCTTGACCTCACTGAGGAAGACCTGATGGACAAGTTTGCTTCTGGTGTTTCCATGGTTGCCTCACTGTCCCTGGCGATCTCATACCCCACCATGGCTGCTGCGCCACACATGTTCCTCAATGCATACAAGAATGTTCTTGCGGTTGCTTTGGAGACAGACTACTCATATGACCATGCTGATAAGATCAAGGAGTACCTCAAGGTAATTCTTGTTCTGCAATGTTTTGTTCCTGCTATGAAATCTTAATTTGAAACATGCATTAGAATTTGTCTTGAACAATGGCTTGAACCGTCTGTTTATTTAGTTTTGAGTCATGTGTGGAGCTACCGAGCAGCATGCCATCTGTTATTTTCTAACCAATTCTGGAGCTTAACAAGTGATATGTTTGGATTGTGTTAGCCTCTTCCTGTCCCCTTATTGTAATCTTGCGGTGTGTGAGATGTGTTTTTAGTAGAGTCATCATGGTATAATACATGACATGCCATCTCACATCTGGCACATGTTTCATCATATTCATGAGCAACTGCATCATTGTTAGCTAAGCTAGTCATGTCTGCGTGGTTCTTCCTACTACAGCCTAATTCTGAATCATGCATTTCCATGTCAGTTTTTGACACATTATGTGTTGTTTTGCTGTGCAGGACCCGAGCAAGTTTGCTGTTGCTGCCCCTGCTGCTGCCGCCTCTGGTGGTGCTGCCGCCGCTGCCCCCAAGGAGGAGGAGAAGAAGGAAGAACCTGAGGAGGAATCCGATGGCGAGATGGGATTCAGCCTGTTTGACGACTAAGCTGTGTGCCAGCCGTGTCCAGTCGCCAGTTTTCTTTAGTGTTGAACACTAAAGTTTTTGAAGTCGTATTATTATTACCTTGAACAAGAATTAATTATGCTGTTTGTCATGCACTTAGTTACTTATGCATTGCTCTGCTTGTGCTTCTCTCTTTTATGGTTGCTGGGATTCGCTTTGCTGAATTAAGCCTTTAGCGTGTCAACCGAGCGAGCGATTTCTGTGACATATCGTGTACTTTTTCTCCCCAACTTCTACCATCAGATCCTGGCGAGCTCGACGGCAGGCTACCGGATAGGATGGCAGTCGTGTATGGGATGGACCTGGGGTGCTGCTGCTCGTGCTGGTAGCGGCAAGTGCTTGCGCTCGTCGACGGTGATGTGGGGACTTGCTCCTCGCATGAAGTGCCGTGCAGCTGATTCCTTTATGCCCTGCTGGTTTGTCGCCGGTGCAATGTCGTTTTTGGGGATCACAGACTCTTGCCGTTGAGATTGCTCTACTTCATACTGCTGAAATGCCTGAACTTTTAGCTTTTTTGTGTATCCATGGCAACCAAGGCAAATCATTAGATGGAAATGGTTCATATGCCTCAGAATATGAATTCTTTATCCTAATGTCCTCAATGATAAAATTATGCACTTTCAACCTTTTGTCAGATGGTCAAATTTTACACTTGTTTTGGGTAATGTCCACATGGCAAAAGAATCATGTTAAGATGACAACATTCTATTTTTTGATGTGTAAGACATGGCAGTTTTTTTTCTTCACTTTATTGGCATGGGAAAATTTACCTTTTTAATTGCCATGGGAAATTCTTCACTTCTATTGCCAATAGCAAAATGTACTTTTTTTTGGCCATGGCAAATTTACATTAGTTACCATGGCAAAATTACTTATATTGTCATGGCAAATTTACCTTTTACATGTCAATTTAATAACTCATGGCAATTTTTTGCTTTTCATGGGACCATAGTAAATTGGCTATGGCAATTTTACTTTGAGTATATTGAGCATGGCAAATGAACAAGAAACAAAGTCTACTATCACTGAGCAGACCGTGCCGCAAAAAGTTATGTGGAATGGTCATATGCTATTTTTTTTTTTTTTTGGAAAAAGTGTCTTATACTCCCTCCGTTCCTAAATATTTGTCTTTCTAGACATTTCAAATGACTATCACATATGAATGTATGTAGACATATTTTAAAGTGTAGATTCACTCATTTTGCTTCGTATGTAGTCACTTGTTGAAATGTTTAGAAAGACAAATATTTAGAAACGGAGGGAGTACATCATAGGAAAATTTGAAACATTTTTTGGAATAGCCACACGACAAATGTATGAATTTTTTATCTTCAAAACATGTTATCATTTTAAGAACATGGCAATTTTACTTTGTAGCATGGTAAATTTACTTTTATTGCGTCAATTTTACTTTATTTTTTTGCCATTGCAAATTTACCTTCATTGCCATGGCAATTTTAATTTAACATATATGGCAAATTTACTTTTATGGCTTATGTCAAATTTACTTTTATGGATCATGGAAGTTTACTTTTATTGCCATGGCAAAAATTCTTTACGTTCATGTTTTTTTTTGCTTTTTCCACCGTTCATGGGAAATTTTTGCTTCTATAGACCATGGTAAATTTACTTTACGAGACATGGCAATTACTAATAAACAATATACGGTGCACTTTATTGTGTTCCACATGATGATAAATTTTAATCCACAATTTTTTGTGCATATATAGTAAAAATATCATACAAATTGTAATCCACACTTTTCTGCCACCATGTACACATGGAAATTGCCATGACTTTCTTTTGTGCATTTTCATGAAAAAAGATCCTTTTGACCATGTCAAAATTTGCTTTTAAAGACGATGACAGTTTTTGGTTTGAACCACTAGAATTTTCAGTTCTCTATCACGACAAATTTATTTCCCCTTTTTTGGACCATTGCAGTTTTTTTAATAGCATGGAAAAATCTAGACTTTTGTTAATATAACTGCCCAAACTCGGCTTTTCAGTCAGAGTACAAACTGGGCCAATCTAGGATTTACTTTTTCTTGCAAAAATGGCATGTACGGACGCTGGAGGTGGCTGTTCGGTCTTATTTTTCTTTGAAATGGAGGCGAAAGATTTGCCTTACCAATGAATTAATTAGAAGAGAATTGCTCATTTAATTAATGTAAAACCGATATTCACAGAGCATACAACCTCAAAAGCGCACGACCAACCTCACAACCATACCCAATACACAACGATCATCAATCCATACACTGCTACATCACAAAGGTCCGGACCCGATTCCTCCCGTAAACTGGAGACAAACGTGGGAGGCTTTGCCGGAGTCCGGACCGATCCCACGTCCGCTTTTGATCGCCCTGGCCAACCAAAAACCCCTCCCCCTGCCGCACGTTTTCTGTTAGCGCCGCTTCAGAACATCAACGCCCGCATTCATGCCCAGCCAGAGCGAACGTGACCGCTCACTGGCGTCGGCATTGAAGCGACGCGCCTACAGAGAGAGCGCCGCCCGCTTCGCTTTCAGGTGCAGGCGACTGCCACGCGTTCAAACGACACGACGGTTGCCTGTATGTCCGTCTATCGCCCACATTGATGACACACGGTTGCCAAGGCGTCTCCTCCGGCGCCACCCGCCCGTCCCGGTGTCGCCCACCATTGCTATAAAAACCGGTGCCCCGGCCATAGCCGCAGTCTTTCACCTCCGATCCCTCTCCCATCACTCCCACCATGGATCCCTTCCCCGCCGAAGCTCTGTGGACGGGTTGACGTCGGACCAGAAGAAGGAGATGGCCGCCACAGTTGCCGGCTGGTTGGCCGGTAGGCAGCCGGAGAACAATGACATCCCAATGGAGGACACTACCGATGACAAACCAGCGCCATCCTCCTCCTCCGCGCCACCCTCGCTGGTGCATTGCACCGTGATCATCGGCGAGGCCCATACCCATTACATGGACATGGTGCGGGGAGGAGCATTTCCGGGAGGCGCAGACCGATGCTCGCCTAGCACCTTCTCCCGAAGCATCTGCAGGCGGAGGAGCAGCTCGCCGCCGACAGAGCGATCGCACCGGACGTGGACATGGCGGAGTAGGAGGCGCTGCTCGAGTCCTATCGCTCCGTCCATGAGATTTGCCTCGCTCGCTGGCGGTACCGGTAGCGGGTGGCGGAGGTGGTGGCCGTAGACAAGGAGTGTGACGACGAGGCAGGTGAGGCGGTGTTCGGCAAGACCAACGAGGAGGAGGACATCGCCGAGTCTGCGCCCTACCGCGACGACCACGAAGCCGACAAGTCCGCGGTCGCCATCGACAACAAGGAAGAGCAGTGCACGATAGGCCGCCGCTGCTCTGGTCCCAAGAAGGCCACCACTCCTCCCCTCCCGTCGACGCCAAGCTTGGTGGACTCAACATTGTCGGCCGATTAGTCGCTTGACGACAATGTGGAGGTGGACAACTTCTTCTCGGTCCTCCGAAGGCGGAGGCTACGGAGGCGGAGTTGGAGAGCACCGAGGCGGAACTAGAGACGATGAAGCTTCAGTTCTCGGGCTCATGGCCGGACACGGGAACGGGCGCCGGCGACCATTTAGACCTAGCCGGACGAGCTTCACTTAATTGCTGTAAATGTAATGAAATCCGTCATGTTTAGATGAAATCCGGCTGGGTTTATATGAAATCCGGCCGTGTTCGAACGAATTTCGTTTGGTTAGTTTGAACTATTGTCAGCATATATGCAGCTAACATTGAATGTCGTCATTCCAGATCCATGTCGTGCACTGTCCACTGTTCGTAGATGGATTCAAAAGAAAATTTGCGAGCAACACGTGGTGGCGCTCTCGACCGTTCTTTTTGTGATTTATTATAAGGTTTTATTCGGGCTGTGCGCTCGAGGCCATTAGGGCCCGCGAGATCCTCGACGGTAGGCTGGCTGCGGCTAGAGCAGCCCTTCTCTTGCCCCCCGACTCGTCGTCCGAGTCGGTGGAAACAAGGCCGCCCCCTCCTCATAGGATTGGTGGAATCCCCCCCTGACCGTTGCCGAGCTTCGGGGTCGTTCCCATTCTTGGACGACCGCTCTCCGTGCCCAAAGCGCATATCGTGTCCTGGGGTCAAGCAGCCCCTCAATGGTTGCATGATGCGTGCCCTCTTTTGGAACATCCGCGGTTTCAGCCATGATGGTCGCCGCTGCCAACTCATCGACTACATTCGTGACGAGCACATTGATATTGTGGCCATCCAGGAGACCATGCGTACGGATTTCTCCCTCCCGGAGCTTGACCGCCTGAGCTCCCACCTTTTCGCCTGGCATTGGCTCCCTTCTAGTGGGACCGCGGGCCATTCCGGTGGCATCCTGTTAGGTGTGAAGGATGCCACATTCGAGGTGGGTAGTATGGACCGGGGCCAGTTCTTTGTTAGCATGGAAATTTTTGAACGCTCCCTGAACTTCAAGTGGGAGATCATTATTGTCTATAGCCACGCGGCCACGGCCCGATCCTCATCCTTCCTCGAGGAGCTTCACCGGAAGGTGTCGGCGGCATCGCTGCCTGTTGTTGTAGGGGGTGACTTTAATCTCCTTAGGTTTGCGGAGGACAAGAGCAATGCCAACGTCAACTTTGGCCTTATGCAAATGTTCAACGACTGCATTGCTGATCTTGGCCTCCGTGAGATCGACCGGGTTGGTGCCAGGTTCACCTGGACCAACCGTGAGGCTGTCCCGACCCAGTCCGTTCTGGACCGGGTCCTAGTTTCCCCGGAATGGGACCTCCGCTGCTCCCTCGCCTCCCTCCGGGCCATCACCCGGATTGGCTCTGACCACATTCCCCTCCTTCTCTCTTCTGCTGATGAACGCCCCCCGGTTCCCCCTTGTTTCCGGTTTGAGACATTTTGGCTGTCCCAAGCTGGCTTCATCGACGCGGTCGGCGCCCGGTGGTTGGAGACTCGGGCTCTCTCGCTGTCTCCTGCTCGCCCTCCCTCCGCTGTCGACTCTTGGCACATCTGCGCCAAGCATGGCCGACAGTTCATGAAAGGGTGGGGCGCCAACCTGGGGCGTGACCTCCGCGAGCGTAAGAAGGCTCTTCTGTCTGCGATCCAAGCCTTGGATCTTCGTGCCGATGCTACCGGCCTCTCCCCCGAGGAGTGGCTTTCCCGCTACGACTTGGAGGATCAGCTCTCTATCATTTACACTGATGAAGAGGCCTACTGGCGGTTGCGTGGGGCTTAGAAATGGGTCCTGAAGGGCGACGCGAATACGGCTTACTTCCAAGCCATCGCGAATGGCCGTCACAGGCGCAACACCATCCCCCTTCTTTGGGATGGCTCGACCCTCCTGCAATCCCCGCGGGACATTAGGTCCCACGTCGACGGCTTCTATAGGTCCCTATTCACAGCCACTCCCCGGAGCGGCTTATCCCTGGCCCCTGGCTGTTGGTCCGGTCGCCAACTTGTCTCCGCGCGTGAGAACGCGGCTCTTATGGCCCCCTTCTCTAAGGACGAGGTCTGGGCTGCCATCAAGGGCATGAACCCAACCTCGGCCCCTGGCCCGGATGGCCTTCCAGTTAAGTTCTTCCAGAGCTTCTGGAATGTGACCAAGCCGGAGGTCATGGCCATCTTCGACGAGTTCTACGTTGGGTCCATCGATCTCGGGCGCCTTAACTACGGGACGATCTCGCTCATCCCCAAGGTTCCTGGTGCTTCTGACATCCGTCAGTTCCGCCCTATCACGGTGATTAACGTGATTTTCCGGATTCTGGCTAAAGGGTACGCCAATAGGGTGACCACCTTTCGTGACCATATTACCCACCCCAACCAATCGGCTTCATCCAAGGCCGTTATATTCTGGATGGGGTGCTGGTCCTTCACGAAGTCCTCCATGCAGTCCGCTCCAAGCACCTCAAAGCGGTATTTCTGAAGATTGATTTCCATAAGGCCTATGACACTGTTAGCTGGCCCTTCCTTCAGGAAGTTCTGCTGCGAAAAGGCTTCGATGACCGTTGGGTGACTCGGGTTATGCAGATGGTTTCGTGTGGGTGCACAACCGTTAACATCAACGGCGAGATAGGCCCTTACTTCCCCACGTTCTATGGGGTGAGGCAGTCCCCGTTCCTGTTTAATATGGTGGTTGATGCTCTTGCGGCCATCCTGGACAAGGCTAAGGCCACATGTCATATTCGTGGGATCACCCCACCCTTGACCGGTGGTACTGGCATCTCCCTGCTCCAGTACGCTGATGACACCATCATCATGGTCGAAGGCTCGGACTCGGACATCGGTATCCTGAAATTCCTCCTCCTCTGCTTCCAACAAATGTCTGGTCTTAAGATCAACTTCGACAAAAGTGATGTGATGGTGATGGGCTACTCTCCGGCTGAGGCCCTTGGCATCGCCAACCGCCTCAATTGCCGCCTAGGTTCCTTCCCAACGACCTACTTGGGAACACCCATTAGTGACTCCCGGCTCAGCATGGCGGATCTTCGCCCTCGGTTTACCAAGTTGCAAGCAGCATGGAGCCTTGGCAAGGTCGATGGCTCTCGAAGGCGGCAGACGATTCTCATCAACTCCTCGCTTTATAGTCTCCTCCTATTCCTTATGAGCTTCTCTGACCTCCACGAGACCCTCCATCACGAGATCGCTACAATTCAATCTCGCTTCTATTGGGCTGGGGACAATAACAGGCAGAAGTATCATATGGTTAGCTGGCCCGACATCTGCAAGCCCCGGGACTAGGGAGGCCTTGGCATCATGTGCTCGAAGCGCATGAACATTGCCCTCCTTTCCCGCTGGCTCTGGCGCATCTCTCAAGGGCATGGCGGTCTGTGGCTAGACATCATCCGGAATAAATACTTGCGTGGCCAACCTCTGGCCTTCTGCTAGCTGTCGGGCGGGTCCCAGTTCTGGCAGTCGGTCATCCAACTGCTCCCTGTCCTCTGCATTGGGACTTCCATCTTGGTTGGATCGGGAGCATCGACCTTGTTCTGGTTTGACCTATGGGCTGGTGACGCCCCCTTCGCGGCCCGCTTTCCCGACCTCTTCTCCATTGCAGTCATCCCTACAATCTCAGTTCAGCAGGCCCTTATTAACTTAGGGCGCCTCGCGTTCCGGAGGCCATTTGGGCCTCCGGAAGTGGCCGCCTGGCATGAGCTTCTTGATTGTATTGCTCTCCATGAACCGACTGTCGATGCTGGCCCGGATGAGGTTCGGTGGCGCCTTGAGCCTTCGGGTCAATTCTCCTCCAAGTCCCTCTACGCGGCTATCGCCCCTTCCTCCGCCCCGCCACCCCTCCAGGCGATTTGGTCCATTCGCCTGCCCCTTAAAATCCGGATCTTCATGTGGCAATGAATCCACGGTCGGCTTCCGTCGGGGGTTGAGGTTCGCAAGCGCAATGGCCCGGGCTCTGGCCTCTGTCCCCTTTGTGATTCCCCCGAAGACTCGAACCACATTTTCTTCTCCTGCGTATTTGCTCAGTTCATTTGGAGTTGCTTTAGAGAGGCGGTTGGTGGGGATTGGTGCCACTCCAACTTCCCCGACCTCTTCGCCGAACTACAGGCCTCCCCGCTACCCTCTCGCCACATTAGGTGGCTTGAGATTGGGGTTCTCGCGTGGACGCTCTGGACTATTCGCAATAAACTTGTGATTCAGCGCTCCCCTCTGCGACGTTCTACTGATGCCCTCTTCAAACTGTGTGGTTACTTGCAGCTCTGGCGGCCGCTTAGCCGCCCTCGGGATCGGGACGCTATCTCCGCCTTCATCGCTGACCTCCGTTCGATGGCCGTCCGCCTGTCGCCGCCCCCTCCGCCGCCTCCTCCTGAGCCTGATTAGTCGTCTGCTGCTCTCCGGCTCTGGCTACGGCCTTGGCCCCGGCTGAGCCTTCTCTTTTATTTCGTGTGTGTTTTGGGCTTGTTGAGCTGTGCCCTCAGCAGTACCTCTGGACCTTTATTGTGTGACTTGGGTGTGTGTGTGTTCTGAACTAGTCCTTGTAAGTGCTCTTGGCGGTTTGCTTTATTTATAAAGCGGGGCGAAAGCCTTTTTCGGTATTCGGGCTGTGCATAGCGAACATTTTTTATTTGAATTGTATGGCATGACTTCACTGTTTGGTTTAATGCTCTCAAGTGATGTTTTATCATTGTTCGGGTGTTCTCGATTAGTATCTTCATGGTGTGATAAATGTTTTCTAGGTGTTATTGAGTCTCTCACACGCTATCATTTCTATTATGGAGATGAGATCTTCTGCGAGCTTTCGTAGAAAATTTAGTACAACTTTTTTTTCCAAGTGCACGTTTTTTTCAAGATTTTAATGCGATAAACAAAAATTTAAGGGTGCAACCGGACCCTCGCCACACCCTGGGGATCGAACCTGGTTGCACGGCATATTCTCTATTTGCCCACCATCATGACCACATGAGTTACCTTAATATATTGAAATTTATAATGAAGACACTATTCGATACATTATTTCAGCACTTAGGTTGCAAATAGTACCATATTATATAGATGCTCCATATGTCCATAAACCCCTTCCTTTTAATTTTAACTAACAAGCACACTTTTGTTCCACGCCTTTATTTCTTTAAAAGGATCTGGTCCTGATTTCTCTCTTTTTTTCCTTGGGATATGTCGTGGAATTAACACATCAGATGTCCTTAGTGTCAGGACTTAGTCGCGAGGCCAACGCATCTATGTGGTAGCTTGAGAGGGGTTGAGTGGGATGAGAGACGCAGGGTGGATCAACACGCAAGACAAGGGTTTAGACAACCGGGCCCCGGGAAACATCATCCGGTAAAAACCCTACATGCTGTTTGAGGCTAGATCTCATTATCATCACGAGGGAGTCGCCGTACACCGGCTCTCCTCTAGTTGTGTCTAGCCCTAGATATTGTTTCTTGTTGCTTGTAGCTTGTCCCTCTTTGGGGAGCCCTGCCCCTCCTTATATATGTTGAAGGGGCGGGTTACATGTGGAGTCCTATTAGGATTAGGACTAGTCTATCTCTAATACAAACCGGATACAAGTCCAGGTCTTAACTTCTTGTAAGACAAATATTCCTTATGCCTTTCCTCTTAAACCGGCCCACCACAGTATGAACCGGCCTTCATGAACCGGCCTTCATGAACCGCCCGTTGGGCCACCAGGTCTTGTCGCTCCTCGCACCCGCCTGCCGGATTACCAATGAGTCGTGAACCGCCAATTGTCGTGGGTCTCAAATAAACCGCCAAGTCCGGCCGGGTTAACTTCCGCCGGTTACACATGGGGTATATCCCGACATTAGCCCCCAAGTTTAGCTTGGATTTATCCATAGTAAACTTATCTTTATAAAATAGACACCAGAACAAATTTGGCAGGTTGTGCTCCGGGTTAAGAATTCTTGTAGACCGGCACCTGATCGTCCTTAAGTCCTTTGTCATTTCCTCATTCTACAAAATCCGGGTCAATAACCAGCTTCATACTCAAATTGCTGATGTTGGCTTCTTATAGAAAAAATATTGTGAAAAATAATCCACTTGAGTCGGCTTCCAAAGCGCCGGTTTAAGAAATACTGGTCTTGAAATACTCATCTGATATTCAACCGGTTTGAAAATGCAGAACTTGCCGGTTTTATCATTGCCAAAGACTGTCGGGTTATAAAAACTTGATAATTTCGAGTCATGATTGTTGCAGATACCAGTTCATGATTGTTGCCAACGTCGGTTCATGATTATTAATGACGCCGGGTTGCAGCCACAGGGTCATAATGATTGGTGACGCCGGGTCAACCTAGTTTGCTCAATCAGAGAATTTGAAAATATTTCTTCGATAATAATATAATACACGTAGCCCCAAGTCTTTGAGCGAACAAAGTGGTGGCTTAAGACTTTGCTTCAAATATAAATACTGCCACTTTCAAAGAAATCCATGTTGTTCATCGGTGATTAGTAAAACTGAATACTCCATACTATGTAGCCCCCAAGTCAAGGGTTGTCATGCTTGCGGCAACACAGGGACTTGTAATTGTCTTATACTCATAAAAACTTCAACAGTGTAGCCCCCAAGGGTCGGGTCATTATGCAATAATGAGCAGGGACTTTCTTGAGTATAATCATATAGATTTGAGCAATGATGTGTAGCCCCCAAGGGCCGGCTCAAGAAGATAATATTGAGCTGGGACTTAATATATACTTCAATGAAAATAACATCATATGATGTAACCCCCATCATGGGACTTGAATCCACGTCCACAAGGTTAAGAGCCTTGTGCTTTACCAATCGAAGCGATGTACCCTTCAATATCATGAATAAAAAGCTTTGTACCTTCAAGCTGTTGGCAGGGAGCAATTGGTAGCCCCAAGGGCCGACTCATTATAATGTGATGAGTCGGGTCTTCAATAATATGAGCAAAAATTACTTTGCATTAGCCCCCAAGTGTCATGGTGCATGCTTGCAGCGACATGAGACTTGCATATTCGATATAATCTCAACTTAAATAATGTAGCCCCCAAGTGCCGGGTCGTAAGCTGCAACAACTCGGGACTGTTCCCTCCATTGTAGAATAAATCATACCCATTGATGAAATAATAGCCATTCTTATTTGAAGCGACTTTGAAAACCTCAATCATAATATTGGTTATTGATAACCATAATAAAAATCTAGCCATGTTGGCTATTTGAAGATTTGAATAATATAGTCCAATGATTTATGAGCGCATGATTCCAATGGCGCAATCCAAATATGTACTGGCGACTTATAGTCCAAAACCAGGCCGGGTTAACAAACATCGGATAATTTCTCATTATATATTGGCGACTTATCGTCTTAAAGCCAGGCCAGTTTAATAAACACCGGATAATTTATCATTATGCTTTATTCAACTTATTTCTGCATACAACAAGTTTAAAGTGTCCTGGTGGTTTACCGCCGGACGGGTCATAATGCCCAACATATAACCCAGGTTTATAACCAAGGCAGCACTTTAAGAATAATCAATGAAATATATCATACCGTGACATTGAATCACATCATTGGTTTACCAATTTTTTTAGTAAGGGTGATGACCCCAATCTTGAGTAATGATAACTCCTTTCATCTTTGTAGCCGGTTTACGATGAAACCGTGCATCGGGTTGTAATAACCACCGGTTTAACCATATATAATCTTTGGCGACTTCGTAGTCAAACCAGACCGGGCTGATAGTCTCCGGATTATGATTTGATCATGTCTTGACAACTTGTAATTGAAAGTCAAACCGGGTTAATGAACACCGGTTTACTCCATAATAAGATGGTAACATAGAATCAAACCGGGCAGATAGTCTCCGGATTAGGATTTGACCGTGTTCCGCCAATTTGTAATTGACAGCTTGAACCGGATTGATAATGTCGGTTTAAAAAATGCAACAAAAAGTAAATAACAGCTATGATAAGAATATGGAAGCAAAGGCAATGATAAGACCGTTTGCAAAAAAGAGGCTTTACTGAGCCGATTAGATGGTGTTACCATGGTCGGACATGACCAAGCTCCCAATAAGGTGTAGCTATGGTTCAAGTCAGCCAGTCCCCAAGCTGAAACCGTGGCATTATGCCGATCAAGTGGCGTGGCAATGGTTCGGGTTCGACCAAGCCCCCAAGTGACTCTATGGCCTTAGGCCGATCAAGAGGCGTGTTGGTTCAGACTTGACCATGTCCCCAAGTGATCTGGTGGCTTTCGCCTATCAAAAGGTGTTGCATTGGTTCGGACACGACCAAGCCCCCAAGTGATATTGTGGCACTAGGCCGATCAAGAGGCGTGGCTATGGTTCGGATACGACCAAGCCCCCAAGTGACCAATAATATTATAAGACAATAAGGCATAATACCCATGTTTGGACCGCGCATCATGGCAGCAAGTCTTCTTTGGCACCCTTTAACTTTTTGCAAGAGATAAATCCTTCTTGAACCGGGATTTTGAACCGGATATTGAGAGCTTCAAAGCTTTGTGGGAGACATCTTTCCCTTGAACCGGATTGTAAACCGGAATCTTCATTTTCAGCGGAAATTTTACGATGGCCTTTCAACTCGAACTTGCGAGAAGTTAATTCCTTTTGAACCGGACATTTCTAAACCGGATTTGGCGCTTGAGAGCTTTGTGGGAGAATATATTTCCCTTGAACCGGATTGTAAACCGGATACTTGAGAGCTTCAGTGAGACCGACTTCCCTTGAGCGGATTTTAAGCGGAATCCTTTCTGATGATCCGGAACTTCTTCATTGAGCCGGGATTTTGTAACTGTCATATACTTACTAAGCCGGAAATTTTATGACGGCCTTCAAATAACAGTAGTCTCCGGGACCGGGTTATCTTTCCCTCCATCGTCCTGGGGTTCTTAAATTTGCTGGCAAGATTTGCTTAGTCATGTCATCGTAGCCCCCGAGTCTCAAGGTGACTCGAGGAGTTGGCTTGAAACTCTCCATATTTAACCGTGATATAAACCGGCATAACTTGTATATCATTGGTGTTGATAACATGATGTGAATTCACAGAAGGTTGTGATGACTGACGGGTTATAAATGACCCGTATAAGCCGTGTCAAGAACTTCGCCAATGGTTCCTTCCAACTGGCGATTTGAAGTTAACCAAATTGTAGTGGCGGCGACTTGTGCGCTTTGCCCATTGAGCCATCCAGTGTAGACGGCGGTTGATAGTATATGATAATTTGCCTCCATTTTGAAAGAAAACTGGGCTACCCAAGCTGTGATTTGCTCATGCAGACAGGTGCGGCCTGGTATGTTGATGTAGACCAGGCCGCAATAAATGAAAGGTAGAGACGTCCATAGTATTAGAGGTGGCTTGGGAAGATGAACCGGCCACGGTGTTGTAAACCGGTTCGGACGGGCGAAGTCAAGCGCAGTGCACGGTCCCGGCAAGCTGATGTAAACCGGGCCGTAAGGCGGCGTCTTGCACGCGTCCATTCACCGTGTAATGTGGCGCGGACGAACACCGGGCAGGGCGTTGCCGGTAGCGTGCTTCGTACTCCATGGTATAAACCACGTGTATAATGAATAATTGTCACGCATACAATATTGCGAGACCAAGGCAAAGATAAACTGCTCTTTGACAAAAATAATATGCACTAATAAAATATATTTTAGATGGATATCACCGATGTGTTAGGCCAGAAATTATCCGCCATGGAGTTGATGATCACCACAGTGATGCTAAAATTAATCACGGCCGAGTCGGCCAGACGAAAGCGACGGATGGTCCGCCACGGTGTTGTAAACCGGACTACGGGCGGTGGTTTGTGTTCCGATTTATCGGTGTGATATACGCAGATGCTGGTGTAGAACAGCTAAGCGTAGCGCCGTCCATGATATGGCATCACTTTTATAGTGAGCACTTGTCACGTATAAAAGATATAGGCCGAGTAATTGTTCTTTGATAAAAACAATGTGTTAAGAAAAATAGATGGATATCACTGGTTAAATGCGGATGACAGATGGAGTCTTACAAACACCGAGTTAATCGCCGCCCAAAACAGCAGCGAAACGGTGCACCACAGCAGTGAAAACGGCCCGAGGTGAAACCGTGGATGATGAAGTAGAGGCAGCCCACAACGGACGTGCTGCGACTCGGAACAACGTTGCTGCGGCGGCTTGTGGAGGCAGGTCCGCGGGCCGTGGTTACAACAACGATAAAAACGCACCGACGGCTTGGAGCAATGGCGGCGGCCCGCCAAGAGGTGAAGCGGCGCGTGATTCGCCAAGGCCAATCAAGGGTCGAGGCGCCGCAATGGCCGCAGCGACGGTGAAACGAATCCACGCACGACCCCATCCACTCCGGATCGTGGTTGTTTTGATTTTTTACCTTACCATGAGGATGATCCTGTAGTAGCACTTGCCTCCTTCCAATTCGGATGGATGTAGTCATTAAAGACAGAACACGTCGTGATCTAGTACTAGTACTCAAGTAGTATTAGCCCTCTTCCCAAAAAGGAAATAATTGATGTTGGCTTTCACGTGACAAAGTACTAGAAGTATTGTAGCGGTTTGGCGAGAGTCCTCGCCATGACCTGCCGGATGCAGAGAGTCACTTTTTCCCTGATCTTCACGTGCTAACCCTGCGTAGCACCTTCTTCCTTTATTTAATTCTTGAGTTAACTTCCGGAAGATTCCTTGTATGCATATAGCAACCAGATTTGAAAAAGACAAACCGATGCGGCTTCGTGCAATCGTCTCGGCAACTCCGCTTGCAACAGCGGCGACTTCGGTGAATCGACGGAAATAACGGTATTTTGATGATCTTGATCCGTCTTGATGAAACCTCCTTTGCACTTGCCTTTTTGCGGCGATGCAACGGAAAGTGATCTGACGCCACGACGGATCGCCTGACCGCGTTTGACGGTGCACATAGACGCAATCCGGCTCTTCTCATCTGAAAATTATGAACTTCTCCATCCTTAGAAAGATCCCTCCAAGAACTCAACACCACCGTGCGCAAGCCCCACGGTGGGCGCCAACTGTCGTGGAATTAACACGTCAGATGTCCTTAGTGTCAGGACTTAGTCGCGAGGCCAACGCATCTATGTGGTAGCTTGAGAGGGGTTGAGTGGGACGAGAGACGCAGGGCGGATCAACACGCAAGACAAGGGTTTAGACAGCTTCGGGCCCCGGGAAACATCATCCGGTAAAAACCCTACATGCTGTTTGAGGCTAGATCTCATTATCATCACGAGGGAGTCGCCGTACACCGGCTCTCCTCTAGTTGTGTCTAGCCCTAGATATTGTTTCTTGTTGCTTGTAGCTTGTCCCTCTTTGGGAGCCCTGCCCTCCTTATATATGTTGAAGGGCGGGTTACATGTGGAGTCCTATTAGGATTAGGACTAGTCTATCTCTAATACAAATCGGATACAAGTCCAGGTCTTAACTCCTTGTAAGACAAATATTCCTTATGCCTTTCCTCTTAAACCGGCCCACCATAGTATGAACCGGCCTTCATGAACCGGCCTTCATGAACCGCCCGTTGGGCCACCAGGTCTTGTCGCTCCTCGCACCCGCCTGCCGGATTACCAATGAGTCATGAACCGCCAATTGTCAGCGGGGTCTCAAATAAACCGCCAAGTCCGGCCGGGTTAACTTCCGGCCGGTTTACACCGCGGGGTATATCCCCGACAGGATAT
Source organism: Aegilops bicornis (assembly GCA_021605145.1). Classification (NCBI taxonomy): domain Eukaryota; kingdom Viridiplantae; phylum Streptophyta; class Magnoliopsida; order Poales; family Poaceae; genus Aegilops; species Aegilops bicornis. The sequence continues at coordinate 516,405,575 of CM038675.1, forward strand.
GTGCTTGTATAGGTTGATATAAACAACAAGAGGACATCAGATTGTACCAGAAAGCGCCAAAGAAGTACAGATTGCAACACAAGCGATGGGATGTAATAGTCAAAAAAATAAGGCTGCGCCGGAGCAAGAACCAACTACTTTACCCGGTAAAGAAGTGCTTTGCTTGTAAAGAGACATCACACAATTTGGATCAATGTAGGATAAAAGACAAAGCTGAGTCTGTGGCCCGACTATTTGGACGTTCTACAAGCTTTCCATTCTACATGATCCAACCTTCAAAGGAAGTTGTCGAAAATGAAAAATTCTACCATCAACGCCTCTTGATCACATCTAATACCTGTAACTTGGACCTGGCAAGAGTGAAAACTGAACTAAACAAGTTTTGGAAGGTGGTGATGACTGGGATATAAGGAGAGACGGTAGAAAGAATTTCGTAGCATCCTTGATTCAAGGATGACCTACTAAGCTGTTTAAAGCCTCCGATGTAGAAACATTTCGGCTGAAAAGGAGGTGAATTTCGGTGTAGCAATGTGGGATGAAGGTGATGGGGAAAAGCTTGACTTGATCAAAGAGTGGCTTTTGGTCTATGGGGTCCCGGTGCATATAGAAAGCTGGAAGGAGCTATATCAAGTGGCATCTGCAGTTGGAGTTACGCTTGAGGTGGATGAGGAAAGTTTGGAAAGTGGAGATAAGGAGCCTATTAGGTTGAGGATAGCGTTAGGAAGTCTTGTTGGTGCTCCTTTCTCTTACCACTTTGTGTTTGGATGGTCTTCTAGACTAGTCAAGTTCATGATTGAAGACAAAGTAGGAAGGATAGAAGAAGCGGTGGAAGGAAGTAGAAGAGCGGAATGTTAGCGTCATGAAGGAATATGCAGATATAAGATAAGAAGGTATCGAGGTACCTCCGGGAACAATGAATAAATGAATCGATTTGGAGGCCTTTGGAGTATATTTCACGAGCAATTCTTCTTTGGATTTCAGAAGTTGCTCAAGCAAGGAATGTAAAGAAGGCGAAGACCTGAGCAGAATGGTAGCATCATGAAGGAATATCTTGATATAAGAGAAGAAGGTATTGAGGTACCTCGAAGCTTGATGAATAAAGGAATGGATTTAGAGGGCCTTTGGAGTAGATTTTCCAGGCAATTGTTCTTTGGATGTTGGAAGTTTCTCGGGCAAGGAATGTAAAGAAGAGCTAAAGACCACGAAAACAGCTACATTCTTTGGAAGTGGTGAAGTTCATTGCAGAGTTAAGAGTTAATGAAGACATCAAGGAAACAACACAAGTGCTATGGCAGCGACCACGACAAACTCGAAGATAGCGACAGCAGGGGGCAATCCCCAAGTGAAAGCTTCAGCGAGAGCTGATCATATGTCGGGTTTGGAAGATTGTTCGGACAAGGAACATCAAAAGAAATCGAAGACCTGCTATATGGCTACATTTACGCAAGTGTCGAAGTTCATCAAGAGTTAAGAACCGATGGAGAGATCAAAGAAAACAATGCAAGTCTTTGTAGTGGGCACCGTAACAAACTCCCAGAGAGCTACGAAGACATTCCAAAAGCTACAGAAGACTTGGCTACATTGCTGCAATTGTCGAAGTTCATTGAAGAGTTAAGAGCTGATGGAGTGATTGAAGAAAATAATGCAAGTCTGTAGTGGGCACGAGCGAACTCAAGAGAGCTACAGAATACATTCCAAAAGCTACAGAAGACATGGCTACATTGCTGCAATTGTTGAAGTTCATTGAAGAGTTAAGAACTGATGGAGTGATTGAAGAAAACAATGCAAGTGCTGTAGTGGGTGTTAGATGTGTATAGTCCCCTTTTCGGTATATCCCCATTGTATAAGGGGCTTTTCTGCACTTTGTCACACATGTATATATAATGGCCTTTGGCCCTCAGGAAGTACTAGTTGCTCACTTATCCAACATGGTATCAGTTGCCAGGTTTCTCTTCCTCTCCCGCACGCTGCAGCTCTGTGCCTAGCTTCCTCGTCACCGGCCACCTTCTTCGCGCCCGACAGCTCCTGCCCGCGCCCGTGCTCGCGTGCCCAGCCACGACTAGGCCCGGCCGCGTCCCGGCCGCTTCTTCGCGCCCGGCAGCTCCTGCCCGCGCCAGCGCGTGCCCAGCCACGTCTAGGCCCGGCCGCGACCTCCCGCCCGCGCGCCCGCCGCGACCTCCCGCCTGTGCCCAGGCCACGCCCCGGCCGCGCCGCTGCCTCTTCAACGCGCCCCAGCCGTGCCTCTGGCTGCGCATGCCCAGGTCGCCCTCGCCTTCCCGTCGCGCCAAGATCTGGTGGGCGTTGCTTCTCCTCTGCCGCAAGTGCAGCCCTGGGCAGTCCTCCTCGCCTCCCGATCTCCCGCTCGGTCTTGGCTCGGGCTAGCGTGAGGTTCTCAGCCCCGATCCAGATCGGGGGGAGTTGACCTTATCCAAAAAAAAGGGAGCCACACAGAGTTTCGTCATGTCTTCTGCGGGCTATGTTGCTGTTCCTCGGTGCCCAGTGATCTTTGATGGCACCAACTACGCTGAGTTTGTGGGTTTCATGCGCATCCATATGCGGGGCCTTCCGCTATGGGGCGTTCTCTCTGGCGAGGTTCCCTGTCCGCCCTGCCCTGTTGCTCCGGTGGCCCCTGTTCCGCCGGCACTGCCGGTGCTTGCTGCTGATGCTTCTCAGGCGGATCGGGATGCAGCCACGGCTCTGGATGATGCTGCAGTTGACGCTTATGATCAGCAGGTATCCGCCTATTCTGCTACTCTTTCTGTCTACCGGGATGATCTGTCTACCTACACTCAGTGGTGCAATGATGATGCTCGAGCTGCTGCTGTTCTCACTGCGAGTGTCCTACCTCAGTTTGCTTTGGAGTTCATGGGTCTCGGCACTGTTGCAGCAATGTGGTCCTATGTTTGTCAGCGCTATCAGCCCTCTAGCGATGCTCTCTACCTCTCTGTGGTGCGTCAGGAGCATGCTCTTCAGCAGGGTGACTCGTCTGTTGATGAGTTCTATTCTCAGTGTTCTGCCATCTGGCGTCAGCTTGACTCACTGAGGACAGTTGTTTGTGGAACTTGCCGTTGCTGTCAGACTACGCGGTCTGATTTGGAGTTTCAGAGGGTTCACGAGTTCTTATCTCGTCTCCGCTCTGAGTTTGAGCCCAGACGTGCTCACTTGCTTGCTCGTGGTCGTGTTCCTATCTCGGAGGTGCTTGCCGAGCTTCGTGCTGAGGAGACTCGCCTTCGCTCTGCTGGTTTGCTGGTCGTCCCGTCTGTGCTGGCTGCTCGGACTCCTGTGTCGTCTGCTCGTCTCACTGCTCCGCCGCTCCTGCCTACTCCTCCAGGGGGGTGAGCCGTCCTCCCTATGCTGAGAAGGGCACGTCGCGCCGTGACACCGTCTGCGGTTACTGCTCCCGGTCAGGTCACCCAGAGTCTGATTGTCGCCAGAAGAAGCGAGACGAGAGGTGCTCCTCCTCCAGCGGGCCTCCTGTGTCTTCCTCGACTCTGTCACTCACTGATCAGGACATTGTTCGCCTCAAGCGTCTTCTTGCTTCCTCAGGCTCCTCGTCGACTGGCTCTGCTGCTGCTGTGACTGCATCCTCCTCCTCACCATCACATGCATCTACACAGTCAGGTACATCTTCGGATTCTAGAGCCTCCTTTCATATGTCTTCTGATTCTTCCGCGTTGTCTTCTCTCCGACCTCTTGATTCGCCTATTAATGTTCTTACTGCTGATGACACATCTCTTCTTGTTGCTAGTCGTGGTATTCTTTCCACTCCATCTTTTTCTGTTCCGAGTGTTTCATATGTTCCTCGCCTTACCATGAATCTTTTTTCCGCTGCCCAACTCACTGATTCTGGTTGTCGTCTCATTCTTGATACCGACTCTTGCTCCATTCAGGATCGTCGCACCAAGGCTTTGGTTGGTGCTGGCCCCCGGCGCCGTGAGTCAGAGGGCCTTTGGGAGGTTGACTAGCTTTGTGTTCCTTCTGCTGCCACCACTTGTGCCAGCTCTCATGCTCTTGCTGCCTCTTCGTCTGCGTCCTTCTAGCAGTGGCATCATCGACTTGGTCACATTTGTGGCTCTCGCTTGTCTGCCTTAGTTCTTCAGGGCCTCTTAGGGTCTGTATCTGGAGATGTCTCCTTACATTGTAATGGTTGCAGACTTGGAAACATACTCAGTTACCTTATCCTACTAGTGAGTCTGTATCTCAGCGTCCTTTTGACTTAGTTCATTACGATGTCCGGGTCCTGCTCCCTTTGATTTGAAAGGTGGTCATCGCTACTATGTTTTGTTTATTGATGATTTCTCTCGCTACACTTGGCTCTACTTCATGAAATCTCGTAGCGAGGTTCTCCCCTATATACAAACGTTTGCTGCCATGGTTCACACCCGGTTTGCCACGCCCATTCGTACTTTTTCGTGCGACTCCGTTGGAGAGTATATCTCTCATTTGTTGCGTGGTTTTCTCATGAAACAGGGTACTCTTGCCCAGCTTCTCCTGTCTGGCGCTCATGCTCGAGAATGGCGTTTTGTTTAAAGCATCGTCATTTGCTTGAGACGGCTCATACCGATGATTCTGCTTCCTTCCACCCCATTTTTGGGCTGAGGTTGTTTCGCATCCACCTATCTCATCAACATTCAGCCATCGATGTTGCTCTGCAGGTGGCATTCCTATGGAGTGTCTCACCGGTCGCGCTCTCGACTACTCGGCTCTTCGTATGTTTGGATGTATACGCCATGTTCTTCTTGCCCCGAGAACGCACCAAAGCCCGGTAGTCGATCGGTTGAGTGTGTTTTCCTTGGCTACAGTGATGAGCACAAGGGCTATTGATGTTGGGATCCTATGGGTCGTCGCTTGTGCATCTCGCGTGATGTGACTTTTGACGAGTCTCGTTCTTACTACCCACGTTCTTCTTCCTCGAGTTTCTCTGTGGACGACCTTTCTTTCCTTCTTCTTCCTGATACACCCTGCTATGTGCCTCATGAGTCACCTCTTCCTCAGGCCCCTCTCATTCCTTCTTACTCACCACCGACCCCGTCTTCTCCATCTTCCTCCTCCACCTCTCCCCCATCCTCTCCAGCCCGTCACCCTCTCTCACCGTTTCCTCTCCACTATACTCGACGATCTCGTACTGAGCATGTCTCCTCTGACGAGCCTTCCACCTCAGGTGCAGCTCTTCTCACACCTCCTCCGGTTCATAACCTCCGTGCTCGGCGTCGCCCTCCGCCTGATAGCTACTCCCCTGATCGGTACGGTCTCTCTGTTTTGACTGAGCCCACGCCCCTATCGCCGCCATGACTCAAATTTCGAATGGCAGCTTGCGATGCCGTGGAGCTTGCTGCCCTTGAGCGCTCTGGCACATGGGATCTGGTTCGCCTCCCTTCCGGTGTCCGTCCCATCACCAGCAAGTGGGTCTACAAGCTTAAGACTCGCTCGATGGTTCTCTTGAGCGCTACAAAGCTCGTCTTGTGGCCCGTGGCTTTCGGCAGAGCAGGCGCGATTATGATGAGACATTCGCTCCCGTGGCCCACATGACCACTTGTCGCACTCTTCTTCTTTGTGGCTTCGCTCACAATGGTCTATCTCTCAACTTGATGTTCGGAATGCTTTTCTCAATGGCGAGTTGCGTGAGGAGGTTTATATGCAGACCACCACAGGGGTACTATGCTCTGATGGTATGGTGCGTGAGACTTCGCCGCTCCTATATGGTCTCAAACAGGCCCCTCGCGCTGGTTTGAGCGCTCGCATCTGTGGTTACCGCTGCTGGTTTCTTGCCCGGTGACCATGATCCCGCTGTTTGTTCGCACGTCTCCTCGTGGTGGGACTCTTCTCCTTCTCTATGTTGATGACATGATCATCACTGGTGGCGACATCGATTACATTGCCTTTGTTAAGGCTCGCCTTGTGATCGGTTTCTTATGGTGATCTTGGTCCACTTCGCTACTTTCTTGGGATTGAGATCTCCTCGAATTACGATGGCTTCTACATCTCCCAAGAAAAATATATTCAGGATCTTCTTACTCATGCTGCTCTCGGTGATGAGCGCTGCAGTTGTGACTCCCATGAAGCTCAACGTTAAACCTTCGTGCCACCGATGGTGACCCTCTTCCTAATCCCACTCGCTTCATCGTCATCTTGTTGGCAGTCTTGTCTATCTTGTCATTCTGGCGTCCCGACATCTCCTATCCTGTCCACATCCTCGAGTCGGTTTGTTTGACCCCACCTCATCCACTATAGTAATCTCCTCCATGTTCTACGATATCTTCGTGGCACGATCTCTCGGCCTTTTCTTTCCCGCTCGGCTCTCTTGAGCTCGAGGCCTACTCGATGCTACAGGCTAGTAATCCCTTTGATCGGCCTTCATTTATGCCTTATTGTGTCTTTCTTGGTGGCTCTCTTATTGCACGGAAGACAAAGAAACAGATGCAGTTTCTCGCTTCGATCTGAGAGGCTGAGTTGCGAGCTATGGCGATGTTGTGGTGAGGTGATCTGGTTACAGTGGTTACTTGAGGATTTTGGTGTGTATGCTACGACCTCGACTCCCTTCTTGTCAGACAAGATCTTGGCGCTTATCAAGATGTGCAGCGTGACCCGTGAAGCATGAGCTCACCAAGCACATTAGTGTGGATGCCCACTTTGTGCGTCTTCTTGCATGCAGATCGGACTCTCGCTCTTCACTATGTGCCCTCTGAATTACGGGTTAGCGGACTTCTTCACCAAGGCATGATTCGGACAAAGACGGCTTTTCTTCTCCAAACTCAGAGTTGTTGATCCACCATGAGTTTGAGGGGGGGGGGGGGGATGTTAGATGTGTATAGTCCCCTTTTCGGTATATCCCCATTGTATAAGGGGCTTTTCTGCACTTTATCACACATGTATATGTAATGGCCTTTGGCCCTCAGGAAATACTAGTTGCTCACTTATCCAACAGTGGGCACCAGAACAAACTCCGAGAGAGCTACAGAAGACATTCCAAAAGCTACAGAAGACATGGCTACATTGCTGCAATTGTCGAAGTTCATTGAAGAGTTAAGAACTGATGGAGTGATCGAAGAAAACAATGCAAGTCTTTGTAGTGGGCACCGTAATCTAACTCCGAGAGAGCTACGTAAGACATTCCAAAAGCTACGGAAGACATGGCTACATTCTTTGCAATTGTCAAAGTTCATTGAAGAGTTAAGAACTGATGGAGTGATTGAAGAAAACAATGCAGGTCTTGTAGTGGGCACCGAACAAACTCCAAGAAAGCTACTGAAGACATTCCAAAAGCTACAGAAGACATGGCTACATTCTTTGCAATTGTCGAAGTTCATTGAAGAGTTAAGAACTGATGGAGTGATTGAAGAAAACAATGCAAGTGCTGTAGTGGGCACCAGAACGAACTCCGAGAGAGCTACAAAAGACATTCCAAAAACTACAGAAGACATGGCTACATTGCTACAAGTGTCGAAGTTCATTGAAGAGTTAAGAACTGATGGAGAGATCGAAGAAAACAGTGCAAGTGCTGTAGTGGGCACCAGAACGAACTCCGGTCCAGGATCTCCGGGCGGGAACATCCCTTGTCCTCGTCACCGATCTTCGTGGCGCCGAAACATTGCAGGTCCCTGTTGTCATCAACTATGATCTGCCAACACATCCAGTACAATACATTCGCCATGTTCGACGCAGTGGACAGCCTGGCGGGAATGGTGCTGCTATCAGCTTCATTGCTCGTGCTGATGAGCGCGTCCTGTCTGACATCCAAAGGTTCTGCAATGCTCAGATGGTGGAGTTACCTTCCAACGTCACTGACCTCCTGTGAGCAATTCCATATGGTGTGCAGATGGCTATGTTTTACTTGTTTTTGCTATCGTTGCCCGGAGAGCTGCGCAACAGCTGCATTTTGTTGAACTGTGGGAGTTGTCTTGTGGGATTGTACCTTGTTGAGTAAACCGGTATTTATGTCATGGTGGTTCGATACTGAACTTAATGTGGTGCAGATAGTTGTTTGAAATGTTTTGTTGGTTCATCTGTTGTTTACCGCCTGACGGGGAGTACTGTAGGTCCGAGCTAATACAAAAATGGTCGATGCGAACGGTCGACGGACGCGGTTGGTCTGACTCTGACGGGGCGTGCTAGCAGCCAAACAAGTAGCGTTCTTTTGGATTGGATTCGCAATCCTCTATACACTTTGGGACACGAGCTCCCCCTTCCGCGTCGCTCCCGCCTCATTCATGGCAAGTGGCCACATCGCCCAATGCCTCGGTGGCATCCTCGCCAGCCGGGCCGGCGCTACTGTCGCCGTCTCCGGCGACCTCCGCCTCAACGGTGCTCAGCTTGTGGATGGCGTGCGCAGTCTGGCAGCCGGCCTCTTGGAGCGCGGCGTCCGCCCGGGTGATGTCGTCGCCGTCGTCGGCTTCAACAGGTACGCACAAGGCTACTGCAGCTCACATCGCCTGCCTCTTTCATTTCTTCCCCCATTTCGCATTTACTAGTCAACCATCTGTTCTTGGCCCTCCACAAGTCAACCCTCCGCCCTCCAAAAAAGCCACGGACTTGCACACAGAGCAAACAGTATCCAAATTACTTGAAACGAATCTGAGAATGGAAATTGCATCAGTATCATCAACTTTTCATGTGATTATCTGTAGCATTGAGTACATGGAGCTGTTGCTGGCCATCCCTTACATCGGAGCAATCGTTGCCCCTCTCAACTACCGCTGGGTAAGACTGTAAGAGCCATTCTTCTTCTTCTAACTAAACAAATCAACAACTCCACACTACATCATACAGTATGATCTGAAATCTTCCAAATGCAATTGAACTCCAACTCGTATTGCTGCATGAGTGTTTGAAGCTGGCCTTTTGCCTGAATGTGTCATTCTGAAGAATGGAAAATAAAGAATGGCGTCGTCTTTCTTCTCGTCTAGAGCTCCGAGGAGGCGGCGCAGGCGCTGGAGCTTGTGCGGCCGTCGGCGTTCATCTTTGATGGTGCTTACAGCTCATGGGCACTCCGGTTGATGGAGAGGCAGAGCTTCTCATCCATCTGCCTTTACGTCACCATCGGGGATCCTGTCAACACCGGCCAAGGTGCAAACTGTAAGTATATATGCAGAAGATGGAGAGATACCTCTTCCTCTTTTCCTTTTCTGGATTGACCGCAAAATAGATCGTTACATGATCTAAGACCGTCGTTTTTCAGTTGTGTCAGTTGATCATGTCAAGAGGAGTTGCAGAGGAACCACGGAAATGGAGCCCGTGTCGGCTCCAAGGGATGTCGCTTTAATATGCTTCACATCTGGTAAAAGCTCCGGGCTGGTTCTTGGCTTCGATTTGTATTAAGCCTTTTACCGGCAGTGCTAAGGCTTTTCAGCCCTGCATTTTGACAACACATAGGTTGAATTGATGTTTGGTTCTTATTCAGGGACCACTGGACAGCCAAAGGGCGTAGCAATAAGCCATACATCTTTGATCATTCAATCTCTCGCAAAAATCGCCGTTGTCGGCTACGGTGAGGATGATGTATGCTTTCAGGATCCATGTACCACTGTAGTTATTGAAAATTGCATTAGCTTATCCAACTTCATGCACTGCTCGCTAGGGCGTCAAATGATGCTATTAAATTTCATGCTATTTGAGTGTAACTGACTTTTTATTTCACAAAATAATAATAGTTGTTATAATTATTGTATGCTTACAGGTCTACCTACATACAGCCCCTCTATGCCATATCGGAGGGATCTCTTCATGCTTGGCCATCCTGATGGCTGGAGGGTGCCATGTCCTGATACCTAAATTCGAAGCAAAATCAGCTATCAAAGCAATCCAAGAACACAAAGTGACTTGTTTCATCACCGTTCCATAATCATGGCTGACCTCCTGTCCTATGCTCGGTAACCGATAGTGCTAAAGTACAATCTAAAAGCCTAAGAACGCCCAATTTGTTGTTGACTTTCGGTACTTGATCAGGAAAGACAAGATATCAGGATGCGGGTCAGTAACTAAGATCCTCAATGGTGGCGGCGGGTTGTCGGATGAGTTGATAAATGGAGCTTCTCACTTATTTTTCAACGCTGCTATCTTTTCAGCTTATGGTATATGTTCTTACCATCAAATGCCACTTCACTTTATCTGCAGTTTCTTTAGAAATTAAAATTATATTCACAAGTAATCATTTTTATGCTTAACATCTCTTATCTGAGTACTGAACTTGTTTTTGTCAGGGATGACAGAGGCATGCTCATCGCTGACGTTCATGCGTATCAACAACCCAGAACTTCAAGAAGCCAAGGACCAGTTAAGCAAGCAATCTGAAGGTGTTTGTGTTGGAAAGCCATCACCTCATGTCGAGATAAGAATCGATAGAGATGAAAGTAACAGCACCTCTTCACAAATGGGGAAAATCTTGACAAGAGGCCTGCATACAATGGTTGGATACTGGGGGAACAATACGGTTGATACATCAGAATCTGTTAGGAATGGATGGCTTGACACCGGGGACACTGGATGGATAGATAGGACTGGTAAGCTATGGCTCATGGGGCGACAAAAAGGGCGCATAAAAAGCGGAGGGGAAAATGTTTACCCTGAAGAGGTGCTTATTGTTTTACTCGTGTGATGTGCTCTTCAATCTTCTCAAGCTGATATATTATGTGTTAGTTTCTTCATCTTTAAAAACAACCATGCCTAATGATCCAAGATCTCAAATATTTGCAGGTAGAGTTAGTGCTGTCACAACACTCAGGGGTGGCTACAGCTGTGGTTATCGGTGTACCGGATAGTCGCCTTGGGGAGAAAATTGTTGCTTGTGTTAGCATCAGAGATGACTGGAGATGGGTTGATGCAACAGCTGAGCACCAACGAGAAGGCATGGAAGTGTCTGCTCATATCCTTCAAGAGTATTGCAGGATAAAAAATATGAGCAGGTTAGCAGTCCCTCTTAAGTACCACATTTTGGAGTAGAATGCCCTCCTGCTTGAAATCAATCACCGGATCAGGTCTTAAACAGTGCAGAAAAATGCTATATATTAGTACATCTACATCTAAATTCCTACATTTATTTTCTGCAGAGAATACTCTCTAGGTTATTTCAGGCATGCAGATGATTTATTTAAACATTCTTGAAGCTTTTTTTAAAGGATTACGTGTGTTACTGCGTGTACACTGGCTTCTTTTTCTCCAGTAACTTGTCGTGATCCTCTTTGGGACAGATTCAAGGTGCCAAGATTATATTATCACTGGAGTAGGCCGTTCCCAGTGACCACCACAGGCAAAATTAAAAGAGAGAAGCTGAAGGCCGAGGTGTTGTCATGCATCCAACCGCGTAGCAGTTTGTAGCTTCAGTCCGTGTGGCTGACCAGAGATAATCTCGTCCGTCGCAATTGGCGAGGAAATAAGCGTAATTTTTATACTCATGACGAGACAATCAAATACCTCTTTTTCTAATGCAAATTTGCACGCTCTACATGGGCAGTCATCTAAATAATGACCAATTTGTATTCACCCTTGCCAATATTTTTGGTCATTGGTTGGACGAAATTTTAAATAGGTTCAAAACGCCAATCGGGTGGGGGCATATGCCTTATTATGGGCGCTCTCGCTGTGTAGAAATGATTTGGTCTTCGAGGACAAAAACACCTCTCTTTTGCAGGTTATTTTCTGCTGTGCATACTCGTTTCATACGTGGTCTACGCTACACCGAACAGAGTATCAACCGCTATGGTGTGTATGCGGTTGGAGCAAGTGGCCACAGAAGCCTTTACCCAACATGGGTGGCGGCATAATTTCTGGATTGCTGCACCACCTTCTTCGACATAGGCATAGTCTCGGTCCTATATGATCCTACTGTTGCTGATATGTCGTCTTTTTTATCTTTTTCCCGTTTGTTTTTGTTTGACGAGTTTACACGTAAGAGCATCTCTAGTAGACCCCGTAAAACGCCGACCCGCATAAGGGTTTTTCAGTTCGCGGAAAAGGGTCTATGCGGATGGGCGGCGAGTCGGAACTCAGACCCATAAGCGGCCCGTAAAAACATATTCGCTGAATATGCTCTTTTCTGAATTACTCTGTGGTCTTTCCGAAAATCTTCGCCAGCGTCGACCGCAAATCGAAGACGCCCAATAAGCGAATTTGACAGTGATTCCGACAAACGAGTTCAAATTCAAACAATGAAACACAGTTCGCACGCAAATAAAAGCTTAGTTTTGTAGGACAAATGCAAAAGGAGTTCTTGCAAAAGTGACGATCACGTCCGGCATCATGTTGGTCGATCTTCACTCCGTACCACCGAGTCCATCAAGGTCATCGTCGCCACCGAGTCCACCTCCGACGCTTGTTCCAACTCCGGCACCGAAATCATCGGCTGGTGCACTGAATGCGTCGGCGACATTGGTTCCAAACCCCGATGAGAAAACATCTCCGGCACTGTAACACGCATTGGCCGACGCAAGCATCCTCCTCTTCAAGATATCTCTTCTTACCATATCGTGTCATTCTTTGGTGAGGTCGTCCATATCATTGCGGTTCAATGTCATTGATCTTGTTCTCTTCGGCAAGCAACTTGGACATGGCTTTGTTTTCAATGGCACATGTTCTTCTCTCCTCAATGGCCGCTTTCCGCAGCCCCTTGTCCTTGAGCAATTGCAATTTTTCTTGCTTCTCTCTGAAGGAAATATGCCCTAGATGCAATAATAAAGTTGTTATTTTATATTTCCTTATTCATGATAAATGTTTATTACTCATGCTAGAATTGTATTGACCGGAAACCTTAATACATTTGTGAATACATAGACAAAACACTGAGTCCCTAGTGAGCCTCTACTTGACTAGCTCGTTGATCAAAGTGTTGAGAACGTAGCATGCAATTTCAAAAATATTCCTACGATCACGCAAGATCTATCTAGGAGATGCATAGAAACGAGAGGGGGAGAGTGTGTCCACGTACCCTCGTAGACCGAAAGCGGAAGCGTTAGGTTAACGCGGTTGATGTAGTCAAACGTCTTCACGATCCAACTGATCTTACTAACGAATGTACGCCACCTCTGTGTTCAGCACACGTTCAGCTTGATGACGTCCCTAGAACTCTTGATCCAGCAGAGGGTTGAGGGAGAGTTCCGTCAGCACGACGGCGTGGTGACGGTGATGGTGATGTGATCCGCGCAGGGCTTCACCTAAGCACTACGACGCTATGACCGGAGGAGTAAACTGTGGAAGGGGAACTGCACACGGCTAAGAGAAAAATTGATGTGCCTTTCGGGTGCCCCTGGCACCCGTATATAAAGGAGAGGGGGAGGAGGTGGCCGGCCAGGAGGAGGCGCACCAGGGGGGGGGGAGTCCTACTAGGACTACACTCCTAGTAGGATTCGCCCCCTTCCTTCGAATGGAGAGGGGAAAGGGGAAAGAGGGGAGAGGGAGAAGGAAAGGGGGAGGGGCACCCCTTGTCCAATTCGGATTGGGCAGGGGGGAGGCGCGCGCCACCTCTTGTGGCCTGCCTCCCTCTCTCCACTATGGCCCATGAGGCCCATTAACTTTCCCAGGGGGTTCCGATAGCCTCCCGGTACTCCGATAAATCCCTGAACCTCTTCGGAACCATTTAGGTGTCCATATATAACCTTCCAATATATCAATCTTTACCTCTCGACCATTTCGAGACTCCTCGTCATGTCCGTGATCTCATCCGGGACTCCGAACAAACTTCGGTCACCAAAACACATAACTCATAATACAAATCATCATCGAACGTTAAGCGTGCGGACCCTACGGGTTCGAGAACTATGTAGACATGACTGAGGCACATCTCTGGTCAATAACCAATAGCGGAACTAGGATGCTCATATTGGTTCATACATATTCTACAAAGATCTTTATCGGTCAAACCGCAATAACAACATACGTTATTCCTTTGTCATCGGTATGTTACTTGCCCGAGATTCGATCGTCGGTATCATCATACCTAGTTCAATCTCGTCACCGGCAAGTCTCTTTACTCATTCCGTAATGCATCATCCCGTAACTAGCTCATTTGTCACATTGCTTGCAAGGCTTATAGTGATGTGCATTACCGAGAGGCCCAGAGATACCTCTCCTATACTCGGAGTGACAAATCCTAATCTCGATCTATGCCTGCTACCTCTTGAGCATGCGTTGGTTTTCCCTTGAAGAGGAAAGGGTGATGCAGCAAAGTAGCGTAAGTATTTCCCTCAGTTTTTGAGAACCAAGGTATCAATCCAGTAGGAGACTACACGCAAATCGCCTAGTACCTGCACAAACAATCAAGAACCTTGCAACCAACGGATAAGGTGGTTGTCAATCCCTTCATGGCCACTTGCAAAAGTGAGATCTGATAAAGATAATAAGATAAATATTTTTGATATTTTTGTTGTATAGATTGGAAAATAAAGATTGCAAAATAAATAGTAAACTAGAATTGTAGATCGGAAACTTATATGATGTAAAGTAGACCGGGGGCCATAGGTTTCACTAGTGGCTTCTCTCAAGATAGCATATATTATGGTGGGTGAACAAATTACTGCCGAGAAATTGATAGAAAAGTGCATAGTTATGAGAATATCTAGGCATGATCATGAACATAGGCATCACGTCCATGTCAAGTAGACCAAAACGATTCTGCATCTACTACTATTACTCCACACATCGACCACTATCCAGCATGCATCTAGAGTATTGAGTTCATAAGAACGGAGTAACGCATTAGGCAAGATGACATGATGTAGAGGGATAAACTCAAGCAATATGATATAAACCCCATCTTTTTATCCTCGATGGCAACAATACAATACGTGTCGTTTCCCTTTACATCCTTTGGGATCGATTACCGCAAGATTGAACCCAAAGCTAAGCACTTCTCCCATTGCAAGAAAGATCAATCTAGTAGGCCAAACTAAACCGATAATTCGAAGACACTTGCAAAGATATCAAATCATGCATATAAGAATTCAGAGAAGAATCAAATATTGTTCATAGATAAACTTGACCATAAACCCACAATTCATCGGATCTCGACAAACACACCGCAAAAAGTATTACACCGAATAGATCTCCAAGAACATCAAGGAGAACTTTGTATTGAGAACCAAAGAGAGAGAAGAATCCATCTAGCTAATAACTATGGACCCGAAGGTCTGTGGTAAACTACTCACACATCATCAGAGAGGCTATGGTGTCGATGTAGAAGCTCCCCATGATCGAATCCCCCTCCGGCAGGTCGCTGGAAAAGTCCCCAAGATGGGATCTCACGGGTACAGAAGGTTGCGGCGGTGGAAAAGTGGTTTCGTGGCTCCCCTGGATGTTTTCAGGGTATAAGAGTATATATAGGCGAAAGAAGTAGGTCGGTGGAGCTACGAGGGGCCCACGAGGGTGGGGGGCGCGCCCTCCTGCCTCGTGGCTGCCTCATTGCGTCTCTGACTTCCACTCCAAGTCTCCTGGATTGCGTTTGTTCCAAGAAAGATCCTCACGAAGGTTTCGTTCCGTTTGGATTCCGTTTGATATTCCTTTTCCGCGAAACACTGAAATAGGCAAAAAAACAACAATTTTCACTGGGCCTTCGGTTAATAGGTTAGTCCCAAAAATAATATAAAAGAGCATATTAAAGCCCATTAAACATCCAAAACAGATAATATAATAGCATGGAACAATAAAAAATTATAGATACGTTGGAGACGTATCAATGCCAACCCAACAAACACCTTTGGAGACACCTGTAGAGCATCTTTATAATCACCCAGTTACGTTGTGACGTTTGATAGCACACAAGGTGTTCTTACGATATTCGGGAGTTGCATAATCTCATAGTTAGAGGAATATGTATAAGTCATGAAGAAAGCAATAGCAATAAAACTTAAAGATCATTATGCTAAGCTAACGGATGGGTCTTGTCCATCACATCATTGTCTAATGATGTGATCTCGTTCATCAAATGACAACACGTGTCTATGGTCAGGAAACATAACCATCTTTGATTAACGAGCTAGTCAAGTAGAGGCATACTAGGGACACTATGTTTTGTCTATGTATTCACACATGTACTAAGTTTCCAGTTAATACAATTCTAGCATGAATAATAAACATTTATCATGATATAAGGAAATATAAATAACAACTTTATTATTTCCTCTAGGGCATATTTCCTTCAGTCTCCCACTTGCACTAGAGTCAACAATCTAGATTACATAGTAATGATTATAACACCCATGGAGTCTTGGTGCTGATCATGTTGCTTGTGGAAGAGGCTTAGTCAACGGGTCTGCAACATTCAGATCCGTATGTGTTTTGCAAATATCTATGTCTCCCTCCTTGACTTGATCGTGAATGGAATTGAAGCATATCTTGATGTGTTGGTTCTGTTGTGAAATCTGGATTCCTTCGCCAAGGCAATTTCTCCAGTATTGTCACAAAATATTTTCATTGGACCCGATGCACTAGGTATTACACCTAGATCGGATATAAACTCTTTCATCCAGACTCCTTCATTTGTTGCTTCCGAAGCAGCTATGTACTCCACTTCACTCGTAGATCCCGCCACGACGCTCTACTTGAAACTGCACCAACTTACAGCTCCACCATTCAATATAAATACGTATCCGGTTTGCGACTTAGAGTCATCCGGATCAGTGGCAAAGCTTGCATCGACGTAACCATTTACGACAAGCTCTTTGTTACCTCCATAAACAGGAAACATATCCTTAATCCTTTTCAGGTATTTCAGGATGTTCTTGACCGCTGTCCAGTGATCCACTCTTGGATTACTTTGGTACCTCCCTTCTAAACTTATAGCAAGGCACACATCAGGTCTGGTACACAACATTGCATACATGATAGAACCTATGGCTGAGGCATAGGGAATGACTTTCATTTTCTCTCTATCTTCTGAAGTGGTCGGGCAGTGAGTCTGACTCAACTTCACACCTTGTAAGACATGCAAGAACCCTTTTTGGTGATCCATTTTGAACTTCTTCAAAACTTTATCAAGGTATGTGCTTTGTGAAAGTCCTATTAAGCGTCTTGATCTATCTCTATAGATCTTGATGCCCAATATATAAGCAACTTCACCGAGGTCTTTTTCATTGAAAAATTCTTATTCAAGTACCCTTTTATGCTATCCAGAAATTCTGTATTATTTCCAATTAATAATATGTCATCCACATATAATATTAGAAATGCTCTGAGCTCCCACTCACTTTCTTGTAAATACTGAGGCTTCTCCAAAAGTCTCATATAAAACCATATGCTTTGATCACACTATCAAAGCGTATATTCCAACTCCTAGAGGCTTGCACCAATCCATAAATGGATCGCTGGAGCTTGCACAATTTGTTAGCACCTTTAGGATCGACAAAACCTTGTAGTTGCATCATATACAACTCTTCTTTAAGATATCCATTAAGGAATGCAGTTTTGACATCCATTTGCCAAATTCCATAATCATAAAATGCGGCAATTGCTAACATGATTCGGACAGACTTAAGCATCGCTACGGGTGAGAACATCTCATCATAGTCAACTCTTTGAACTTGTCGAAAACCTTTCACAACAAGTCGAGCTTTGTAGACAGTAACATTACCGTCAGCGTCAGTCTTCTTCTTGAAGATCCATTTATTCTCTATGGCTTGCCGATCATCAGGCAAGTCAACCAAAGTCCACACTTTGTTTTCATACATGGATCCCATGTCAGATTTCATGGCCTCAAGCTATTTCGCAATCTGGGCACATCATCGCTTCCTCATAGTTCGTAGGTTCGTCATGGTCTAGTAGCATGACCTCCAGAACAGGATTACCGTACCACTCTGGTGCGGACCGTACTCTGGTTGACCTACAAGGTTTGGTAGTAACTTGATCTGAAGTTTCATGATCATCATCATTAGCTTCCTCACTAATTGGTGTAGGAATCACTGGAACTGATTTATGTGATGAACTACTTTTTAATTCGGGAGAAGGTACAATTACCTCATCAAGTTTTAATTTCCTCCCACTCACTTCTTTCGAGAGAAACTCCTTCTCTAGAAAGGATCCATTCTTAGCAATGAATATCTTGCCTTCGGATCTGTGATAGAAGGTGTACCCAACAGTTTCCTTTGGGTATCCTGTGAAGGCATATTTCTCTGATTTGGATTCGAGCTTATCAGGTTGAAGCTTTTTCACATAAGCATCGCAACCCCAAACTTTAAGAAGCGGCAGCTTAGGTTTCTTACTAAACCACAGTTCATATGGTGTCGTCTCAACGGATTTAGATGGTGCCCTATTTAATGTGAATGCAGTCATCTCTAAATCATAACCCCAAAACGATAGCGGTAAATCGTTAAGAGACATCATAGATCGCACCATATCAAATAAAGTACGGTTACGGCGTTCGGACACACCATTACATTGTGGTGTTCCAGGTGGCGTGAGTTGCAAAACTATTCCACATTGTTTCAAAGGAAGACCAAACTCATAACTCAAATATTCACCTCCACGATCAGATCGTAGAAAATTTATTTTCTTGTTACGATGATTTTCCACTTCACTCTGAAATTCTTTGAACTTTTCAAATGTTTCAGACTTATGTTTCATTAAGTAGATATACCCATATCTGCTTAAATCATCTGTGAAGGTCAGAAAATAATGATACCTGCCGCGAGCCTCAACACTCATCGGACCGCATACATCAGTATGTATTATTTCCAATAAGTCAATGGCTCGCTCCATTGTTCCGGAGAACGGAGTCTTAGTCATCTTGCCCATGAGGCATGGTTACATGAAGCATCAAGTGATTCATAATCAAGTGATTCCAAAAGCCCATCAGCATGGAGTTTCTTCATGCGCTTTACACCAATATGACCTAAACGGCAGTGCCACAAATAAGTTGCACTATCATTATTAACTTTAAATCTTTTGGCTTCAGTATTATGAATATGTGTATCACTATGATCGAGATTCAACAAAAATAGACCACTCATCAAGGGTGCATGACCATAAAAGATATTACTCGTATAAATAGAGCAACCATTATTCTCTGATTTAAATGAATAACCATCTCACAGCAAACAAGATCCAGATATAATGTCCATGCTCAACGCTGGCACCAAATAACAATTATTCAGGTCTAAAACTAATCCCGACGGTAGATGTACAGGTAGCGTGCCGACGATGATCACATCAACCTTGGAACCATTTCTAACGCGCATCGTCACCTCGTCCTTAGCCAATCTTTGTTTAATCTGTAGCCCCTGTTTCGAGTTGCAAATATGAGCAACAGAACCAGTATCAAATACCCAGGCGCTACTACGAGAATTAGTAAGGTACACATCAATAACATGTATATCAAATATACCTTTCACTTTGCCATTCTTCTTATCCGCCAAATACTTGGGGCAGTTCCGCTTCAAGTGACCAGTCCCTTTGCAGTAGAAGCACTTAGTTTCAGGCTTAGGTCCAGACTTGGGCTTCTTCCCTTGAGCAGCAACTTGCTTGCTGTTCTTCTTGAAGTTCCCCTTCTTCCCTTTGCCCTTTTTCTTGAAACTAGCAGTCTTGTTAACCATCAACACTTGATGCTCCTTCTTGATTTCTACCTCCGCAGCGTTTAGCATCGCGAAAAGCTCGGGAATAGTCTTTTCTATCCCTTGCATATTATAGTTCATCACGAAGCCTTTATAGCTTGGCGGCAGCGATTGAAGAACTTTGTCAATGACACTATCATCAGGAAGATTAAATCCCAACTGAGTCAAGTGGTTATGGTACCTAGACATTCTGAGTATGTGTTCACTGACAAAACTATTCTCCTCCATCTTGCAGCTATAGAACCTATTGGAGACTTCATATCTCTCAACTCGGGCATTTGCTTGAAATATTAACTTCAACTCCTGGAACATCTCATATGCTTCATGACGTTCAAAACGTATTTGAAGTCCCGACTCTAAGCCATAAAGCATGGCACACTGAACTATCGAGTAGTCATCAGCTTTAGTATGCCCGACATTCATAACATCCGGAATTGCTCCTGTAGCGGGTCTTGCACCTAGCGGTGCTTCCAGGACGTAATTCTTCTGTGCAACAATGAGGATAATACTCAAGTTACGGACCCAATCCGTGTAGTTGCTACCATCATCTTTCAACTTAGCTTTCTCTAGGAACGCATTAAAATTCAAGGAGCAGTAGCACGGGCCATTGTTCTACAACAACATAGATATGCAAAACTATCAGGACTAAGTTCATGATAAATTAAAGTTCAATTAATCATATTACTTAAGAACTCCCACTTAGATAGACATCCCTCTAGTCATCTAAATGATCACGTGATCCATATTAACTAAACCATGTCCGATCATCACGTGAGATGGAGTAGTTTTCAATGGTGAACATCACTTTGTTGATCATATCTACTATATGATTCACGTTCGACCTTTCGGTCTCAGTGTTCCAAGGACATATCTGCATATGCTAGGCTCGTCAAGTTTAACCCGAGTATTATGCACATGCTAAACTGGCTTGCACCCGTTGTATGTGAACGCAGAGCTTATCACACCCGATCATCACGTGGTGTCTCGGCACGACGAATTGTAGCAACAATGCATACTCAAGGAGAACACTTATACCTTGAAATTTAGTGAGGGATCATCTTATAATGCTACCGCCCTACTAAGCAAAATAAGATGCATAAAGTATAAACATCACATGCAATTAAAATATGTGATGTGATATGGCCATCATCATCTTGTGCCTTTGATCTCCATATCCAAAGCACCGTCATGATCTCCATCGTCACCGGCTTGACACCTTGATCTCCATCGTAGCTTCGTTGTCATCTCGCCAACTATTGCTTCTATGACTATCGCTACCGCTTAGTGATAAAGTAAAGCAATTACATGGTGATTGCATTTCATACAATAAAGCGACAACCATAAGGCTCCTGCCAGTTGACGATAACTTCTACAAAACATGATCATCTCATATAACAATTTATATCTCATCACGTCTTGAGCATATCGCATCACAACATGCCCTGCAAAAACAAGTTAGACGTCCTCTACTTTGTTGTTGCAAGTTTTACGTGGCTGCTACGGGCTTCTAGCAAGAACCGTTCTTACCTACACATCAAAACCACAATGATTTTTCATCAAGTGTGTTGTTTTAACATTCAACAAGGACCGGCCGTAGTCAAATTCGATTGAACTAAAGTTGGAGAAATAGACACCCGCCAGCCACCTGTGTGCAAAGCACGTCGGTAGAACCGGTCTCATGAATGTGGTCATGTAATGTTGGTCCGGGACGCTTCATCCAACAATACCGCCGAATCAAAATAAGATGTTGGTGGTAAGCAGTATGACTATTTTCGCCCACAACTCATTGTGTTCTACTCGTGCATATCATCTACACATAGACCTGGCTCCGGTGCCACTGTTGGGAACGTAGCATGCAATTTCAAAATTTTTCCTACGATCACGCAAGATCTATATAGGAGATGCATAGCAACGAGAGGGGGAGAGTGTGTCCATGTACCCTCGTAGACTGAAAGCGGAAGCGTTAGGTTAACACAGTTGATGTAGTCGAACGTCTTCACGATCCAACCAATCTTAGTACCGAACGTACGACACCTCCATGTTCAGCACACGTTCAGCTCGATGATTTCCCTCGAACTCTGGATCCAGCAGAGGGCCGAGGGAGAGTTCCGTCAGCACGACGGCATGGTGACGATGATGGTGATGTGATCCACGCAGGGCTTCGCTTAAGCACTACAACGCTATGACCGGAGGAGTAAACTGTGGAGGGGGCACCACACACGGCTAAGAGAACAATTGATGTGCCTTTGGGGTGCTCCCACCCCCGTATATAAAGGAGAGGGGGAGGAGGTGGCCGGCCAGGAGGAGGCACACCAAGGGGGGGGGGGAGTCCTACTAGGACTCCACTCCTAGTAGGATTCGACCCCCCTTCCTTCCAACGGAGACGGGAAAGGGGAAAGAGGGGAGAGGGAGAAGGAAAGGGGGGGGGGGCGCCCCCACCCCTTGTCCAATTCGGATTGGACAGGGGGGATGCGCGCGCCACCTCTTGTGGCCCGCCTCCCTCTCTCCACTATGGCTCATGAGGCCCATTAACTTTCCTAGGGGGTTCCGATAGCCTGCCGGTACTCTGATAAATCCCCGAACCTCTTCGGAACCATTCTTGTGTCCGTATATAACCTTCCAATATATCAATATTTACCTCTCGACCATTTCGAGACTCCTCGTCATGTCTGTGATCTCATCCGGGACTCCGAACAAACTTCGGTCACCAAAACACATAACTCCTAATGCAAATCGTCATCAAACGTTAAGCGTGCGGACCCTACGGGTTCGAGAACTATGTAGACATGACCGAGACACATCTTCGGTCAATAACCAATAGCAGAACCTAGATGCTCATATTGGTTCCTACATATTCTACGAAGATATTTATCGGTCAAACCGCAATAACAACATACGTTATTCCCTTTGTCATCGGTATGTTACTTGCCCGAGATTCGATCATCAGTATCATCATACGTAGTTCAATCTCGTTACTGGCAAGTCTCTTTACTCGTTCCGTAGTGCATCCTCCCGTAACTATCTCATTTGTCACATTGCTTGCAAGGCTTATAGTGATGTGCATTACCGAGAGGGCCCAGAGATACCTCTCCGATACTCGGAGTGACAAATCCTAATATCGATCTATGCCAACCCAACAAACATCTTCGGAGGCACATGTAGAGCACCTTTATAATCACCCAGTTACGTTGTGACATTTGATAGCACACAAGGTGTTCTTCCGGTATTCGGGAGTTGCATAATCTCATAGTTAGAGGAATATGTATAAGTCATGAATAAAGCAATAGCAATAAAACTTAACGATCATTATGCTAAGCTAACGGATGGGTCTTGTCCATCACATCATTGTCTAATGATGTGATCCCGTTCATCAAATGACAACACATGTCTATGGTCAGGAAACATAACCATCTTTGATTAACGAGCTAGTCAAGTAGACACATACTAGGGACACTCTGTTTGTGTATGTATTCACACATGTACTAATTTTCCGGTTAGTACAATTCTAGCATGAATAATAAACATTTATCATGATATAAGGAAATATAAATAACAACTTTATTATTGCCTCTAGGGCATATTTCCTTCACAAAGATGGTTAAGGTTTCCATGGAAATGAGTTGTCATTTCATAAACGGGATCACATCATTAGCAGAATGATGTGATGGACAAGACCCATCCGTTAGCTTAGCATGTTGACCGTTCAATTATATTGCTATTGCTTTCATGTATGTCAAATACATATTCCTTTGACTATGAGATCATGCAACTCCCGGATACCGGAGGAATGCCTTGTGTGCTATCAAACGTCACAACATAACTGGGTGATTATAGAGATGCTCTACAGGTATCTCTGAAGGTGTCTTGTTGGTTTGGCGTGAATCGATATTAGGATTTGTCACTCCGAGTATCAGAGAGGTATCTCTGGGGCCTCTCGGTAATGCACATCGTAAGAAGCCTTGCAAGCAAAGTGACTAATGAGTTAGTTGCGGGATGATGCGTTATGCAACGAGTAAAGAAACTTGCCGGTAACGAGATTGAGCTAGGTATGAAGATACCGGCGATCGAATGTCGGGCAAGTAACATACCGATGACAAAGGGAATAACGTATATTGTCATAAGGTTCGACCGATAAACATCTTCGTAGAATATGTAGGAGCTAACATGGGAATCTAGGTTCCTCTATTGGTTATTGACTAGAGAGGTGTCTCGGTCATGTCTACATAGTTCTCGAACCAGTAGGCTCCGCACGCTTAACGTTCGTTGACGATATAGTACTGTATGAGTTATGTATGTTGGTGACCGAATGTTATTCGGAGTCCTGGATGAGGTCATGGATATGACGAGGAGCTCTGGAATGGTCCGTAGGTGAAGATTGATATATAGGATGATATGGTTTGGCCAAGGGGTGAAGCCCATGGGGCTTTAGGTCGGTGCAAAAGGAGTTTTGCGGAGGCCAGGGGGCCAAACGCCGGAGACCCTGGCGTCTAGCCCTGGTCCAGACACCGAGGCCCATGGCGTCTAGGCCAGACGCCAAGGACTGTGGCGTTTGGCCTTGGAAGTCCAGAAGGACTCTTCCTTGCGGGCAAAGCCAAATTTGAGGAGGCTTTTACTACAAGTTTCGAGCCCAAGGCTCAACATATAAATAGAGGGGCAGGACTAGCACCTAGAACACATCAAGAAACACCAAGCCGCGTGCCAGCAACCCCGTCCCTCTAGTTTATCCTCGGTCATAGTTTCCGTTGTGCTTGGCGAAGCCCTGCGGAGATTGTTCTTCACCAACACCGTCACCACGCCGTCGTGCTGCCAGAACTCATCTACTACTTCGCCCCTCTTGCTGGATCAAGAAGGCAAGGACGTCATCGAGCTGAACATGGAGGTTCCGTACGTTCGACACTTGATCAGGACAGATTGTGAAGGTGTATGACTACATCAACCGTGTTGATAAACGCTTTCGCTTTGCGATCTTCAAGGGTATGAAGATGCTCTCCCCCTCACGTTGCTATGCATCTCCAAGATAGATCTTGCGTGAGTGTAGGAAATTTTTGAAATTGCATGCTACGTTTCCCAACAGTGGCATCCGAGCCAGGTCTATGCGTAGATGATATGCACGAGTAGAACACAAAGAGTTATGGGCGGTGATCGTCATACTGCTTACCACCAATGTCTTATTTTGATTCGGCGGTATTGTTGGATGAAGCGGCCTTTACCAACCTTACATGACCATGTTCATGAGACCGGTTCCACCGACAGACATGCAACTAGTTTTGCATAAAGGTGGCTGGCGGGTGTCTGTTTCTCCAACTTTAGTTGAATCGAATTTGACTGCGGCCGGTCCTTGTTGAAGGTTAAAACAATAAACTTGATAAATCAACGTTGTGGTTTTGATGCGTAGGTAAGAACGGTTCTTGCTAGAAGCCCGTAGCAGCCACGTAAAACTTGCAACAACAAAGTAGAGGACGTCTAACTTGTTTTTGCAGGGCATGTTGTGATGTGATATGGTCAAGACATGATGTGATATACATTATTGTATGAGATGATCATGTTTTGAAAAAGTTACTGGCAACCGGCAAGAGCCTTTTGGTTGTCTCTTTATTGTATGAAATGCAAACGCCATGTAATTGCTTTACTTTATCACTATGCGTTAGCGATAGTTGTAGTAGCAATAGTTGGCGAGACAACCACGACGCTACGATGGAGATCAAGGTGTCAAGCCAGTGACGATGGATATCATGACGATGCTTTGGAGATGGAGATCAAAAGCATAAGATGATGATGGCCATATCATGTCACATATTTTGATTGCATGTGATGTTTATCTTTTATGCATCTTATTTTTCTTAGTACGGCGGTAGCATTATAAGATGACCCCTTACTAAAATTTTAAGGTATAAGTGTTCTCCCTGAGTATGCACCGTTGCGACAGTTCATCGTGCTGAGACACCACGTGATGATTGGGTGTGATAAGCTCTACGTTCACATACAACGGGTGCAAGATAGTTTTGCACATGCGGAATACTCGGGTTAAACTTGACGAGCCTAGCATGTACAGACATGGCCTTGGAACACTGGAGACCGAAAGGTCGAACGTGAATCATATAGTAGATATGATCAACATAGAGATGTTCACCATTGGAGACTACTCCATCTCACGTGATGATCGGACATGGTTTAGTTGATTTGGATCACGTAATCATTTAGATGACTTGAGGGATGTCTATCTAAGTGGGAGTTCTTAAGTAATATGATTAATTGAACTTAATTTATCTTGAACTTAGTCCTGATAGTATTTGCATATCTATGTTGTAGATCAATAGCTCGCGTATAGCTCCCCTGTTTTATTTTTGATATGTTCCTAGAGAAAACTAAGTTGAAAGATGATAGTAGCAATGATGTGGACTGGGTCCGTGATCTGAGGATTATCATCATCGCTGCATAGAAGAATTATGTCATTGATGCACCGCTAGGTGACAGACCTATTGCAGGAGCAGATGCAGACGTTATGAACATTTGACAAGCTCGGTATGATGACTACTTGATAGTTTAGTGCACCATGCTTTACGACTTAGAACCGGGACTTCAAAAATGTTTTGAACACCATGGAGCATATGAGATGTTCCAAGAGCTGAAAATGATATTTCAGACTCATGTCCGTGTTAAGAAGTATGAGACCTCTGACAAAGTACTTTGCCTACAAAATGGAGGAGAATAGCTCAGCCAGTGAGCATGTGCTCAGAATGTCTGGGTACTACAATAGCTTGAATCAAGTGGGAGTTAATCTTCCAGATAAGATAGTGATTGACAAAGTTCTCTAGCCACTATCACCAAGTTACTAGAACTTTGTGATGAACTATAATATGCAAGCGATGATGAAAACGATTCCCAAGCTCTTTGCGATGCTGAAATTGGCGAAGGTAGAAATCAAGAAAGAATATCAAGTGTTGATGATTAACAAGACCACTAGTTTCAAGAAAATGGTCAAGGGAAAGAAAGGGAACTTCAAGAAGAATGGCAAGCAAGTTGTCACTCTCGGGAAGAAGCCCAAAGCTGGACCCAAGCCTAAAATTGAGTGCTTCTACTGCAAAGGAAATGGTCACTAGAAGCGGAACTGCCCCAAAAACTTGGCGGATAAGAAGGATGGCAAAGTGAAAAAAGGTATATTTGATATACATGCTATTGATGTATACTTTACTAGTGTTCATAGTAGCCCATGGGTATTTGATACCAGTTCAGTTGCTAAGATTTGTAACTCGAAACAAGAGTTGCAAAATGAACATATACTAGTTAAGGGCGAGGTGACGATGTGTGTTGGAAGTGATTCCAAGGTTGATAAGATCACCATCGCACACTCCCTTTACCTTCGGGATTAGTGTTGAACCTAAAATAAATGTTATTTGGTGTTTGCGTTGAGCATGAATATGATTGGATCATGTTTATAGCAATACGGTTATTCATTTAAGTCAAAGAATAATTGTTATTCTGTTTACATGAATAAAACCTTCTATGGTCATACACTCAATATAAATGGTTTATGGAATCTCGATCGTAGTGATACACATATTCATAATATTGATGCCAAAAGATGCAAAGGTGATAATGATAGTGCAACATATTTGTGGTACTGCCATTTAGGTCATATTGGTGTAAAGCGCATGAAGAAACTCCATGCGGATGGACTTATGGAATCACTTGATTATGAATCATTTGATGCTTGCGAACCATGCCTCATGGGCAAGATGACTAAGACTCCATTCTCCGGAACAATGGAGCGAGCCGCTGACTTATTGGAAATAATACATACCGATGTATGCGGTCCGATGAGTGTTGAGGCTCATGGCGGTATCAAGTTATTTTCTGACCTTCACAAATGATTTGAGCAGATATGGGTATATCTACTTGATGAAACACAAGTTTGAAACATTTGAAAAGTTCAAAGAATTTCAACTGAAGTGGAGAATCATCGTAACAATAAAATAAAAGTTTCTACGATCTGTTCGCGGAGGCAAATATTTGAGTTACAAGTTTGGAAACCTAAGCTGTCGTTTCTTAAAGTTTGGGGTTGCGATGCTTATGTGAAAAAGTTTCAGCCCGATAAGCTCGAACCCAAATCGGAGAAGTGCATCTTCATAGGATACCCAAATGAAACTGTTGGGTACATGCTACCTCTTGAGCACTTCATTGGTTTTCCCTTGAAGAGGAAAGGGTGATGCAGCAGAGTAGCGCAAGTATTTCCCTCAGTTTTTGAGAACCAAGGTATCAATCTAGTAGGAGGCCACGTTCAAGTCCCTTGCACCTACACAAACAAATAAGAACCTTGCAACCAATGCGATAAAGGGGTTGTCAATCCCTTCATGGCCACTTGCAAAAGTGAGATCTGATAGAGATGATAAGATAATATTTTTGGTATTTTTATGATAAAGATTAAAAGTAAAGAAAGCAAAATAAACAAGGAAAGAAATAGCTTGTTGACGGGAAATTAATATGATGGAAAATAGACCCGGGGGCCATAGGTTTCACTAGTGGCTTCTCTCAAGATAGCATAAGTATTACGGTGGGTGAACAAATTACTGTCGAGCAATTGATAGAATTGAGCATAATTATGAGAATATCTAGGTATGATCATGTATATAGGCATCACGTCCATGACAAGTAGACCGACTCCTGCCCGCATCTACTACTATTACTCCACACATCGACAGCTATCCAGCATGCATCTAGAGTATTAAGTTCATAAGAACGGAGTAATGCTTTAAGCAAGATGACACGATGTAGAGGGATAAACTCATGCAATATGATATAAACCCCATCTTTTTATCCTCGATGGCAACAATACAATACGTGTCGTTTCCCCTACTGTCACTGGGATCGAGCACCGCAAGATTGAACCCAGAGCTAAGAACTTCTCCCATTGCAAGAAAGATCAATCTAGTAGGCCAAACCAAACTGATAATTCGATGAGACTTGCAAAGATAACCAATCATACATAAAAGAATTCAGAGAAGATTCAAATACTGTTCATGGATAATCTTGATCATAAACCCACAATTCATCGGATCTCGACAAACACATCGCAAAAGAAGATTGCATCGAATAGATCTCCAAGAGAATCAAGGAGAACTTTGTATTGAGATCCAAAGAGAGAGAAGAAGCCATCTAGCTAATAACTATGGACCCGAAGGTCTGAGGTAAACTACTCACACATCATCAGAGAGGCTATGGTGTTGATATAGAAGCCCTCCGTGATCAATGCCCCTCCGTGAATAGGAAAAAGGCCCCAAGATGGGATCTCGCGGTCTGTAAGGTTGCGGCGGTGGAATTAGGTTTTCATGGTGCTCCTCGATGGTTTCGGGGTACGTAGGTATATATAGGAGGAAGAAGTAGGTCGGTGGAGCCACGAGGGGCCCACGAGGGTGGAGGGCGCGCCCGGGGGGGTAGGCGTGCCCCCTGCCTCGTGGCTTCCTCGTTGGTTGCTTGACGTCCACTCCAAGTCCTCTGGATCACGTTTGTTCCAAAAATCACGCTCCCGAAGGTTTCATTCCGTTTGGACTCCGTTTGATATTATTTTTCTGCGAAACACTTAAATAGGCAAAAAAACAGCAATTTGGGCTGGGCTTTCGGTTAATAGGTTAGTCCCAAAAATAATATAAAAGTGTATAATAAAGCCCATTGAACATCCAAAACAGATAATATAATAGCATGGAACAATCAAAAATTATAGATACGTTGGAGACGTATCAAGCATCCGCAAGCTTAATTCCTGCTCGTCCTCGAGTAGGTAAATGATAAAAACAGAATTTTTGATGTGGAATGCTTCTTAGCATAATTTTCAAGTAATTCTTCTTATTGTGGCATGAATATTTAGATCCGAAAGATTCAAGATAAAAGTTTAATGTTGACATAAAACAATAATAGTTCAAACATGCTAACCAAGCAATTATGTCTTATGAAAATAACATAGCCAAAGAAAGCTTATCCCTACAAAATCATATAGTTAGGCCATGCTTCAATTTCACGTCACAAAACGTTCTCATCATGCATAACCCCGATGACAAGCCGGGCAATTGGTTCATACTTTTTAACGCGCTTCATCCTTTTCAACCCTTACGCAATACATGAGCGCAAGCCTTGGATATAGCACTATGGGTGGAATAAAGTATAATGATGGGGTTATGTGAGAAGACAAAAAGGTAGAAAGTCTCACATTGACGCGGCTAATCAATAGGCTATGGAGATGCCTATCAATTGATGTCAATGAGAGGAGTAGGGATTGCCATGCAACGGATGCACTAGAGCTATAAATGTATGAAAGCTCAACAAAAGAAACTAAGTGGGTGTGCATCCAACTTGCTTGCTCACGAAGACCTAGGGCATTTTGAGGAAGCCCATCATTGGAATATACAAGACAAGTTCTATAATGAAAAATTCCCACTAGTATATGAAAGTGACAACATAGGAGACTCTCTATCATGAAGATTACGGTGCTACTTTGAAGCACAAGTGTGGAAAAAGGATAGTAACATTGTCCCTTCTCTCTTTTTCTCTCATTTTTTCTTTTTTTCTTTTTTTTCTTTCTCTTTTTTTTCTTGGGCCTTTTTTTTTCTTTGGCCTCTTTTTATTTTGATTTTTTATTTAGTCCGGACTCTCATCCCGACTTGTGGGGGAATCATAGTCTCCATCATCCTTTCCTCACATGGGACAATGCTCTAATAATGATGATCATCACACTTTTATTACTTACAACTCAAGAATTACAACTCAATACTTAGAACAAAATATGACTCTATGTGAATGCCTCCGACAGTGTACCGGGATATGCAATGAACCAAGAGTGACATGTATGAAAAATTATGAATGGTGGCTTTGCCACAAATACGATGTCAACTACATGATCATGCAAAGCAATATGATAATGATGGAGCGTGTCATAATAAACGGAATGGTGGAAAGTTGCATGGCAATATATCTCAGAATGGCTATGGAAATGCCATGATAGGTAGGTATGGTGGCTGTTTTGATGAAGATATAAGGATGTTTGTGTGTGATAGAGCATATCATATCACGGGGTTTGGATGCACCGGCGAAGTTTGCACCAACTCTCAAGGCGAGAAAGGGCAATGCACGGTACCGTAGAGGCTAGAAAATTGTGGAAGTTTGAGAGTGCGTATAATCCATGGACTCACATTAGTCATAAAGAACTCATATACTTATTGCAAAAGTTTATTAGCCCTCGAAGCATAGTACTACTACGCATGCCCCTAGAGGGATAGATTGGTAGGAAAAGACCATCGCTCGTCCCCGACCGCCACTCATAAGGAAAGCAATAAAAGAACACCTTATTTGTCAAAATTGTCACACAACTTTTACCATACGTGCATGCTACGGGACTTGCCAACCTTAACACAAGTATTTCTCAATTTCACAATTACTCAACTAGCACACTCTAATATTACCACCTTTATATCTCAAAACACTTATCAAGTATCAAACTTCTCATGATATTCAATGAACTCAATATGGAAGTTTTTATTATGCTCATCTTGGATGCCTATCACATTCGGATTAATTTCACAATTAAAGCAAATTAACAGGCTGTTTAAGACTCTCGAAATAATATAAGTGAAGCATGAGAGATCAATAATTTCTATAAAATAAAACCACCACCGTGCTCTAAAAGATATAAGTGAAGCACTAGAGCAAAAACTATATAGCTCAAAAGATATAAGTGAAGCACATAGGGTATTCTAACAAATTCCAAATCATGTGTGTGTCTCTCAAAAGGTGTGTACAGAGAGGATGATTGTGATAAACTAAAAAGCAAAGACTCAAATCATACAAGATGCTCCAATTAAAACACATATCATGTGGTGAATAAAAATATAGCCCCAAGTAAAGTTACCGATAGATGAAGACAAAAGAGGGGATGCCTTCCGGGGCATCCCCAAGCTTAGGCTTTTGGTTGTACTTGAATTTTACCTTGGGGTGCCTTGGGCATACCCAAGATTAGGCTCTTGTCAATCCTTGTTCCATAATCCATCAAATCTTTACCCAAAACTTGAAAACTTCACAACACAAAACTTAAGAGAAAATATCGTGAGCTCTGTTAGCGAAAGGAAACAAAACACCACTTCAAGGTAATGTAATGAACTCATTATTTATTTATATTGGTGTTAAATCTACTGTATTCCAACTTTTCTATGGTTCATAAACTCCATTACTAGTCATAGATTCATCAAAATAAGCAAACAACACGCGAAAAACAGAATCTGTCAAAAACAGAACAGTCTGTAGTAATCTGTAACTAACGCAAACTTATGGAAATTCTAAAATAAATTTCTGGACGTGAGTAATTTATCTATTTATCATCTGCAAAAAGAATCAACTAAATATCACTCTCCAATAAAACGTTGTAGCTAATCTCGTGAGCGCTAAAGTTTCTGTTTTTTACAGCAAGATTGCAAAGACTTTCCCAAGTCTTCCCAAAGGTTTACTTGGCACAAACACTAACTAAAACACAAAACCACATCTAAACAGAAGCTGGATGGATTATTTATTCCTAAACAGAACCAAAAAGCAAAAAAACTAAAATAAAATTGGGTTGCCTCCCAAGAAGCACTATCGTTTAAAGCCCCTAGCTAGGCATAAAAGAGAGGATAGATCTAGGTATTGCCATCTTTGGTGTTGGGAAAGAAAAGAGAAAAAATATTATCTATAACATATATCTTTCTATTTTGATAAAGCAAGTGGCCATTAATGGTGGAATAAATATTAAGCACGATACAGAAATTTGCATCTAAGCCGTGACGCCCCCGATTCAATCGTACACTAATCATGCACGCAAACGTGTACGATCAAGATCAGGGACTCACGGAAAGATATCACAACACAACTCTAAAACATAAATAAGTAATACAAGCATCATAATACAAGCCAGGTGCCTCGAGGGCTCGAATACAAGAGCTCGATCATAGACGAGTCAGCGGAAGCAACAATATCTGAGTACAGACATAATTTAATCAAGTTTGCCTTAGGACGGCTAGCACAAATCGGGATCTGAGATCAAAAGAGGCGCATGCCTCTGCCCGATCCTCCTAAACTACTCCTCGGTCATCGCCGGCGGGCTACACGTAGTAGTAGGCACCTCTAGTGTAGTAGGAGTCGCCGTCGTGATGGCGTCTGGCTCCTGAGCTCGGCATCTGGTTGCGACAACCAGGTAGAAGGGAAGGGGAAAAAGGGGAGAAAAGCAACCGTGAGTACTCATCCAAAGTACTACTTAAGCAAGGAGCTACACTACATATGCATGGGTATATGTGTAAAGGGCCATATCGGTGGACCGAACTGCAGAATGCCGTAATAGGAGGGGATAACTAATCCTGTCGAAGACTACGCTACAGCAGCCTCCGTCTTCTGACATGTAGAAGAGAGTAGACTGAAGTCCTCCAAGTAGCATCGTATAGCATACTCCTACCCGGCAATCCTCTCCTCGTAGCCCTGTTAGAGAGCGATCACCGAGTTGTATCTGGCACTTGGAAGGGTGTGTTTTATTAAGTATCCGGTTCTAGTTGTCATAAGGTCAAGGTACAACTCCAAGTCGTCCTGTTAACGAAATCACGGCTATTCGAATAGATTAACTTCCCTGCAGGGGTGCACCACATAACTCAACACGCTTGATCCCATTTGGCGGACACACTTTTACGGGTCATGCCCGGCGGAACATCAACACGTCGCAGCCCCACCTAGGCCAACAGAGAGGTCAGCACGCCGGTCTAAACCTAAGCGCACAGGGGTCTGGGCCCATTGCCCTTAGCACACCTGCACGTTGCGAGCGCGGCCAGAAGCAGAACTAGCCCCCTTAATACGAGAGCAGGCTTACGTTCCAATCCGGGGCGCGCCGCTCAGTCGCTGACGTCACGAAGGCTTCGGCTGATGCCACGACACCGAGTGCCCATATCTTTCCCACGTAGTTGGTTAGTGCGTATAGACCAAATGGCCAGACTCAGATCAAATACCAAGATCTCGTTAAGCGTGTTAATGATGTAACCGCGGACACCAACCAGGGCCAGGCCCACCTCTCACCTAGGCGGTCTCAACCTGCCCTGTCGCTCCGCCACAAAGATCCACACAGAGGTCCGTTGGCACAAAGGTCCTTTCAGACCCCAATCCATGAATCACTCGCGGGTGCTCCACGAGCCGACCCGACTTTAGTCACCACATGTATCATGTATAAAGTATATAGTATATACCCATGACCACCTCCCGAGTGATCACGACCCGATAGTATAGCATGGCAGACGGACAAGAATGTAGAGCCACAGATGGAACACTAGCATCCTATACTAAGCATGTAGGATTGCACGTAAAGGTAACAACAGTAGTAGGAAGGACAGGCTATGCATCAGAATAGGATTAACGGAAAGCAGTAACATGCTACACTACTCTAATGCAAGCAGTAGAGAGTAGAATAGGCGATATCTGGTGATCAAAGGGGGGGCTTGCCTGGTTGCTTTGGCAAGAAGGAGGGTCGTCAACACCGTAGTCGAACTGGGGGTTGCCGGCAGTCTCGGGGTCTACAGGAAAGAAGTAACGGAAGGGGAACACAATAAATAATAGAATAATCAAAGCATCGCAAAGCGTAACATGGCAATACGGGTGCTAGAGGTGACCTAACGCAGTAGGAGGTGATACCGGCGAAGGGGGGAAACATCCGGGAAAGTATCTCCGGAGTTTCGCACTTTGGACAAATGAACTGGAGGGGAAAGTTGCGTGTTTGCTATTCTAGGGATGTGTGCCAGACAAACGGGCTGCGTATCCGGATTCGTCTCATCGTTCTGAGCAACTTTCATGTACAAATTTTTTCTATCCGAGCTACGGTTTATTTTATATTGATTTAAAAAGATTTAATCATTTTTAATATTTATTCAATTATTTTAATTCAACATTGTTGACTGGTCAAACTGACGTGTGGGTCCAATGGGACCCACCTGTCATACTCTGTTTAGGTTAATTAGGGTTTAGTTAAACTAATTACTGTTTAATTAAACTAACAAGTTAATAATATTAATTAAATATGATTAATTAACTTAATTAACTAATTTTATTAATTAATATTAATATTATTATTATTATTAAAAACGTTCTAGGGACGGGCCCCGGTTGTAAGTGACTCAATCAGGTGGGGGTTTAGCTTAGTGGGGTGGGGGTTAATTAGCCCCAATTAAGCGGAAGGGGCCTTGGGAGTGGCCGAGCAGGCGGCGGAGGCTGAGGCGGTGCAGCCATTGGTGGCCTCGAGGCGGGAGGCAGACAGAGGCCTTGAGCGCAGCGCGCCGCGCTGGCGCGTCGAGGAGCTGCGTGCACGGCCGGTGCGTTCGAAGCGCTGACCATGGCGGGAGCCTGGCGGCCCGGCCAGCCTGTGGCTGGGCGAGGCTGGCGTGGCGTGCGTGCACGGGAAGCGGGTAAGCGCGCCGGCGCGGCAAGAGGCGGAGAACGACGAGTGCGCCGGCCGGGAGAGGAGGAAAAGGCGGCGGCTCACGGCGGGGTGTAGGGTCCAGGGCAGTGGTGCTCATGGTGGAGGACGTAGACGACGGCGGCGTGGAGGAGGCAGGCCGGCGGGGAGGTCCTCCAGGGGAGTGGCGATGCGGCGTCGACGAGGTGGCGCCGGGGACGGCGAGCAGCGTCGGGGCGCGTCGGGGAGGAGGCGAGGCGGTGAGGCGGCGGGGGTGGCGCCAACGGGGACCAGGTCGGCGACGGCGACGAGGAGGGGGGCATTTTCCCGATCGGATCGGGGAGCAGAGGAGGAGTGGGACGAGGGAGAGGGAGTGGGGGCGAGTGGGAGCAAGGGGATCGGGAGGAGTGGGGGGAGTCTAGGGTTTGCGGGGGGTTGGACCGGGGTATGTAGGCCGGGGTAGTGGGTGGGCCGGCCTGCTAGTGGCCACGTGGGCCAAACGGCCCAGGGAGGGTTCTTCTCCTTTTTGTTTTATTGTTAGTTTTTTTTAGTTAACCTTTTCTGTTTTATTAGTTACTACTGTTTTGTATTTAGTTTAGGTACTAAATGATTTTAGTTAAATTTGCAAAGTATCACATAAATTCTAGGCAATAATTTTGGCTATTCCAACAAGTCTCAAATATTTTTTTTGATAGTTTACATTTTTAATTAAATTAGATTGTTTCAACAAAAAGCTTATCGGTCAGTTGTAAAATGTTAGGGGCACTTATAGATTTTGAAAAAGTTTAATTCTTACATGAAAATTAGCTAGTGAATATTTGCAGCCCAACCTAAATTTTTATTTTACCTTTTGAAACTTTTAAATTTTCAAGTTGCATTTGAATTTGAATTTGATCTGGTTTTCAATAAGAGTCGGTTACGCTTAAGAAAAAGGGGTGACATGGCATCATTTGCCAGGGTTTACTGTAGCTTGATTATCCGGGCATCACATAAGCTAGCTTTCATCTCTTTGATAATTTCGTTTTGGTAAAAGCAAACAAGAGAGGTGGATTCAACTTTCTCACTCATAGGGTGCCCAAATAAAGTTTTCATCTTTCCATAGGTATCTATGGGATCCCCTTCAAGAAAACCCTCTTCAAAAATAGAATCTAAAACTTGCTTGAACGAAGCGGGCAACCCAACATAAAAGCTTTTTAGGTATACCTCAATTTGATATTGGGGCACATAGCTAGCTCGGATCCTCAAAAGCCTATCCCAAGCATCTTTCAAAGACTCATCAAGTAAATAACAAAAAATTCCGGGATCATCTTCATCAAAATTATTCAAATCCTCATTGACAACCCCGGCAGGCCTTTCCATAGCATCATTATTTATGAGCTTAGAGAGGACAGAGGGGCTATCCAAAGTATTAAAACCATGGAAAGAGCCCTTGGCCCTTTTTGATTCGGCCATGGCACAAGAGGGGCAAGCGAAAAAGAAGCGAACGGAAAGAGAGGGCGAATAAAACGGCAAGGGTGAAGTGGGAGAGAGGAAAACGAGAGGCAAATGACAAATAATGTAATGCGAGGGATAAGAGTTTGTGATGGGTACTTGGTATGTCTTGACTTGTGCGTACTCCCCGACAACGGCGCCAGAAATCCTTCTTGCTACCTCTTGAGCAATGCGTTGGTTTTCCCTTGAAGAGGAAAGGGTGATGCAGCAAAGTAGCGTAAGTATTTCCCTCAGTTTTTGAGAACCAAGGTATCAATCCAGTAGCAGGCCACGCTCAAGTCCCTTGCACCTACACAAACAAATAAGAACCGTGCAACCAACGCGATAAAGGGGTTGTCAATCTCTTCACGGCCACTTGCAAAAGTGAGATCTGATAGAGATGATACGATAATATTTTTGGTATTTTTATGATAAAGATTAAAAGTAAAGAAAGCAAAATAAACGAGGAAAGAAATAGCTGGTTGACGAGAAATTAATATGATGGAAAATAGACCCGGGGGCCATAGGTTTAACTAGTGGCTTCTCTCAAGATAGCATAAGTATTACGGTGGGTGAACAAATTACTGTTGAGCAATTGATAGAATTGAGCATAATTATGAGAATATCTAGGTATGATCATGTATATAGGCACCACGTCCGTGACAAGTAGACCGACTCCTTTTGCATCTACTACTATTACTCCACACATCGACCTCTATCCAGCATGCATCTAGAGTATTAAGTTCATAAGAACGGAGTAACGCTTTAAGCAAGATGACATGATGTAGAGGGATAAACTCATGCAATATGATATGAACCCCATCTTTTTAGCCTCGATGGCAACAATACAATACGTGTCGTTTCCCCATCACATCCTTTGGGATCGAGCACCGCAAGATTGAACCCAAAGCTAAGCACTTCTCCCATTGCAAGAAAGATCAATCTAGTAGGCCAAACCAAACTGATAATTCGAAGAGACTTGCAAAGATAACCAATCATACATAAAAGAATTCAGAGAAGATTCAAATATTGTTCATAGATAATCCTGATCATAAACCCACAATTCATCGGACCTCGACAAACACACCGCAAAAGAAGATTACATCGAATAGATCTCCAAGAGAATCGAGGAGAACTTTGTATTGAGATCCAAAGAGAGAGAAGAAGCCATCTAGCTAATAACTATGGACCCGAAGGTCTGAGGTAAACTACTCACACATCATCGGAGAGGCTATGGTGTTGATGTAGAAGCCCTCCGTGATCAATGCCCCCTCCGGTAGAGCGCCGGAAAAGGCCCCAAGATGGGATCTCACGGGTACAGAAGGTTGCGGCGGTGGAATTAGGTTTTCGTGGTGCTCCTCGATGGTTTCGGGGTACGTAGGTATATATAGGAGGAAGAAGTAGGTCGGTGGAGCCACGAGGGTGGAGGGCGTGCCCAGGGGGGTAGGAGCGCTCCCCTGCCTCGTGGCTTCCTCGTTGGTTGCTTGACGTCCACTCCAAGTCCTCTGGATCACGTTTGTTCAAAAAATCACGCTCCCGAAAGTTTCATTCCATTTGGACTCCGTTTGATATTCTTTTTCTGTGAAACACTAAAATAGGCAAAAAAACAACAATTTGGGCTGGGCCTCCGGTTAATAGGTTAGTCCCAAAAATAATATAAAAGTGTATAATAAAGCCCATTTAACATCCAAAACAGATAATATAATAGCATGGAACAATCAAAAATTATAGATACGTTGGAGACGTATCAGTACACCTTCTACCACAGATCCGAAGGCAAGATCTTTGTTGCTAGAAATGGATCCTTTCTAGAGAAGGAGTTTTCTCTCGAAAGAAGTGAGTGGGAGGAAAGTAGAACTTGATGAGGTAATTGTACCTTCTCTCAAATTAGAAAGTATCTCATCACAGAAAACTGTTTCAGTGATGCCTACACCATCTAGAGAGGAAGCTAAGGATGATGAAAATGAAACTTCAGATCAAGTTACTACTGAACCTCCTAGGTCAACCAGAGCACGATCCGCACCAGAGTGGTATGGTAATCCTATTCTGGAAGTCATGTTACTAGACCATGGCGAATCTACGAACTATGAAGAAGCTATGATGAGCCCAGATTCCAATAAATGGCTTGAGGCCATGAAATTTGAGATAGGATCCATGTATGAGAACAAAGTGTGGACTTTGGTGGACTTGCCCGATGATCGGCAAGCCATTGAGAATAAATGGATCTTCAAGAGGAAGATGTACGCTGATGGTAGTGTTACTATCTACAAAGCTCAACTTGTCGCAAAAGGTTTTTTACAAGTTCAAGGTGTTGACTACGATGAGATTTTCTCACTCATGGCTATGCTTAAGTCTGTCCGAATCATGTTAGCAATTGCCACATTTTATGAAATCTAGCAAGTGGATGTCAAAACTGTATTCCTTAATGAATTTCTTAAAGGAGAGTTTTATATGACGCAACCAAAAGGTTTTGTCGATCATAAAGGTGCTAACAAAGTGTGCAAACTCCAGCGATCCATCTATGGACTGGTGCAAGCATCTCAGAGTTGGAATATACGCTTTGATAAGGTGATCAAAGCACACGGTTTTATATAGACTTATGGTGAAGCTTGTATTTACAAGAAAGTGAGTGGGAGCTCTATAGCCTTTCTGATATTATATGTGGATGACATATTATTGATTGGAAATGATATAGACTTTCTGGATAGCATAAAAGGATACTTGAATAAAAGTTTTTTCAATGAAAGACCGCGGTGAAACTACTTATTTATTGGGCATCAAGATCTATATAGATAGATGAAGACGCTTAATAGGACTTTCACAAAGCACATACCTTGGCAAATTTTTTTGAAAACGTTCAAAATAGATCAGTCAAAGAAAGGGTTCTTGCCTGAATTGCAGTATGAAGTTGAGTAAGACTCAAAGCCCAACCACGGCAGAAAAATAGAGAGAGAATGAAAGTCATTCCCTATGCCTCAGCCATAGATTCTATAAAGTATGCCTAGCTGTGTACCAGACCAAATGCGTGCCTTGCCACGTGTCTGGCAAGGGGGTACAATAGTGATCCAGGAGTGGATCACTTGACAACGGTCAAAATTATCCTTAATGAAATAAGGATACGTTTCTCGGTTATGGAGGTGACAAAGAGTTCGTCGGAAAGGGTTACATCGATGCAAGCTTTGACACTGATCCGGATGACTCTGAGTCTCAATCTGGATACATATTGAAAGTTGGAGCAGTTAGCTAGAGTAGCTCCATACAGAGCATTGTAGACATAGAAATTTGCAAAATACATACGGATCTGAATGTGGCAGACCCGTTGACTAAACCGCTCTCACAAGCAAAACATGATCACACCTTAGTACTCTTTGAAATGTTAATCACATGGCGATGTGAACTAGATTATTGACTCTAGTAAACCCTTTGGGTGTTGGTCACATGGTGATGTGAACTATGGGTGTTATTCACATGGCGATGTGAACTATTGGTGTTAATCACATGTCGATGTGAACTAAATTATTGACTCTAGTGCAAGTGGGAGGCTGAAGGAAATATGCCCTAGAGGCAATAATAAAGTTGTTATTTTATATTTCCTTATTCATGATAAATGTTTATTGTTCATGCTAGAATTGTATTGAACGGAATCCTTAATACATGTGTGAATACATAGACAAAACACTGAGTCCCTAGTGAGCCTCTACTTGACTAGCTCGTCGATCAAAGATGGTTAAGGTTTCCTAACCATGGACATGGGTTGTCATTTGGTAAACGTGATCACATCATTAGGAGAATGATGTGATGGACAAGACCCATCTGTTAGCTTAGCATGTTGATCGTTCAGTTATATTGCTATTGCTTTCATGTATGTCAAATACATATTCCTTTGACTATGAGATCATGCAACTCCCGGAGACCGGAGGAATGCCTTGTGTGCTATCAAACATTACAACGTAACTGGGTGATTATAAAGATGCTCTACAGGTATCTCAGAAGGTGTCTTGTTGGGTTGGCGTGAATCGAGATTAGTATTTGTCACTCTGAGTATCAGAGAGGTATCTTTGGGCCCTCTCGGTAATGCACATCATAAGAAGCCTTGCAAGCAAAGTGATTAATGAGTTAGTTGCGGGATGATGTATTACGGAACGAGTAAAGAGACTTGACGGTAATGAGATTGAACTAGGTATGAAGATACCGAAGATCAAATCTCGGGCAAGTAACATACCGATGATAAAGGGAATAACGTATGTTGTCATAAGGTTTGACCAATAAAGATCTTCGTAGAATATGTAGGAGCCGATATGGGCATCCAGGTTCCGCTATTGGTTATTTACTAGAGAGGTGTCTCGGTCATGTCTATACAGTTCTCGAACCCGTAGGGTCCGCACGCTTAAAGTTCGTTGACGATATAGTACTGTATGAGTTATGTACACTGGTACACGTCGGTGCTATACAAACGGTTTTTAACCCTTTCTGCGACTGCGTTCGGAACCGTCACCTAGTGAGTGACTGCGATAGGGCGGGGGGTCCTTCCCACACGACCCAGAAATCGTCGGGGATATGCCCTCCTGGCACACACGCTCGGCAAAATGAGGTCGTGTGCGACCGGCGAGCAACCAAATACGGTTATACATACAGTAGTGCTAAAAAATATAATTGTACAGGCGAAATAATTTCCAGTCGTAAGTACATCCCACACAGTCAGTCCCCGTTAAACGTTTCCGTTCGTATATACATCCCACACAGTCACTCCAAGGAAAACATTTGCGCAAGGTGGCGTAACGCAAATTTTTTTCAAGAGAATGTCATGTGTGATTGTTCATTGATCCAACATGGTTTATTTCTAGAAACTGTGTGCGTTGCGTGAGGTCATTGATGTCGCTTGAAGCTACGTCAGTATTTCCCCAAAGAGGAAGGGATGATGCAACACAACGGCGGTAGATATTTCCCTCAGATATGAAACCAAGGTTATCGAACCAGTAGGAAAACCAAGCAACACAACGTAAACAGCCCCTGCACACAAATAACAACCACTCGCAACCCGACATGTTAAAGGGTTTCTCAATCCCTTTCGGGTAACAACGCCAAAAGCGGTGCGCGATAAAGTTTTGTAGTAAATTGATAGATCGAATGCCACATAAAATAAATAAGGAAAAATTGCAGCAAGGTATTTTTGTATTTTTGGTTTAATAGATCTGAAAATAAATGCAAGAGAAAAGTAGATCGCAAAGGCAAATATATGAGAAAGAAGACCCAGGGGCCGTAGGTTTCACTAGTGGCTTCTCTCGAGAAAAATAGCAAACGGTGGGTAAACAAATTACTGTTGGGCAATTGATAGAACTTCGAATAATCATGACGATATCCACGCAATGATCATTATATAGGCATCACGTCCAAGATTAGTAGACCGACTCCTGCCTGCATCTACTACTATTACTCCACACATCGACCGCTATCCAGCATGCATCTAGTGTATTAAGTTCATGGAGAAATGGAGTAATGCAATAAGAATGATGAAATGATGTAGACAAGATCTATCTATGTAGAGATAGACCCCATCGTTTTATCCTTAGTAGCAACGATACATACGTGTCGGTTCCCTTTCTGTCGCTGGGATCAAGCACCGTAAGATCGAACCCACTACAAAGCACCTCTTCTCATTGCAAGATAAATAGATCAAGTTGGCCAAACAAAACCCAAATATCGGAGAAGAAATACGAGGCTATAAGCAATCATGCATATAAGAGATCAATGAAACTCAAATAACTTTCATGGATATAAAAAGATAGATCTGATCATAAATTCAAAGTTCATCAGATCCCAACAAACACATCGCAAAAGAGTTACATCATATGGATCTCCAAGAGACCATTGTATTGAGAATCCAGCGAGAGAGAGAAAGACATCTAGCTACTAACTACGGACCCGAAGGTCTACAAAGAACTACTCACGCATCATCGGAGAGGCACCAATGGAGGTGGTGAACCCCATCCGAGATGGTGTATAGATTGGATCTGGTGGTTCTGGACTTTGCGGCGGTTGGATGAATATTTCGTCGATGTTCCTAGGGTTTCTGGAATATTGGGGTATTTGTAGAGCAAAGAGGCTGTCCGGGGGGCACCCGAGGTGGGCACGACCCACTAGGGCGCGCTTGGGCCTCCTGGCGCGCCCTGGTGGGTTGTGCCCCTCGGGCACCCCTCAGCGCAGCCAGGGCCCGTTGTGTTGCTTCTGGCCCATAGAAATTCTCCATAAAGTTTCGAGGCATTTGGACTCCGTCTGATATTGATTTTCTGCGATGTAAAAAACATGGAAAAAACAACAACTGGCACTTGGCACTATGTCAATAGGTTAGTACCAAAAAATGATATAAAATGACTATAAATGATTGTAAAACATCCAAGATTGATAATATAATAGCATGGAACAATAAAAAAAATTATAGATACGTTGGAGACATATCAGCATCCCCAAGCTTAACTCCTACTCGTCCTCAAGTAGGTAAGTGATAAAAACAAAATTTTTGATGTGGAATGCTGCCTATCATGTCATATCATATTTCTTTTATTTATAGCGGACATTTGGACTTTTAGTTGTTCAAAGCAATAGTCTAGTTTTGACATGATAATTTAGATACTCAAGCATATCAACAAGCAACCATGTCTTTCAAAATATCAACGCTAAAATAAGTTATCCCTAGCCCATCATGCTCAACCATTGATCCATTCATGAAACACACTCGAATATTAGCTACACCCAATACTTACGTATGATCATATTGCCTCCTAGTTGGTGCTTTTATAAGAGAAGATGGGGACTCAAAATAAAAATTGCATAAAGTAAAAGAAAGGCCCTTAGCAGAGGGAAGTAGGGATTTGTAGAGGTGCCAGAGCTCAAAGCGAAAAACTTAGAGATAAAAACATTTTGGGAGGTGTATCCATCCCACCAACAAAAATGACTAAGAGTTCCCAACACTTTCTATGCTAGATATATCATAGGCGGTTCCCAAATAGAAAATAAAGTTTATTCCTTTTTCAACCATACTTTCACTTTCCATGGCTAGCCGTATCCATGGTTGCCCTCATATCAACACTTTCCAAGGAATTTATTATTTGACAACATAAAGTAAATTCATTTTTCATTTAGGGACTGGGCATCCCTAATACCTTTGCCTTACTCTCGTGCAATGCCAAGTGAATAAACACTCATCGTGAGAATAACACATCTAGCATGGAAAATATTAGCCACCCCTCACCGCTCCACGAGCGAAACAAACACACAAAAGAGAAGGTTATTTTGAAAATTAGAGATGGCACATACAAATTTGCTTAGAACGGCAAAAGAATACCGCATATAGGTAGATATAGTGGACTCATGTGCAAAACTGGTTTAAAGGTTTTTGGATGCACAAGTAGAGATCATACTTGGTGCAAAATGAAGGCTAGAAAAAGATTGAGAAGCGACCAACCAAGAAACAGATAATCTCATAAGCAAGCATTAAGCATAAATAACACCAAATAATGCACCACAAGTAGGATATAATTTAATTGCATGACTATTTACTTTCGTACTTGCATAGGAAATCACAAACCTTAACACCAATATTCTTACTAAAGCATAATTACTCACCAACAGAACTCACATATCACATCATCATATCCCAAAACTATCACTAAGAATCAAGTTTATTTTGTCCAATGATCTTCATGAAAGTTTTTATTATATCCTTCATGGATATCTATCACTTTGGGACTAAATTTCATGTGTTTCTTTTCATAAGATCAAACAAATATAAGTGAAGACATGAGCATATTTTTTCTTTCTTTC
The DNA here is from genome assembly GCA_021605145.1 of Aegilops bicornis. Taxonomy (NCBI): domain Eukaryota; kingdom Viridiplantae; phylum Streptophyta; class Magnoliopsida; order Poales; family Poaceae; genus Aegilops; species Aegilops bicornis. The sequence goes on from CM038675.1 coordinate 516,449,831, forward strand.
TTTCTCTCAAATTGATTTAAGTGAAGCAAGAGAGAATTTCTTGAAAATTTTACTAACGCTCAAATAAATCTAAGTGAAGCAAGAGAGCATTTCTTCAAAAGATACTAAAGCACACTATGCTAAAAAAGATATAAGTGAAGCACTAGAGCAAGTCCATAGCTCATAAAAAATTTAAGTGAAGCATAGAGAGAAATTATAACAAGTCATGCCATAATTTTGGCTCTCTCAAGTAGGTGTGTCTAGCAAGGATTGATGACTTAAAACACAAAATAAAACAAGCAAAGGTTCATATCATACAAGACGCTCCAAGCAAAACAGAACAGTCTGTAGCAATCTGACTTTGTCGAAAACTTCTGGAACTCCAAAAATTCTGAAAAAATAGTAAGACCTGAGAAATTTGTATATTAATCTTCTGAAAAAAGAATCAGGGCAAAAGCACTTTTTGATAAAAAATCATAATTATTTTTGTGAGCGCAAAGTTTCTGTCTTTTTCAGCAAGATCAAACAACTATCACCCAAGAAGATCCTATCGGTTCTACTTGGCATAAACACTAATTAAAACATAAATAACACAGTCATAATAGTAGCATAATTGTGCTAATCACTCAAGAACAGAAAGAGAAAAGCAAAAATAAAATATATTCATTGGTTTGTGCTACCTCTTGAGCATTGCGTTGGTTTTCCCTTGAAGAGGAAAGGGTGATGCAGCAAAGTAGCGTAAGTATTTCCCTCAGTTTTTGAGAACCAAGGTATCAATCCAGTAGGAGGCCACGCATGAGTCCCTCGCACCTACAGAAACAAATAAATCCTCGCAACCAACACGATAAGGGGTTGTCCATCCCTTCACGTGCACTTACGAGAGTGAGATCTGATAGATATGATAGGATAATATTTTTGGTATTTTTATGATAAAGATGCAAAGTAAAAGAAAGTAAAATAAAAACGGCGCCAGAAATAGCTTGTTGTCGGGAGATTAATATGATGGAGAATAGACCCGGGGCCCATAGGTTTCACTAGTGGCTTCTCTCAAGAGCATAAGTATTTACGGTGGGTGAACAAATTACTGTTGAGCAATTGACAGAATTGAGCATAGTTATGAGAATATCTAGGTATGATCATGTATATAGGCATCGCGTCTCGAGACAAGTAGACCGACTCCTTTTGCATTTACTACTATTACTCCACACATCGACCGCTATCCAGCATGCATCTAGAGTATTAAGTTCATAAGAACAGAGTAACGCTTTAAGCAAGATGACATGATGTAGAGGGATAAACTCATGCAATATGACATAAACCCCATCTTGTTATCCTCGATGGCAACAACACAATACGTGCCTTGCTACCCCTCATCCTTTGGGAAAGGACACCACAAGATTGAACCCAAAGCTAAGCACTTCTCCCATTGCAAGAAAGATCAATCTAGTAGGCCAAACCAAACTGATAATTCAAGAGACTTGCAAAGATAACCAATCATACATAAAAGAATTCGGAGAAGATTCAAATATTGTTCATAGATAAACTTGATCATAAACCCACAATTCATCGGTCTCAACAAACACGCCGCAAAAGAAGATTACATCGAATAGATCTCCACGAGAGATGGGGAGGACATTGTATTGAGATCCAAAAAGAGAGAAGAAGCCATCTAGCTAATAACTATGGACCCGAAGGTCTGAGGTAAACTACTCACACTTCATCGGAGAGGCTATGGTGTTGATGTAGAAGCCCTCCGTGATCGATGCCCCCTCTGACGGAGCTCCGGAACAGGCCCCAAGATGGGATCTCACGGGTACAGAAGGTTGCGGCGATGGAATTAGGTTTTTTGCTCCGTATCTGGTAGTTTGGGGGTACGTAGGTATATATAGGAGGAAGAAGTACGTCGGCGGAGCAATAGGGGGCCCACGAGGATGGAGGGCGCGCCTGGGGGGGGGGGGGTAGGCGCGCCACCCTACCTCGTAGCTTCCTGGTTGATTTCTTGACGTAGGGTCCAAGTCCTCTGGATCACGTTCGTTCCGAAAATCACGGTCCCGAAGGTTTCATTCCATTTGGACTCCGTGTGATAATTCTTTTTCTGCGAAACTCTGAAATAGGCAAAAAATAGCAATTCTGGGCTGGGCCTCTGGTTAATAGGTTATTCCCAAAAATAATATAAAAGTGTATAATAAAGCCCAATAATGTCCAAAATAGAATATAATATAGCATGGAACAATAAAAAATTATAGATACGCTGGAGACGTATCAAGCATCCCCAAGCTTAATTCACCTTTCGTCCTCGAGTAGGTAAATGATAAAAACAAATTTTTTGATGTGGAATGCTACTTGGCATAATTTCAATGCAATTCTTATTAATTGTGGTATGAATATTCAGATCCAAAATATTCAAGATAAGAGTTCAATATTAACATAAAAATAATAATACTTCAAGCATACTAACTAAGCAATTATGTCTTCTCAAAATAACATGGCCAAAGAAAGTTTATCCCTACAAAATCATATTGTTTAGTCATGCTCCATTTTCGTCACACAAGAATGCTCTCATCATGCACAACCCAGATGACAAGCCAAGAAAATTGTTTCATACTTTAGTAATCTCAAACTTTTTCAACCTTCACGCAATACATGAGCGTGAGCCATGGATATAGCACTATCGGTGGAATAGAATATAATGGTGGGGGTTATGTGTAGAAGACAAAAAAGGAGAAAGTCTCACATCAATGAGGCTAATCAATGAGCTATGGAGATGCCCATCGATTGATGTTAATGCAAGGAGTAGGGATTGCCATGCAACAGATGCTGATGAGAGCTATAAATATATGAAAGCTCAACAAAAGAAACTAAGTGTGTGTGCATCCAACTTGCTTGCTCCACGAATACCTAGGGCACTTGAGGAGTACCATTGTTGGAATATACAAGCCAAGTTCTATAATGAAAAATTCCCACTAGTATATGAAAGTGACAAAACAAGAGACTCTCTATCATGAAGATTATGGTGCTACTTTGAAGCACAAGTGTGGAAAAAAGGATAGTAGCATTGTCCCTTTTATTTCTTTTTTGGGCCTTCTTTTTTATTTGGCCTTTCTCTTTTTATTTATTTATTTTGGGACAATGCTCTATTAATGATGATCATCACACTTCTATTTATTTACAACTCAAAGATTACAACTCGATACTAGAACAAAGTATGACTCTATATGAATGCCTCCGGCGGTGTACCGGGATATGCAATGAACCAAGAGTGACATGTATGAAAGAATTATGAACGGTGTCTTTGCCACAAATACTATGTCAACTACATGATCATGCTAAGCAATATGACAATGATGAACGTGTCATGATAAACGGAATGATGGAAAGTTGCATGGAAATATATCTCGGAATGGCTATGGGAATGCCATAATAGGTAGGTATGGTGGCTGTTTTGAGGAAGATATAAGGAGGTTTATGTGTGAAAGAGTGTATCATATCACGGGGTTTGGATGCACGTGAAGTTTGCACCAACTCTCAATGTGAGAAAGGGCAATGCACGGTACCGAAGAGGCTAGCAATGATGGAAAGGTGAGAGTGCGTATAATCCATGGACTCCACATTAGTTATAAAGAACTCATATACTTATTGAAAAATATACAAGTCATTAAAAACCAAGCACTATGCGCATGCTCCTAGGGGGATAGATTGGTAGGAAAAGACCATCGCTCGTCCCCGACCGCCACTCATAAGGAGGACACTCAAAGAACACCTCATGTTTCAAATTTGTTACATAACGTTTAACATACGTGCATGCTATGGGACTCGCAAACTTCAACACAAGTATTTCTCAAATTCACAACTACTCAACTAGCACAACTTTGATATCACTACCTCCATGTCTCAAAACAATCATCAAGCATCAAACTTCTCTTAGTATGCAACACACTCATAAGAAAGTTGTTACTAATCTTGAATACCTACCATAATAGGATTATTTAAGCAAATTACCATGCTATTTAAGGCTCTCAAAATAATATAAGTGGATCATGAGAGATCAATAGTTTCTATAAAACAAATCCACCACCATGATCTAAAAAGATATAAGTGAAGTACTAGAGCAAAAACTATATAACTCAAAAGATATAAGTGAAGCACATAGAGTATTCTAATAATTTCAGAATCATGTGTGCCTCTTTCAAAATGTGTGTTCAGCAAGGATGATTGTGGTAACTAAAAAAACAAAGACTCAAATCATACAAGACGCTCCAAGCAAAACACATATCATGTGGTGAATAAAAATATAGCTCCAAGTAAAGTTACCGATGGAAGTAGACGAAAGAGGGGATGCCTTCCGGGGCATCCCCAAGCTTTGGATTTTAGGTGTACTTAGATTATCTTGGGGATGCCATGGTCATCCCCAAGCTTAAGCTCTTGCCACTCCTTGTTCCATAATCCATCAAATCTTTTACCCAAAACTGGAAAACTTCACAACACAAAACTTAACAGAAAATCTCGTGAGCTCTGTTAGCGAAAGAAAACAAAAGACCACTTCAAGGTACTGTAATGAACTCATTCTATATTTATATTGGTGTTAAACATACTTTATTCCAAATTCTCTATGGTTTATAAACTATTTTACTAGCTATAGATTCATCAAAATAAGCAAACAACACACGAAAAACAAAATCTGTCAAAAACAGAACAGTCTGTAGTAATGTGTAACTAACGCAAACTTCTAGAACTCCAAAAATTAAGCCAAAATAGGACGGCCTAGAAAATTTTCTTATTGATGAGAAGAAATTGGAATCAATATTTTATCACGTTCTGGTGTTTTTTAACAATTATTTTCATGAACAGAAAGTTTCTGGAAATTTCTGCAAGATCAAATAACTACCATCCAAGAAGATCCTATAGGTTTAACTTGGCACAAACGCTAATTAAAACATAAAAACACATCTAAACAGAGGCTAGATCAAAGATTTATTCCTAAACAGAAACAAAAGGCAAAAAACTAAAAATAAAATTGGGTTGCCTCCCAACAAGCGCTATCGTTTAACGCCCCTAGCTTGGCATTGAGATTTCGATGATGCTCACATGAAAGACAAGAATTGAAGCATAGAGAGAGCATCATGTAACACATGACAAACACATCTAAGTCTAACATACTTCCTATGCATAGGCATCTTATAGGCAAACAAATCATCATAGCAAGAAAAAACTAGCATATGCAAGGAAGCGGAAAGAAACAATAGCAATCTCAACATAACGAGAGGTAATTTATTATCATGAAAATTTCTACGACCATATTTTCCTCTATCATAATAATTACATGTGGGATCATAAGCACATTCAACAAAATAGCTATCACATAAAATATTTCAACACGATCCACATGCATGCAAAGTTGACACTCTTGCAAAATAGTGGGATTAACATTAACTAAAGTCATGACCTCTCCAACCCACTTTTATCAAAAATTTCATAAGATTGAATATTCTCCAAATATGTGGGATCTAAAGTTGACACTATTCCAAACCCACTTTCAATATTATTACAAACAATATTATCAATCTCATATTCATCATGGGGATTAAATAAATTTTCAAGATCATAAGAAGAATCACCCCAATCATGATCATTGCAACAAGTAGTAGGCATAGCAAAACTAGCATCCCCAAGCTTAGGGTTTTGCATATTATTAGCACAATTGACATCAAGAGAATTTATTGGAAAATCATTGAAATCATGCTTTTCATCGAGGGAACTATCAAGCATGGGTGCAATAGCAACGATCTCATTTTTAACATAAGGAACTATAGCAAATTCGTCTTCATAAATATTGGCATCATGGCCACAAGAATAGCAAGCATCATGTTCATCAAGGGATATTTCAACCAAATCATTGGAATCATCATTATCTATATATTCATGCATTTCATTATTTTCTTCCAAAGCAACGGTCATTCTTTCAATAAATTCTTGGACATAGACATTATGAGCAAAGTTTTCATTGCAATATTTAAGTATGACGGAATTTTCAGATTTTTTGAGAGTCATACTTTTCAATCAAAGAAGCAACTTCATGAGCACCCTTAAAAACCACAAATTCTTCAATTTGTTCAATACCATATTAGCTATAAACACCCTTTGCATAAGAAGATAAGATTTCATTATCATTGAACTCACATAGGTAGTGAAGGTGTTTTTTAGGGTTCTTAGAGCAACAAGTAAAGTGACAAATTTCACAAAGATTCCGAGCATAGCATAACAAACTATTTATATGATACCATAAGAGCTTCCCTTTTTCAGACAAACGATGACGCACAAAATGAGCATGCTCATCTAAAGATTTCCCATCAACTAGGCTAGTTGGGGTTTCAGCACGAGCGCATAAGGATCAAAGATGATCCAAGTAGAACACTTTAAGTGGATCCATATCAATAGATTTTCAGGAAGCGAAGATGCAAGCATATAGAAGGCACAAGGAAACACAAACAAAGATACATACGGGAAGAAGGCGAACGAAAAAGAGAGGGAGAATAAAACGGCAAGTGTGAAGTGGGGGAGAGGAAAACGAGAGGCAAATGGCAAAAAATGTAATGCGGGAGATAAGGGTTTGTGATGGGTACTTGGTATGTTGACTTTTGCGTAGAATCCCTGGCAACGGCGCCAGAAATGGCTAGTTGCTGGGAGTCAAATCTTGTCTTGACTTGGCGTAAGCCTCCCGGCAACGGCGCCAGAAATCCTTCTTGCTACCTCTTGAGCACTGCGTTGGTTTTCCCTTGAAGAGGAAAGGGTGATGCAACAAAGTAGCGTAAGCAGTTCCCTCAGTTTTTGAGAACCAAGGTATCAATCCAGTAGGAGACCACGCACGAGTCCCTCGCACCTACACAAACAAATAAATCCTCGCAACCAACGCGATAAGGGGTTGTCAATCCCTTCACGGTCACTTACGAGAGTGAGATATGATAGATATGATAGGATAATATTTTTGGTATTTTTATGATAAAGATGCAAAGTAAAAGAAAGTAAAATAAAAACGGCGCCAGAAATAGCTTGTTGTCGGGAGATTAATATGATGGAGAATAGACCCGGGGGCCATAGGTTTCACTAGTGGCTTATCTCAAGAGCATAAGTATTTACGGTGGGCGAACAAATTACTGTTGAGCAATTGACAGAATTGAGCATAGTTATGAGAATATCTAGGTATGATCATGTATATAGGCATCACGTCCGAGACAAGTAGACCGACTCCACCGCTATCCAGCATGCATCTAGAGTATTAAGTTCATAAGAACAGAGTAACGCTTTAAGCAAGATGACATGATGTAGAGGGATAAACTCATGCAATATGATATAAACCCCATCTTGTTATCCTCGATGGCAACAATACAATACATGCCTTGCTGCCCCTACTGTCACTGGGAAAGGACACCGCAAGATTGAATCCAAAGCTAAGCACTTCTCCCATTGCAAGAAAGATCAATCTAGTAGGCCAAACCAAACTGATAATTCGAAGAGACTTGCAAAGATAACCAATCATACATAAAAGAATTCAGAGAAGATTCAAATATTGTTCATAGATAAACTTGATCATAAACCCACAATTCATCGGTCTCAACAAACACACCGCAAAAAGAAGATTACATCGAATAGATCTCCACGAGAGAGGGGGAGAACATTGTATTGAGATCCAAAAAGAGAGAAGAACCCTTCTAGCTAATAACTATGGACCTGAAGGTCTGAGGTAAACTACTAACACTTCATCGGAGAGGCTATGGTGTTGATGTAGAAGCCCTCCATGATCGATGCCCCCTCCAAATGGAGCTCCTAACAGGCCCCAAGATGGGATCTCACGGCATGAAGGTTGCGGCGGTGGAATTAGGTTTTTGGCTCCGTATCTGGTAGTTTGGGGGTACGTAGGTATATATAGGAGGAAGAAGTACGTCGGTGGAGCAACAGGGGGCCCACGAGGGTGGAGGGCGCGCCCAGGGGGGTAGGCGCGCCCCCTACCTCGTGGCTTCCTGGTTGATGTCTTGACGTAGGGTCCAAGTCCTCTGGATCACGTTCGTTTCGAAAATCACGTTCCCGAAGGTTTCATTCCGTTTGATATTTTTTTTCTGCGAAACTCTGAAATAGGCAAAAAACAGCAATTTTGGGCTGGGCCTCCGGTTAATAGGTTAGTCCCAAAAATAATATAAAAGTGTATAATAAAGCCCAATAATGTCCAAAACAGAATATAATATAGCATGGAACAATAAAAAATTATAGATACGTTGGAGACGTATCAATTTGCCTCCCAACAAGCGCTATAGTTTTACGTCCTTAGCTAGCCTCACATGGTATACAATAACAGAATGCAGCCACAACAATTGAACATCTCATTGCAGAATTGAACCAATAAGCTAACTAAACACCACAACAAATGAACCAAACGTTAACTGAGCACCACATTGCACAATATAACACACTCATAATAGAAGATTAGACAGTTAACCAAACCAAGCATGCTTAACAACTTGGAAATATAGCAATTGTATTTGTTTCTCATGTATTTAGTACAGCCTAATTTGATTTATTTCTCACATGGTATACAATAACAGAATGCACCCACAACAATTGAACATCGCATTGCAGAATTGAACCAAGCAGTTAACTAAACACCACAACAAATGAACCAAACGTTAACTGAGCACCACATTGCACAATTTAACATAGTCCTAATAGAAGATCAGGCAGTTAACCAAACCAAGCATGCTTAACAACTTGGAAATATTGCACCCTGAAGAATTGAACATCACATTTGCATAATTGAACCAAGCAGTTAACTGAACACCACATTGCACGACATATAGAACATATACACTATAGCAGAAGATTGCATGGTAAAAGTAGATAGCACAATTCACTAGAATTTGCTAAGGCAGTAGCTAGCAAACTGAACATGGGTCCTTATAGTGAGCAAATAAGACAAACTACTCCTCATTGTCGAAGATATCAATGACGATTGGCTCCTTGGACATGGAAGAGGGCGAGGCCTCCGCATCGTGGGTGCCCTCGTCATAGTGGTGAGTTGCCTGAGCCGCTCTGGGCACAAACCTGCTGGCTCTCAAGATGAGGTAAGCACGTGCACACTGAGAAAACACCTCATAGTCTTCGTCGAAGGCACCGACGGTGGCCTCGAGAAAACGCCACGAACTGTCATTTAAAGCAGCCAACCGCGTCGCGGCGTCAACGCATGAGGCGTCGATGGTGGCCTCGACTGCGAGGTGCTCCTCCTAGATTTGGGGGTCGGCACGAATGGCAGCCATCGTGACCTCATCCGCGCGTGCGGCCGTGATTTGCTACTCCGCTGCCAAATGCTCTTGGAGATCCTGGCTATACCGCGTGCACCATGGCTTAGGGCGACACTTATTTGGTGTAGGGGTCGGTGATTTGGGTGGAATGTGTCGCGCTCGCCCCGACGGTCGGGGCATGTGGGATGTGCAAGGAGGAGAAGGATGGGGGTCGGGTGTGGATTACCTGCCTGGATAGGCGAGGGCGAGTAGCGTGAAGGAGGGTCGCCGACGAGGAGGCGGCACTGCAAGCAAGGAGTGAAGGTTTCAACTTGGAAAGGAAGGCATAAACATGGGAAATGTGGCTTTTGGTAAGGGGGAGGGGGCGGGGAGGTAGATATTTCCGTGGAAGCCAAAAATTTGGAATCGCTTCAGCAAAAAAACTGGCGCGCAACGTGTCATCAGACACGGTCCCTTATTCGGAGCGGGTTGTGGACTGTAGCTGTCGCACCTTCTCGCGTAAGCCATATGCATACTATACTCTAACGGTGCTCCAAGATATTTTGTGTTGCATCTCACACGATTGGTTATAATAAATTGTGTAGGATCTACTTGATTTTTTGTCTTGATTTGAATTACATAATGGGGTCACAGCGGCCATGGTCGGTGTTTGAATTGCTAGACCTTTAGCTATAGTGAACATGCAACTATATGTGTGTCATAAAATAATTGGAATTATTCAGGGTTCGTTTGGACATTTTTATGCATTAAGTGAGTTTTCAATGCATTTATGTGCATAATTCAAATTTGAACTACATGCACATGCTCCAGTGCATATAAATTGGTTGAAAAATCAAATATTTGTCCTTGGGTACATGCTTAGGTCCCATGCAAGAAATGGGAATGAATGTCAAACAACCTGCCACCGTCACTCGGCCGCAAACATTGAGATACATGGTTTTTAAATTCTAGTAAATCCAAAACTCGTCTGAAATTCATGAAACTTGACATGCTATCATGGATCGGCATCAACATGTCGTGGTAATTTTTTTGTCCCATTTGGGGCAGGTTTGGGTATATGCTTCTCACAAACCAGAGCTTCTCACAACAAGCATGATGGTTTCGGTAGGGAACGTCCCACCTTTGGGGACGAAACGATACCCATTGCCTTTTATTGATTTCAATTTTTTTCTCGTGTCATTAGAACAACATGAGTGTTGTGTCATTTTTTGTGATTTTTTGGGGTTCGTTTGGACATTTTTATGCATTAAGTGAGTTGTCAATGCATTTATGTGCATAATTCAAATATGAACTACATGCACATGCTCCAGTGCATATAAATTGGTTGAAAAATCAAATCTTTGTCCTTGGGTGCATGCTTAGGTCCCACGCAAGAAATGAGAATGAATGTCAAACACCCTGCCACCGTCACTTGGCCGCAAACATTGAGATACCTGGTTTTTAAATTCTAGTAAATCCAAAACTCGTCTCAAATTCATGAAACTTGGCATGCTATCATGGAGCGGCATCAACATGCCGTGGTACTTGTTTTGTCCCATTTGGGCCAGATTTGGGTATATGCTTCTCACAAACCAGAGCTTCTCACAACAAGCATGATGGTTTCGCTAGGGAACGTCCCACCTTTGGGGAAGAAACAATATCCATTGCCTCTTATTTCTTTCAAAATTTTCTCGTGTCAACATAGAACAACAGGAGTGTTGTGTCATTTGTTGTGATTTTTCGGGGTTCGTTTGCACATTTTATGCATTAACTGTGTTTTCAATGCATTTATGTGCATAATTCAAAATTGAACTACATGCACATGCTCCAGTGCATATAAATTGGTTGAAAAATCAAATGTTTGTCCTTGGGTGCATTCTTAGGTCCAATGCAAGAAATGGGAATGAATTTCAAAAACCAGGGCACCGTTGATTGCCGGCAAAACATTGAGATACTTTGTTTTTAAATTCTAGTAAATCCAAAACTCGTCTGAAATTCATGAAACTTGACATGCTATCATGGAGCGGCATCAACATGACGTGGTAATTTTTTTTCCTCATTTGGGGCATGCTTGGGTATATGCTTCTCACAAACCAGAGCTTCTCACAACAAGCATGATGGTTTCGGTAGGGAATGTCCCACCTTTGGGGACGAAACGATATCCATTGCCTCTTATTGCTTTCAAATTTTTTCTCGTGTCAACATAGAACAACATGAGTGTTGTGTCAATTTTTGTGATTTTTCGGGGTTCGTTTGGACATTTTTATGCATTAAGTGAGTTTTTAATGCATTTATGTGCATAATTCAAATTTGAACTACATGCACATACTCCACTGCATATAAATTGGTTGAAAATCAAATCTTTGTCCTTGGGTGCATTCTTAGGTCCAATGCAAGAAATGGGAATGAATTACAAAAACCAGGGCACCGTTGATTTCCGGCAAAACATTGAGATACTTTGTTTTTAAATTCTAGTAAATTCAAAACTCGTCTGAAATTCATGAAACTTGACATTCTATCATGGAGCGGCATCAACATGCCGTGGTAAATTTTTTGTCTCATTTGGGGCAGGTTTGGGTATATGCTTCTCACAAACCAGAGCTTCTCACAACATGCATGATGGTTTCGGTAGGGAATGTCCCACCTTTGGGGACGAAACAATATCCATTGCCTCTTATTGCTTTCAAATTTTTTTCTCATGTTAACATAGAACAACAGGAGTTTTGTGTCATTTTTTGTGATTTTTCGGGGTTCGTTTGGACATTTTTATGCATTAAGTGAGTTGTCGATGCATTTATGTGCATAATTAAAATGTGAACTACATGCACATGATCCAGTGCATATAAATTGGTTGAAAAATCAAATCTTTGTCCTTGGGTGCATGCTTAGGTACCATGCAAGAAATGGGAATGAATGTCAAACACCCTGCCACCGTCACTTGGCCGCAAACATTGAGATACCTGGTTTTTAAATTCTAGTAAATCCAAAACTCGTCTCAAATTCATGAAACTTGGCATGCTATCATGGAGCGGCATCAACATGCCGTGGTAATTGTTTTGTCCCATTTGGGCCAGATTTGGGTATATGCTTCTCACAAACCAGAGCTTCTCACAACAAGCATGATGGTTTCGCTAGGGAACGTCCCACCTTTGGGGACGAAACAATATCCATTGCCTCTTATTGCTTTCAAAAAATTTCTCGTGTCAACATAGAACAACAGGAGTGTTGTGTCATTTGTTGTGATTTGTCGGGGTTCTTTTGGACATTTTATGCATTAACTTAGTTTTCAATGCATTTATGTGCATAATTCAAAATTGAACTACATGCACATGCTCCAGTGCATATAAATTGGTTGAAAAATCAAATCTTTGTCCTTGGGTGCATTCTTAGGTCCAATGCAAGAAATGGGAATGAATTTCAAAAACCGGGGCACCGTTGATTGCCGGCAAAACGTTGAGATACTTTGTTTTTAAATTCTAGTAAATCCAAAACTCGTCTGAAATTCATGAAACTTGGCATGCTATCATGGAATGGCACCCGACATGCTGTGATATTTTTCGTTTCCATTTTGAGATAAGGCGCACTCGAATAACAGACAACAAATGCATTTTGAAAAAATAGCTGCCACTTTAATATCTCAAATGTTTGTATAATTCAAACCGTGTGCGTTCTGTTAACCATTCAAGTGACGCCACGTGTCTTGGTTTTAATGTCTATAGGTTTTAATGGCTCTTGAACACAAATGGTTCTTTTGGATGACCCGTGTGAACCACACTAGTACAACGACGTGCTAAACAAACGGTTTTTAACCCCTTTTTGCGACGGCATTTGGAACCGTCGCCAAGTGAGTGTGTGCGATAGGGTGTCCTTCCCACACGACCCAGAAATCGTCAGGGATAGGCCCTCCTGGGACCCAGGCTGGGGCCGTGTGCGATCTGGCGAGGCATCAAAACCCAATCATTTTCGTAGGTATGTACATCCCACACGGTGAATCCCAGAAAATCATTTCCGTAGGTATGTACATCCCACACAGTGAATCCCAGAAACTCATTTCCGTAGGTATGTACATCCCACACGGTAAATCCCAGAAAATCATTTCCGTAGGTATGCACATCCCACACGGTGAATCCTAGAAAAACATTTCCGTAGGTATGTATATCACACATAGTTCTTTGTGTGGAAACATTTGTGCAAGGTGGCCTAAAGCAAACAGTTCTCTGCACGAAGTCGTGTGTGATTGTTAGTTGATCGAACACGCCTACTTTCTAGAAACCGTGCAGGTTGTTTGAGTTCATCTCCCACGATGCTGTCCGAGTAACCGTCTGCAATAGAAAACCCCAATAAGTAGGGTAATTAGCCTATTATTGATAATCCATGTACTAATCAAACTGATATTTCTTATAAAACACACCAGATATTTCATATCCGTATAAAAGCAACTAGGATTTCATAATCGAATTACATCAGATAGCTTCGGCACCCAGTTACGCCATTACACAACAGCACCAAGTTTCACATGCAGCATCAAAAACCTTTGGAAAGTAGCATCATACACGGTAAATAGAGAGATGAATCTCATCTGTGAAACTGCAGAAGCGGAAGGCAAATATTGAGCCTTCAGTGATGTTGAGTTTCCTTGCAACTTTAGGCCAGTGGCTATGGATAATTGCCCGCCCAACCTTTGTCCTCTTCAGCAAGACTTCAATATTGTACCGTGGGTGTTGAATGAATACCTTCCTCGCCTCTTGACCATGCAGGTGGTTTGAGAGGTAATCATCGGTGAACTGCTTTGAAAAGTACTGAAAACAAAGCTATGCATAAATCGCTGTTGTAAATTTTGAAATGGCGCAAGGGGTAAAAACAAGGTAAAAGAGTTGGCACCGTCCTATAGTTGACTGATGTCTTCTTCATTGTTCAAACAAAGATCTTGCTGTTATTCATCGCAAGTTTCTTCATCCTAACAATCTTTCCGAGTTTCTTGACTTGACTGATATTCATGGACATCTCATTTCCCCATATGCAAAATGGGTCGAACAGTGGGTCTAAGCCTCTGACAGCAGGACCTACATGTGCAAGACCAAATTGTAAGAAACCTAAATATTAGAATGATTCCTGCAACTGCACAATAATGTGCTATTAGCCAAAGGACCCTACTTGAACAAACCTCGATGGTAAACCAAAGTGTCTCCCATTGTTTCCCTGCAACACACATAAGGAAGATCTTGATCAGGTTAACTGAGATTTGCCATACTATCAGTAGAATATATATTGAGTACAACCAAATTCGATTGGTGTCACATGCATAACAATACAAAATTGTACCCACAGCAAATGAAAATCAAATTGCAGAACTGGACCAAACAGTTAAATGGACAGCAGACCAAATGAACCAAAATAGTTAACTGAGCACGACATTGCAGAATAGAAACATGTACTAGAAGATAAGACAGTTAACAAAACAAAGAATGCTTGAGAACAGTACTACGAGATGTAGCAATTGTTTGACCAAAGTGTTAACTGAACATTACATTTTAGAGGACCAAACTGTTAACTCAACATCAGATTGCATATTAACATTACAGAGGACAAATCACTAGAAGGCATTGGCGGTGGCCTTGAGAAAACATCACGAACTGTATTTTAAAGTAGACAACCGTGTGGCGGTGTCGACGGTGGCCTCGAAGACGAGGTGCTCCTCCAAGATCTGGCGGTCGACACGCATGGCAGCCATAGCGACCTCGTTCGCGCATGCGGCCGCATGCTACTCAGCTCCACGTTATACTGCGTGTAAAATGGCTGTGGGCGACACTTAATTGGAGGAGGGGGGCAATGATTTCGGTGGAAAGTGTCGCTCCGTCGGTCAGGGCATGTGGGACGGGAAAGGAGGAGGATGGTGTGGGTGGGGTGTGGATTACCTAACCATATCGATGAGGCCGCGCAGCAAGAAGAAGGGTCGCTGACGAGGAGGCGGCGCTGCAAGAAGAAGGGTCGCCGGTGAGGAGGCTGCGCTGCAAGAAGAAGGGTAGCCGGCGAGGAGGCGGCGCTGCAAGAAGAAGGGTCGCCCGCGAGGAGGCTGAGCTGCTAGTAAGCAGCAGTGAAGGTTTGAACATAGAAAGCAAGGAGGAACAGTGGAAATGTGGCTTTTGGAAGGAGGGAGGGGGCAGAGAGATAGATATTTCCGCGGTGGCAAAAAAAATTCGCTCGGTGCCGTGAGAAACTAGCGCGCAAGTGTGGTTCAAGCGGGGTGGTGGAC
This sequence comes from Aegilops bicornis, assembly GCA_021605145.1. Classification (NCBI taxonomy): domain Eukaryota; kingdom Viridiplantae; phylum Streptophyta; class Magnoliopsida; order Poales; family Poaceae; genus Aegilops; species Aegilops bicornis. The sequence continues at coordinate 516,465,329 of CM038675.1, forward strand.
TGTAGATGATGAAGCTTCCTGCATAAGCCAAACAAGACGGTGCGCCAAGATATTTTATATCACATCCCACACGATTCTTTCTAGTAAACTGTTTGTGGTATACCTAATTTTTTTATTATGTTTTGAAAGACAAAATGGTGTTACGGATGGAAAGGATGGTGTTTGAATTGCTAGGACATTAACGTACAGTGAACATGCAACTAGTACATGAGTGTCGTCTTTAAATTTGGAATTATTCTGGGTTCATTTGGCATTTTTATGCATTAATTGAGTTTTTGGGCATTTAATGTGCATAATTATAATTTGAACTACAAGCACATGCTCCAATGCACCAAAGTTTGCTGAAAAATCACATGTGTGTCTTTGGGTGAATTTATAGGTCCCATGCAAGAAATGTGAATAAAATTCGAACATCTGGGTGTCATGGCTCGGCCGGAATGATTGATAAACTTGGTTTTTTAATTCTTGTAAATCCAAAACATGGCTGAAAATCATGAAACTTGGCATGGTGTCATGACATGGCACCAACATACTGCAGTAAAGTTTTTGGCCGAATTGGGACAAGCTTTGGTATAAGCTTCTTGCAAACCGGAGCTTCCCTCAAGAAGGCTCTTGGTTCCGAGAGGGAACGTGTCACCTCCGTGTCTTGAAAGCGACATACGTACACTGCCTTCTCCCGCCTTAATTTTTGTACACTGGCAGATTAGACCAAATAGAAGTATCGTGCTAAATTTTGGAATTATTCCGTGTTCGTTTGGCCTTTTTTATACATTAATTGAGTTTTTGCGCATTTAATGTGCATAATTCAAATTTGAACTACAAGCACATGCTCCAGTGCACCAAAGTTTGCTGAAAAATCACATGTGTGTCTTTGGGTGAATTTCTAGGTCCCATGCAAGAGACGAGAGTGAAATTCAAACATCTGGGTGTCGTAGCTCGGCCGGACTGATTGAGAAACCTTGTTTTTTAATTCTTGTAAATTCAAAACACGGCTGAAAATCATGAAACTTGGCATGGTGTCATGACATGGCACCAACATGCAGCGGTAATTTTTTTGGCCGAATTGGGACAAGCTTTGATGTAAGCTTCTTGCAAACCGGTGCTTCCCTCAAGAAGGGCCGTGGTTCCGAGAGGGAACGTGTCACCTCCGTGTGCGAAACGACATACGTACACTGCCTTCTCCCGCCTTAATTTTTTCACACAGGCAGACTAGACCAAATAGAAGTACCGTGCGAAATTTTGGAATTATTCCGGGTTCGTTTGGCCTTTTATATACATTATTTGAGTTTCTGTGCATTTAATGTGCATAATTCAAATTTGAACTACAAGCGCAGGCTCCAGTGCACCAAAGTTGTTAGAAAAATCACATGTGTATCCTTGGGTGAATTTCTAGGTCCCATGCAAGAGATGGGAGTGAAATTAAAACATCTGGGTGTCGTGGGTCGGCCAGAATGATTAAGAAACTAGGTTTTTTAATTCCTGTAAATCCAAAACACGACTGAAAATCATGAAACTTGGCATGGTGTCATGACATGGCACCAACATGCTGCGGTAATTTTTTTGGCCGAATTGGGGCAAGCTTTGGTGTAAGCTTGTCGCAAACCGGAGCTTCCCTCAAGAAAGCTCGTGGTTCCGAGAGGGAACGTGTCACCTCCGTGTGCGAAACGACATATGTACACTGCCTTCTCCCGCATTAATTTTTTTACACATGCATATTAGACCAAATAGAAGTACCGTGCTAAAATTTTAAATCATTCCGGGTTCGTTTGGCCCTTTTTATACATTAATTGAGTTTCTGCGCATTTAATGTGCATAATTCAAATTTGAACTACAAGCATAGGCTCCAGTGCACCCAAGTTGTTTGAAAAATCACACCTGTGTCCTTGGGTGAATTTCTAGGTCACATGCAAGAGATGGGAGTGAAATTCAAACATTTGGGCGTCGTGGCTTGGCCGGAAAGATTGCGAAACTTGGTTTTTTAATTCCTGTAATCCAAAACATGCCTGAAATTCATAAAACTTGGCATGGTGTCATGACATGGCACAGACATGTTGCGGTAATTTTTTTGGCTGAATTGGGACAAGCTTTGGTGTAAGCTTCTTGCAAACCGGAGCTTCCCTCAAGAAGGCTTGTGATTCCGAGAGGGAATGTGTCACCTCCGTGTGCGAAATGACATATATACACTGCCTTCTCCCGCCTTAATTTTTTGACACAGGCAGATTAGACCAAATAGAAGTACCGTGCTAATTTGGAATTATTCCGGGTTCATTTGGCCTTTTTTATATATTAATTGAGTTTCTGCGCATTTAATGTGCATAATTCAAATTTGAACTACAAGCAAAGGCTCCAGTGCACCAAAGTTGTTTGAAAAATCACATGTGTGTCCTTGGGTGAATTTGTAGGTCCCATGCAAGAGATGGGAGTGAAATTCTGACATCTGGGCGTCGTGGCTCGGCCGGAAAGATTGAGGAACTTGGTTTTTTAATTCCTGTAAATCCAAAACACGACTGAAAATCATGAAACTTGGCATGGTGTCATGACATGGCACCAACATTCTGCGGTAATTTTTTTTGGCCGAATTGGGACAAGCTTTGGTGTAAGCTTGTTGCAAACCGATCTTCCCTCAAGAAAGCTCGTGGTTCTGAGAGGGAACGTGTCACCTCCGTGTGCGAAACAACATACGTACACTGCCTTCTCCCGCCTTAATTTTTTACACAGGCAGATTAGACCAAATAGAAGTAACGTGCTAAATTTGGGAATTATTCCGGGTTCGTTTGGCCTTTTTATTCATTAATTGAGTTTCTGCGCATTTAATGTGCATAATTCAAATTTGAACTACAAGCACAGGCTCTAGTGCACCAAAGTTGTTTGAAAAATCACATGTGTGTCCTGGGGTGAATTTCTAGGTCACATGCAAGAGATGAGAGTGAAATTCAAACATCTGGGCATTGTGGCTCGGCCGAAAAGATTGAGAAACTTGGTTTTTTAATTCCTGTAATCCAAAACACACCTGAAAATCATAAAACTTGGCATGGTGTAGTGACATGGCACCAACATGCTGCGGTAATTTTTTTGGCCGAATCGGGACAAGCTTTGGTGTAAGCTTCTTGCAAACCGGAGCTTCCCTCAAGAAGGCTCGTGGTTCCGAGAGGGAACGTGTCACCTCCGTGTGCGAAACAACATACGTACACTGCCTTCTCCCGCCTTAATTTTTTTACACAGGAAGATTAGACCAAATAGAAGTACCGTGCTAAATTTTGGAATTATTCTGGGTTCGTTTGGCCTTTTTTATATATTAACTGAGTTTATGCGCATTTAATGTGCATAATTCAAATTTGAACTACAAGCACAGGCTCCAGTGCACCAACGTTGTTTGAAAAATCACACCTGTGTCCTTGGGTGAATTTCTAGGTCCCATGCAAGAGATGGGAGTGAAATTCAAACATGTGGGCGTCGTGGTTTGGCCGGAATGATTGAGAAACTAGGTTTTTTAATTCCTGTAAATCGAATACACCGCTGAAAATCATGAAACTTGGCATGGTGTCATGACATGGCACCAACATGTTGTGGTAATTCTTTTGACCGAATTGGGACAAGCTTTAGTGTAAGCTTCTTGCAAACCGGAGCTTCTCTCAAGAAGGCTCGTGGTTCTGAGAGGGAACGTGTCACCTCCGTGTGTGAAACGACATACGTACACTGCCTTCTCCTGTCTTAATTTTTTTACACAGGCAGATTAGACCAAATAGAAGTATCGTGCTAAATTTTGGAATTATTCCGGGTTCGTTTGGCCTTTTTTATACATAAATTGAGTTTCTGGGCATTTAATGTGCACAATTCAAATTTGAACTACAAGCACAGGCTCCAGTGCACCAAAGTTGTCTAAAAAATCACATGTGTGTCCTTGGGTGAATTTCTCGGTCCCATGTAAGAGATGGGAGTGAAATTCAAACATCTGGGCGTCGTGGGTCGGCCGGAAAGATTGAGAAACTTGGTTTTTTAATTCCTGTAATTCCAAAACACGCCTGAAAATCATGAAACTTGGCATGGTGTCATGACATGGCACCAACATGCTGTGGTAATTTTTCTGTTCGATTTGCGAAGGCGCACACATTAACAATCAACAAAGTCATTTTGGAACAAGTGCTGTCATGTTAGAAATAAGAAACACAAGTATTATTGAAAACGTGGGCGTTCTACTTACCAATTACGTGCGACCACACATCCCCTTTTTTATTGGCTAGGAGGTGCCGTGCGGGGTAGATATTTGAGTACGGGAGGCGTGTGATCAGACCCCTGCACGTGCTCATCGGGTGGAGAGCCCTTTGACCGCTACCTGCCGCGAACCTCCCTCCCAACGTCTCCATTAAAGGTGCCCGAGCACCTGTTCTACGGCATGGCTATATGCCTCACTGGACTGAGATTTAAGAGAGAAAAATGAAAATCTAAAAAGAAAGTTTTGCACGGATATTGATGTAAGATCCGACGGACCTATATAGCATCGACTGCGACTTATAGCAAGCATGATGTATATAAGGACGATGATAGTGGATAATAATTGTCTTACATATTTAGAAACATAATTAAAAAAGCCACATGCGGCAACGCCAGAAATACACAAGGGCAAAAGAAGAAGGAAGATAATGATCTAGCTCGCTGATCTCTACTTTCTTGATGCGTTGCTGCAGGCCGCAAGAACTAGTCTCCGCGGCGAGTGGCGACAATCTCTTTCTTGTCCTCAAGATGCTGCTTGAGAGCATCCACGGATTCCTCCACCAGCCTTCTGCGCTCGATGTGCAACATGGCATTCTCGTCCATAAGTTTCTCGACGATGACGGAGGTCCTCTTCAAGAAGGCAGTGGTCTGCTCCTGCTGCTCCGTACTTCCGACGATCTTCGCCCTCAGCAGGTCGTGCTCGGCCTGGAGCTTTGCATTGCTCTCATTTAGTAGTTGTATGACGACGGTAGACTGTTCAAACGAGGCTTTCAGGTCATCCTGCAACCTCGCCCACCGGGAGGTCTAATCCATCTGCCTAAGGATGAGGGCACGCATGCGCCTGTAAGAGTCCTCGCCTACCCACGAGACATTTTCCTAGGCTGCCGCGGCGCAGGAGGACATCTCTGCTGCATTAGCGGTGCGACATGATATCTCTTCTACTTCCGCGGCGCGGCCGAACCAGTCTGCTGCATCAACGGTGCTGCGGGACCTCCGTGCTGTTTCGACGGCGCGGCGGGACCTCTCTGCTGCTATGGCCGTGCGGTGGGACATGTTGGCTGCTTTCGCGGCGAGCCGAGACATCTCTCGTGCTTCCGCTTCCAGGCTCGCCTCTCCCTGGTGGCAATCTCTCAACCCAGAACTCACGCTGGCCATGGCGGACGCAAGAGAACGATGATGAATGACTTGTTTGTTTTTGACATTTTGTGGAGGAGGAGTTGAGGAGGGATGTGCAGTCATCTTGGAGGAGTAGTATTTATAACCGCGTAGTAATACACTCCTAAGTGGGAAACCATTTAGATTTTGATCGGTGTGAAAAGGTTTGCAATTTGGAATGTGACAGGATGCGGCCTCCCTGTTCTTCTAAAAAAATTGTGACGGGACGCATGCTTAAAATTTACTGACGGTTATAAGTGCGGCACTATTCCTGGAAGGCGTAACGTGGGCACGTACGCCTTCTCGGCCGCGTACGTGGTGTTTGCACCATAGGGTGCATCGCAATAGGCAATGTCAGCACATGTCTTGTTCCAACAACCATACGCACTCATTATTACCATCGCACACGCTTCTTTTAATTAGAATGTGTGTGCCCGTCTAGCCAGGGCCGGCCCTGGGCCAGGGCAGCAGGGGCGACGGCCCGCGGCCCAGCCAAACTAGGGGCCCCAACCTTAGTGCTGCAGCCTATAGAAGAAAAAGCCTGAACACAGGGGAGGCCCCTCATCTAACAAAAGCCCAACCGCTAAGATGCCTAAACACACGACTCTTGGCTAGAATTGAGCACGGCTGCATTGCAGGCGGCGGCTCTTTGCCTCCTCCGATTTGCACGCCAAAGGTTCGGCTCAAAAATAAATTGTAACCCCTCGGAAAAAATGGCATGCCGTCAGACGCTCACATATATCGGCCGATCGAGCGGCGATTCTCTCACGATAGCTGCCGGGATACTAGGGTGTTCGCAAGGAATAGAAGAGGTAAATCTCTAACGAATTTCTCTTAGCCCTCAATCTTACACTTTGATAAATTTATGTTCTTGTTCTTACAATAGTAGAGTTTGGCCATTAGTCTTGCCAGCTTGGTCCTCGACTCAAGGTGTCCTTGAAGATTAGATTTCGATAGCTAAAGAGCATGGGACTTCACTAGTTTTACTGCAACGTTTAGCTGACTTTGCTCTTTTTCTTGCAGACATGTTGCCCAAATAATAGTTATGTGGTTACGATAAAAGAAGAGGAAATGAACAAATAAGTTAATTGGATCTCATGATTATTGTAGGCTTGGAGGTTAGTTAGCATGTCAGTTCTTTTTTCCAATATATGTATGTAAGTTCTATGCAATTTGATTTAGACTTGAACTAAGACACTTCATCTTATATTACAGCAGGAAAAAATATCATTGTTTACTATAGCTTTGCAAGAATTTATCTATCAATATATGAAATCAAAAAATTCCTCCATTGTCGCCGCTGGGCCCATTCATTGAATTTGCCCTGGGGACTTCGAAACTCCAGGACCGGCACTGCATCTAGCGCACACACGTTGATCTATCTAAATGTTACAGTTTGTTGTGGCTAATCGCAAACAGTTCATCCATGTGAAGTGTATGCCATCAATCGCAGACACTTTGATCTGGCTGACCCGTTTCTGTTTTGTTGCCTAATCGCAAACAGTTAATCCTTCTAAAGCGTATGCCCTCAATCACACACACCTTGATCTGGCTGACCGTTTCTTTTGTGTTGCCTAATCACAAACAGTTCATTCGAGTGAACCGTATGCTCTATATCGCACACGCCTTCATCAGGATGCCCGTTTCTTTTGTTCTGCCTCATCGCAAACAGTTCATTGGACTGAACCTTATGCCCTGGATCACACACGCAACTAAAATCTGAACCGTGTTTGATGACTCTGCCATCGCAAACGTTTTGCACCTTTTTTGACGGTTCTTTTACACCACCGTTTGCGATTATTGCATCGCACACAGTTTCGTCGAAGGGTCTCTGATCGTAGTGTCGCGTTAGCAGCAACCTACAGTAGTGCCATTTACAAACAATTTGGTAAGATTTGCATCTGTCATATTGGGTATGTTGCCATTTTTCAAACTAGAAAGATTGACATTTGTTGATCTAGTAACATTGCCATTTGCCAACCTTGCAACACTGCGATTTGTCAAAATATGAAGCTAAAAATCACTAGCAGTATCTAATTTTTGCAACTAAAATTCAGTAATTAAGCATAGATGGAGGCGAGGAGGCGAGTTCAGCCGGGCGTGCAGCAGGCGGCGCAGTACTATTCGATTTGACAGTGGGCAGCACAGTTCCCGATACGGCTTTAATGCAGACGAGGGAGAGGGTAGCGGTTCCCGAAATGTTGAACGGCCAATGATGCATCCTCCTTCAATTAGCATCGTGTGAATGCATGAGGGAAGTAATGGGAGGAGGACCGGGAAAAGAGGCAGCACGATGTGAATGCAGCGTAGTTTGCAATCATATAAAGGCGCCCCTCCATTCCAATGCATCTACCACATCGTACGCACCTAAGCATTTGCCTAAGCACCTACACTAATAAGCGCAAAAGTGCTCACTCCAGACCCATGGCGGCGATACGCGCGAGCAGCCAGCGGATGTGCCAGATGGTCCACGATGCCGGCCTGCGTCATGGCACTGTGGATCGTCTCCAGACGGTGTTGGCGACGGGCTGGTGGATGGCCGCTGTCGACGCCAGCTACGACTCTCAGTACGACCAAATGATCGTTGCCACCACCAGCAGGTTCACCGTCGTCAAGAAGCTCGCGGACGACATCGTCGTACTCCTCCAGCCCGCGCGCTCGGGCTCCTCATTGCCTGCCACCCTAATCGGCCTCCATGGTCGGAACCTCTTTCAAGCACTGGTGGCCCTGCGACTGCCCGCCAACGCCACGAAGAATGTCCACCTGGAGGTCGCACTCACTGCGAGGCGCCTCGCCCTGCAAGAATTCGTCGACCTACACATCCACGTGTACGAGCAAATCGTGTACATAGGTATCTACAAGGCTGGTGAGGATGCTATGACATTGGCCTTCTTCAACCGGCTGGAAGCCTTGTATGCCTTTGCTGAGAAGCCCCTTGACCTCGCCACAAAAGCCGCCGCTTCTTAGCCGCCGGTCGGTGGCCTGACACACTGAGTTGAGGAGGAGGAGGTCGTACATTGATGGATGCATCTTTCTTCTTGCCTCCTATAACCACCACTGCGATCACACCATTGTGGCCTTAATTCTTATTGTGCTATTGCATTCTCATTCCAGTCAATATAGACATGTGCGATCCCTTTGCTTAATTATATGCATCACTGTAACTAGTACTCCATCCATCAATGTATAAGTTGTGCTGCCAGTGTTTGGGGCCGGCGCAGGATCACGCATGTTCATGTGCATGTGGTTGCGCCGGGCGCAGCGCAACGATGCAGTACCCGCTACAAAAACTGCCATGCGGGGGACGTGGCATTGACCATTAGGAGGCAACAGTCGATCATCCGGGTGCCCAATAAAGGATGCAAAGAGGGATCCTACAGCAGCAAGGACCAGCTCCCCTACCGATAGCTCACCTAACAGAACTCCCAAGTTAACTGTGCTGAGGCTTGAGTAGTCATCAGATGGGTGACCGGATGGGAAGTGGCCTCAATGTTAAATTAACTCATGTGATGTGTCACTGTAAACATTTAATTGCATTGAATGTATATAGTGCTCCATCATATTAGTTGAATTAACATTAAGGTCCTTGTTTTGCAATTTTTGACATTTTTTGTTTTTTGTACACATAATGATTGGCTTGAAGAAGGTCTATCTTGTTACTTTTTGATAATTTCTGTTTTTTGAACACATGTTGATTGGATTGAATGAAGGTCTATCCCGTTACTTTACGACATGTTTCCAAAACTTGGACCTCGAGGTTAATCCAACAAATAGGACGGAGCATTATATACATTCAACGCAATTAAATGTTTTCCAAAAAAGTGATATGATTTCTGTGAAACTTATAAGTCAGTATGTCAAATTAACCTCTGTGTACTTGTTCTCAAATTAACCTACGGGCCTTTTTGCCGCATATCACACACATCTTATTAACTTGAACCATTTATGTTCTCTTCCCTAATCTAAAATAGTTCATTCGACTGAACCGTATGCCATATATCACACACACCTTGATCTGACTGGCCGTTTCTGTTGCTTTCCCTAATAGCAAACAGTTCATCAGAGCGAACTGTATGCCATATATCGCACGCACATTGATATGGCTGCCCGTTTCTGTTGTTCTATATAATCGCAAACAGTTCGTCTGGATCAACCGTATTCCCTGCATCGCACACGCAACTAAAATCTGAACCGTGTTTGATGGCTCCGCCATCACAAACGTTTTGCACCTTTTTGATGTTTCTTTACACCACCGTTTGCGATTATTGCATCGCACACATTTTCGTCGAAGGGTCTCTGATCGTAGTGTCCCGTTAGCAGCATCCTGCAGTAGTGGTATGTTGGTGACCGAATGTTACTCGGAGTCCCGGAAGAGATCACATACATGACGAGGAGCTCTGGAATGGTCCGGAGGTAAAAATTGATATATAGGATGATATGGTTCGACCAAGGGGTGAAGCCCACGGGGCTTTAGGTCGGTGCAAAAGGAGTTCTGCGGAGGCCAGGGGGCCAAACGCCGAAGACCCTGGCGTCTGGCCCTGGGCCTGACGCCGAGGCCCATGGCGTCTGCTGCAGATGCCAATGACTGTGGTGTCTGGTCCTGGAAGTCCAAGAAGGACTCTTCCTTGCGGGCAAAACCGACTTTGAGGAGGCTTTTACTCCAAGTTTTGACCCCAGGGCTCAACATATAAATAGTGTAGCGACCAGACCCTAATGGATCAAGTCTCTGTGCTCAGTGTCATCCCTGGATCAGTAATGCTGACACCACACAGTACTTCGAAGGATTTATAGCAGAGTAGCAATCACACACTTATTACATCGTTGTCCACAAAGGAACTTAATACAATAATATGGCTTAAGGCCATCTAATAATAACAGCGGAAGGCTTGGAAGATAAGTGAGTCCATCAACTCCATCGGCATCATGAGTATAGAACCACGACCTAACACCTTACTCGTAAATGCGAAAAGTCTGCAACGTGAAAGTTGCAGCCAAAACGGTCAAGACATGGAATATCTTGGCAATGTAACACATAGAGAGCAATGAAGGAATAAGCCTATACTACATGCATATATGGCTGGTGGAAAAGCTCTCACGGTTACATTTTTGCATAAAGCTAGTTTTTCCCTACAACAAAGGAATAATTTTATTTAACTATCATGGTGGTTGTTAAACATTGAAAATGGTTGACAGCATCCTCAATCCCAATTAAAAGTACTCATTAAAACCCAATAACATTTATTTCGAAGTAACATGCTGAGATTCACATGATATTCAATTACCAGATACTCAAAATGTCCATAACCGGGGACACGGCTAATCTTGATTAGTTTATACACTCTGCAGAGGTTTGCGCACTTTTCCCCACAAGACTCGATCGCCTCCGTTTGGTTCTCGCACTACATGGTGTTTGAGAGACGGATGACCGAGACACAGTCTTTCAGAAGCGCTAGCACCTTACTTGTGGGTAGACCGGTACACCTACTTTCCCCTACATCCGCTAGTCTACCCGTAAGAGTTCGCACAACTTAGTCAACTATGCCAGAGCCCATAATGGCTTGTGGCTGCACACGGAAGTTTCTAGTTTGAATAATCTTATGATCCCTTTGAGCACGGGTGGCGGTCAGAAGAAAACAGGCAAGTCTGATAGAAACCAGGTGCCTCAATCCACCCAGGATGTGTGTTTAAGTTGCCACCTTAGATAAACCATTAAATTAACAATCTCACATCTGTCATGGATATCACTCACCCAATCCACGTCTACTAGCATAGCATGGCATAATAAGCAAACGTAGAAGTAACTCCCAAGGTTTCATAAGTAAAAGCAGGTAATAGGTACTACCTCCATCTACTTCCCATCCCACAATTTAATTAGATCCTAATCATGCAAGTGTTTGAGGGCTTGATCTAATGCAATAAAACTGGGTAGTAGAAAAGGTATGATCAAGTGTTACTTGCCTTCTTGATGATCCGCGAGACCTAGAGATTGAAGTAACAAGCGGCGCACTCCGGGTGATCTAACGCAGACAAACAACAAGCATACAATAAGTACTCATCTAATGCACGGGAAATCTCGAATAAAAGATCTAACCAGATAGTTCAACTTAAGAACCCTGGTTGCAAAAGAATCGAATCAAATAAAGCATCGAAAGTCGAAACTCGAGAGAGAACGACTCGATTTAGCAATCGGAAACTAGGTCAAAATTTTACAGTAGCAAAACTCTGTGTAAGTAGGTTAGTCGGAACGGCGGTTTCATAACGAAACTCCAGGCGCTTGAATCACCTGATTCCGATAAACGAGCGAGAAATTAAACAGATTTGAAAATCGAATCAGAAATCAAAATCAGAAAATAACGGATTAAATCCGCTTAAAAGAAAACGACGAACGGATTAAACAGCGGACGTTCGTTAACAGAACTAATCCAACGAACACGTTCATTGAAACGAACGGGTCGGTAAACGTTCACTAAATAAGAAAACCGAAAAAAAAATAAAAAAAACCATATAGGGTTTTTAAAAAAAAAACCGAACATCTCGAGAAAAACCGGATCGGGTTTTCTAACAAAAACCGGATCGGGGCGACGGCGAGGGCTACCTCGGCTGCTCGGCTGGGTCTGCCTCCGGGGCGACGGGCGGTGGGTGGCGGGTCGACTGGTGGCGAGGGGCTCGGCGACGGCATGACAGCGGGCAAGCAAGGCCCTCAAGGGGGCGGCGGCTGGTGGAGGGCGGCGGCAGGGCGGGATGAGGGAGAGGGGGCGGGGTTATAAAGGAGGGAGGGGTCTCCGGTGCCTTGGGGAGGGGCAAGCTGTGGGTTATGGCACAGGTGTCCGAGCCGGACACGGCGGGCGGCCAGGCGGCGGCGTGGAGTCCGCGATGAGGGGAGGGCGGCCGGGCCGGGCGGCGGCGGTTGGGCTGGGCCCTTGGCCCAGGCGGGGCGCGGATTTTTTTTTTAAAAAAAAGAACTTAAACGAAATAAAATAAAACCAAACGAACTCCGAATTTAATAAAATTAATTTTCCCCGACTCCTAAAAATGAGTCGAACAAAATGAACTTTAAAAACGGCAAACATGCATATTTTTTTGAAATGCTCATTTTTGCCTAAAGCAAATAAATCTTTCAAAACCAAATTTTGATTTATTTATAATATCTTCATTTTTCCTAAATATTGGGAAAGTCATATTATTCCCTCTCTTAATTTTTTTTTATATAGGAAAATTTTATGAAGATAATTAAATAAATCCAATGATCCTATTTTCAAGATTTGAGAAATCCCAAATATGAAAATAATGAAACTTCCAACTCTCTCCGAGGGTCCTTGAGTTGCGTGAAATTTTCTAGGATCGGAAAACTGCGAGAAAATATGATATGCATGATGACCTAATGTATAACATTCCAAATTGAAAATTTGGGATGTTACAAACCTACCCCCTTAAGATGAATCTCGCCCTCGAGATTCGGGTTGGCTAGAAAATAGGTGAGGGTGGTCCTTGAGCAAAACTTCCTCTCTTTCCCGTGTGGCTTCATCCTCATTGTGGTGGCTCCAATTGAACCTTGCAAAACTTGATAACCTTGCTTTGCGGGTAACTCTGCTGGCATAATCGAGAATCTTAACCGGTTTTTCCTCATATGTCAAGTCATCCTTCAACTGAATTGCTTCCGGTGTACTTGTGTCTCTTAACGGTACCTCTGCTATCTCGGGTGACATTTCTTCAATCGAGAAACATGGAATACATCATGAACTCTGACAGTCCTTCCGGCAATTCCAACTTATAAGCAACTTCTCCCATGCGTTGCAAAATCTTATACGGTCCAACGAAACGGGTGCTAACTTTCCTTTAACTCCAAAACGCTTAACTCCTCAAGCGGGGATACTCGAGATATACTCATCTCCAACTTCATACTCAATCGCTTTGCGCTTTGAATCGGCATAGCTCTTTTGTCCGGACTGGGCTACCTTGAGCCTGTCTCGAATCAACTTAACTTTACATTGAGACTCCTTAATCAAATCTGGTCCAAACAACTGACGATCTCCAGTTTCGTCCCATAACAACGGTGTCCTGCACCTTCTTCCGTACAAAGCCTCGAAAGGTGCCATCTTCAAGCTGGTTTGGTAACTGTTGTTGTAGGAAAATTCTGCATACTGAAAATTATCATCCCAGCTAGATCCATAATCTAGGGCACAATATCTCAGCATGTCCTCCAGAATCAGATTGACTCTCTCGATGCATCCATCGATGCGTGGGTGGAATGCTGTACTGAATTCCAATCGGGTTCCCAATGTCTTGTGCAACTGGTTCCAAAACTTTGAGGTAAATTGGGTTCCTCTGTCTGATACGATACTCCTTGGAACTCCGTGCAAACACACAATTCTGGTCATGTATATCTTTGCCAACTTAGCACTGCTATAGGTAGTCTTGACTGGAATGAAATGAGCTACCTTCGTTAAATGGTCGACTATGACCCAATCGAGTCATATCCTGAACGAGTCTTTGGCAATCCTGTGATAAAATCCATGCCTAGTTTATCCCACTTCCATTCGGGTATCGGCAATGGTTGTAACAATCCTGCTGGCTTCTGATGCTCTGCCTTTACTTTCTGACATACATCGCAAACTGCTACATACTCCGCAATATCCTTCTTCATTCTGGTCCACCAGAAAGTATTCTTCAAATCCAAATACATCGTGGTATTTCCTGGGTGAATCGAATAGGGTGAATCATGAGCTTCTTGTAAAATCAACTTCCTGATCTCAGGGTCATTGGGCACATAAACACGGTCTTCAAACCATAGGGTATCGTGCTCGTCCTCACGAAATCCTTTAGCTTTTCCTTTGCTCATTTTCTCCTTTATAGAGGCAACTTCCTTATCGCCTTTTGGGCTTCTCCGATTTTGTCCATTAGTGTCGATTGAATCTCCAATGCTGCTACATAGCCTCTCGGAACTATTTCCAAGCATAGTTCTCGAAGGTCCTCGGCTAACTCATTGGGTATCCCTCCCATCATTAGGGTATTGACGTGGCTCTTACGGCTCAATGCGTCTGCTACGACATTAGCCTTTCTGGGGTGATAATGCAATCTCATGTCATAATCCTTGATAAGCTCTAACCATCTCCTTTGTCTGAGATTTAATTCATACGTGTGAAGATGTACTTCAAACTCTTGTGATCCGTATATACTTCACAATGATTTCCAATGAGAAAATGTCTCCACGTCTTCAAGGCATGCACAACGGTTGCTAACTCCAAATCATGTGTGGCATAATTTAACTCATGGGGCTTAAGTTGTCGTGAGGCATCTGAAACAACTCTTCCTTCTTGCATAAGCACTGCTCCAAGTCCTCGGCGTGAAGCGCCGCAATACACCTCATAATCCTTGGTCCGGTCTCGCCATATCAAAAGCTGGTGAGGTGACCAATCTTTTCTTCAACTCACGAAAACTTGCCTCACAGTCCTCGGTCCATATGAATTTGTTATCCTTCTTCAACAATTCAGTCATGGGCTTGGCAATCCTTGAGAAATTCTTAATGAATCTTCGGTAGTATCCTGCGAGTCCAAGGAAACTCGAATCTCTCCAACTGTCGTTGGTGCTTCCCATTTGGTTACGGTCTCAACTTTTGTGGGGTCAACTGCTATCCCTTCTCCGGATATAACATGTCCGAGAAATCCAACTTCCTTTAGCCAAAACTCACATTTGCTGAACTTGGCATATAACTGGTGTTCCCTCAGTTTCTCCAAAACCAATCGCAAATGTTCCTGGTGTTCCTCCTCATTCTTCGAAAAAATCAAAATGTCATCAATGAACACCACGACGAAATTATCCAAAAACTCCATAAACACTTTGTTCATCGTGTTCATGAAATAGGCTGGTGCGTTAGTCGATCCAAATGACATAACGGTATACTAAATGCAGATCCATATCTCGTGGTGAATGTTGTCTTGGGTATGTCCTGCTCCCGAATCTTCAACTGATGGTACCCTGATCGCAAGTCGATCTTGGAAAACACTTTAGCTCCTTGCAAGCGATCGAACAGATCATTTATCATAGGTAGTGGGTACTTGTTCTTGATTGTTACTTCATTCAATCCACGATAATCAACAACCATTCTCAAAGATCCATCCTTCTTCTCTACTAACAAAACGGGTGATCCCCAAGGCGAAGAACTTGGGCGTATAAAACCTTTATCCAATAGCTCCTTAATCGCTTCTTGATTTCCGCCAAATCACATGCGGGCATCCCGTATGGTCGCTTTGATATTGGGCCTGTACCTGGCAAAAGTTCAATAAAAAACTCAATTTCTCTATCCGGTGGCATTCCTGGCAATTCCTCAGGAAATACATCAGGTAATCCTTCACTCTTGGTACTTCTTCCCGCACAACTCCTGATAAGCAATTTACATGAGCTCTCCTCGGCTGATGCCGTGATACATACTTAATCCTTCTTCCTTCTGGTGTTGTGAGAAAAATCGTCTTACTTGCGCAATCGATGTTTCCTCCATACATCGACAGCCAATCCATACCGAGAATTGCATCAAATCCTTGAGATTCCAGAATGATCAAATCCGTCGGGAATACATGCCTTCCTATACTTAATGGCACTTGAAAACATCCTTGTTCCGGCCATATACTCCGCTCTGGTGAGCTTACTAGCAAAGGGGTTTTAAGAATCCGAGTAGGTAGGCTATACTTATCTACAAATCCCTTGATATGTATGAATGCGATGCACCGGTATCGAAAAGAACTAGTGCGATAAATGACTTAACCAAAAACTTACCGATTCTTGCATCGGGCTGATCTTCAACCTCCTCCACATCAATGTGGTTCACCCGTCTCCCCTGTTGAAAGGGTTGGGCTTCTTTCGAGCTTCCATTGCCATTTCCATTCGGCCTTCGGGCAGTCATTGGCATAATGCCCAGTCTTGCGGCACTTAAAGCAAGTAATATGACTCAGGTCTACTTTGGATGGTGTTGACGGGTTGGTGCGATTCTGTCCGTTGCTTCCTCCATTCCGTTCCCATTCTTGGTGCTGTTATGGTTATGCGAATTACCTCCTCCATGGGTATGCTGAAACTGAATTCTGATTTAGGGGTATAACGAGGTTTCTGCTGAGCTCCAGTTATACTTCCCTTGCCCATACTTCCGCTTGCAGTTCTCAATTTGTTGTCGCTTTCCTTCAATCATGAGGGCTCGGTCTACCAACCCTGGTAGTTATTGAAACTGGCTACCATCAACGGCATGCTTTGAACTCATCATTCAGTCCTTCTAGAAACTTCTCCTGTTTAGCTGCCTCGGTATAGCGTCATCCGGGGCATAACGTGCTAATTTACTAAAGTCATCCACATCGCCAATGATCCTTCCTCCTTGGCGTAAGTTGCGAAACTCACGCTTCTTCATGGCCATAGCTCCTGCTTTGAAACATGGGCAGGCGGAAAGCTTGCTGAAATTGATCCCATGTGATGGTGTCTACATGTAAGTGGTCATGAAATTCTCCCACCATGCTGCTGCGGGTCCTTCAAGCTGATGTGCCGCAAACTTCACTCTTTCTCCATCTGTGCATCCTGCAGTGGTCGGCTCCCTTCCTATCTTGGAGCCGGTCATCTGCTACAATCGGCTCGGTGCTACTTGAATACACCGGCGGGTTTAGTCTAAGGAAACGAGTCAGATGATCCGCAGGTGGTGGTGGTGGTGGGTTGTTGTTGTTGTTGCCCTGGTTCTGCACCAATGTTTGAATCAGGGTATTCTACTGCTGGATCAGTTGGGTGATCTCTGGCGGGAAAACGAATCCGGGGTCGCATCTCGGAGGCATCTGATGGGTTTAGAAAAGAAGAGAAATTTAGAATAGAGTGGGGTCTAAGGGGAATCACTACCCAATTGCACATGAGCAAATGCACACAAAAATCACTTCATTCAATCAAACAAGGGCTTACAACGATCTAACTATCGCAAAAGTGCGTGTACTATAATATTTACAGGGAGGAATACTACTAATATGTGGGAGACTTCTACTAATTTGAACCGGTGGAAGACTCCATAATGTCCGCTTCCAAATTCGCCTTTCAAAGTCGGGTTCACTTGGATCCGAATCGGTGTCGTCGATGTTGATGTAGTCGCTTGAACAATCGACATCTTGGTCTTCATTCTGAGCGCCAACTTCTTCTTGAGTTCTTCAATCTCATACTTAAGATCGTTATTGTGTCTTGCCGAGCTACGATCTCGTCCATGTAGTCCTTGCGTGTTGTCTTTAGTTCTTCTTCAAGTTCGATGATCCTTCCCTTTGCATTCTGCAACTCCAACATATCATTGCACATCTGGTTCTCCTGGCGTCGAATGTGCTGGTTTAACTCCTGGATGAACGCTGCAATGGATCTATCCTTCTTGGTGCAGACGACGTCCCATTTGTCATCTCGGCGTCCGCAAATCTGGTAGAGAGTGTCCTTGAGGTCTTCTTGATAAACTTCTCCAATGCGTCCCATGGTGATGAGAGCTGCCATGCTCTTTCCCAGACTCCAAGTTGGTGCACTGAAAACACTATCTATAGGCTTGGTGATTGGGGCGAATGTTCCTTCCTGGAACGTGAGCTTGAATCTTCCAGCGCTCCTCTTCAGGCAGAGTGGCGTTGAAAGTCCCGGTGAAGCTGGGTAGTCCAATGTTCAGGTACTTGGTAACTTCCTTCAAGTGAAATCCAAAAGGTGTGCCTTCATCCGGTTGGGTGTACTTGATCTTCGGCCCATCATCCTAAAAGAGTAGAAAAGATGAGGAGTTAGAAAATGGGAAGAGAGTAGTGATCTATGGCTTTAACTTAGTGGTCGTGTCCTCTGATCGGCGTGTGCTCGATACCATTCTGTAGCGACCGGACCGAATGGATCAAGTCTACGTGCTCAGTGTCATCCTGGATCGTAATGCCGACACCACACGATGCCGAAGGATTTATAGCAGAGTAGCAATCACACACTTATTACATCGTTGTCCACAAAGGAACTTAATACAATAATATGGCTTAAGGCCATCTAATAATAACAGCGGAAGGCTTGGAAGATAAGTGAGTCCATCAACTCCATCGGCATCACCGAGTATAGAACCACGACCTAACACCTTACTGTCGTTCTAAAAGTCTGCGAACGTGAAAGTTGCAGCCCAAAACGGTCAAGACATGGAATATGCCGCAATGTAACACATAGAGAGCAATGAAGGAATAAGCCTATACTACATGCATATATGGCTGGTGGAAAAGCTCTACGGTTACATTTTTGCATAAAGCTAGTTTTTCCCTACAACAAAGGAATAATTTTATTTAACTATCATGGTGGTTGTTAAACATTGAGAATGGTTGACAGCATCCTCAATCCCAATTAAAAGTACTCATTAAAACCCAATAACATTTATTTCGAAGTAACATGTTGAGATTCACATGATATTCAATTACCAGATACTCAAAATGCCCATAACCGGGGACACGGATAATCATGATTAGTTTATACACTCTGCAGAGGTTTGCGCACTTTTCCCCACAAGACTCGATCGCCTCCGTTTGGTTCTCGCACTACATGGTGTTTGAGAGACGGATGACCGAGACATGATCTTCGTAAGCGCTTAGCACCTTACTTGTGGGTAGACCGGTACACCTACTTTCCCCTACATCTCGCTAGTCTACCCGTAAGAGTTCGCACAACTTAGTCAACTATGCCAGAGCCCATAATGGCTTGTGGCTGCACACGGAAGTTTCTAGTTTGAATAATCTTATGATCCCTTTGAGCACGGGTGGCGGTCCGAAGAAAACAGGCAAGTCCTCGATAGAAACCAGTGCCTCAATCCACCCGGATGTGTGTTTAAGTTGCCACCTTAGATAAACCATTAAATTAACAATCTCACATCTGTCATGGATATCACTCACCCAATCCACGTCTACTAGCATAGCATGGCATAATAAGCAAACGAGAAGTAACTCCCAAGGTTTCATAAGTAAAAGCAGGTAATAGGTACTACCTCCATCTACTTCCCATCCCACAATTTAATTAGATCCTAATCATGCAAGTGTTTGAGGGCTTGATCTAATGCAATAAAACTGGGTAGTAGAAAAGGTATGATCAAGTGTTACTTGCCTTGCTGATGATCCGCGAGACCTAGAGATTCAAGTAACAAGCGGCGCACTCCGGGTGATCTAACGCGACAAACAACAAGCATACAATAAGTACTCATCTAATGCACGGGAAATCTCGAATAAAAGATCTAACCAGATAGTTCAACTTAAGAACCCTGGTTGCAAAAGAATCGAATCAAATAAAGCATCGAAAGTCGAAACTCGAGAGAGAACGACTCGCTTTAGCAATCGGAAACTAGGTCAAAATTTTACAGTAGCAAAACTCTGTGTAAGTAGGTTAGTCGAAACGGTGGTTTCATAACGAAACTCCAGGCGCTTGAATCACCTGATTCCGATAAACGAGCGAGAAATTAAACAGATTTGAAAATCGAATTGGAAATCGAAATCGAGAAAATAACGGATTAAATCCGCTTAAAAGAAAAACGATTTAACGGATTAAACAGTAGGCGTTCGTTAACAGAACTAATCCAACAAACACGTTCATTGAAACGAACGAGCGGGTAAACGTTCACTAAATAAGAAAACCGAGAAAATAAAAAAAACCATCTAGGGTTTTTAAAAAAAACGAACATCTCGAGAAAAACCGGATCGGGTTTTCTAACAAAAACCGGATCGGGGCGGCGGCGAGGGGCTACCTCCGGCGGCTCGCCGGCGGGGCTCCGGCCTCCGGCGGGGTCGGGCGACGGGCGGTGGGTGGCGGCGGGTCGACTGGTGGCGAGGGCTCCGGCGACGACGACAAAGCGGCGGCGGCCTGGCGGGCGGCGGCTCGGGTGGAGGGCGGCAAGGGCGGGATGAGGGGAGAGGCGGCGGGTTATAAAGGAGGAGGGGTCTCCGGTGCCTTGGGAGGGGCAAGCCAGTGGCGGCGGCGCGTGTCCGAGCCGGGACACGGCGGGCGGTGGCGGCGGCGGCGGGAGTCCGCGCACAGGGGAGGGCTGCTGGGCCGGGGCGGCGGCGGTTGGGCCGGCTGGGCCCTTGGCCCAGGCGGGGCGCGGATTTTTTTAAAAAACAAAAACAAAACTTAAACGAAATAAAATAAAACCAAACAAACTCCGAATTTAATAAAATTAATTTTCCCCGACTCCTAAAAATGAGTCGAACAAAATGAACTTTAAAAACGGCAAACATGCATATTTTTTGAAATGCTCATTTTTGCCTAAAGCAAATAAATCTTTCAAAACCAAATTTTGATTTATTTATAATATCTTCATTTTTCCTAAATATTGGGAAAGTCATATTATTCCCTCTCTTAATTTTTTTATAGGAAAATTTTATGAAGATAATTAAATAAATCCAATGATCCTATTTTCAAGATTTGAGAAATCCCAAATATGAAAATAATGAAACTTCCAACTCTCTCCGAGGGTCCTTGAGTTGCGTGAAATTTTCTAGGATCGGAAAACTGCGAGAAAATATGATATGCATGATGACCTAATGTATAACATTCCAAATTGAAAATTTGGGATGTTACAAATAGAGGGGTAGGGCTAGCACCTGGAACACATCAAGAAACACCAAGCTATGTGCCACCAACCCCGTCCCTCTAGTTTATCCTCCATCATAGTTTCCGTTGTGCTTGGCGAAGCCCTACGGAGATTGTTCTTCACCAACACCATCACCACGCCGTCGTGCTGCCGGAACTCATCTACTACTTCGCCCCTCTTGCTGGATCAAGAAGGTGAGGATGCCATCGAGTTGAACGTGTGCTAAACACAGAGGTGCCGTACGTTCGGTACTTGATCGGGACGGATCGACTACATCAACCATGTTGATAAACGATTCGGCTTTGCGATCTTCAAGGGTATGAAGATGCCCCCCCTCTCATTGCTATGCATCTCCTAGATAGATCTTGCGTGAGTGTAGGAAATTTTTGAAATTGCATGCTACATTTCCCAACACTCTCGTGCCTTCTTCTCGGCCAACTCTTTTTTTTATCTCCAACGTCTTCGTTAACATCAACTCATTTGATTGCACCATGGAATCAATCTTCTCCCGCAAGCTCGATGCTTCGTGCTCTCTCTTCATCTTCTCCTTAGTCTTCTTGTCACCATCGGGCTTGTTCAAGTTTCTTGGGCCATCATCATCCTCATCTTCGTCCATGTTCATAAGTGAACCTCTCTTCGGTGGGGATTCTTTGTCAATCAACTTCCATTTGTTGCACTCTTTGAGTAAGTCCCAACAATGCTCTAGTTTGAAGAATTTGCCTTCCGAAGCTTCCATGTCTTTGTATCTATGTTGGGAAATTTTGTCCTACACAATTAAAACAATGTCAAATTATGCAATCACTTTAAATGCTACAAATGATTTGCATAACTTGGGACGTGAACTCACATAGTCGGATTCCACGGTTCCACTTGGAGGGGCATTGCGAACTTGTTCCAAGCAAGAAGCCCAATGGCTACAAATCGGCTTAATCACGTCCCAACGACCTTGGAGTGACCGAAAGGTGCGTGGAGTCCTATTGGGATATTTTGCCATCATGTGGAAGTATTGATCTTCGATCCTTTGCCAATACCTCTTGGCGATTTGAGACGTACCCGTGCAAGCATCAAGGGACACTGCACTTCAAGCCTTGATCAAGATTTGATCTTCCAAGATCGTGTAGTTCTTCGATCTCACGCTTTTTTTGCTTGCGCCTACTCAAACGCCACTGAAGGAAATATGTCCTAGAGGCAATAATAAAGTTATTATTTATTTCCTCATATCATGATAAATGTTTATTATTCATGCTAGAATTGCATTAACCGGAAACATGATACATGTGTGAATACATAGACAAACTTAATGTCACTAGTATGCCTCTACTTGACTAGCTCATTAATCAAAGATGGTTATGTTTCCTAACCATAGACATGTGTTGTCATTTGATTAACGAAATCACTTCATTAGAAGAATGATGTGATTGACTTGACCCATTCCGTTAGCTTAGCACTTGATCGTTTAGTATGTTGCTATTGCTTTCTTCATGACTTATACAAGTTCCTATAACTATGAGATTATGCAACTCCTGCCATCGGAGGAACACTTCGTGTGCTACCAAACGTCACAACATAACTGGGTGATTATAAAGGAGCTCTACAGGTGTCTCCAAAGGTACATGTTGAGTTGGCGTATTTCGAGATTAGGTTTTGTCACCCCGATTGTCGGAGAGGTATCTCTGGGCCCTCTCGGTAATGCACATCACTATAAGCCTTGCAAGCAATGTAGCTAATGAGTTATTTACGAAATGATGCATTACGTAACGAGTAAAGAGACTTTTCGGTAACGAGATTGAACTAGGTATTGAGATACCGACGATCGAATCTCGGGCAAGTAACATACCGATGGCAAAGGGAACAACGTATGTTGTTATGCGGTTTGACCGATAAAGATCTTCGTAGAATATGTAGGAGCCAATATGAGCATCCAGGTTCCGCTATTGGTTATTGACCGGAAACAGTTCTAGGTCATGTCTACATAGTTCTCGAACCCGTAGGGTTCGCACGCTAAGGTTTCTGGCGATGCTTATATTATGAGTTTATGAGTTTTGATGTACCGAAGTTTGTTCGGAGTCCTGGATGTGATTAAGGACATGACGAGGAGTCTCGAAATGGTCGAGACGTGAAGATTGATATATTGGAAGCCTATATTTGGATATCGGAAGTGTTCCGGGTGAAATCGGGATTTTCTTGGGAGTAGGGAGGTTACCAGAACCCCGGGGCTTAATGGGCCTACATGGGCCCTAGTGGAGAGGAAGAGAGGAGGCAAGGGCTGGGTCGCGCCTCCCCCTAGTCCTAATAGGACAAGGAGAGGGCATCGCCCTTTCCTTCCTCTCTCCCTCCTCCTTCCCACCTTCTCCTATTCCAACTAGGAAAGAAGGGAGTCCTACTCCCGGTGGGAGTAGGACTCCCCTTGGCGCGCCCCTCCTTGGCCGGCCGCCCCCTCCCCCTTGGCTCCTTTATATACGGGGGCAGGGGGCACCTCTAGACATAACAATTGATCTCTTGATCTCTTAGCCGTGTGCGATGCCCCCCTCCACCATAGTCCTCGATAATATTGTAGGGTGCTTAGGCGAAGCTCTGCGACGACAGAACATCAAAATCGTCACCACGCCGTCGTGCTGACGAAACTCTTCCCCGGCATTCTGCTGGATCGGAGTCCGGGGATCGTCATCGAGCTGAACGTGTGCTAGAACTTGGAGGTGTCGTAGTTTGGGTGCTTGATCGGTCGGGCCATGAAGACGTACGACTACATCAACCGCGTTGTTCTAACGCTTCCGCTTTCGGTCTACGAGGGTACGTGGACAACACTCTCCCCTTCCGTTGCTATGCATCACCATGATCTAGCGTGTGCGTAGGATCTTTTTTTTGAAATTACTACGTTCCCCAACAGTGGTATCCGAGCCTGGTTTTATGCGTAGATGTTATATGCACGAGTAGAACACAAGTGAGTTGTGGGCGATACAAGTCATACTGCTTACCAAAGATGTCATACTTTGGTTCGGGCGGTATTGTTGGATGAAGCGGCCCGAACCGACATTACGCCAGACGCCACGCGAGACTGGTTCTCCCGACGTGCTTTGCATGTAGAGAGGTGGCTAGCGGGTGTCAGTTTCTCCAACTTTAGTTGAACCGAGTGTGGCTACGCCCGGTCCTTGCGAAGGTTAAAACAACACTAACTTGACGAACTATCATTGTGGTTTTGATGCGTAGGTAAGAACGGTTCTTGCTAGAATCCCGTAGCAACCACGTAAAACTTGCAACAGCAAAGTAGAGGACGTCTAACTTGTTTTTGCAGGTCATGTTGTGATGTGATATGGTCAAGACATGATGAGATATAAATTGTTGTATGAGATGATCATGTTTTGTAACCAAAGTTATCGGCAACTGGCAGGAGCCATATGGTTGTCACTTTATTGTATGAAATGCAAACGCCCTGTAATTGCTTTACTTTATCACTAAGCGGTAGCGATAGTCGTAGAAGCAATAGTTGGCGAAACGACAATGATGCTACGATGGAGATCAAGGTGTCGCGCCGGTGACGATGGTGATCACGACGGTGCTTCGGAGATGGAGATCACAAGCACAAGATGATGATGGCCATATCATATCACTTATAATGATTGCATGTGATGTTTATCCTTTATGCATCTTATCTTGGTTTGATTGGCATTAGCATTTTAAGATGATCTCTCACTAAATTATCAAGAAGTGTTCTCCCTGAGTATACACTGTTGCAAAAGTTCTTCGTGTTGAGACACCATGTGATGATCGGGTGCAAAACAGTTGCACACGCAGAATACTCAGGTTAAACTTGACGAGCCTAGCATATACAGATATGGCCTCGGAACACGGAGACCGAAAGGTCGAACTTGAATCATATAGTAGATATGATCAACATAGTGATGTTCACCATTGAAAATACTCCATCTCACGTGATGATCGGACATGGTTTAGTTGATTTGGATCACGTGATCACTTAGATGACTAGAGAGATGTCTATCTAAGTGGGAGTTCTTAAGTAATATGATTAATTGAACTTAAATTTATCATGAACTTAGTACCTGATAGTTTTTTGCTTGTCTATGTTTGTTGTAGATAGATGGCTCGTGCTGTTGTTCCGTTGAATTTTAATGCATTCCTTGAGAAAGCTAAGTTGAAAGATGATGGTAGCAATTACACGGACTGGGTCCGTAACTTGAGGATTATCCACATTGCTGCATTGTAAGAATTACGCCCCGGAAGCACCGCTGGGTGCCAGGCCTGCTGCAGATGCAACTGACGACGTTAAGAACGTCTGGCAGAGCAAAGCTAATGACTACTCGATAGTTCAGTGTGTCATGCTTTACGGCTTAGAACCGGGTCTTCAACGACATTTTGAACGTCATGGAGCATATGAGATGCTCCAGGAGTTGAAGTTAATATTTCAAGCAAATGCCCGGATTGAGAGATATGAAGTCTCCAATAAGTTCTATAGCTTTAAGATGGAGGAGAATAGTTCTGTCAGTGAACATATACTCAAAATGTATGGGTATAATAATCACTTGATTCAATTGGAAGTTAATCTTCCTGATGATAGTGTCATTGACAGAATTCTTCAATCACTGCCACCAAGCTACAAGAGCTTCGTGATGAACTATAATATGCAAGGGATGGACAAGACTATTCCCGAGCTCTTCGCAATGCTAAAGACTGTGGAGGTAGAAATCAAGAAGGAGCATCAAGTGTTGATGGTCAATAAGACCACCAGTTTCAAGAAAAGGGGTAAAGGGAAGAAGAAGGGGAACTTCATCAAGAACAGCAAAGGTGTTGCTGCTCAAGAGAAGAAACCCAAATCTGGACCTAAGCCCGAGATCGAGTGCTTCTACCGCAAGCGCATCGACACTTTGGAAGCGGAACTGCCCCAAGTATTTGGCGGATAAGAAGGATGGCAAGGTGAACAAAGGTATATGTGATATACATGTTATTGATGTGTACCTTACTAATGCTCGCAATAGCACCTGGGTATTTGATACTGGTTATGTTGCTAATATTTGCAACTCGAAACAGGGACTACGGATTAAGCGAGAATAGGCTAAGGACGAGGTGACAATACGCGTGGGAAATGGTTCCAAAGTCGATGTGATCGCGGTCGGCACGCTACCTCTACATCTACCATCGGGATTAGTTTTAGACCTGAATAATTGTTATTTGGTGCCAGCGTTGAGCATGAACATTATATCTGGATCTTGTTTGATGTGAGACGGTTATTCATTTAAATCAGAGAATAATGGTTGTTCTATTTATATGAGTAATATCTTTTATGGTCATGCACCCTTGAAGAGTGGTCTATTTTTATTAAATCTCGATAGTAGTGATACACATATTCATAATGTTGAAGCCAAAAGATGCAGAGTTGATAATGATAGTGCAACTTATTTGTGGCAATCGCCGTTTGGGTCATATTGGTGTAAAGCGCATGAAGAAACTCCATCTTGGTGGACTTATGGAATCACTTGATTATGAATCACTTGGTACTTAAGTAACCATGCCTCATGGGCAAGATGACTAAAACACCGTTCTCGGAACTATGGAGAGAGCAACAGATTTGTTGGAAATCATACATACGAGATGTATGTGGTCCGATGAATGTTGAGGCTCGTGGCGGATATCGTTATTTTCTCACCTTCACAGATGATTTAAGCGTATATGGGTATATCTACTTGATGAAACATAAGTCTGAAACTTTTGAAAAGTTCAAAGAATTTCAGAGTGAAGTTGAAAATCATCGTAACAAGAAAATAAAGTTTCTACGATCTGATCATGGAGGAGAATATTTGAGTTACGAGTTTGGTCTACATTTGAAACAATGCGGAATAGTTTCAAGAACTCACGCCACCGGAACACCACAGCGTAATGGTGTGTCCGAACATCGTAATCGTGATTTCTTTACTAGATATGGTGCGATCTATGATGTCTCTTACTGATTTACCGCTATCGTTTTGGGGTTATGCTTTAGAGATGGCCGCATTCACATTAAATAGGGCACCATCAAAATCCGTTGAGACGACGCCTTATGAACTGTGGTTTGGCAAGAAACCAAAGTTGTCGCTTTCTTAAAGTTTGGGGCTGCGATGCTTATGTGAAGAAACTTCAACCAGATAAGCTCGAACCCAAATCAGAGAAATGCGTCTTCATAGGATACCCAAAAGAGACTATTGGGTACACCTTCTATCACAGATCTGAGGGCAAGATTTTTGTTGCTAAATTCGGATCCTTTCTAGAGAAGAAGTTTCTCTCGAAAGAAGTGAGTGGGAGGAATGTAGAACTTGATGAGGTAACTATACCTACTCCCTTATTGGAAAGTAGTTCATCACAAGAACCGGTTCCTGTGAAGACTACACCAATAAGTGAGGAAGCTAATGATAATGATCATGAAACTTCAGATCAAGTTACTACCGAACTTCGTAGGTCAACCAGAGTGAGATCCGCACCAGAGTGGTACCGTAATCCTATTCTGGAAGTCATGTTAATTGACCATGGTGAACCTATGAACTATGAGGAAGCGATGATGAGCCCAGATTCCGCAAAATGGCTTGAGGCCATGAAATCTGAGATGGGATCCATGTATGAAAACAAAGTATGGGCTTTGGTTGACTTGCCCGATGATCGGCAAGCCATCGAGAATAAATGCATTTTCAAGAAGAAGACTGGCGCTGATGGTAATGTAACTGTCTACAAAGCTCGACTTGTTGCGAAAGGTTTTCGACAAGTTCAAGGGGTCGACTACGATGAGACTTTCTCACCCGTAGCGTTGCTTAAGTCTGTCCGAATCATGTTAGCAATTGCCGCATTTTATGATTATGAAATATGGCAAATGGATGTCAAAACTGCATTCCTGAATGGATTTCTGGAAGAAGAGTTGTATATGATGTAACCGGAAGGTTTTGTCGATCCAAAAGGTGCTAACAAAGTGTGCAAGCTCCAGCGATCCATTTATGGACTGGTGCAAGCCTCTCGGAGTTGGAATAAACGCTTTGATAGTGTGATCAAAGCATATGGTTTTATCTGATTTTTGGAGAAGCTCGTATTTACAAGAAAGTGAGTGGGAGATCTGTAGCATTTACGATATTATATGTAGATGACATATTATTAATTGGAAATGAGATAGAATTTCTGGATAGCCTAAAGGGATACTTGAATAAAAGTTTTTCAATGAAAGACCTCGGCGAAGCTGCTTACATATTAGGCATCAAGATCTATAGAGATAGATCAAGACGCTTAATTGGACTTTCACAAAGCACATACCTTGATAAAGTTTTGAAAAGGTTCAAAATGGATCGTGCAAAGAAAGGGTTCTTGCATGTATTACAAGGTGTGAAGTTGAGTCGACTCAATGCCCCACCACAGCAGAAGATAGAGAGAAAATGAAAGATGTTCCCTATGCTTCAGCCATAGGCTCTATCATGTATGCAATGCTGTGTACCAGACCTGACGTATGCTTAGCAATAAGTTTGGCAGGGACGTACCAAAGTAATCCAGGAGTGGATAACTGGACAATGGTCAAGAATATCCTAAAATACCTAAAAAGGACTAAGGATATGTTTCTCGTTTATGGAGGTGACAAAGAGCTAGTCGTAAATGGTTACGTCGATGCAAGCTTTGACACTGATCTAGACGATTCTAAATCGCAAACCGAATACGTGTTTGTATTGAACGGTGGATCTGTCAGTTGGTGCAGTTCTACAAAGCATCGTGGCAACATCTACATGCGAAGCGGAGTACATAGCTGCTTCCGAAGCAGCAAATGAAGGAGTCTGGATGAAAGAGTTCATTTCCGATCTAGGTGTCATACCTAGTGCATCGGGACCAATGAAGATCTTCTATGACAATACTGGTGCAATTGCCTTGGCAAAGGAATCCAGATTTCACAAGAGGACCAAGCACATCAAGAGACGTTTCAATTCCATCCGGGACCAAGTCCAGGTGGGAGAAATAGAGATTTGCAAGATACATACGGATCTGAATGTTGCAGACCCATTGACTAAGCCTCTTCCACGAGCAAAACATGATCAGCACCAAGACTCCATGGGTGTTAGAATCATTACTTTGTAATCTAGATTATTGACTCTAGTGAAAGTGGGAGACTGAAGGAAATATCCCCTAGAGGCAATAATAAAGTTATTATTTATTTCCTCATATCATGATAAATGTTTATTATTCATGCTAGAACTGTATTAACCGGAAACATGATACATGTGTGAATACATAGACAAACTTAATGTCACTAGTGTGCCTTTACTTGACTAACTCATTAATCAAAGATGGTTATGTTTCCTAACCATAGACATGTGTTGTCATTTGATTAACGAGATCACTTCATTAGAAGAATGATGTGATTGACTTGACCCATTCCGTTAGCTTAGCACTTGATCGTTTAGTATGTTGCTATTGCTTTCTTCATGACTTATACAAGTTCCTATAACTATGAGATTATGCAACTCCCGCCATCGGAGGAACACTTTGTGTGCTACCAAACGTCACAACATAACTGGGTGATTATAAAGGAGCTCTAGAGGTGTCTCCAAAGGTACATATTGAGTTGGCGTATTTCGAGATTAGGTTTTGTCACTCCGATTGTCGGAGAGGTATCTCTGGGCCCTCTCGGTAATGCACATCACTATAAGCCTTGCAAGCAATGTAGCTAATGAGTTAGTTATGGAATGATGCATTACGTAACGAGTAAAGAGACTTGCCAGTAACGAGATTGAACTAGGTATTGAGATACCGACGATCGAATCTCGGGCAAGTAACATACCGATGACAAAGGGAACAACGTATGTTGTTATGCGGTTTGACCGATAAAGATCTTCGTAGAATATGTAGGAGCCAATATGAGCATCCAGGTTCTGCTATTGGTTATTGACCGGAAACATTTCTAGGTCATGTCTACATAGTTCTCGAACCCGTAGGGTCCGCATGCTTAAGGTTTCGATGACAGTTATATTACGAGTTTATGAGTTTTGATGTACCGAAGTTTGTTCGGAGTCCCGGATGTGATTATGGACATGACGAGGAGTCTCGAAATGGCCGAAACATGAAGATTGATATATTGCAAGCCTATATTTGGATATCGGAAGTGTTCCGGGTGAAGTCGGGATTTTACCAGAGTACCGGAAGGTTACCGGAACCCCCCGGGGGCTTAATGGGCCTACATGAGCCCTAGTGGAGAGGAAGAGAGGAGGCAAAGGCTGGGCCGCGCGCCCCTCCCCCTAGTCCGAATAGGAGAAGGAGAGGGGGGCGGCGCCCCCCTTTCCTTCCTCTCTCCCTCCTCCTTCCCCCCTTCTCCTATTCCAACTAGGAAAGAAGGGAGTCCTACTCCCGGTGGGAGTAGGACTCCCCTTGGCGCGCCCCTCCTTGGCCGGCCAGCCCGTCCCCTTTGGCTCCTTTATATACGGGGGCAGGGGGGCACCTCTAGACATAACAATTTATCTCTTTATCTCTTAGCCGTGTGCGGTGCCCCCCTCCACCATAGTCCTCGATAATATTGTAGCGGTGCTTAGGCGAAGCTCTGCAACGGTAGAACATCAAGATCGTCACCATGCCGTCGTGCTGACGAAACTCTTCCCCGACATTCTGCTGGATCGGAGTCCGGGGATCATCATCGAGCTGAACGTGTGCTAGAACTCGGAGGTGCCGTAGTTTCGGTGCTTGATCGGTCGGGCCATGAAGACGCATTTACTACATCAACCGCGTTGTTCTAACGCTTCCGCTTTCGGTCTACGAGGGTACGTGGACAACACTCTCCCCTCTCGTTGCTATGCATCACCATGATCTTGCGTGTGCGTAGGAATTTTTTTGAAATTACTACGTTCCCCAACAGCCACCTCATGTACCTCCTCCAATTCTTCTTCACCACCGTGATCATCCACGTCGTCCTCCGTTTCATTGTAATCAAATTCAGTGAACGGGGCTTGATCGATGTCAACGGTGTTTGTGTCCAACAAGTTCACGAACTTGGCAATGGCATTGCTCGAACCACCGCTATATTGAGCGACAACAAGTCACGAGCTACCACAATGGCGAAAAGCAAAGAAAATTGAAGGGACCGAAGAGGCATACCTTCTGGCCATTTCGTCAAACACCTCGCTAGCGGTGGGAGCAGCTCCGTTGAACGGCATCACCGGGGAACCTCTAGCCGGGGCGGAGGGAGTGGATGAAGGAGCCGGCCTCTTTGTAGGAATCTTCTTCCGCTTCACGCCCGAGACCTTGCCGACCTTCTTTGCCGCCGGCCGGGATAGCGCAGCAGCGTTGGCGCCCGGAGCGCAGGCCTTCCCGGTGGGGCCAGCCGAATTCCCACCCTGCACGATCACGTTGCCCTGTCGCTTGCGGGCAGGCGCAGTGGTGCCTTGGGTGACGGCGGGGCCAACATGGCCAGCGACGAGATCCGCCAGAAAGGATTGTGCGTGCGCGACCTCAACGGTGATGGGGGACGGCTGGGAGGCTTCCATGGCGGCGAAGAACTACCGGGAAAGATGCACCGGAGCGGGCGGGGGCGGGGGCAATGGCGGCGGAGGGGTTGGGGAGCGGGAACGGCTGCGCGGAAATTTCCCTCGTGCCAAATCTCGCTGCGAATAGGGGCCAAGCTCGGGTCGGCCTCCCACCCCGTGAATCTAAAGGTTGAGGGAGATCTTTTGCCGTGCCCCGCAAAAAAAAATACGGGTCAGACGCGTTTGCGATGTGTAGTCGGGCAGGATTTTCCGCGCCGACCCGTATTTTGGCGGTTATTTTGCGGGTCGCAGCTATATACGGGGTTTGCTAGAGATGCTCTAAGGACATGCATGTCCCAGTTTAGGATATTCAGTTGTAGCGGTCATCCATGAAGAAATAGTCTCCATGAGAAAAATATATAATTCTAGTATTGTGCTTTGTATTAATCAGACCCTCGTGAACATAGACGGAGCTGGGCACAACGCCGGGCATGTTGAGAAGAATGGGAAAATATTAGGAGTTAAAGTTTGTAGAGACGCCCGCCAAGAATAAATCTTCTCTTTGTGGATGATTCATTGATCTTGATGAAAGCAAACCAACATAATGCGCGGCCCTGGAATCGGCACTAGATTTATATTGTGCGGCGTTGGGACAACTGGTAAGTGTGCAAAAGTCCAGTATTTTCTTTAGTCATGATACAAAGGTAGAGACTAGAGAACAGATGTGTACAACGCTGGATATAATGACGGAGGCCCAGAATGACAAATACTTGGGCTTGCAGCAAATATGGGTGTTGATAAAATAGATTGCTTTAAATTTTTGATTGTACGTATTGTTAAGAAAATTAGTGGTTTGAAGGAAAAATTACTATCTACCAGAGGGAAGGAGATCCTGCTCAAGGCTGTGATCCAAGCCATACCTACCTATGCAATGTCGGTCTTTAAAATTTCTAAAAAAAAATTTGTAAAGGAATCATTGACGCGATAGTGCATTTTTGGTGGGGAGACGAGGAGAACCAGAGGAGGATGCACTGGATGGTCTGGTGGAAAATGTGGTACCAAAAAACCAATGAGGAATGGGTTTCCGTGATATCCACTATTTCAACCTGGCTCTGCTTGCCAAACAGGCATGACGTCTCTTTGATAATCCTGAATCCTTGTGTGCCACCATTCTAAGGGCCAAGTACCATTCTGATGGCAACTTGCTGAATTCCAAGCCAAAGCATGATGCTTCTTTCACCTGGCAAAGCATTATGGCAGACATAACTACTCTGAAACGGGGCTATATTTGACGAGTGGGGAATGAACATAACATCAATATTTGGGAAGATGCCTGGATCCCAAATTGTGCCACTAGGAAGATTGTGACTCCTCGGGCGGGACAACTGCTATCAAAAGTGGTGGATTTGATTGACCCTGTTTCAAATAATTGGGATGAGGACCTGATTAGACAAACTATGTGGCCCATTGACGCACAACGGATCCTTTCAATCCCACTTTCGCAACATAATATGACAGATTTCATTGCCTGGAGTTATACGAAAAATGGTATGTTCTCGGTATGGTCTGCTTACTCTGTGGAGTGGAATTATCAGTATGGGAGTCAACTAAATCACTCAAACGGGATGGGGCGAACTACACTTAACCCTATATGGTGTCAGATATAGAAGTTATCATGTCCAGCAAAAGTCAAAAAAATTATATGGCATACGTTACATTGCACTCTCCCATGCCGGGCAACACTCGCTAATAGACTTATGAAGGTTTCGCCCTTTTGCCCTACTTGCTCTCAGGGTGTAGAAGACATGAAACACATGCTTTTCCTATGTACTAAAGCAAAGGAGGTCTGGAAGAGATTAGGGATGGAGGACATTATTGATAGAGCCTGTGAGGTTGATCGTGCTGGAGAGGCGATATTGGAATACCTTTTACTTCTTCCAGATCAAGATTTGCGTATTATGGTGTACCAAAATGTACGAGAAATGATAGCTATTTCAACTTGGTATCTATGTGGGAGACACGAAAATTAGTGCACAAGTAATTAACTCAGAATGCAACTCAGATATCAATGGGGATCATAGCCCTTACATACAATTTTGTAAATGCATCATATTCAAAGGCGTCCATAAAAAACGGGGTTGGCATTGTCCTCCTAGGGGTTTCGTGAAACTCAATGTTGACACCTCCTTTGACCATGACATGCTGAAGGGTACGATAGGGGCAGTCTTGCGAGACAAGAAAGGTAGGTTTATTGCAAGAGGAAATGGAAAGATCGACCATTGTGCGGATGTCCTGATGGCAGAAGCATCAACTCTCAAATTTGGACTAACTTTAGCGCAAAGGGCGAGGTGCAATCGCTTAATCATCAACTCAGATAATCTGGATGTGATTGCGACCATGCAGGATGGAGGACAGTCAACGAGAGCGGTGGCGGCAATTTTCGATGACTGCTTTTACTATGAATGTGATTTTATCATGACTAGATTCGAACACTGTAATAGAGAGGCAAATAAAGTAGCACATGAACTTGCTAGACTAGCTAGATTTTCTTCAACTTCGGATTGGTTTGAGGAGACTCTCAATGAAATTGTAATGATCCTCACAAACGATGTACTGATTATTTCTAATGAATAAAGTTATGTTTTAACTCAAAGAAAAGAGAGTATTTTTCTTTTAGCATTTGCCCCATGCTCACGAGGATCACATATGTTACTGCACAGTAACTTGTATGATCTTCTTCGGAACAGATTCAAGATGTCAAGATTATCTTACCACTGGAGTAGGCCGTTCCCAGTGACCACCACAGGTATAGGAGATCAATTGTAGCCTCTTTCGATAATTAAGAGTGTCGAACCCAACGAGGAGCTAAAGGTAGAACAAATATTCCCTCAAGTTCTATCGACCACCGATACAACTCTACGCACGCTTGACGTTCGCTTTACCTAGAACAAGTATGAAACTAGAAGTACTTTGTAGGTGTTGTTGGATAGGTTTGCAAGAATATAAAGAGCATGTAAATAAAAAGTAGGGGCTGTTTTAAAGACACAATTAAATTAGTTTTAGTAAAGAGCTTTTTGTTACGAGAAAGTTATTTGTCCCTAGGCAATCGATAACTAGACCGGTAATCATTATTGCAATTTTATTTGTGGGAGAGGCATAAGCTAACATACTTTCTCTTCTTGGATCATATGCACTTATGACTGGAACTCTAGCAAGCATCCGCAATTACTAAAGATCATTAAGGTAAAACCCAACCATAGCATTAAAGTATCAAGTCCTCTTTATCCCATACGCAAGCAACCTACTTACTCGGGTATATGCTTATGTCACTCACGCCACCCACCATAAGCAAATCATGAACATATTGCAAACCCTACAGCAGGGATCCCTCACGCTTTCACGACACGGAGAGCACCATAGGACAACAACAATAAAAACATGCAACTCAAACCAATCATTATCATCAATTAACCCATAGGACAAAACGGATCTACTCAAACATCATAGGATAGCCATACATCATTGGGAAATAATATATAGAATTGAGCACCATGTTTAAGTAGAGATTATAGAGGGTAAAAGAGGGGTTACACCGCTGCATAGAGGGGGGAAGAGTTGGTGATGATGGCGGTGAACTTGTTGGTGAAGATTGCGGTGATGATGATGGCCCCGGCGGCGTTCCGGTGCCACCGGAAGAGAGGGGGAAAGGGCCCCCCTTCTTCTTCTTCTTCCTTGACCTTCTCCCTAGATGGGAGAAGGGTTTCCCCTCTAGTCCTTGGTCTCCATGGCATGGGAGGGGCGAGAGTCCCTCCGAGATTGGATCCGTCTCTCTGTCTCTCTCTATTTCTGCGCTCTGGTATTCTGCCCTTTCACCGTTTCTTATATATCCGGGGATCCGTAACTCCGAGTGGATTGAAACATTCGCCAAGATTTTTTCCAAAAATTAGCTTTCTTGCGGCCAAAGAAGAGCAGCAGCCGCCTTACGAGGGGCCCACGAGGGTCAGGGGCGCGCCCCTGCCTCGTGGCCACCTCGGGCACCGTCTCGCGTTGATTCTTCCTCCCATATTTCCCAAATATTCCAAAAATATTCTCCGTACGTTTTTGTTCCGTTTGGATTCCGTTTGATATGGGGTTTCTGCGAAACATAAAACATGCAACAAACAGGAACTGGCACTGGGCACTGGATCAATATGTTAGTCCCAAAAATAGTATAAAAATTTGCCAAAAGTATATGAAAGTTTTATAATATTGGCATGGAACAATCAAAAATTATAGGTACGACGGAGACGTATCAGCATCCCCAAGCTTAATTCCTGCTCGTCCTCGAGTAGGTAAATGATAAAAAAGATAAGTTTGATGTGGAATGCTACCTAGCATAATCTTGATCATGTATCTAATCATGGCATGAATATTAAGACACGAGTGATTCAAAGCAATAGTCTATCATTTGACATTAAGACAATAATACTTCAAGCATACTAATAAAGTAATCATGTCTTTTCAAAATAACATGGCAGAAAAAAGTTATCCCTACAAAATCATATAGTCTGGCTATGCTCCATCTTCACCACACAAAATATTCAAATCATGCACAACCCCGATGACAAGCCAAGCAATTGTTTCATACTTTTGACGTTCTCAAACCTTTTCAACTTTCATGCAATACATGAGCGTGAGCCATGGATATAGCACTATAGGTGGAATAGAATATGATGGTGGAGGTTGTGTGGAGAAGACAAAAAGGAGAAAGTCTCACATCGACGCGGCTAATCAATGGGCTATGGAGATGCCCATCAATTGATGTCAATGCGAGGAGTAGGGAGCAACGGATGCACTAAGAGCAATAAGTGTATGAAAGCTCAAACTGAAAACTAAGCGGGTGTGCATCCAACTTGCTTGCTCATGAAGACCTCGGGTGTTTGGGGAAGCCCGTCATCGGAATATACAAGCCAAGTTCTATAATTAAAATTCCCACTAGTATATGAAAGTGATAACTCAAGAGACTCTCTATATGAAGAACATGGTGCTACTCTGAAGCACAAGTGTGGTAAAAGGATAGTAACATTGTCCCTTCTCTCTTTTCTCTCATTTTTTATATTTTTTGGTGGGCTTCTTTGGCCTCTTTTATTTTGATAACCTCACATGGGACAATGTTCTAATAATGATGATCATCACACTTTTATTTACTTACAACTCAATACTAGAACAAAGATATGACTCTATATGAATGCCTCCAGCGGTGTACCGGGATGTGAATGATCTAGCATAGCAAAGATATCAACAAAACGGACAAGCCAGGAAAATATCATGCTAGCTATCTTACGATCATGCAAAACAATATGACAATGAATGCTCAAGTCATGTATATGATGATGATGGAAGTTGCATGACAATATATCTCGGAATGGCTATGAAAATGCCATGATAGGTAGGTATGGTGGCTGTTTTGAGGAAGATATAAGGAGGCTTATGTGTGATAGAGCGTATCATATCACGGGGTTTGGATGCACTGGCGAGGTTTGCACCAACTCTCGAGGTGAGAAAGGGCAATGCACGCATCAAGAGGCTAGCAATGATGGAAGGGTGAGAGTGCGTATAATCCATGGACACAACATTAGTCATAAAGAACTCACATACTTATTGCAAAAGTCTATTAGCTATCGAAACAAAGTACTACGCGCATGCTCCTAGGGGGGTAGATTGGTAGGAAAAGACCATCGCTCGTCCCCGACCGCCACTCATAAGGAAGACAATCAATAAATAAATCATGCTCCGACTTCGTCACATAACGGTTCACCATACGTGCATGCTACGGGAATCACAAAATTCAACACAAGTATTTCTACAATCCACAACTACCCACTAGCATGACGCTAATATCACCATCTTTATATCACAAAAAATATTGCAAGGAATCAAACATATCATATTCAATGATCTACAAGTTTTATGTAGGATTTTATGACTAACCATGTGAATGACCAGTTCCTGTCATCTCTCTAAATAAATATAAGTGAAGCAAGAGAGTTTAATTCTTTCTACAAAATATATGCCCACGCTCTAACAAATATAAGTGAAGCAAAAGATAATTCTACAAATGGCAGTTTTCTATGTGAAGAGAAACAGGCAATCCAAACTTCAAATGATATAAACGAAGCACATGAAGCATTCTATAAAGCCGTACTCAAAAGATATAAGTGAAGTGCAATGAGAATTCTATAAATCAACCATGGACTATCTCATACCAGCATGGTGCATAAAATAAAAGTGAAAACTAAATGCAAAAGACACTCCAAGATTGCACATATCACATGAACGAAACGAATCCGAAAAGATACCGATACTTGTTGAAGAAAGATGGGATGCCTTCCGGGGCATCCCCAAGCTTAGACGCTTGAGTCTCCTTGAATATTTACTTTGGGTGCCTTGGTAATCCCCAAGCTTGATATCTTGCCTCTCCTCCTTATCCTCATATCAAAACATCCTTGATCTTCGAACACTTCATCCACACAAAAGTTCAACAGAAAACTCAGTAAGATCTGTTAGTATAATAAAGCAAATCACTACTCTAAGTACTGTTGCAAACCAATTCATATTTTATTTTTCCATTGTTTCTACTGTAATATAACTTTTCCATGGCTTAATCCACTGATAGAAATTAATAGTTTCATCAAAACAAGCAAACTATGCATCCAAAAACAGAATCTGTCTTAAACAGGGCAGTCTGTAGAAATCTGAACATTCACCATACTTCTGGTACCCCAAAAATTCTACCAAAATTAGGAAAAATAAACAATTTGTTCATCAAGACAGTGCAAAAAGTTTCAGAACCGTTTG
This sequence comes from Aegilops bicornis, assembly GCA_021605145.1. Classification (NCBI taxonomy): domain Eukaryota; kingdom Viridiplantae; phylum Streptophyta; class Magnoliopsida; order Poales; family Poaceae; genus Aegilops; species Aegilops bicornis. The sequence continues at coordinate 516,503,570 of CM038675.1, forward strand.
ACGTTCCAGTAAAAAAAGTAAAATCGCGCACTACATCCAAAGTTTCTGTCCTGCACCATACAAACCAACAAGCATTGTAAACATCCTAAAGGCAAACCTTGGCACATTATTTTTATAATACAATTTAATTGTACAAGGGGATAATTATTTTTTTTTGAAAAGTTTCTGTAATCAAGATTCACAAAGTTTCCATGAACATGAACAAAGTTCAAGGAGCTCCCCCACTTCAACAATGCTTGTCTCTCTCACTTTCACTTTCCTTTTTGAAAAAGTTTTGGATTCCCCTCTTTATTTTTTTAAACTATATTAAAGCACTCAACAGAAATAAATGACTCTCTAAAACTTTCGGGTTGTCTCCCTGGCAGTGCTTTCTTTAAAGCCATTAAGCTAGGAATAAAGTGCTCAAGTAATGGATCCACCCGGATCCCAAGGTATATCAAAGCCAATTTTAATTAACAATGATTTGTGATTTAGTAGTGAGCACAAAGTAACATATATCATGCAACAACAAAGTCTAACTCTCTTCCTATGCATTGGCATGTCATAAAATAACAATTCATGCACACAAAGTAAAGGCCAATGCATAGTATAAACAGTTTCTTGCAATTTTATCATGTTGGAAACATAGAGAGGTGGAGATATAGTTCCTCTCTCATAATAATTGCAAGTAGGAGCAGCAAGCACATGCATATTATATTCATCAAAATCATCATGTGCAACGGTAAAAGGCAACCCATCAATATAATCCTTAATAAGCACAAACTTCTCCGATATAGTGTAGTCGGGAGAATTCAAAAAGATAATAGGACTATCATGCATGGGTGCAATAGCAACAATTTCATGTTTAACATAAGGAACTATAGCAAGTTCATCTCCATAAGCATAATTCATATTGGCATCTTGGCCACAAGCATAGCAAGCATCATCAAAAAGGGATATTTCAAGCACAAAGGGAAATTAAACAATATATGAGTTGAAGAGTTACTCTCATTAGAAGGTGGGCATGGGTGATCAATCCGCTCTTCCTCCTTTTGTTCTTCGCTCTCCTCCTCATCTTTTTCATCCAATGAGCTCACAATGTCATTAATTTCTTCTTCCATAGGCTCCTGCAAAATATTAGTCTCTTCTTGGACAGCGGAGACTTTCTCAATAAATTCATTAATATCGGAATTGAATTCATAATTCTTATAGCAATATTTAAGGATAGCTAAATTTTCAGGTCTATAAACAGCATCATAAACATTTTCACACTCTTTTAACAAAGATTCAATTTCATAAGCACCCATAAAAGCAACAAATTCTTCTATTTGTTCCACATCATATAAATCATATATACCATTAGCATAAGAAGCCAAGGTTTTATTATCATTAAATTTGCATAAAAAGGGAAGGTGTGGAGCCTTCATCCTAGAGCAACAAGTATAATCATAACTCAAGCATACTTGCCGAGCATACCACTTCAACATATAAATTTGATCCCATAATAGTTTCCCTCTTTGAGTCAAGCGATAATCCCTAAAGTATTCACGTTGGTCCAAAGTGTCTCCCATTACCAGATTGAATGGGGTTTTCTTAGGATTATCAAAGTAGTACATAATATCTGTCACATAACAAGCATCGATGGTTTTACGAGGTTCCACATCTCCATGAGTAGCAAGTAAACCTAATTTTTTTGGTATTTCGTATTCCATATCCATAACTAAAGATAGAGAACAACTAAGAACAGCAAATAAAAATTACTTAGTGATAAAGCAAACAAGCACACACGAGAATATTCACCCCACGCTATTGCTCCCCGGCAACGTGCCACCACGTTTTTGGCCCGACGCGCTCGCCACCACATCACTACTCATCAACATCCGTCCCTGTTGCACTCGCGGGAATTTGCACCTCATCACCTTTTGTTCGGCACGCCACCCTCCTACGCTGAGCTCCGCATCTTCGGTTGCTTGTGCTACCCTAGCATCGCTTCTACTACTCCTCATAAGCTTGCACCAAGGTCCGTGGCATGCATTTTTCTCGGCTATCCCCCCAACACCAAAGGCTACCGCTGCTATGATCCTATCTCACATCGGGTGGTCACTTCCCGACACGTTTACTTTGATGAGATGGTTTTTCCGTTTTAGCAGGTACCTTTGGATGTTGCGGCTTTGCCTGCTCCCGGTGACGGTCGCTCGCGTGCTTCTCTTGGGCCGCCTCCCGGCTTTGAGGGTGCCCCCGCGCCACGGGTCGAGTTTCTCCCCGGTTGGCTGCCTTAGGGGCTGCACCCCTCCCGGCGCATGCGACGCCCTTGGCGTCCCCGGCCCCGACCATGCCATCGGCCTCCCCGACGGCCGCGCCGCCGTCGGCCTCCTCGGCGGCCGTGATGCCCTCCTCAGCGTCCCCCGCGCCCTCCGACTACCGCCTCGCCCACGACCTCGTCCGCGGCGGCCTCGCCCGCGGCATCGGAGGTGGCGGGCACTTCTTCGTCATTGCCCGCCGCCAACCCGGACTCGCTGCCCCGCCCGATGACTCGCTCTCGGGCTGGCACTTTCCGCCCGAGTGCGCGGTATACCAGCGATGAGTACCTTCTCGCTACTTCTGTCTCTGAGCCATCCCCTCTCCCATTGTCAGCTTGAGCCGCCCTTCGGGATCCTCATTGGCTCGCTACGATGCAGGAAGAGTTTGACGCGCTCCAATGGAACCGCACCTGGCAGCTTGTCCCTCAGTCGCCTCGTGCCAACATCATCACGGGCAAGTGGGTCTTTCGGCACAAGACTCGTCCGGATGGCACTCTCGAGTGCTACAAAGCTTTCTGGGTGGTTCGGGGCTTTCAGCAACGTGCGGGCGTGGACTTCACCAACACATTTACCCCGGTTGTTAAACCAGGCACGATCCGCACCGTGCTTCAGCTAGCCGTCTAACGAGCTTGGCCTATGCATCAGTTGGATGTTTCCAACGCCTTCTTGCACGGCCACCTCGCTGAGCAGGTGTTCTGTGAGCAGCCCACCGACTTCGTCGACGCCACACATCCAGACCATGTGTGCTTGCTCTCCCATTCCCTTTACGGGTTGAAGCAGGCGCCTCGGGCCTGGTACCAACACATCGCTGCATTCCTGTAGACGCTCGGATTTACATCGACTCTCTCCGATGCGTCCCTCTTCGTGTACCATCACGGAGTTGACACGGCCTACTTGCTACTATATGTCAACGACATCATCCTGACGGCATCCACTGTCGCGCTCCTCCAACGGCTCACTGCTCGTCTTCGCGATGAGTTTGCCCTGAAGGACTTGGGGCCCCTGCACTACTTCCTTGGCATTGAGGTGGTTCCAGGACAGATGGGTTCTTCCTGCACCAGCAGCGCTACGCCCATGAGCTTCTTGATCGAGCCGGCATGCTTAACTGCAAGCCTGCTCCCATGCCTGTCGACACCAAGGCCAAGGTTTCCGCTCTGGAGGGTTCTCCCGCATCCGATGCGGCCTTCTATCGCTCCATTGTGGGTGCTTTGCAGTACCTGACCCTGACAAGCCCTGACGTGCAGTATGCTGTTCAGCAGGTCTGTCTTTGAAAGTGCAACTATCCCTGGGTGGTTTTGGTAATTCCTAACAACATATAGCTCATTGAGCTAATGCTATTTCAAGATAAATATTTCAGGAAAGCTCAATGATTGGCATGGCATGGGTTAAGAAAGTGGACCCCTCAAAATGCTAAGGACAAAAGGGTTGGCTCAAGCTCAAAGCACAAGACTCTACATTTCATTTTTAGTGATCCAAGATCACATTGAGTCCATAGGAAAAGCCAATACTATTAAGAGGGGGTGAGGTGTTGCTTAATGAGTTTCTTGCTCAAAATGCTTAGTGATATGCTCCAAAAACCCTCAACTACTTTCTCATATCCAAATATGTCCCAAACCAAAAGGCAAACTCAGCCCCACCGATTTGATCTATCCGGCGCCACCGAGTTCACTTGACATATCCACTGCCACAAAACCTAGTCTTTTCGGTCTCACCGATAGGGATCTCGGTCTCACCGAGATGGGATTGTAATCTCTCTATTTCCCTTCGTAACGTTTCGGTCAAACCAAGATGAGCGATCGGTCCCACCGAGATTGCAATGCAAACTCTCTGTTTCCCCTTCGTAACGTTTCGGTCCAACCGAGACGAGCGAATCGGTCCCACCGAGTTTGCCTGACCAACTCTCTGGTTAGTTTATTACCGTCTCACCGAGATTACGTTATGCCCTAACCCTAATGGAATCGGTCTAACCGAGTTGACATGTCGGTCCCACCGAAAACCCTAACGGTCACATTGTGAACCAAATCGGTCCGACCGAGTTCTCTGAATCGGTCCCACCGAGTTTGGTAAATTGTGTGTAACGGTTAGATTTTGTGTGGAGGCTATATATACCCCTCCACCCACTCTTCATTTGTGGAGAGAGCCATCATAACATGCCTACACTTCCAACATACATTTTCTGAGAGAGAACCACCTACACTTGTGTTGAGGTCAAGATATACCATTCCAATCACATAAATCTTGATCTCTAGCCTTCCCCAAGTTGCTTTCCACTCAAATCATCTTTCCACCAAATCCTATCCTATGAGAGAGAGTTGAGTGTTGGGGAGACTATCATTTGAAGCACAAGAGCAAGGAGTTCATCATCAACACATGGTGTCTCCTAGATTGGTTAGGTGTCACTTGGGAGCCTCCGTCAAGATTGTGGAGTTGAACCAAGGAGTTTGTAAGGGCAAGGAGATCGGCTACTTCGTGAAGATCTACCCGAGTTAGGCAAGTCCTTCGTGGGTGACGGCCATGGTGGGATAGACAAGGTTGCTTCTTCGTGGACCCTTCATGGGTGGAGCCCTCTGTGGACTCGCGCAACCGTTACCCTTCGTGGGTTGAAGTCTCCATCAACGTGGATGTACGATAGCACCACCTATTGGAACCACGGATAAAAAATCTCCGTGTCTACATTGCATTTGCTCCCTCCAAACTCCTCCCTTTATAGCGGAAGAGTTGAAGATGCTGCAATACAATGCTCAAGCTTGTGATATTCTCTTCAACGGATTGTGCCCCGAAGAATTCAACAAAATCAGCCGTCTTGAGAATGCAAAGGAAATTTAGGATACTTTGATTGATATGCATGAAGTTACCGACTCCGTCAAGGAATCCAAATTGGATGTGCTTCAAAGTCAGCTTGACAAGTTCAAAATGAAGGATGGTGAAGGTATCGCTGAAATATACTCTAGGCTTGGTCTCATCACAAATGAGATTGCTGGCTTAGGAAGTGAAGAGATGACCGATAGATTCTTCATTAAGAAAATCCTAAGAGCCTTGGATGGAAAATATGATACCTATGCACATTGATCCAAATGATGCCCAATTACAAAGATCTCAAGCCAACGGAAGTCATTGGAAGAATTGTTGCTCATGAGATGTCACTCAAGGATAAGGAAGAGCTCCACAACAAGTCAAGTGGTGCTTACAAAGCCTCATGTGATGCTTGCACATCATCAAGTGAGAAACAAACCTTCAATGAAGAATTGAGCCTAATGGTGAATAACTTCAACAAGTTCTACAAGCGTAGAAGCAAGGAAAGAAGTTCCAAGTCAAGGTCATACAATGACAAAAGATCTTCTAGTCGTGAGCGTAATTTCTACAATTGTGGAAGACCCGGACACTATTCCAATGAGTGTATGGCTCCCTACAAAGGAAGAGAAGATTCTCCCAAGAGAAGAAGTAGGAGAGAAGAATCACCACCAAGAGAGAGGAGGAGTAGAGATGATCGTTATGAATGAAGACCCTCTTGGAGAAGCAAGGATTCGGAGAGGAAGGACAAGTCATATTGGAGCTACAAAAAAATAAGACATCAAGCTCATGTTGGTGAATGGGTATCCAGCTCCGACTCCGACCATAACTCCGAAAGAAGTTATCACTACGACTCCGAATATACTCAAGATGAAGGTGTTGCCGGTCTAGCACTTGTGTCGACCAACTCCTACGACATATTTGACTCGCCAAATGAAGGAATTGGGAGATGCTTCATGGCCAAAGGTCCAAAGGTAACACCCCGAGTATGTTGATTTCAATAGTGATGAAGATGATTTGCTAGGAGATGATGATTTACTTGTTGACAACTCTAGTTATGAAAACCATGATGAACTTGCTAATGATCATGCTAATCAAGATAAAACGAATGATGATGATAAGAAGAATATTGAGCGTCTAACCAAAGAACTAAACACTCTTAAGTTAGCTGATGAAACTACCTTGAAAGATCATCGAGAACTTTTAAAGACTCATGAGAAGTTACGCTTTGAAAAGCTCAACCTTGAGCAAAAGCATGAGTTCTTAAAAGCAATCAATGATGATCTTCGTAAGAAAAGTTCTTCTTACATTGCCAAGCGTTTACTCTTGTCTACTTACATGCCACAAGTTAAATCTAGCAATAGGAACAAGAAAGATTCTTCCACTAGTAGTAAAAACAATCATGCTAAATCCAATGTTGTTGCTTCTAGTAGTTCTCTTGATTCCACTAATGATTCTCTTAGCCAAGTTACACTTGAGCAAGAAAATAGCTTATTGAAGGGAATTATAGAGAAAGGTATTTACAAGAGTCTTGCCGGGAGTAAGCAATTTGAGGAAATTGTACGCAAGCAAGGAAGACACCGGAAGAATCAAGGTGTTGGTTTTGAACGAAAGTTCAATGCCAATGGAGTTGAGTGGGAAGAATATCAATACCCCAAGACGAAATTTGTTCCTCAACAAGAGAAGTATGATCCTACTTCTTTCCAAGGAACACAAGCTCAAGATGATCTTCCACCACCAGAACACAAGCAAAAAGGGAAGGACAAGCTTCAAGAGGAGATTGATGCATTTGAAGAAGCTCCTAAGGCCTTGGTCAAGTGGGTTCCCAAGACTACATCAAGTTCTACTTCATCAAGTATGACTACAACTCCAAGGATTCCCATCAAGATGGTGTGGATCCCGAAGAAGAATAACTAGAGAGTTCTTGAGGGTGACTCCACCAACATACTTCACTCTTATCATTATGGCAATGACAAGTGCAAACAACTTCCATATCATGCACTAGTTCAAGGAGTCACAAACCCTCTTGTTGGTAAGACAAGGGACAAGGTAACCTAATGCTTTCATGGACATCATCTTGTGTGAACGTCACTCTATGTCTATGGATATACTTGCTTGTTCCTTGTGGGACTAACCCGTGTAGGTATTGAAAGTGCAACTCACTCCAAAGGATTGCTCCGAATGATCTACATCAACATTGAGCATCCACATCTTTAACACCTACATGAAGTCATCATCGACAAAACGCAAGGTTAGTTCATCCCTCTTAGGGTTGATATCACATCTAGGGGGAGCTTTACTCTAATTAATTGAGCTAAAGCAACTCTAATGGTGTGAGCACAACAATGCTTTATGTAAAAGTGGTAACCCCACTTGTGCTTAAACAATGAGTATGACCTATGATCAAATGTTCTCATTTGACTCCTAAGTCAATATACTCATATATAGATGACCTAGTCATTGCCAAATTGCTTGATAGATGATAGAGTGTTTGTGCATGCTTTGTCACATATTTCATTTGTCATTTTATTGTGTGAGCATGTTGGATGCATATTTTACTCATTCGAGGACATCCATTTGTTGCTTTGATTGTTTGGCTTTTTCTCTTTTGCCAAATGGATGGACAAGAATGCCTAAGAACTCCCTCTAGCTATCTATGCTTTCCTCGTCTCAAACTATTTTCATGCTACATCACAAAGTTTGATCAAGTCAGATTCGATCCACTCTGTGTGAGGAGCACTCGGAGTCCCCGATTCGTCATAGACTTAAACTTCCAAAACCTCTTTGTGCATTTGGGTCTGACCGATTCACCATTTCGGTCATACCGAGATCACTAAGTTGATCTAGGTTTTCAATCTCGGTGCAACCGATTAGAACTTTTCGGTCACACCGAGTTGCGAATCGCTCACGCTTTGCATCTCGGTGCCACCAGGTTGTTCCACTCGGTCACGCCGACAGGGTCAGGTTATATATACTGACGGGTCAAATTTTGGAAATTTTTCCAAAACCTTTCGCCCGCGCGTATCCTGCTCTGCCTCCTTGGGTCTCCGGATCGTCCTCTCGCCGCCAGCGACCTCCCGCCGCTGATCCCACCGCTGCTAACGGCAATCTGCCCCGCCGTTGCTGCCGTAGCAAGTTCACCGCCGAATTAGGGTATGAACTTGATTCTTTGTGCTATTCCTTAACTCTGATTCTTAGAACATTGCTTTGCCATGATTCTTGCCACGTATGAAATCGTCATGTCCAGCTAAAACTTCCTTAGGTGTAGATTGATTCGAAAATTTTAGGGTTAGCTCTCGGCAGAACTCATCTCGGACCGACCGAACTGTAGAAATCGGTCTTACCGATTTCGGCTTAGGCCAATGCACATGCGCTTTTCGGTCTGACCGAAACGTGCAAATTATTGTGGCCGAGTTCAAGATTCTGTGAAACCCTATCAATCTCGGTGCCACCGAACTGTGACTTGGCCCAACCGAGTTCACTAGTTTAGGTTCCAAATGTTGCTTCGGTATCACCGAGTATGTCAATTTGGTAGCTCCGAGATCACTTCTGTAGAGAACTAAAACTAAGCTTTTTTACTCAATTGTTTTGCAAAACCTCTGCACTTTGTGATGCTCATCTACTCTACCTCATCTACAACCTATTCACAGGGTCTGCTGACAGTTTGCCTGAAGATGTCTGATCAAAGTGACAGCCAGAACAAGTCTGAAGAGCAAGTTCAGATGAGTGAGGGCACTAGTCCCTCCAGCAGCTATGATGACGACAGCAGGAGCACTCCAAGCAACTTGCCAAAGGCAGCAACTAGATCCAGGAATAAGAAAACCTCAGATTCTAAGGATGAGGATTATGTGGCTATTGAGGATGAGGCCACTTCAAGGAAAAAGGTGATGAAAAAGGAGTATGGCACAGCTGCTGCAAGTAAGCCTGGAATGAAAACAAAGGCTCCAGCAAGAAGAGTGCCAATGTCAAAGCCAAGGAAAGTTGCCACAGGTGAAACTATGAAGTTCAGCATTGAATCTAAAGAAAAGGCAGCTGGTGAGGACAAGAAGAAGAGGGCAAGAACCACTACTGCCAGAGTTCTTGGCAAGCCCTCAATGAAGAGAGATTCTGAAGGAGAAGAGGAAGAAGAAGAAGAAGATGTTGCACCAGCACCCAAAGCTTAGAAGCTTATGGGAGATGCAATCAGATCAGGGGCTGCTCCATCTAAGCCGAAGTCTGCTCCCAAAGCTCAAACTCAGAAGCCCCCGAAGCCCAAGAGAAACACCAGAAGTGTACCCGCTAAGGAAAAGAACAAGGCCCTAATGCCTGAAGCTGAAGAAGAAGATGACTCACATGTTTTGAGAAATTTGAAGCCAAAGATCCCTGCCCATAATGATGCACATCCTGTTGCAGAAGATATGAGGATCGGGAAGGATGCATGACTGAGATTGTGGAGACAATCTGATCCATATGCTGTCAGGAGGAGAACTGTTGTGGATTACAGCTTCCACACAAAGGAACAACAAGATTTCTATGAGACTATCCTGCTTGACAAGAAGCCCATTGTCTGTGACATGAGATGGGTTGATTAGGAATACATCAAAGAAAATGACGATTACTATCCAGGAGTCTATGACAGCTTCAAGGCATGTGGAGTTGATACATTTGTGGCTCAGAAGCTCACCAAGTGGAATGATGAGCTGATCATGCAATTCTATTCTACTGTTCATTTCTATCCAGATGGAAGGATAGTATGGATGTCTGAGGGTACTAGGTACCAGTCCACAGTTGAAGAATGGGCCAAGCTGATCAATGCCCCTAAAGAACATGAAGATGACTTGGATGTGTATGCCACCAAGAAGAAAGACCACAACACTATGGCCAACATGTACAAGGAGATCCCAGATAAAGCTTTGGAGACTCACAAGCTTGGATCAGTACACTTCTTGTTGTCTGGTCTTCCTACCATCAACTGGATCCTTAGGCACACATTGCTACCCAAGTCAGGAGATCACAAGATGATCAGAGGACATGCTATCAATTTGCTACACTTGTTTGATGTGCCTCAGAAGTTCAAGGTCATGAGTTTGATTGTAGAGACAATCAAAAGGACAGCTGCTGACCAGAAGAGAAGCTGTGGATATGCTCCACACATTAAGGAGCTCATCAACTCCAAGATGGGCACATGAACATATCTGTTGGACAAGGAGCACCTTCCTCTGCATCCTGATTTTGAAGATAACACTGTTGAGATGAATGAGGAAGACCCCACATCTGTGCAAGCACATGAGAAGATAGAGAAGGCAAGGGCAGAGAAAGCTGCAAGGATGCCAACTGTTGAAGAGGCATCTCAAGTGTTCTTGAAGACCAAGCAAGATCAACTTGGATATTTGATCCAATCCACTTTGAGGATTGAGAAGGGTTTGGCCACCCTGACTCAAAACCAGGAGAGCTTGGAGAGGATCATTGAGCAGAAATTCTATGATCTTGATGTCAAAGTAACTGAGATTCAGTCAGCAGTTGAGCAACTTCAGGAGGAAGTGGAGGAGAAGAAGGGCAAGTCAACTACAGATGCTTTTGCTAGAGTGCCCCGAAGCGGAGATGCAACTGCGGTCCGATCCACAGATACTAGAGCTACAACATCAGCACAAGCAGCTACAGCTCCAGTGCCACCTCCAACAGCCACTCCACCAGCTCCAGCTACATCAACAGAAGCTTTTGTCCTTGGGGTCATCTCTACACCACCTCATGAAGGCCAAGCTTGAGAGACGTTTAGCACTATGCATTTTTGAACTTTTTGGTAACTTGTTGCCAAAGGGGGAGAAAAATGTATAGATCATAGGCTTTGAGAGAGAGTGTTGCTTTTTGATCATAGGCTTCGAGAGAGAGTGTTGCTTTTTATCTCTCTTGCTATTTTGGTTGAACTTCTTTATTGTGTGCTTGTGTGAGATACTTTATGTCCTTGTGAGATACTTGTTTGATCATGTGTTTGATCATATGCTACCTTAATGCTTGTTGAATGATATTATCTCTTATATTCTTATATGATCATTCACTTGTTTGGTGATGAGTGCATGCTTTCAATTTCTATCATTTTGAGCGCTCCACCAAGATGTATGTGACATGGAAGAGTAACCCATGATCCTAATCGATTGTGCATTTGCATTCAAAAGCAAATTTTAAATAATGCACAAATTTAGGGGGAGCTCTTGCTTATCACATACTTCTCAAAGCGACGATGTTTTTCAATCTTATGATCATTTGTCGAAGCTTTGATCTATATGTTGTTATCAATTACCAAAAAGGGGAGATTGAAAGTGCAACTATCCCTGGGTGGTTTTGGTAATTCCTAACAACATATAGCTCATTGAGTGAAGATAAATATATCAGGAAAGCTCAATGATTGGCATGGCATGGGTTAAGAAAGTGGACCCCTCAAAATGCTAAGGACAAAAGGGTTGGCTCAAGCTCAAATCACAAGACTCTACATTTCATTTTTAGTGATCCAAGATCACATTGAGTCCATAGGAAAAGCCAATACTATTAAGAGGGGGTGAGGTGTTGCTTAATGAGTTTCTTGCTCAAAATGCTTAGTGATATGCTCCAAAAACCCTCAACTACTTTCTCATATCCAAATATGTCCCAAACCAAAAGTCAAACTCGGCCCCACCGATTTGATCTATCCGGCGCCACCGAGTTCACTTGACATAGCCACTGCCACAAACCCTAGTCTTTTCGGTCTCACCGATAGGAGCTCGGTCTCACCGAGATGGGATTGTAATCTCTCTGTTTCCCTTCGTAATGTTTCGGTCAAACCGAGATGAGCGATCGGTCCCACCGAGATTGCAATGCAAACTCTCTGTTTCCCCTTCGTAACGTCTCGGTCCAACCGAGACGAGCGATCGGTCCCACCGAGTTTGCCTGACCAACTCTCTGGTTAGTTTATTACCAAAGTCGGTCTCACCGAGTTTGTGTAACCGGTCTCACCGAGATTACGTTATGCCCTAACCCTAATGGAATCGGTCTCACCGAGTTGACATGTCAGTCCCACCGAAAACCCTAACGGTCACATTGTGAACCAAATCGGTCCGACCGAGTTCTCTGAATCGGTCCCACCGAGTTTGGTAAATTGTGTGTAACGGTTAGATTTTGTGTGGAGGCTATATATACCCCTCCACCCACTCTTCATTTGTGGAGAGAGCCATCAGAACATGCCTACACTTCCAACATACATTCTCTGAGAGAGAACCACCTACACTTGTGTTGAGGTCATGATATACCATTCCAATCACATAAATCTTGATCTCTAGACTTCCCCAAGTTGCTTTCCACTCAAATCATCTTTCAACCAAATCATATCCTATGAGAGAGAGTTGAGTGTTGGGGAGACTATCATTTGAAGCACAAGAGCAAGGAGTTCATCATCAACACATGGTATCTCCTAGATTGGCTAGGTGTCACTTGGGAGCCTCCGTCAAGATTGTGGAGTTGAACCAAGGAGTTTGTAAGGGCAAGGAGATCGCCTACTTCGTGAAGATCTACCCGAGTTAGGCAAGTCCTTCATGGGCGACAGCCATGGTGGGATAGACAAGGTTGCATCTTCGTGGACCCTTCGTGGGTGGAGCCCTCCATGGACTCGCGCAACCGTTACCCTTCGTGGGTTGAAGTCTCCATCAATGTGGATGTACGATAGCACCACCTATCGGAACCATGATAAAAAATCTCCGTGTCTACATTATGCTTGCTCCTCCAAACTCCTCCCTTTACCTTCATATGCAATTGTTTTACATTCCGCTGCTATACTCTTAGAATTGCATGTGTAGGTTGATTGCTTGACTTGTGCTAAGTTGCTAAAATGTGCCAAGAATTAATTGGGAAAAGGCTAGATTTTTAATTGGTCAAGTAGTCTAATCACCCCCCCCCCCTTTAGACATACTTTCGATCCTACAGTCTTCACATGCATGCTCCGTGTGACTCTCACTGGACCTTGGTGAAGCGTATCCTCCGTTACATACGCGGCACCACGTCCATGGGACTTACGCTGACGGCCTCCGCCTCCACCGACCTCGTCGCCTACTCTGATGCGGACTGGGCTGGCTGCCCGGGTACACGGCGCTCCACTTCGGGGTATTGTGTCTACCTTGGGCCGTCTCTGATCTCTTGGTCCTCCAAGCGACAGCCCACCGTCTCACGCTCGAGTGCCGAGGCAGAGTATCGGGCAGTGGCTAATGCCGTTGCCGAATGCTCTTCGCTTCGTCAGCTGCTCCAGGAGTTGCTTTGTGATGTCCACAAGGCCACGCTCGTCTACTGCGACAACGTCTCCACCGTGTACCTCTCCGCCAACCCGGTCCACCATCGACGAACGAAGCATATTGAGCTCGACATACACTTCGTTCGTGAGCAGGTGGCTCTTGGGCGCTTCCGGGTCCTCCACGTCCTGACGGCGCAATAGTTCGTCGATGTCATGACAAAAGGACTGCCTACTTATGTTTTCGAGGAGTTTAGGTCCAGTCTTTGCGTCTCCGGCGACACTTCGATCATGGGGGTGTTGAATATATGGTTTGTGCATGTATATTGTATAGCCCGGCCCACCTCCTAGTCATTGCATAGTTGAGGTTGTGTCCCACCTTATACTCCATATATACGTGCGCTATGCACCGATCAATACATCGCGAAGCATTGCCAAAACACTCGTTTCCAACATTCCTAATCTGCCTATTCTCCAAGATGGATTTCATCGGAATCAAACCATGAAGTGCCCTCCAACAGATTTTGTTATTTTGCCTGGTATTTTTAGTTTCCCTAAAATGTTGCACACATGATTAGGCATAGATGGTCCTGTAGCAGCAGTTAAATGGGATCCAATGGTCCTCCTGGTATTAACCCTCTCCTCATTGGCTATTGACCGTGTTTTGAAGTCTGAATACTCGCCACAATGCTTTCACGCCATGTGAAAGAGGAACACTACTGCACAAAGAGATTCAGGCTCATCAATTATGCGCCAAATTAGTTTAGCCAACGTTGCCAAGTTAAAGGAGTGGAAATCTCAAAAAAACCTTCCCTCCATCCTTCCTAGCTAGTCATGTCCCTTCAAAACTCTATGTTACGGAAGCTATCTAATTTTTTAATCTCGTTGGCAGGAGGATGGCTCCCGCGTGCGCTGGCTCTGGCGACGCCCCCGTTGCCTCGGCGGTGCCGCCGCCGTCGCCGCCATCTCCCCTGGCCTCGACCACAGCCAGTAGCGGCCCCTCCTTGCCCGCCCCTCCGCGCGTCGCCTATGGCCGCCCCTCCATGGGTGTCTGGGCCGACCTCGCCCGAGGAGGCCCGGCGTTACCCTGGGTCGCCCGTGCTTTGCCGCGACCGCTTCCCTCCTTGCCCCGGTCCGGTCACCTCTGCTCGTCCCGGCCGGCCCGACTCCTGTGGGTGGAGTCCGGCCCCAGGGACAGCCAGCGCCTCCGGTGGCCTCAAGCGTGGCCGTCGCCCTCTTGCAAAGGTGCCGCCTTGGGGTCCTGGCCTCCCAGCGTCGTCTTTGTGGCTGGGGTGTCGCCCGGCTGTTGACAGCGGTGGCCTTCGCCTCTGGCGGTCCCTGCGCCGCCGACGCCCGCCTCCGCTCCGGCGGTCCGTCGCCCGTGGCGGCCTTCGCCTCTGGGCATCCTGTCCAGAAGGCCCCTTCCGCCCCTTCATCTCCGCCTTGAGGCGCTCCTCCCCGTCTCCGGCCAGCCGGCGTGCCGCCTCAGCCGCGCCGCCCATCCCGGCCCGGCGGCGGCCTCATGGCGGCGCTGGGAAACCCTCGTGCCTGGTTGGTTGCCCCGGGCCGGACGTGTCGGGCCGCTACGCTCTGGGCGGCACTGGGTCCTTCTGGTGGGCCTCCCCTGGGTGTCGGCCGATGGGCCCCCAGTGTGGGGACGGGCCGCCCGGCCAGCTGCGTGGGCCGGCCGCTGGTCGCCCGCCTAATGCGGCCCAGCCACGACCTGGTGCGGCTGGCCCGCCCGCGCTTCGATCCGCCCCGATGAGGTTTCCCGAGCCGCTTCGTGCCCGCTTGTCGCCCCCCCACCGCCGCTCCTCCAACCGCCCCAACGCCTCCGCCGGGCGCCCCACTCACCTCCCTCCACCGTGGCCATGACCCGGGAGTGGAGAGATCTGGGCCCCGCGCGAAGCGCCGGGCGGATGACCGCCGTGACCCCCCGCGCTCCTCCCCCGACGGCCTCCGGCGGGAGGCGGACCTCCGCAATCAGCTCTCCTCCCGCCCGGCCCGTCGCTCGCCGGCGCGCGACTCCCGGGACTCCCGGCGCTCCCCTCCCCGCCATGCTCACCGTTCCCCGCCGCGGGAGGACCGCTCACTCTCGCCGGCTCGTCGGAGATCCTCCTCATGAGGTTCTCGGGACCGTGCCGCCTCGCCGGGCAGGCGCTCCCCGCCCGCGGCGGTCTCCGACCAGCGCTCGCCTGCCCGTGATGGTCGGGACTACCGTCGGTCCTCCCGCGTCGGCGCCCGCCTCGAGTCCATCGCCCACGACAACCGCCGCTACCAGCCTCCGCGCCAGGCTGCCTTCCCGCCTCCAACGGCGTAACGGAAGTGGGCGCCCGGGCGCTAAGAAGAAGAAGAAGAAGGGGCCACCTCGCCCCCCTCCTGCCGCACCCTCCACCGCCATGGTGACTCCGTCCTCGGGTGCCGCCGCCGAGGGCCCCCCGTGCTTCAACTGCGGCTTGTCTGGCCACTTTCAGGTGGCGTGTCCCAACCCTCCGACCTGTTACCTCTGCAAGGAGGCCGGGCATCCCGCGGTTCTCTGTCCGGAGCGCCCGGTCACCGAGGAGATCATGATGTACGGCCACGGCATCGAGGACATGGGCTTCTTCCACATCGAGGTGCCGGAGCTGCCGCCCCCTCCCTCGCTCCTGGCCCTTGTGACGGTCGTGGGGGAGGGCGTCGCCACTCCGGCTCAGATCGAGGCAGAGCTCAACCACCTCTGCCGGTGCAAGTGGGATTGGCGGTGACCTCCACCGCGCCCAACGCCTTCTCGGTGATCTTCCCCGACGCCATGAGCATGGGCTTCTGCACCCGCAGCGACAACATCACCTTGGCCCTCAACGGGATTGTGGTGAACATCTCTGAGCCGAGGTGGGATCCCAAGGTCGTGGCGGTCCTGGACACGGCTTGACTCCTCATCGCCGGCCTTCCTGACGTGGCCCGGTCTGAGAAGGTCATTCGCGGTATGTCCAAGATCCTGGGCAAGGTGGTGGTGGTCGACGAGCTCTCTCTGCGCAAGGAGGAGGAGGTCCGGGTCAAGGTGAAGTGCCTCGACGCCTCCAAGCTACACACCACGCTTCGGGTCTTCTTCAACGACGACGGATACGACCTCATCATCTGCCCCGAGCCGCCGAACCATATCGGCCGTCCCCGCCTCTCCGCCGACAGCCTTCAGGGGGGCGGGCCCGAGGATGCCGATGGCTCCCATCACCGCCGACCCCGCCACTCCCGCTTCGACGACCAGGAGGAGGACAACGACCTCTCGGAGCGCTCCCGTTCTCCGTCACGTGAGCCGGCCAACCCCCCCTTGGGCGGCGGCGGCTCTGGTCAGGGCCGCACCCGGGTTTCCACTGCGGACCTCGCAGTGGCCCTCCAGCTGGCCGCACCCCCCGTGGTGCCCTCTCCCCGCCTCGAGTCGGTCGGCGACATCTCAAGTGTGGGCCTGCTGCCGCCCCTCCCCGTCTTCGCCCCGCTCTCCGTACGCCGAATCTGCTCGCTGCCCCTCTCCGGTGGGCCCGGATCCTCCGTCCCCCCCGGCGCCGACCCCTCCGGTCCTCACGGGTGGTCATGGCGGCACCCCACCCCTCGGCGAGCCCTCTCCGTGCCCCGCCTGCTGGAGGAAGGCTGGGCGACACTGAGCTTGTCCCCACTGGTGGTCTCCGACGCCCACCCCACCTCCCGGCCTCCCGGCTTCGGCGGTGGTTGTGGTCGTCACCACGCCAGGATCCGCGGTTCCTCCTCCAACGGTCGCGTACGCCAGGCGGCCCCGCTCCTCCTCGACGCCGGTGACTGCGTCTCGCCGCAGTGCCCGCCTCGATGCGGCTCGCCCGGCCGACGCGTCGGTCCTGGCCCATCGCCGAGCGGGCTGAGATCCGGGCGGCTGCACGGAACCTCGAATCAGGTGTGGATCCCGCCCTTCCCAGTTCTTCCAGTTGTTCCTTTTCTGCACTTGAGGCCGTTCCTCTTCGACACCTAGCCAAGGTGGCCACTGAATCGGCCATTGTCTTCAGGGGGAAGTGGGTCCCCCCTTAGAACAGATCGCGGCCATTAGGGCTCGCGAGATCCTGGATGGCAAGTTGGCTGAGACTCGGGCTCGCTTCAGAGGACCCCGAGGACAGATCAGACGTATTGCTGGTCAGCCTCCGATGGTCGACGGGCCATTCTGCTCGCACCACCGCCTCCGCGCTCAAAGTGCATCCCGTGTTACGGGTCACAGCCCCGATGGGGGTTTAGATGCGGGCCCTTTTTTGGAACATCCGCGGCTTCGGCCATGATGGCCGTCGCCGCCAACTCGTTGAGTACGTGCGCGACGAACACATTGACATCATTGCGATCCAGGAAACCATGCGCACTGAGTTCTCCCTTCATGAGCTTGATTGCCTCAGCTCTCACCTTTTCGCCTGACACTGGCTCCCTTCTAGTGAGAACTCAGGCCACTCCGGTGGCATCCTTTTAGGGGTTAAGGATGCCACCTTCGAAGTGGGCGGCATGGATCGGGGCGAATTCTTCGTTAGTATGGAGATCTTTGAGCGGGCCCTGAACTTCAAGTGGGAGGTCGTCATTGTGTATGGTCCGGCGGATCACCGCCGGTCCCCGGCCTTCCTTGCGGAGCTCCACCAAAAGATCTCCGCCTCCCTCCTCCCTGTGGTTGTGGGCGGAGATTTTAACCTCATCCGCTTCTCCGGATGAGAAGAATAATGATAGGATTAACCTCCCCGGATGCAGCTGTTCAACGACCGGATCATGGAGCTCGGCCTCCATGAAATCGAGAGAACGGGCGTAGATTTACCGGACTAACCGCCCGAGCCGACCCGACACGATCCGTCTTGGATCGTGTCCTAGTTTTCCGGAGTGGGAATTGAGGTGCCCCGACCTCGCTGCGGAGATTACCCGCATTGGGTCGGACCACGTCCCTCTCCTCCTCTCCTCCTCATGGACGAGCGCCCCCACCTGCCCGCCATGGTTTAGGTTCGAGTCCTATTGGCTCAATCAGGCCAGCTTCCGGACGCGCGGTTTCGCTCGTTGGACGCTTGCTCGCGCCTCCCTCATCGCTCCATGTCCGCCGTCGACTGCGTGGCACTTAGCCAAGCTTGCCCGCCAATTCATGAAGGGTTGGGTGCCAATCTTGGCCGTGACCTCCTTGAGCGTAAAAATCTCTCATGCTGGCTATTCAAGCCACGACGCCGGGCCGATTCCTCCGGGCTTTCTCTGATGAGTGGATCTGAGATATGATCTTGAGGACCAGCTATCCTCCATCTACACCGATGAGGAGGCCTATTGGAGGGTGCGGTACCCAGCGGTGGGTGCTTCACGGCGATGCAAACACCGCTTATTTCCGAGCTATTGCGAATGGCCGCCGTAGAAACTCCATCCACTGTTTATGGGAGGATGATGTCCCCCTTGTCCGTCCCGCGGCCATTCGGGCCCATGTTGACGGCTTCTACAAAGCCCTCTTCACCCCCACCCCTCGGGGTGGGGCTAGTCTCGCCCCCGACACTTGGACGGGGGCGCAGTTGGTTTCCGACGAGGCTAACGCGGCCCTGGTTGCTCCCTTCGCCGAGGACGAGGTTCTCGCGGCTATTAAAGGCATGAACCCCACCTCGGCCTCGGGCCCGGATGGCTTGCCTGTTGCCTTCTTTAAAACATTCTGGCAGGCGGTCAAACCGGAGGTCATGGCATTATTCGAGGAGTTCTATTCGGGTTCTATGGACCTGGGATGCCTCAACTATGGGATCATTACCCTCATCCCAAAGGTGCCGGGCGCCTCTGATATTCGCCGATTCCGCCCCATCACCGTGATTAACGTGATTTTCCGGATCCCGCCAAAGGGTACGCCAATAGGGTGACCTTCTTTGGCTAACTCGATCACTCACCCGAACCAATCGGCCTTCATCCAAGGCCGGTTTATTCTTGATGGCGTGTTGGTCTTCCATGAAGTCCTCCACGAAGTTCGGGTGAAACATCTTCGTGCTGTTTTCCTGAAGCTTGACTTCCATAAAGCCTATGATATCGCCTTGGCCTTTCCTTCGGAAGTGCTTTGCTGCGTAAGGGCTTTGATGACCATTGGGTGACCAGCGTGATGCAATTAGTTTCTTGTGGGCGGACTGCGGTGAACATCAACGGCGAGATTGGGCCATACTTCCCCACCCTCTGTGGGGTCCGTCAGGGAGACCCATTCTCGCCGTTCCTGTTCAACATGGTGGTCGATGCTCTGGCCGCCATCATGGATAAGGCTAAGGGTGCTGGCCATATCCACGGCATTGTCCCCCACCTAGTCGGAGGGGGAGGGGTCTCCCTCCTGCAATACGCGGACGACACCATTATTATGGTGGAAGGTTCCACTCAGGACGTGGCTAACCTGAAGTTCCTCCTCCGTGCTTCCAACAGATGTCGGGCCTAACGATTAACCCGATAAGAGCGAGGTGATGGTCCTTGGCTACCCTCCCGAGGAGGCTCAGCTATTGTCGACCGCTGAACTGTCGGCTGGGGTCTTTCCCACGACCTACAGGGATCCCGTTAGTGATTCGGGCCTCACCGTGGCGGACCTCCGCCTCACGGTGACCCGTATGCAACACCGCCCGAGCCTTGGAAAGGGCGTTGGCTATCGAAGGCGGCGCGTGTGATCCTCATCAGCTCCTCACTCGCCAGCCTCCTTTGGTTCCTCATGAGCTTTTATAGCCTCCATGAAACGCTTCACACGGAAATTGCCAAGTACCAATCCAGGTTCTGTTGGGCTGGCGACGATGACAAACAGAAGTACCACATGGTTAGTTGGTCGGACATTTGTAAACCCAAAGACCAGGGGGGTCTTGGGATTTTGTCCTCCCGCCGCATGAACATCGCCCTCCTGACCCGGTGGTTATGGCGTATTGCCAATGGAGACGGAGGATTGTGGCTCACCATCATCCGCAACAAATACCTCCGTGGACAGCCTCTGGCTTTCTGTCAGCGTTCGGGCGGATCACAGTTTTGGCAGGCCGTCGTGCAACTGCTTCCTGTGCTTCGCATTGGCACGTCCATTTCGGTTGGTACTGGGTCCGCGACGCTGTTCTGGTTTGATCGGTGGCTCGGCGACACCCATCTGGTCGTCCGCTTTCCCGATCTCTTCACCATTGCAGTCGACCCTCGGGTCTCTGTTGAGACGGCCCTTATTGACTTAGGGCGCCTCGCGTTTCGTCGCCCTTTCGGTCCTCTCGAAGTGGCAGCCTGGGATACCCTCCTCCGTGACATCGCCCTTCTCCCGATGAGCGCCACCGACGCCCGGATGCCGCCTCGTGGCGCCTAGAGTCTTCCGATCGCTTGTCTACTAGGTCCTCAGACGCTGCCATCGCGCTTTCGCCGCTTCCCGAGCCCTTCGGTTTGATCTGGGACATTCGCTTGCCTCACGAAGATTAGGATCTTCCTTTGGCAATGGATTCGTGGCCGCCTCCCCTCCAGAGTCGAAGTCATGGCGCAGCGGACCCGGAGATGGGCTTTGCCTTCATGCGGCACGGCGGAGGATGCTAATCACATCTTCTTCACGTATCCTGCGGCCCAGTTTCTTTGGTCCAGCTTCGCGAGACGGTTGGTGGACAGTGGTGCAACTCCAACTTCCCCGACCTTCTCGCGGAGATCCATGCCTCCCCCCCTCGCCACCGACATATCCGTTGGTTATGCGTTGGGGTCCTCGCCTGGACGCTGTCGACCGCCCGCAATAAGCTTGTCATCCAAAAAGTCCCTCTACGTCGCGCTACTGACGCCATTTTTACAATGTGTGGGTACTTGCAGCTTTGGCGGCCGCTTAGCCGCCCTCAGGATCGGGACATCATCAACACCCTCCTCGCCGACCTTCGATCGCTCGCCTTCCGTCTGGCGCCACCGCTCCCCCCCCCCCCCGGAGCCCGACTAGATGATGTTTTTCTTTTCTGTTCTAGGGCTTGTTGAGTTGTGCCCTCAGCATTAACCCTTGTGGATCCTGTTTGTGTGTGAACTTGGTGTGTGTGTGCTTGCGTGTGTGTGTACCTTTGTGGATTGGTGGCTTAGGCATGTGCTTTATAATATAAAGCGGGGCGAAAGCCTTTTTCGGTAAACTCTATGTTACTTTTTTTTGCGGGTTAATAGGATGTTGTTTTTCATCCCAACACTTAGTTCGGAAGCATACCCACTCAACAAAATGTTTAAAACAGTCACTTATGTCTGCTCCCACCAAATCCGGCATACTAAGATATTTATCAAACAACTATCAATGTTTAGCCAGTTACATATTTTTGTCTTCACATTTACTCCCTCCTTTCCGAATTACTTGTTGCAGGTATGGATATATCTAGATGTATTTTAGTTCTAGATACATCCATTTCTGCGATGAGTAATTTGGAACGGAGGGAGTACATATGTATATGCGCACTACCTTAATCAAGCATTCATTCCATTTTTCTTTAGAGGCAGTCGTAGTCGAGTATTGCGCCCAAAAGACTTCTACTCTCGTTTAAGGTGTACCAGCTGAAGATGCCAACTGGCAGTTTCTTCAATGCCATCTTGTTTTCAGAAGAAATGTCAGGATTCACGGCTCGGGCTTCACAACCTGAAGAGAGAGCACCTCTCTTTGAATATTCATCGCGAACATGACAAAATGACCTATTTTTGCAGTTTTTTATCTCAAGTGAACCACGACATTGCTGTTGTAAAAAAGAAATACCAGAATATGGAATTGCGCTTCTAAAAAGAAAAGAGAATATGGAATTGCCTATCCACCGGATCTCCAACACGAATAACATGGGAAATTGCCAGGAGTCACTCAACCCTTCTGCAACAACCCTCACAGATATTCCTATTTCAGACCCAACATCAACTCAATTAGATGCAGGCTGCACTTTGCATTTGAGAAGGCTGTAGAACTTGTAACAGGTGCATTTGCAATCGCCTTCTTCCTTGCTAAATGCAGAAATGGTAAAGCTTTAGCAATTCAATAAACCGAACAAGAATGGGCGACTATATCCATGATACACTAGCCGGTACGCCAATAAACCAAGTACAGGTCAGAACAAGAATCAAGATCCAGTGGTCATTTCTTTGCCTACAACTTACATCATAATTGTACAATCACATAATATCCTCCCCACGCACACTATAACGCCAGATCATTCTTTACACATCAGCAGAATTGGCGCCGATGAATGCGCCTTTCTTTTCCTTTTACAGAATGAATGCACGTTAGTTTTGCAATCCATCCAACTTAGGCTGTCCAACTTACATTCATCATTCTCCGATGCTGGGAATCAGCTGCCATTTTGCAGCTTTGACTCTTTACGAAGATGGCTCCAAGCTAGCAACGCCGCACCAATTGCAGGTTCCACCTAGAAATACATGATACAACCATATTAGCTCAGCCATGCATGCTGCCTAACAACAACAACAACAACAACAACAAAGCCTTTCAGTCCCAAACAAGTTGGGGCAGGCTCCATGCATGCTGCCTAAACAGTGGATAATTTATTCGTACTTTTAGGCTTTAGTGTTCTTGGTGACAGAGATTTAATATTGTTTATCTAAAGGCGTCATTCATCATCTAGAACTACTAAAACAAAAGCTTGGACATCAAGATCATAACTGAACGCATACTAAACTGTCCAAAGCCTCAGAATGTTCAATCTCCAGAGAATTGCAATGGCTAATAAGATAGACTTCATAACAGCGTATATTAGTTCTCATACTGACCTCGGGCGAATAGGACAGACACCTGGGAAGACTTTGGAAATGCATTTTATGACCTCACCACTGATGTCCCATTTCTTATTTCCTTCGAGGACACCTCCAACCAATACAAGTGGAAATTGGTCTTTCCCATCTGTACAGTGAAAAAGGCCCGCCTGTTATACACAATAATGTTTTCCTTTCAATTCTAATCTACCAGTCAAACAGTTAACAACATAATATTACAAAGCAATAAGCCTCTAACAACCCGCACTTTGTGCCAAATTTGGTGCATCTCGGAAATATTAAATCATCATGCATGCAGCACCATATCTTGATATGACAGTACAGTAATTATCCTACAAAGAATATATATCCAAGGCATAAGACGATTCACTGGTTGGATCCAGCAGTGTGCTGAATAATCTTCTAGAGCAACAGGACTGCTAATGATTTACCATGGGAATCCCAATACTGCAACTTGCGACGATGCAATTTCCACATTTATTTCATGAATAATCAGCATAGAGCTGGTGGAAAAATGGCAGATGGTGCTAAAAAATTAATGTAATAATTACCTTCACCACACAATGTAAGGCGCCGAACAACAGCTACAACGCTTTCAGCCAACTCTTGCACTGCATCATGCAGTATCGTGTTTGCTACTTTGTCACCATCTTCAGCAGCAGATACCACAACAGGTACAAGAGCTGCAATACGGGCCCAAGATGGATCCGCATATGCCCACCTGTGCCAGACACTTAAATGAGTTGAATGACAACCAAGTATATATAGTATTCCAGATCCCAGTAGTTCTATCAGCTAAAGCATTGGACAATTCTCATTTTTTTTTTTGAAGTTCCCAGTAAAATATTACTTTGTCCTTGTACAATTCGGTGCCATCTTTCTAAGTGTTTCAAAACATTTGTTGGATGCGGCAAGCTCAGAGCAACCACAGAGTAAACTTTAAATTGAGAAAAACAATTATACTAGTCAAAATGAGAATGCTCAACACTCTAATAGCATGCAAGCCTGGAAAGGTTTATGTATACACTGATGCAATATATCACACCATCTTCAGTTGTCACATTTACCCCATTGCAGCTGTCATCATACTGCACACATTTTCAGTTTTTCACACAAATGATCTGTAGTAAATTTTATTGTGGTTATATAGTTGTTAGCGATTAAGCTAGCATTCCAGCTGGCAAGAAGTAACACATGACCACACAATGTAAGATGCAGAACAACAGCTACAACACTATCAGCCAACAGTTCAAAGAAGTTCCTAAAAAGAAAAAAATGGTGCCTATAGAATATTGTACATATAGAGTATATGTGAGAGGACTTACCCAATCAACTCATCTGGTGAAGAAATTTCAAGCTTCCTAATGATATCTCTTGTAAGATTAGTTTGTGGTCCACGGCCATCATGTGCTTTTATTACTGCTGTGAGGGCCTGTGCAGCAATGCCATAGCCACTGCATTAATGTACACATGAAGTCAACTATGTTTTCCTTTGTGACATGTTATGGTATGGGGATCAAATTAATAGGTTTCTCAGTCATAATTCAAAATTTTCAAACTGCATCCATTCATTACTGAAGGGTTTCACAATGTTCGAAATGTGGAAAATATAGAGTACAATATTTGTGCATTTCGCAGATTAACAATTTCTCAGACTGTTCACTAGTCTAACATGTCATGCTCGATTTATAACTATGGATTCCTACATAGATAACGATCAATACTTCCAATAAATGAATAACATATCATCCCATCCTCATTAAAAATCATATATTAACTTCCTGAGGAAAGAGTAAAGGGCAACTGAAGTTAGTTTTTATAGTTATATCTGTTCCAACAGTCAAAACCCTACAGAATGAATGATGGTTCAAAAGCACTTGATTAAATTACTCTTTGAGTGAAAAACAGTAGCTTGCAGGGGATTGCACTAGATTGATCTTACGAGTTAGTTACATTATTACCCTGTTTTCATGAAAATGCAACTCACCTACCCCAGTCGCCTAAGACAGGACCGGCACCAGCTGCTCTCGCTACTTTTCCATCTTCGGTGACCCCATAAGCAATGCTTCCTGTGCCAGCAATCAATACACAGCCATGTAGCTTTCCCATTGTACCACTGGCTAAAGCTGCCACCGCATCATTTTCCACATAAAACTTGGCATTGCCAGGGAATAGGTTGCTGGATAACAAAAGGGCATACTTAACAATGACAGGAGTAATTTGGCACATGCCTTGTTTGCCTGGTGGCATTCAGAAATTATGTGCCAATGAACAAATGGCGAGTTAAAATTCACTGGTAGTCATAAATCATAACGGCATTTGTAGAAAAATATCAGGAATGCACATAAGAATTGGTTAGACCATTTGAGCATTCTGTAAGCATTCAGAAAATATTATAATCTCCCTGAACTGAAATCAAGTAGTTGCAGTGGACAAAAATATATATCAGTTTCTTCGGGGGGAATACATTTTAAGAAATGTATACAAAGAACTGTACCAGATCCAGTCCAGCATCCTCTGCTGATCTGAAGGATGGTTCACCCCAGATACAGATAAGCAAACTGCAACAACAGCAGAACGATCTGTGTTGGCCATTGTGAGGGCCTGCATCATGACCTGTTCTAGAGTTTCCAGTGCAGCGTTTTCTGGAAGAGGGAAAAACAAAGAGATCAGTATGTTTTGAGCAAAGACTTAGTCACTTAGACCATACGATGCTACACATATTATAATACAAAGAGAAAAAAATTGAGCATCACTCAGAAGACAATCCCAAGATCGAGCAACATATTTTACACTGCAGGATGGTTGTATACAACTTACGTATGATTCTATGATTTACAAGTCCAAATACCGTACATAATATGTATGTGTTCACCATCAATAAAAATAACAACACTACTCTATAGATACCATTTTTTTCCGAACTTCCGTACACATCATCATTAGCACAGGTAACAACTTCATCAGATGATTGACAAGTAAAAAAGCGTATAACTGATAAATAAACATGATTTACAATTGAACAGTAGAGTGAAAATAGGCAAGCCCAAGTTCGCATAATAAAACCGAACATCCAGAAGGACAATTATGGAAATAATCCAACTACATCTCTGAAGCTCTCACCAATTTAAGCACTAATTCGCCGCAGTTACGCAGGACTAGTGGCACGCAACGACATCCCAAATCACCAGGATTCAAGCCGGAGACCAATCATCAAGCCCCAGGATCCAATTATTAAGACGGGGCATGATCCAAGCGCCCCCGAATTGTGCGAACCTAGGGCAACGATTACTACGCACCTCCGACGGAATTACGGTTGGAGCAGCCGGCGATGGCGCGGGAGAGCACGGCGACGGAGCCGGGCGCCTCCGGTGGAGGCATTGCGGCCGGCAGGCAGACGCAGACGGTGCTGGTGGTGCCTCCGTCCACGCCCAGGATCACGCCGCCCTCCCAGGCGGCGGCCGCCGGCGAGTCACCGTTCTCGTAGCCGCCCATCTCCCTTCGGCCGTTCCTCTCTTCCCCGGGTGTGAGAGACAGAGGATGAGTCAAAGCTCAGAGAGGAGATCTTCTTTTTTTTTCTGTTCAGAAAGGGAGCTCTATTCTGTTGGACTGTTGCGTTTAGGAGGAACCGATGTCTTCGCGCTTGTGAGTTTCCTAATGGATTTGCAACTAATCCATAATTAGCCCATATGGAAAACGATGGCTGGTTTTTTTTTTTTTTGAGGGAACGATGGCTGGTTTTCTTATCAGGCCAACTCTAACCGATCCCTACCCGGTATTAGTCAATGTGTACGTGTAATGCACGTTAATTTGGAAATATATTAAGTGCATGCGGATATTAAGTAAGATATTATTTGCGTGTTACTATGTGATTAGCATTATTTTTGGCATGAAATTAACTGCACGCTAAACGTGTTGAGCACTCGACACTAAAGCAGTCTAGGTCGTTGGATTGACATGATTTGATGGCCGAGAATAATTGTATCTGCCCCTTTGAGTCTTTTTATATTGATATAGAGGTATAGATTAAAAGATTAAAATTTTGGTTTTACTCCTCTGACCAGCACCTATCCGATCCACAAAATCGAATAGAGAAGATTAAATTTTACTCCGCCTCCTATCTGAGGAGTACATTTACTCCATCTGGAGGTGGCCGAATAAAAGTTTCTTCACGCAGAGGCCTTCTCGTGGCCAACCGGCCTCATCCGCCATTGCATTAACTAACCGGTGCTCCCCTAGCTCCAGCCTGCCGCCGGGACGGTCGTCTCCCTCGCATGACGCCGTTGGATCATGCTCTTCCGAGCCTCCACATCCCACCTCACCCTCCATCGGGCCGGTCATCTCCTTCGTCTCTAGCTGATGGATCTGCTGCAGGAGGTGTTCCGCCTACTCCCACCGTCAGACTGCCGTCTCCCTCGTCTCAGTTCTCTCTCTCTCTCTCTCTCTCTCTCTCTCTCTCTCTCTCTCTCTCTCTCTCTCTCTCCTTAATAATAAGGATAAGCATTAAGCATCACATGAAGCATAGTATGATCAATCACACACATAGTATCTCACAAGCATATGAAACCAAATTAGCATAAACCAAATAGTAGCAAAAGAACACAAGAAAACCAACGAGCAAAAGCAAGACACACTCTCTCTCGAAGTCTAATGATCTATGCAAATTCTCCCGCTTTGGCAACAAGTACCAACAAGTTCGAATAGGTATAGAGCTATACGTCTCTCTAGGCATGATCCTCGACAGCTCCTGATGGCGATTGCTGGCTGGCAGCTCCGGTGTGCGTAGATGGCATTGAGAGAAGTGCATCTGTGAAGGCTTCAACTGATGTCTGTTGGGCTAGTGGAGTAGAAACTGGAGGTGGCACTATAGAAGTCGCAGCAGCGGGTGCAGAAATTGTAGTCCTCGTATATGCATCAGGCACTGTAGTAGACCTGGGTGCCCTAGGCACTGTCTGGAACCTGTCAGTTGTCGGTCTATCATTTCCACTGTCATCAGCAGTAGCTCTGGTTGTATAAACATCATCTCATAGCTTCTCCACTGTAGTCTGTACCTCTGTGACCTTCACATCAAGATCATGAATCTTAGTCTCGACTATCCGCTCTAGGCTCTCCTGGTTCTTGGTGAGGTTGACCAGACTTCGCTCAATCCTCTGGGTTGCTTCTAGCAGATACGCCATTTGATCGTTCTTAGACTTGAGGTTAGCAATGGGAGCATTGGGAGCAGATGCCTTCTTAGCTGCTTTAGCTGCAGCAGCTGCCTGGATCTTCTCTCGAGCTTGAGCAGATGTAGGGTGTGAAGGATCCATCACCACTACATTGTCCTCGAACACTGGATATAATGGGAGATGCTCACAATCAAGTAGATATGTGCTCGAAGCCAACCTTGGAGTTGATGAGCAACTGAATGTGCAGAGCAAATCCACATGATCTTCTGGTCAGCTATGGTTCTCTTAATTGTTTCAACAACGAGGTTCGTCACTTTGAACTTCTGAGGTGTATCAAATAAGTGCAACAGGTTGATGGAATGGCGACGGATCATCTTGTCATCTCCAGACTTGGGAAAAAGAGTGTGCCTGAATATAGTATTGATGGTGGCCAAACCAACTAGCAAGTGCTCTATTGAACCAAACTTGTGAGTCTCAAAGATCATCCTCAGGAATAGGCTTGTACATATTCTGCATGGAATTGTGGTCCATCTTAGGCTTTGCATATACATCAATGTCATTCACCTCTTCTTCTGGAGCACCAAGAAGATCAGCCCATTCTGAGATGGTTGACTGGTACCTGTTTCCCTCAGTCATCCACACTATCCTGCCATCTTGATAAAAGTGAGTAGTAGAATAGAACTGCATGATCATCTCATCATTCCACTTGGTAAGCTTCTTCCCAACAAAATCATCAACACCTGCAAGCTGGAAGCTTTCATGAACATGGGGGAAGTTGTCTTCATTTGCATCAATATACTTCCAATCCACCCACTTCATATCACTGACAATTGGATTCTTGTCAAGCAACACAGTATCATAGAAATCTTGTTGCTCTAGTGTGGAAACGGTAATCACAAGCAGCCCTTCTCCTTGCAGCATATGGATCGGACAGTCTCCACTGATGCAAACCTTTGTCCTTCCTCAGCATCATGTTTTCTTCAACTGGATGTGTGTTGTCATGACTTGGGATCTTGGGTCTCAATCTCATGAGCACTAGTGGCTCATCATCAATCTCAACTTGAACCTTTGGGCCTTGTTCTTCTCACTGGTAGATATATTCCTTGTAGACCTCTTAGGTGCTGGAGCTTTGGGCTTTGACTTGCAGGGGGCAGCAGACTTCAGAACATCAGACATAAGCTTCTGAGTCTTGGCAGGAGGTGCATTAGCTACTGGTTCCTCGTCATCATCATCATCAACCATCATGGAGGGTCTGCCAACAACATAAGTAGTTATCTTCCTTGCCCTTTTCTTCTTCTTTCCTGCAGTTGTTGTCTCTGAGTCACTTGGCTCCTCAAGTGTAAATGTCATGGTCTTCTTAGGACCAGTGGATTTGTCTGCCTTAGAGAATGGGACTTTTCTTACTATTGTTCTCTCCTTGGCACTATCAGAAGGTCTAGAGCTAGCTGTTGTGCCATACTCCTTAGCAAGTACAACCTTCTTCTTCTTTGAAGTTGCCTCACTAGCCACAAAATCCTTATCATCATCATCTGAGGTTCTCTTCTTTCTAGTTTTGGTGGCTGCCTTTGGAAGATCCGGAGAATTTATTTCTCCCTCATAAAAACTTCCTTCATGACTTGATCCTTCACTGAGATCTACATGCTGTTCTGAGACATTCTGACTATCACTTGCTTTTGACATCCTGCAAACTGACCATGTGAATAGGTAGGTATGGGCAGAGTAGATGAGTCATCACAAAAAACATATGTTTAAAAAATTAAGTTCAAATTTTAGTTTCAAGTTTTCATAGGAGTATATGATCGACTGAGTTGAACATTTCGGTGAAGCCAAAGCATGAGACAGAGACTTGGCACACCACTTTGGTCAGACCGAGATGGGTTTCGGTCTTGCTGAGATGCTAGGGTTTCACAGAAACTGCTTTTCGGTCTCAGCGATTAGTACAACTCGGTGGAACCGGGACGTACTAGTGCAATGTCCTAAACCAAATCGATGATGCAGAAAATTCCAAATCGGTGGGTCCGAGTTTCGTTCTGCAGAAACTTAACCCTAAATTTTTTGCTCGATACTTTTTTACGGAATTGATCTTGTGAACATGAGAATCAAATCAACAATCATCCACACTATGCCAAAGGCTTTAATTGTCACTTTATTGAAACAAAAGCTATAAAACATGATTACTTCATTAGCTTAATCATGTGAACACACAAAAATAGTAGGGGTAAATTTTGGGTTGTCTCCCAACAAGCGCCTTTCTTAATGCCTTTTTACCAAGGCATGATGATTTCAATGATGCTCATATAAAAGATAAGAATTGAAACATAAAGAGAGCATCATGAAGCACGTGACTAGCACATTTAAGCCTAACCCACTTCCTATGCATAGGGATTTTGTGAGCAGACAATTCATGGGAACAAGAATCAACTAGCATAGTGTTGTAGGGTGAAACCCTAGAGGGGATCTTTTCACACTTGGAGGGGGAAAAGAGCAAGAACACCAAGAGGAAATCACTCCAACAATTCCCAATGACACATCCACTAGAATAGCATCACAAGATCCACAAGTTCACAAACACAATCAAAGGAAAGATACAATGATAATGTTCATCCCACTCCTTAGAGATGAGGTCTTGATGGTGGTAGTCTACTCCAAGGTGGAGGTCTTGATTCCACAAGTGGATCCTCTCCTAGGAGGCCTTGATCTCCAAAGGAGGTGGGGAGAGGAGCAAAGCTCACAAATCTCTCATCTAAATCTTTTCTATTCCTCTAATGAGCTAGGTGGGGGTACTTATAGTTTAGAGACGAAATAAGAGGGGGAGAGGGATACAAGGGCAAAAGCCCAAAAAGGCACGCAGGCCCTCGGAGGGGTCTGGGCGCCTGGACCGGTCAGGCCACATGCTCAAGAAGGACCGGGCACCCGGGGCGAAGGGGCCGGGCACCCGGCTTGGTCAGGGGGCCGGTAGGGGAGTGACCGGGCACCCGGGGCTCAAGGCCGGGCACCTGGGGGTGGCTGGGACCAGCGCCCAGGGGGTGCGGGCACCGGGGCCCTCCATGCATGGCCGGACACCCGGGGCTGGCAGGGGCCATGCCCAGGTTGTGGCCGGGCACCCGGGGCTAAAGTGACCGGGCACTCGGAGTGTCCAGAGCCTCCCCTCCTTCATCCTTCTCACTCCTTTCCTCCTTCTTCTCGTCCGTAGGTGCTCGGGTCCTCGTGCTAGCCTCTTCATGATCAAC
Source organism: Aegilops bicornis (assembly GCA_021605145.1). Classification (NCBI taxonomy): domain Eukaryota; kingdom Viridiplantae; phylum Streptophyta; class Magnoliopsida; order Poales; family Poaceae; genus Aegilops; species Aegilops bicornis. The sequence goes on from CM038675.1 coordinate 516,534,954, forward strand.
ACCTGGATACCTAATCATGCACAACACTTCTGTTTGAGGTAGGACCCAACTCTCGTGTGAATTTGAGCGGAGCTCGAAGAAGAAGGAGTTCACCTCGTTCTCGATGGCGCGTGCACGTGCTCTTGTCATTGGTCCTCTCGGTGCTTGCGGTGGTGATGGAGTGTCGTTGCGAATGGACTCGGGATGCTCCGCATCATCTCCTCCCCGCCGCTTGGGAGAGATCCGTCGACGGGTCGTGATCATCATCACCATGGTACTTGGCCAAGTCTTTTACGTTGAAGATGTCGCTTACGTTGTACTTGTCACGTGGAATGTCGATCTTGTAGGCGTTGTCGTTGTAGCATGCGAGCACCTTGAGTGGTCCATCAGCTCTCGGAAGTAGCTTTGACATGCACTCCTTGGGGAAGCGGTCCTTGCGTAGATGTAACCATACTAGATCACCCGGCTGGAACACCATCGGTGACTTGGTGATGTTGAGCTTGGAGGCGAGTCATTGTACTTGGTGCTCGATCATGGAACGTGTTTCTTCGTGCATCTTCTTGAGGTAGGTGTGTGACACCCCCAATTCAATCGTACACTAATCATACACGCAAACGTGTACGATCAAGATCAGGGACTCACGGGAAGATATCACAACACAACTCTAAAAATAAAATAAGTCATACAAGCATCATAATACAAGCCTGGGGCCTCGAGGGCTCGAATACAAGTGCTCGATCATAGATGAGTCAGCGGAAGCAACAATATCTGAGTACAGACATAAGTTAAACAAGTTTGCCTTAAGAAGGCTAGCACAAACTGGGATACAGATCAAAAGAGGCGCAGGCCTCCTACCTGGGATCCTCCTAAACTACTTCCGGTCATCGTTTTGCGGCCTGCACGTAGTAGTAGGCACCTCCGGTGTAGTAGGAGTCGTCGTCGACGGTGGCGTCTGGCTCCTGGGCTCCAACATCTGGTGCGACAACCGAGATGAAAGGAAGGGGGAAAAGAGGGAGCAAAGCAACCGTGAGTACTCATCCAAAGTACTCGCAAGCAAGGATCTACACTACATATGCATGGGTATCTGTGTAAAGGGGCAATATCAGTGGACCGAATCGCAGAATGCCGTAATAAGAGGGGATAGCTAGTCTGTCGAAGATCAAGCGCTCGTAGCCTCCACCTTGCAAAGATGTACAAGAGAGTAGATGGTAAGTTCACCAAGTAGCATCAAGATAGCATAATCCTACCCGTGATCCTCTCCTTGTCGCCTGTGTGAGAGCGATCACCGGGTTATATCCGCACTTGGAAGGGTGTGTTTTATTAAGTATCCGGTTCTAGTTGTCATAAGGTCAAGGTACAACTCCAAGTCGTCACATTACGAAGATCATGACTATTCGAATAGATAAACTTCCTGCAGGGTGCACCACATAACCCAACACGCCGATCCCATTTGGCCGGACACACTTTCTGGGTCATGCCCGCCTAAGAAGATCAACATGTCGCAGCCCCACCTAGGCACAACAGAGAGGTCAAGACGCCGTCTAAATCCTATGGCGCAGGGTCCGGTCCATCGCCCATTGCACACCAAGACGCTATGGGCTGCCGGACAATGCAGACCTAGCCTAGCAGCGTTCATCCAATCCGGCGTCGTCGCTCGATCGGCCGCCGACGCCACGAAGGCTTCGGCTGATACCACGACGTCGAGTGCCCATAAATGTTCATGCGTAGTTGGTTAGTGCGTATAGGCCAGTGGCCCGACTCAGATCAAATGCCAAGATCTCGTTAAGCGTGTTAAGTATCCACGAACGTCGATCAGGGCCATGCCCACCTCTCTCCTAGGTGGTCTCAACCTGCCCTGTCGTTCCACCACAAAGTAACAGTCGGGGGTCGTCGGGAACCTAGGTCCACCTCTACCGGGATGGAGCCACCTGCCCCTTCAGCCCCCATCTCCGAATAGTATCATAAGTAATGTAACAGTATAAAGTATATAGCATATGCCCGTGATCACCTCCCGAAGTGATCACGGCCCAAAGAGTATAGCATGGCGCATTTGACAAGAGTGTAGGGCCACCGATGGAACACTAGCATCCTATACTAAGCGGTAGGATAGCAGGTAAGGGTAACAATCAGAGTAACAATGACAAAGCTATGCAAAGAGTAATAGGATTAACCGAAAGCAGTAACATGCTACACTACTCTAATGCAAGCAGTAGAGAAAAGGAATAGGCGATATCTGGTGATCAAGGGGGGGGGCTTGCCTAGAAGCTCTGTTGTACAGGAAGAAGGATCATCGGTGACTTAGTCGTACTCGGTGGCATCGGCGGCGGTCTCGGGGTCTACCGGAGAAGAAGAGGGGGAAGAAACAGTAAATACGGAGCAAACAAAGCATCACAAAATATAACGAGGCAATATGCGGTGCTAGGTATGCCCTAACGCGGTAGTAGGTGATATCGGTGAAGGGGGAAAACATCCGGGAAAGTATTCCTGGTGTTTCGCATTTTCAAACAAATGAACCGGAGGTGGATTGTTGCACGTTCGCTATGCTAGGGACATGTGGTGAACGAATGGACTGCGTATTCAGATACGTCTCATCGTTCTGAGCAACTTTCATGTACAAAGTATTTTCATCCGAGTTACAGATTATTTTCTATTAATTTTCAAAGTTTTAATCAATTTCTAGAATTATTATAATTACTAAATTCAAATTATTCCAAAACAGTAATTATTAAGTGTACCAAGAACTATACCCAGCTGACGAGCAGAGAGGCTGACCAGTGGGCCTGGTTGACTGGGAAAACTGCCCAACCAGAGGTCGATCGGTGGGGCCTCGCTCAAATGTCCAGCGTTGATCGACCGTTGACTGGTCAAAAAGGCCCATGGGACCCGCATGTCATTGATACATGTTTTACTAAACAATATTTGATTAACTAATCTGGTTGATTAGGTTATTAAGCAAGTTATTTAAGTTAACTAATTAACTTACTAACTAATAAATTAATTAATTAACAATTATTATTTAATTACTCTCTTTTTATTTCATTTTTGGGCGTGGGCCCCATCTGTCATAGGCACCGGGGGCCTATCGGGCGTCGGGTTACGAGCGTCGGCGTGCGGGCGCTTACGAGCGAAGGGCACGGGCGTGCGCCCATGGCCACCAGGGGAGTGAACTCCGACAGGAGGGAGGGCGCGACCCCGGGTGGGGACGGCGGCCACGGCTGTGGCCGTGGCTTGGCAGTGCAAGGGCGGCGAGCGTAGGGACGGCGCAGACGAGCGGCGACCGGTGCTCGAGCAGAAGCGGGCGAAACAAGGGAGGCGAGCGTACGGGAGTGGACGAGGGGCGCGGCGTCCACGGCAACGTGAAGAGCGCGAGGCGAAGCGTCAGCGAGCGGCAGGGGCACGGTGAGCGCACGCTCACCGCAAGCGCGGGTCCGGTGAGGTCGGCGACCTAAAACGTCGGGGAGGGAATGAGAGACAAGGGGAAACGATGATGGGGCTCACGTCGAGGCTGTAGGGTTAGGCAGCCTGCTCGGGGAGGACGGATGGCGTCGAAGCAGCGGGAGGGAGAGGGACGACGACAACGAGCCGTTCTGGGCGCTCCGATGACCGTAGCGGAAGTAGACGAAGCGGATGCAGTGACGAGCGCGGTGGAGCGCGGGGAGGATGACGGCGGTCGGTGGTGAGGTGGCATCGCGAGGGCCGCCGACGTGCGGGGCAACGGGCGGTGGCGGCGGGGCTGTCTGCCCCCGATCCAGATCGGGAGGGCAGAGGGAGGAGCGAGGGGAGATGGGGGTTCGTGGGGGGGACCGAGTGGGGACTGTGCGCTAGGGTTTGGGTGGGGGAGTGGGGTTATCCAGCCAGGGTGAGCCGGGTTGGGCAGGGCTGGAGTGGGCCTGCTGGGCCCAGCTTGCTGTGGGGTTTTCTTTTGTGTTATTTTTTTTGGTTTTTGTTTTCCTTTTAGTTTTCCTACTATTTTAGTTTTCTAAAATATAAAAGTGGCAACTAAAATAGTGTTGCAAATTATGTCACTGCCACAAATAATTTGGCACATTAGAGAAAGTAGTTTGTATTTATTTATTATTTAAAGAGCATTGAAATAATTGTTTTACAAATTGTTTTAATTATTTTAGTGCATTCAGATATTTTATAAAAATGTGGATTCTCCATCATAATTACCTATACATTATTTGTCACCTCTAGAACATTTTAGTTTTAAGGTTTGAAAACTTCTACCGTTTGACTTTATTTTAAATTTGAATTTCGAATTGATTTGAACTAACGCGAGATTAACTACAAGTGATGGTGGTGACATGGCATCATTAGTAGAAGGTTACTGTAGCTTAATTATCCCAAGGCCACAATTCTCCTCTGATTACAAGAAATCTCGTCCCGAGATTTAAGAGGTAGAGTAAGGGGGAAAGGTTCTGGTTACGAAATTCTAACGAGTCTTCTCCGTCTTGGTTTCTCTTCTCGAAGAGGTCGATCCACTATGTTGATGTCTTCATTTCTCTGCTTCAAGTCATCATGATGAAGCCAGCATCCTTACTTCGGGATCTTGATCGTACTTACGAAAAGGATAGGAGGGAAGTCTCGGGAAGGTGGACGGAGCTCCACTCATGTTAGGTACCTGGGGGCTATCTCAGTGAATGAGGCATAGAGGCATCTCTCGAGTTGGCATTCAAGAAAGTCATCAAGACTAAAGTAAGAAGGTGCAATAAGAAGTTTCAAGCGGATAGGTAAATCGTTCGTTGCCACAACCAGAATGTGAGAGCGGTTCAGATCAATGGGAATAAGTATTGTGTCTGATACCAGAATTGATGATCTCTCGGAAGGTGGCTCGTGGATTACATACGAAGCCACGCGCAAGGGACAACCTTGGGAACAGGGGGTGTACAGGAGAATCAGGTTTTGATCCTGTGGAACTGTGGGTTACGGGCCCACCATGTGGGATAAAGGTGGAAAGGGCGGTGACTTCTTGCACGATCATGTAAGTAAGGCATGACAGAGGATAGCCTATCAGTTATGTCGGCGTCAACATCGGTACCAAGGGCGACGGACAAAGAGAACCATTTTCCTGCTTGTTAAACGAGGCGGACCATTAGGCAAAGTTCTCGTCCATCGGTGGCTACCGGAATGTCATCAACAAAAGTAACAGGGTCTTACTGACAGAGTGGTACAACGAGCTGTTTACATAAGCAGGCAAATATTACTGCTTATATAATATAGATCACAAGAATGTTTAAACAAACCAATGGAAAGGAAAAGTGATTATCAGGTTTAAACAGAACAATGGAAAGGAAAATGTGTATACACACATATTTCGGGGGTATATCCTTCCCAAGGACAAGCGGAGCATGATACCCATGACAGGATAGAAAGTAGAAAATCATTTAGGTAAGGGAGGAGGAATCTCATGATATTACCCATACAACAGTGTTAGGATAAATGATAAAGAAAATTTTAGCATTGTGCTTCAAATGTTCTTATTGAAAATCGGAGTACCACACACATGCTTCGAGATAGCATTTACATGGTCTTCAAGCAAAGGTCAGACTTAGGATTCACAAATGACCCATCAGGGGAACTCATAGAATAAGTCTTACAATTTCCTCATGGAAGAATGGATAACCTTGCTAAAAGGAAATGGTACCAACATGTCCTCCGGCCAGGTGTGCTAGGCATGACATCACCTTACCGGGTGATATAAAGACCAATGTTATGACTCTTGGAAAATGCTCCAACCATCAAATCTGACCAAGATTCAGATCTGATTGGTGTCAGGATACCTCAGACTCTGTATGCCTGAGAGAAAAGGTGCAACACAAATTGACGAGATGACATTGTAAGATGCTCGGGAAATGAACTATGGAAGCGAGTTCCGAAACAAGAGTTCGTCATTAAATCAAAGAGAGGGTGATGAGGTGGTTGATGAACTCAGCAACAATTCATTGACATTTCCATAAGATGGATTTCCCAAGTAGGTGAACAAGGAGATAACATTTGTCAGATCCAATGATATAATGATGTATGCTCGAGGAAACATACACAATTAAACATTGGTTGAAAGGTGCACTCAAAATATGGGCTTAGGTAGCACGATCAATGTTAGAATGGTGATTCGTTATCCAATAGTCTAAGAATGAACTGTCAACCATTATCTCCAAAGCAATAGGGTTGCTAGGAGTATAGAATCCAAGCAGCATCGTTCACTTGTAGGTATTACGGTTGGAAGCAACACGGGGACCAAGAAACATGGTGATGGTTGGAAGTATCACTATACCAAGAATTCTTAAGAGGTGGAGTAATCCTCACGACATTCTTGACAAAAAAGATGGTAATAATCCAAGGTAAAGAAGAACAAATGCTGGATAACAAGGAACTCAAGGTATAACTCAGAACACAAACAAGTTTGTGTTGGAGGGAAGGAAATAAAGTGGTCGATGACAACACAAATCATCGAGGGCAAGGATGGCATTTCTCATCATGAATTCAACTGATATCCTAGAAGAGCTCAGAATGCTGATGATGATCACGACACATTTGTCGAGAGATTTCATGAAGATGTAATCGATCAGCGATGACATCAAATTAAAGGAATGATGAAGCGAAAGGTTATTGGAACCATGGGTACGACACAAACTCCAAACCAAGCTTGTTGTCGGAGGTGAAACAATAAGATGAGGAAGATCGACATAAGCTTAGCTCATCGTCGAAAGTTGTGCTCCAGGAATAAGGACCATGTAGCACAGCTAAAATCAGCACGATACTGATATAGTCGATCAAGCTAGAAATGACATGATCGAGTACAAACTCGTAAGTAAAGAAGATTACTAAAAGTTGTTGAATCGCAGTGCGGACTCGATTCAGTTATCGGTGTCCTTGAGTGTTTAATGACTTAGAGACCGTGAAAAAAATTGGAATCAGTGAGAATGTAGTACTTGATGGAGAACTCATAAGAAGTTATGCAGTTCCGTGATAATCTCGAGATACCAGGGTGTAATACTCGGCGAAAGATCAAAGTAAAGGTTGGACTGGTGTATTGATCCACAGAAGACAAGTGCTTAAACTTGCCCGAGAAATGGGATCAAAGAAGAACATATGGTCGGAACCATGATTGCAAAGGATCAATTCACCGATACCAAAGGATATTGTATCAAGGAAATAGTTATTATTACAAGAAGCTTCCAGGATAGGATCTACATCGTGTCCATGGGCATGAACACAAAGGTTCAAGGTCGACTCCCACTTCCTCAATGTATAACCTTCCATTCACCTCTCGTTTTTTCTAAAATTGACATTAGTTGTTGAAAGTTTTACCAGGTGCAATACTGTATAAGTATGACCTGTGAAATCTTTCGGGTTCACCTGAGAATAGTGAAGGTGTTGGTTCAACCCATCGAGGCATCTTAGGAACATATGACACAAGCTTCAAGAATAAATATCACCAGGCTAAATGGCGAGCATGGTTGGCCAAAATCAAAGAATAGGATTTACCAATGGCATTTTGTATTAGGGAAAGAACTTCCAAAGTGATTGAGTATGATGGACGTCGTTGGATAAAATCCAACAAAAGAATCCAATGGTCCTCAAGGGATCTAATCTGAGCATCGGTACTCAACCAGAGGAAGAAGGAATGCAAGGAGATCAGATTATAGAAACAACTGACAATCCAAAGCTCAATTGCACGGGAATTATGAATTCCATGTCAAGGGATCAGAAGCAAACGCTCTGATTAAGGATGGATAAGTTGAGTAGACTTAGGGGTACAATCGATGGCAAGTTGATTGGTCGAGATCCATGTCATGTTTAAAATGACTTCTGAGCTAGAAGGATGAATTCTAGGATCTGATTGAGGATCACGAGCATTAGCAACATATTGAATCAATGGAATCAAAATGATAATGGCAAGGGATGCCAATAAGATTACGAGACTTATGGTATTAACCATAAGGCAAGCAAGCAAGAATTTCAAGAGCAATAGGCTACTCAGGATTTTCGGAAGACCAAATGGTATTTCAAAGACTTTTGCGAAACACAAGAACAACTGGGAATGAGTGGATACTCGATAAGTGAGAGGAATTATCCGTATGGGCATTTCTGCGGCAAGGAACTACAAGGCAGTGGTACAAGGGATTCTTAAGAGTCGGAGAGCAATTCGATGCATCTTGTAATAACAAGAGAAACTCAGAGTAATTATATGAACAACAAGTGTATGTTGTTATCCATATGGATATATCAGTAATATAGAATTGAAAAGGCAGAGGGCACAAGGGTCTCGGGACTGGTCGAAGAGTATCTTCAAAATCTTCTGGTGTAGTAGGCGATCATCTGAGATGAGTTAGATTTAGTAAAATCATTTAACCCGAATAGAAGAGAGATCAGAGTCCCAGAGTAAGGATCGAGGAGTAAAAAATCCTAATACCAGCCAATGACGACGTGGGCCCATGGGCACACAGCCATGTTAGTAAAAAGTTTTGCAATGTCTAGACTCGACTTCGGCCAAGGAGTGTGGAAAGGGGATTCCTACATGCGATCGGCTCGACATCTGAACTTGTGACGCCCCGATTCAATCAGACACTAATCATACACGCAAACGTGTACGATCAAGATCAGGGACTCACGGGAAGATATCACAACACAACTCTAAAAATAAAATAAGTCATACAAGCATCATAATACAAGCCGGGGGCCTCGAGGGATCGAATACAAGTGCTCAATCATAGATGAGTCAGCGGAAGCAACAATATCTGAGTACAGACATAAGTTAAACAAGTTTGCCTTAAGAAGGCTAGCACAAACTGGGATACTGAGATCGAAGAGGCGCAGGCCTCCCGCCTCGGGATCCTCCTAAACTACTCCCCGGTCGCTGCTCGCGGCCTGCACGTAGTAGTAGGCACCTCCGGTGTAGTAGGAGTCGTCGTCGACGGTGGCGTCTGGCTCCTGGGCTCCAACATCTGGTTGCGACAACCGAGATGAAAGGAAAGGGGGAAAAGAGGGAGCAAAGCAACCGTGAGTACTCATCTGAAGTACTCGCAAGCAAGGATCTACACTACATATGATTATGTATCTGTGTAAAGGGGCAATATCAGTGGACTGAACTGCAGAATGCCAGAATAAGAGAGGGATAGCTAGTCCTGTCGAAGACTACGCTTCTGGCAGCCTCCACCTTGCAGTATGTAGAAGAGAGTAGATGGTAAGTTCACCAAGTAGCATCGCATAGCATAATCCTACCCGGCGATCCTCTCCTCGTCGCCCTGTGTGAGAGCGATCACCGGGTTATATCCGCACTTGGAAGGGTGTGTTTATTAAGTATCCGGTTCTAGTTGTCATAAGGTCAAGGTACAACTCCAAGTCGTCCTGCCATCAAGATCACTGCTATTCGAATAGATAAACTTCCCTGCAGGGGTGCACCACATAACCCAACACGCTCGATCCCATTTGGCCGGATACACTTTCCTGGGTCATGCCCGACCTCGGAAGATCAACGCGTCGCAGCCCCACCTAGGCACAACAGAGAGGTCAGCATGCCGGTCTAAATCCTATGGCGCATGGGTCTGGGCCCATCGCCCATTGCACACCTGCATGTTGCGTGGGCGGCCGGAAACAGACCTAGCCTAGCAGGCGTTCCAGTCCAATCCGGCACGCGCCTCTCAGTCGCTGACGTCACGAAGGCTGCGGCTGATACCACGACGTCGAGTGCCCATAACTGTTCCCGCGTAGTTGGTTAGTGCGTATAGGCCAGTGGCCAGACTCAGATCAAATACCAAGATCTCGTTAAGCGTGTTAAGTATCCGCGAACGCCGACCAGGTCCTGGCCCACCTCTCTCCTAGGTGGTCTCAACCTGCCTTGTCGCTCCACCATAAAGTAACAGTTGGGGGTCGTCGGGAACCCAGGTCCACCTCTACCGGGATGGAGCCACCTTCCCCTTCAGCCCCATCTCCGAATAGTATCATAAGTAATGTAACAGTATAAAGTATATAGCATATGCCCGTGATCACCTCCCAAAGTGATCACGGCCCAGTAGTATAGCATGGCAGACGGACAAGAGTGTAGGGTGGAACACTAGCATCCTATACTAAGCAGTAGGATAGCAGGTAAGGGTAACAACTGTAGCAACAATGACAGGCTATGCAGCAGAATAGGATTAACCGAAAGCAGTAACATGCTACACTACTCTAATGCAAGCAGTAGAGAAAAGGAATAGGCGATATCTGGTGATCAAGGGGGGGAGCTTGCCTGGAAGCTCTATTGTACAGGAAGAAGGATCGTCGGTGACGTAGTCGTACTCGGTGGCATCAGCGCCGGTCTCGGGGTCTACCGGATAAGAAGAGGGGGAAGAAACAGTAAATACGGAGCAAACAAAGCATCACAAAATATAACGAGGCAATATGCGATGCTAGGTATGCCCTAACGCGGTAGTAGGTGATACCGGCGAAGGGGGAAAACATCCGGGAAAGTATTCCTGGTGTTTCGCATTTTCAGACAGATGAACCAGAGGTGGATTGTTGCATGTTCGCTATGGTAGTGACATGTGGTGAACGAACGGACTACGTATTCGGATACGTCTCGTCATTCTGAGCAACTTTCATGTACAAAGTATTTTCATCCGAGTTACGGATTATTTTCTATTAATTTTCAAAGTTTTAATCAATTTTTAGAATTATTATAATTACTAAATATGAATTATTCCAAAACAGTAATTGTTAAGTGTACCAAGAATCGCACTCACCGGTGACGAGCAGAGAGGCTGACCAGTGGGCCTAGTTGACTGGGTCAACTGCCTAGTCAGTAGAGGCTGACTGGTGGGGCCCTGGTCAAATGTCCAGTCAGCGTTTGACTGGACCGTTAACCGGTCAAAAGGGCCTATGGGACCCGCATGTCATTGATACATGTTTTACTAAACAACATTTGATTAACTAATCTGGTTGATTAGGTTATTAAGCAGGTTATTTAAGTTAACTAATTAACTTACTAACTAATTAATTAACAATTATTATTTAATCAATCTCCTTTTCATTTTATTTTTGGGCGTGGGCCCCATCTGTCATAGGTACCGGGGGCCTATCGGGCGTCGGGTTACGGGCGCCGGCATGCGGGCGCAGGGCGCGGGCGTGTGCCCATGGCCACCAGGGGAGTGAACTCCGCCAGGAGGGAGGGCGCGGCCCCGGGTGGGGACGGCGGCCACGGCGCGTGGTGGCCGTGCCGGCAGTGATGGCGCGGAGAAAGCGAGGGACGGCTGTGGTGCGCGGCGCGGAGCGGCGACCGGTGCTCGAGCAGAAGCGGGCGAAATAGGGGAGGCGAGCGTACGGGAGTGGACGAGGGGCGCGGCGTCCGCGGCGACGCGAAGAGCGCGAGGCGGAGCATCAGCGAGCGGCAGGGGCATGGTGAGCGCATGCTCACCGCAAGCGCGGGTCCGGTGAGGTCGGCGACCTAAAGCGTCTGGGAGGGAATGAGAGACAAGAGGGAACGATGATGGGGCTCACGTCGAGGCTGTAGGGTTAGGCAGCGTGCTCGGGCAGGACGGATGGCGTCGGAGCAACAGGAGGTAGAGGGACGACGACGGCGAGCCGTTCTGGGCGCTCCGATGACCGTAGCGGAAGTATACGAAGCGGATGCAGTGACGAGCGTAGTGGAGCGAGGGGAGGATGACGGCGGTCGGTGGTGAGGTGGCATCGCGAGGGGCGCCGACGTGCGGGGCGACGGGCGGTGGCGGCGGGGCTGTCTGCCCTCGATCTAGATCGGGAGGGCGGAGGGAGGAGCGAGTGGAGATGGGGATTCGTGGGGGGGGGGGGGCGGCGAGTGGGGAATGTGCGCTAGGGTTTGGGTGGGGGAGTGGGGTTATCCAGCCAGGGTGGGCCGGCTGGGCCGCGTGGGTGGCCAGCTGGGCCTGTTGGCCCAGTTTGCCAGGGGGTCTTCTTTTGTGTTATTTTTTTGGTTTTTGTTTTCCTTTTAGTTTTCCTACTATTTTAGTTTTCTAAAATATAAAAGTGGCACCTAAAATAGTGTTACAAATTATGTCACTGCCACATATAATTTGGCACATTAGATAAAGTAGTTTGTATTTATTTATTATTTAAAGAGCATTGAAATAATTGTTTTACAGCTGTTTTAATTATTTTAGTGCATTCAGATATTTTATAAAAATGTGGATTCTCCATCAGAATTACCTATACATTATTTGTCACCTCTAGAACATTTTAGTTTTAAGGTTTGAAAACTTCTACCGTTTGACTTTATTTTAAATTTGAATTTTGAATTGATTTGAACTAACGCGAGATTAACTACAGTGATAGTGGTGACATGGCATCATTAGTAGAAGGTTACTGTAGCTTAATTATCTGGGCTTCCCAAGGTGGCTCTTGCGCTAGCGTCCATGTTTGCACGTTCTTGAAGCGGTAGAGGAAGGATGTCCAACGGCAATAAAGGGTTGAAGCCGTAGACAACCTCGAAGGGGGACTTGCCGGTGGTAGAGTGTCTTGCTCGGTTGTAGGCGTACTCGGCGATGGGTAAGCACTCCTCCCACTCCTTGATGTTCTTCTTGATCAACACGCGTAGGAGAGTGGCGAGCGTCCGGTTGGTGGCTTCCGTTTGGCCATTGGTTTGAGGATGATACGTCGTGGAGAAGAGTAGCTTGATTCCAAGTTTGGCGCATAACGTCTTCCAAAAGTAGCTTAAGAACTTGACGTCTCGGTCTGACACATTATCTTTGGCACGCCGTGTAACCTCAAGATTTCCCTACAAAAAAGATTTGCAACATGTGAAGCATCGTCTATCTTATTGCATGAGATAAAATGAGCCATTTTAGAGAATCGGTCCACAACAACAAATATGGAGTCCTTGCCATTTTGAGTCCTAGGTAATCCAACCACAAAATCCATGCTAATATCTTTCCAAGGTTGATGTGGAATAGGTAGTGGCATATGTAAACCATGGGATTGAGATTGCGACTTAGCTTTGTTGCATGTAGAACACCGGTTGGTGAAGCGTGAGACGTCGTGAAACATCTTGGGCCAAAAATAGTTCTTGGAGAGCGTGGCAAAAGTCTTGTCGCGTCCAAAGCGTCCCATGAGTCCACCTCCACGAGCTTCTTGCAAAAGTAAAAAATGAAGAGAAGACTCGGGAATGCATAGTTTGTTAGCTCTCATTAGATAACCATCTTTGATATAGTATCGTTCCCAAGAAGTATGCGTCACACACTTAGCAAATGTCACATCATGCTCATACAAATCTTTGATATGATCAAATCCAACAACATTCAATTCAAGTCGAGTAATTAACATGCATTTGCGGGAAAGAGCATCCGCCACAACATTCTATTTGCCCTTAATGTACTTGATCACATAGGGGAAAGATTCAATAAATTCACTCCATTAGCATGCCGTTTATTCAACTTGGTTTGACCTTTAAGGTACTTAAGTGTCTCATGATTGGTATGTATGACAAACTCATGTGGCCTAAGATAATGCTCCCAAACATGCAAGACACGCACTAAAGCATACAATTCTTTGTCATAGATGGGATAATTAAGTTGAGCACCGGAAAGTTTTTCACTAAAATATGCAATGGCTCGCTTTTCTTGCATCAAAACTCCAGCAATTCCATTACCACTAGCATCGCAACGAACCTCAAAAGTTTTGTCAAAGTTAGACAAAGCAAGAATCGGAGCATGAGTAAGCAAGGATTTGAGCTCATTAAATGCGGTAGATTGCAAAGGTCCCCAAACAAAAGGAGCCTTTTTCTTACTCAAGGCATGCAATGGTGCAGCAATAGTGCTAAAATCTTTCACAAAGCGGCGATAGAAACCCGCAAGGCCAAGAAAACTACGCACTTGTTGCAAATTTGTGGGTTGTGGCCAAGTTTTAATTGCTTCAATTTTAGACTCATCAACATGGACACCCTTTGAGGAAACAACGAAACCCAAGAAAACAAGCTTGTCAATGCCAACAGTGCATTTTTTCATGTTGGCATAAAGACGTTCCTTGCGAAGAGTTTGCAAAACGACCCCAACATGATTTACATGATCTTTGATAGATTTGCTAAAAACAAGTATGTCGTCAAAGTAAACAACAAACACTCCAATGTATGGCCGAAGCACAAAATGCATAAGACGCATGAAAGTACCAGGAGCCTCTGATAAACCCATAGGCATAACTAACCACTCGTACAAGCCAAATTTAGTTTTGAAAGCAGTTTTACATTCATCACCTTCTTGTATGCGGATTTGATAGTAACCACTCTTGAGATCAATTTTTGAGAAAATAGTGGCACCGCTAAGCTCATCTAGCATATCATCAAGGCGAGGTATGGGATGCCTATATCGAATGGTGATAGCATTGGTGGGTCTACAATCGGAGCACGTGCGAAAACTACAATCTTGCTTAGGCACAAGGATAACCGGAACGACACAAGGGCTTAAGCTTTCACGTACATGGCCGTTGTCAATGAGTTGTTGTACTTGCCGTTGGATCTCCTTAGTTTCTTCGGGGTTGACGCGGTATGGGGCCTTGTTAGGAAGAGGTGCGCCGGGGATGAGGTTGATCCGATGTTCAATGCCACGTAGAGGAGGAAGACCGGGGGGTAGCTCATCGGGAAAACATCCTTGAATTCCTACAACAAGTTAGAGAACACTAGAGGAAGAGGATTATAATTCTTAGTTTGTGCCACCTCATCTTTGCATAGGAGGACATAGTGGATGACACTCGATGGGTTCTCACACACTTCTCTCATCTCTCTTTTTGTGGCTACAAGGACTAAGTTTTTCTCTCTTCGCGAAGATTCGCTCAATTTGGGCTTGTGGCGCTCACTTTCTTTGTGGTGGTTCACTCTCTCACTAGTATCTCCATGATGGGTGGAAGCTTGCTTGTCGGCGATCACTTGGCTTGGTGACATTGGTCATAGTACGTACTCCGTGCCCTTCATCTTGAAGCTATAGTGATTAGTTCTTCCGTTGTGGATGACGCCACGGTCGAATTGCCAAGGTCTTCCCAAAAGAAGATGGCACACGGACATAGGAACCACGTCGCACTCCAAGGTGTCCTTGTAGGCGCCGATCTTGAAAGAAACTTGCACCGTATGCTCCACTTAAATAGTGCCGGAGTCGCTTAGCCATTGCACCTTGTAGGGACGAGGATGCTTTTTCTTGACCAATCGCAGCTTGGAACATAGCTCTTCACTTGCCAAGTTGTGACAACTTCCTCCGTCGATGACGACTTTCACAGAACACCCATTGATGCCAGCCTTGGTGTGGAAGATGTGGCACCGTTGATCTTCTTCTTGGTGATGTTGGAGCGTCAAGACCTTGGAGACAATGAGAGAGGGACTTGAATCGTTGTCACAATAGACTTGATCATCTTCATCTTCATTCACGCGCCGGTGCATGGCCACATGCTCAAGGGCTTCCATTTCTTCTTCACTCATCGAGTCATATGTGCCATCATCGTTGAAGATCATGGCGCGCTTGTTGGTGCATTCGAAAGACTTGTGGCCTCGGCCACCACATGTGAAGCACTTGATAGAACTTGTCTTTACGGGGTCATTCGGTGGCGCCGAAGATGAGGGAGTCTTGTATTTGTAGGTGCTTGCCGGAGGACGAGTCGAGGAAGGTGTAACTTGCTTGGAACTTGACTTGTCGCCGGTACTTGGTGATGCTCTAGTTGAGGTAGGAGGTGCCGAAGTCGCGGGAGCTTGAGAGTAGGAGCTATAGGTCTTGGAATAGTACTTGGCATATTTGAAGTCATCTTGCACTTGTCATTCGGCCTTGGTTGCTTGACGAACTAGCTCGAGAAGGTTTGAGTATGGTTGGAAGTCGGCAATCCGCTTGATCGGGTGGTTGAGGCCGCTCAAGAAGCGTGCCATTGTTTGCTCGTCGTCTTCCTTGACATTGGCTCGTATCATGGCAATCTCCATTTCTTGGTAGTATTCTTCCACCGTCTTTGTAC
Source organism: Aegilops bicornis (assembly GCA_021605145.1). Taxonomy (NCBI): domain Eukaryota; kingdom Viridiplantae; phylum Streptophyta; class Magnoliopsida; order Poales; family Poaceae; genus Aegilops; species Aegilops bicornis. Next base: position 516,550,869 of record CM038675.1, read on the forward strand.
CTTGCTTTAGGAGTTGCAACTTCTTGAAGAGATCACGGGTGTAGTGTGTAGGCACGAAGCAAGCTCTCATGACATCCTTCATTTTTGTCCAAGTTGTGGTTGGTGGTTCGCCTCTTGTTTGTCGTCTCTCGATCACTTGTTCCCACCAAATGAGGACATAGTCTTGAAACTCGAGGGAGGCCATGGCGATCTTATTTTCCTCGTCATAGTTGTGAAGACGGAATATCTTGTCCACCTTCAAGGCCCATGAGAGATATTCTTCGGGATCATTGCTTCCGGAGAACTTGGGCATGGTGAACTTGAGCTTGCCGTAGCGGAGTTCTTCATCATAGTGGCGGTTTTGATGTCGCTCGTGCCGTGGAGGAAGGTTCTCAATTGTTCGTTCCTCAAGATGTCGCTCTTGGCATGGAGGAGGGTCTTGAAGCAATTGTTCCACTTGGTGTTGTTCTTGTCGTGGAGGAGGACGAGAAATATGCGCTTGGTTTCGCCTTTCTTGTTGATCTTCATGATGCGCGGCTTCTTCTTGTATCTCCCGACGAAGAGCTTCATCTTGCTCACGTGCTGGCTGATACGTCTCCGTCGTATCTACTTCTCCAAACACTTTTGCCCTTGTTTTGGACTCTAACTTGCATGATTTGAATGGAACTAACCCCGCACTGACGCTGTTTTCAGCAGAGTTGCCATGGTGTTATTTATGTGCAGAAACAAAACTTCTCAGAATGACCTGAAACTTCACGGAACATCTTTTAGGAAATAATAAAAAATCATTGCAAAATATGAAGGCCAGGGGGCCCACCACCTATCCACGAGGGTGGGGGCGAGCCCCCCTACCTCGTGGGCCCCCTGAGGCTCCTCCGACGCCAACTCCAACTCTATATATTTGCTTTCGGAGAGAAAAAAGTCAAGGAGAAGAAATCATCGCGTTTTACGATACGGAGCCGCCGCCAAGCCCTAAAACCTCTCGGGAGGGCTAATCTGGAGTCTGTTCGAGACTCCGGAGAGGGGGATTCATCGCCGTCGTCATCATCAACCATCCTCCATCACCAATTTCATGATGCTCACCACCGTGCGTGAGTAATTCCATCGTAGGCTTGCTGGACGGTGATGGGTTGGATGAGATCTATCATGTAATCGAGTTAGTTTTGTTAGGGTTTGATCCCTACTATCCACTATGTTCTCGAGATTGATGTTGCTATGACTTTGCTATGCTTAATGCTTGTCACTAGGGCCCGAGTGCCATGATTTCAGATCTGAACCTATTATGTTTTCATGAATATACGTGAGTTCTTGATCCTATCTTGCAAGTCTATAGTCACCTACTATGTGTTATGATCCGCAACCTCAAGTGAAAATAATCGGGACCACTCCGGTGATGACCATAGTTTGAGGAGTTCATGTATTCACTATGTGCTAATGCTTTGTTCCGGTTCTCTATTAAAAGGAGGCCTTAATATCCCTTAGTTTCCATTAGGACCCGTTGCCACAGTGGAGGGTAGGACAAAAGATGTGATGCAAGTTCTTTTCCATAAGCACGTATGACTATATTCGGAATACATGCCTACATTACATTGATGAATTGGAGCTAGTTCTGTGTCACCCTATGTTATGACTGTTACATGATGAACCGCATCCGGCATAATTTTCCATCACCGATCCAATGCCTACGAGCTTTCCATATACTGGTTCTCGCTTATTTACTTTCCCGTTGCTACTGTTACAATCACTACAAAACACCAAAAATATCACTTTTGCTTTCTTTACTTTTGTTACCGTTACCACTACTATCATATTACCTTGCTACTAAACACTTTGCTGCAGATACTAAGTTATCCAGGTGTGGTTGAATTGACAACTCAACTGCTAATACTTGAGAATATTCTTTGGCTCCCTTTGTGTCGAATCAATAAATTTGGGTTGAATACTCTACCCTCGAAAACTGTTGCGATCCTCTATACTTGTGGGTTATCACTTTCCGACCGTGTTGGGCAACGACACGAGTGGATTCCCGGAGTCCGTCTTGGGCCGCTTGAGCTTGAACTTCACGCCGTAGTTGTTGTTGTCGAAGTGCTTCAGCGTCTTGCTCCTCTTGGTGTTGGCGTGCCTGCTCTTCCTCTTGTAGACGTTGGCGTTGCCTTTCTTGTGCTTCCACAAAGGTAGCTTGATTTTGGCGATCTCGATTTCCTTGTGCTCGAAGTTGCTCATGAGGATCGATGCCGTGAAGAGGATTGTGGTTTGCTTGACGGTCTTGGCGCGCAGCTCATCGAAGAGTGTTTGATGTCGGAGTACTTGAGCCGAAGACGGTGTCGTCGGAGTGTCGACTCAAGTGACTTCGTCTTGAGTAGGACGACGAGGTAGAAGAGCAGTTGACCAACAAAGCACGAATCTCGTCCATTCTTGCATTGCTCTCTTGTTTTTGTTCGTCGAGCTTGTTGTCGAAGTAGTCTCTTGTACGTTGCTCGGAGAGGCGTAAGTTGGTGGCGAAGTGTCGATGCGGTCGCTCATTTCTAGTTGCTCTTGATGCAAAGCTCGTTGTGTGCCAAATAGGTGAGTCTTGGTGACGTATCGCCATCTTGCTCGATGAAGAGTGGATTGGTAGAAGAACTCGGCCTATCCATCATATGAAAGTGGAGGTGAGTAGGAAAATGAGAAAACAAAACCAAAGTTACCTTGTCCGAAGATTGTGAATGAAACAAGTACGATCCCATGTGATGCTATAATAGAAGAATTGGTACCGGGTATTGTTTCTCACACCTACAAGTAAAAGGCTTATGGAGTAGCTTGATTAGGATGGTGGAAAAATTTCAAGCAAATGTTAGTCAAGATATCGATAAGGTTCACAAAATTGCAAGTAAAGCAAATAGATCAAAGCCAAGAATATCACTAGGAACGCACACACGGACGATAGATGGGATCCACACAACCAAGGAGTGAGCTCAAAATGTGTAACCACGGAAAATGCTCTTGTTGTGCGAATGCTAGAGAGACCCTAGCTCGATTGCTCAAATGGGCAAGATACGCTTGTGCACCAACCTATGAGAGAAACGTGCCGTCTTCAATCCCAACTATGCTATGTATGCGGTGACCAAGATGATATGTCTATGAAAAATGGCTCAATGCCATTGCTTACAAGCTCTTTGTTTCTCCTCTTTTGCTTAAAAGCTTTTTTTCTCTATTCTTGATGCTTGAGCCAAATATGATATGAGACAAGTATGTAAGATATGCACGGGAGAGACTTAGGGTACAATGTGAAGGAAATATGCCCTAGAGGCAATAATAAAGTTGTTATTTATATTTCATTATATCATGATAAATGTTTATTATTCATGCTCGAATTGTATTAACGGAAACTTAGTACATGTGTGAATACATAGAAAAACAGAGTGTCCCTAGTATGCCTCTACTTGACTAGCTCGTTAATCAAAGATGGTTAAGTTTCCTGACCATAGACATGTGTTGTCATTTGATGAACGCGATCACATCATTAGAGAATGATGTGATGGACAAGACCCATCCATTAGCTTAGCATAAATGATCATTTAGTTTTATTGCTATTACTTTCATCATGACTTATACATGTTCCTCTGACTATGAGATTATGCAACTCCCGAATACCGGAGGAACACCTTGTGCGCTATCAAACTTCACAACGTAACTGGGTGATTATAAAGATGCGCTAAAGGTGTCCCCGATGGTGTTTGTTGAGTTGGCATAGATCGAGATTAGGATTTGTCACTCTGTGTATCGGAGATGTATCTCTGGGCCCTCTCGGTAATGCTCATCACTATAAGCCTGGCAAGCAATGTGACTAATGAGTTAGTTGCGGGATGATGCATTATGGAACGAGTAAAGAGACTTGCCGGTAACGAGATTGAACTAGGTATGATGATACCGACGATCGAATCTCGGACAAGTAACATACCGATGACAAAGGGAACACCGTATGTTGTTATGCGGTTGGACTGATAAAGATCTTCGTAGAATATGTAGGAGCCAATATGAGCATCCAGGTTCCGCTATTGGTTATTGACTAGAGATGTGTCTCGGTCATGTCTACATAGTTCTCGAACCCGTAGGGTCCGCACGCTTAACGTTAGATGACGATTTGTATTATGAGTTATATGATTTGATGACCGAAGTTTGTTCGGAGTCCCGGATGAGATCACGGACACGACGAGGAGTCTCGAAATGGTCGAGACATAAAGATTGATATATTGGACGATGTTATTCAGACACCAGATGAGTTTCGAGAGGTACCGGATAACTATCGGAGTGCCGGAGGGTTATCGGAACCCCCCCGGGGGAACTAATGGGCCTTCATGGGCCTTAGTGGGGAGAGAGAAGGGCCACAAGGGGCTGGCCGCGCGCCCCCCTCCTTGGGTCCGAATTGGACTATGGGAAGGGGGCGGCGCCCCCTTTCCTTCCCTTCCCCTCTCCCTTCCTTCTTCCCGAAGGAAATATGCCCTAGAGGCAATAATAAAGTTATTATTTATTTCCTTATTGCATGATAAATTTTTATTATTCATGCTAGAATTGTATTAACCGGAAACATAATACATGTGTGAATACATAGACAAACATAGTGTCACTAGTATGCCTCTACTTGACTAGCTCGTTAATCAAAGATGGTTAAGTTTCCTAACCATAGACAAGAGTTGTCATTTGATTAACGGGATCACATCATTAGGAGAATGATGTGATTGACTTGACCCATTCCGTTAGCTTAGCACTTGATCGTTTAGTTTTGCTATTGCTTTCTTCATGACTTATACATGTTCCTATGACTATGAGATTATGCAACTCCCGTTTACCGGAGGAACACTTTGTGTGCTACCAAACGTCACAACGTAACTGGGTGATTATAAAGGTGCTCTATAGGTGTCTCCAAAGGTACTTGTTGGGTTGGCGTATTTCGAGATTAGGATTTGTCACTCCGATTGTCGGAGAGGTATCTCTGGGCCCACTCGGTAATGCACATCACTATAAGCCTTGCAAGCATTGCAACTAATGAGTTAGTTGCGGGATGATGTATTACGGAACGAGTAAAGAGACTTGCCGGTAACGAGATTGAACTAGGTATTGAGATACCAACGATCGGATCTCGGGCAAGTAACATACCGATGACAAAGGGAACAACGTATGTTGTTATGCGGTTTGATCGATAAAGATCTTCGTAGAATATGTGGGAGCCAATATGAGCATCCAGGTTCCGCTATTGCTTATTGACCGGAGACGTGTCTCGGTCATGTCTACATAGTTCTCGAACCCGTAGGGTCCGCACGCTTAAAGTTCGATGATGGTTATATTATGAGTTTATGTGTTTTGATGTACCGAAGATAGTTCGGAGTCCCGGATGAGATCGTGGACATGACGAGGAGTCTCGAAATGGTTGAGACGTAAAGATCGATATATTGGACGACTATATTCGGACATCGGAAAGGTTCCGAGTGGTTCGGGTATTTTTCGGAGTACCGGGGAGTTACGGGAATACGGGGAAGAAGTATATGGGCCTTATTGGGCTTCAGGGGAGAGAGAGAGGCAGGCTGCACGCCCCCCAAGGCCTAGTCCGAATTGGACTAGGGGGAGGGGCTGCGCCCCCTCCTTCCTTCTCTTCTTTCTTCTCCTTCCTTGTCTCCTACTCCTACTACATGGAAGGGGGGAATCCTACTCCCGGTGGGAATAGGACTCCCCAGGGCGCGCCATAAGAGAGGGCCGGCCCCTCCTCTCCTCCACTCCTTTATATACGTGGCCAAGGGGCACCCCATAGACACAACAATTGATCCCTTGGATCTCTTAGCCGTGTGCGGTGCCCCCCTCCACCATAGTCCACCTCGATAATATCATAGCGGTGCTTAGGCGAAGCCCTGCGTCGGTAGAACATCATCATCGTCACCACGCCGTCGTGCTGATGAAACCCTCCCTCAACACTCGGCTGGATCGGAGTTTGAGGGATGTCATCAAGTTGAATGTGTGCAGAACTCGGAGGTGCCGTACGTTTGGTACTTGATTGGTCGGATCGTGAAGATGTACGACTACATCAACCGTGTCGTGCTAACGCTTCCGCTTTCGGTCTACGAGGGTACGTGGACAGACTCTCCCCTCTTGTTGCTATGCATCACCATGATCCTGTGTGTGCATAGGAAATTTTTGAAAATAATACGTTCCCCAACACTTCCCCCTTCCTCCAGGTGGAATCCTACTAGGACTTGGAGTCCTAGTAGGACTCCTCTCTCCTGGTGCGCCCTACAGGGGCCGGCCGGCCTCCCCCTCTCCTCCTTTATATACAGGGGCAGGGGGGCACCCTAGAACACACCAAGTCTTCTCTTAGCCGTGTGCGATGCCCCCTCCACAGTTACACACCTTGGTCATATCGTCGTAGTGCTTAGGCGAAGCCCTACGTCGGTAACTTCATCACCACCATCGCCACGCCGTCGTGCTGACAAAAATCTCCCTCGTCCTCAACTGGATCAAGAGATCGAGGGGCGTCATCGTGCTAAACGTGTGCTGAACACGGAGGTGCCGTACGTTCGGTGCTTGGATCGGTTGGGTCACGAACATGTTCGACTACATCAACCGCGTTACTAAACGCTTACATTTTTTGGTCTACGAGGGTACATGGACACACTCTCCCCGTTCGTTGCTATGCATCTCCTAGATAGATCTTGCGTGATTGTAGGCTTTTTTTTAAATACTACGTTCCCCAACAGTGGCATCCGAGTCAGGTCTATGCGTAGATGTTATATGCACGAGTTGAACACAATGAGTTGTGGGCGATAATAGTCATACTGCTTACCAGCAACGTCTTACTTTGATTCGGTGGTATTGTTGGATGAAGCATCCCGGACCAACATTACATGACCGCGTTCATGAGACTGGTTCTACCGACGTGCTTCGCACACAGGTGGCTGGCGGGTGTCTATTTCTCCAACTTTAGTTCAATCGAGTTTGACTACGCCCGGTCCTCGTTGAAGGTTAAAATAGCACACTTGACGAAAACTCGTTGTGGTTTTGATGCATAGGTAAGAACGGTTCTTGCTAGAAGCCCGTAGCAGCCATGTAAAACTTGCAACAACAAAGTAGAGGACGTCTAACTTGTTTTTGCAGGGCATGTTGTGATGTGATATGGTCAAGACGTGATGAGATATAAATTGTTGTATGAGATGATCATGTTTTGTAACAGTTATTGACAAATGGCAGGAGCCATATGGTTGTCGCTTTATTGTATGAAATGCAATCACCATGTAATTGCTTTACTTTATCACTAAGCGATAGCAATAGTCGTAGAAGCAATAGTTGGCGAGACGACAATGATGCTACGATGGAGATCAAGGTGTCAAGCCGGTGACGATGGAGATCATGACGGTGCTTTGGAGATGGAGATCAAAGGCACAAGATGATGATGGCCATATCATATCACTTATTTGATTGCATGTGATGTTTATCATTTATGCATCTTATTTTGCTTAGTACAGCGGTAGCATTATAAGATGATCTCTCACTAAATATCAAGGTATAACTGTTCTCCCTGAGTATGCACCGTTACTACAGCTCGTCGTGCCGAGACACCACGTGATGATAGGGTGTGATAAGCTCTACGTTCACATACAACGGGTGCAAGCCAGTTTTGCACATGCAGAATACCCGGGTTAAACTTGACGAGCCTAGCATATACAGATATGGCCTCGGAACACTGAGACCGAAAGGTCGAGCGTGAATCATATAGTAGTTATGATCAACATATTGATGTTCACCATTGAAAACTACTCCATCTCACGTGATGATCGGACATGGTTTAGTTGATATGGATCACGTGATCATTTAGATGACTAGAGGGATGTATATCTAAGTGGGAGTTCTTTAGTAATATGATTAATTGAACTTTAATTTATCATGAACTTAGTACCTGATAGTATTTTGCATGTCTATGTTGTTGTAGATCAATGGCCCGTGCTACCGCTCCTTTGAATTTTAATGCATTCGTAGAGAAAGCTAAGTTGAAAGTTGATGGTAGCAATTACACGGACTGGGTCCATAACTTGAGGATCATCCTCATTGCTGCACAGAAGAATTACGTCCTGGAAGCACCACTAGGTGCAAGACCCACTGCAGGAGCACCTCCGGACGTTGTGAATGTCTAGCAGAGCAAAGCTGATGACTACTCGATAGTTTAGTGTGCCATGCTTTACGGTTTAGAACCGGGACTTCGACGTCGTTTTGAACGTCATGGAGCATATGAGATGTTCTAGGAGTTGAAGTTACTATTTCAAGAAAATGCCCGGTTTGAGAGATATGAAGTCTCCAATAAGTTCTACAACTGCAAAATGGAGGAGAATAGTTCTGTCAGTGAACATATACTCAGAATGTCTGGGTACCACAACCACTTGACTCAACTGGGAGTTAATCTTCCTGTTGATAGTGTCATTGACAGAGTTCTTCAATCACTGCCACCAAGCTACAAAAGCTTTGTGATAAACTATAATATGTAAGGGATGGATAAGACAATTCCGAGCTCTTCGCAATGCTAAAGGATGCGGAGGTAGAAATCAAGAAGGAGCATTGATACGTCTCCAACGTATCTATAATTTCTGATTGTTCCATGCTATAATATATTATGTTTTGGATATTTAATGGGCTTTACTATACACTTTTATATTATTTTTGGGACTAACCTATTAACCCAAGGCCCAGTGCAAATTGCTGTTTTTTTGCCTATTTCAGTGTTACGCAGAAAAGGAATATCAAACAGAGTCCAAACCAAATGAAACCTTCGGGACCGTGATTTTTGGAAAAAACGTGATCCAGAGGACTTGGAGTGGACGTCAAGAAATCAATGAGGAGGCCACGAGGCAGGGAGGCGCACCTGCCCCCTGGGCGCGCCCCCACCCTCGTGGGCCCCTCGTGGCTCTACCGACCTACTTCTTCCTCCTATATATACCTACATACTCCGAAAACATCCAGGAGCACCACGAAACCCTATTTCCACCGCCGCAACCTTCTATACCCGTGAGATCCAATCTTGATGCCTTTTTGGCGCTCCGCCGGAGGGGGCATCGATCATAGAGGGCTTCTACATCAACACCATAGCCTCTCCGATGATGTGTGAGTAGTTTACCACAGACCTTCGGGTCCATAGTTATTAGCTAGATGGCTTCTTCTCTCTCTTTGGATCTCAATACAAAGTTCTCCTTGATCTTCTTGGAGATCTATTCGGTGTAACTCTTTTTGTGGTGTGTTTGTTGAGATCCGATGAATTGTGGGTTTATGATCAAGATTATCTATGAATAATATTTGAATCTTCTCTGAATTCTTTTATGTATGATTGGTTATCTTTGCAAGTCTCTTCGAATTATCAGTTTGGTTTGGCCTACTAGATTGATATTTCTTGCAATGGGAGAAGTGCTTAGCTTTGGGTTCAATCTTGCTACTCGATCCCAAAGGATGTAAAGGGAAACAACACGTATTGTATTGTTGCCATCGAGGATAAAAAATGGGGTTTATATCATATTGCTTGAGTTTATCCCTCTACATCATGTCATCTTACCTAATGCGTTACTCTGTTCTTATGAACTTAATACTCTAGATGCATGCTGGATAGCGGTCGATATGTGGAGTAATAGTAGTATATGCAGGCAGGAGTCGGTCTACTTGTCACGGATGTGATGCCTATATACATGATCATGCCTAGATATTCTCATAATTATGCACTTTCTATCAATTTCTCGACCGTAATTTGTTCACCCACTGTAATACTTATGCTATCTTGAGAGAAGCCACTAGTGAAACCTATGCCCCCCGGGTCTATTTTCCATCATATTAATCTCATGTCAACTAGCTATTTCCGTCGCCGTTTATTTTGCAATATTTACTTTCAATCTTTATCATAAAAATACCAAAAATATTATCTTATCATCTCTATCAGATCTCACTTTTGCAAGTGGCCGTGAAGGGATTGACAACCCCTTTATCGCGTTGGTTGCAAGGTTCTTATTTGTTTGTGTAGGTGAGGGAGTCACGGACTAAGGGGTCCTCAAGGCGTCATTAGCCATGGGCCGGACTGATGGGCTGTGAAGATGCGAAGACCGGAGACTGCACCCGTGTCCGGATGGGACTCTCCTTAGCATGGAAGGCAAGCTTGGCGACCCAATATGTAGATTCTTTTCCTTTGTAACCGACCTTGTGTAACCCTAGATCCTCCCGGTGCCTATATAAACTGGAGGACTTAGTCCGCAAAGGACGGAGACTCATTACCGTAGTCATACAGGCTAGACTTCTAGGGTTTAGCCATTACGATCTCGTGGTAGATCAACTCTTGTAATACTCATATTCATCAAGATCAATCAAGCAGGAAGTAGGGTATTACCTCCATAGAGAGGGCCCGAACCTGGGTAAACATCGTGTCCCCTGCCTCCTGTTACCATCGACTTTAGACGCACAATTCGGGACCCCCTACCCGAGATCCGCCAGTTCTGACACCGACATTGGTGCTATCATTGAGAGTTCCACTATGCCGTCGACGAAAGGTTCGATGGCCCCTTCAATCATCGATAGTGACGCTGTCCAAGGAGAAACCTTCCTCCCCGGACAGATCTTCATGTTCGGCGGCTTCGCGCTACGGGCCAACTCGCCTGGCCACCTAGAGTAGATCGATAGCTACGTCCCTGGCCATCAAGTCAGATTTGGGAGTTTGGATTATGTTGCGGACATCCGTGGAGATTTGATCTTCACCGGATTCAAGACCGCAATGATCTCTCCTGGTCACCTTGACGAACATGACCTAAATCTGTCGTCATACCGTACCCCGGAGATAGCTCCTGTGACCACTCTGGCCTTAGATCCTGAGCACACTACAGCATCCAAGGATTGGAGGCTCAACCCCACCACGGAGGCCACAGCTTCCCCGGCGTTGGAGCCGCACATGGACTTAACCTCACACAATATTTGTGTCACCAGAATTCCTGACTCGTCTCTGGCTATAAGTTCCGAACCATGTGAGCCCACGGACGCCGAACTTGATCATTCATCGATCTTCGAATTCAGCACCGCGGACATCTTCCAGCACTCGCCTTTGGGCGATGTGCTAAACTCATTAAAGAGCCTGTCCTTGGCGGGGGACTCGCAACCGAACTATGTCCGGTTCAAACTAGGGGCTGATGATCGAGAATTTCACTTCCCACCCGCCACCCACTTCATATCCACTATCGAGGACTTAACCGACACGCTTGATTACGACTCCGAACACATCGACGGTATGGACGATGATGCCGATGAGGAGCAAGGCCAGAATCTGCCATACAGTGGACGCTGAACGACCACTTCTTTGTATAATGTGTACATGGTGGATACACCCAAAACAACCAACGATGATGACAAAGAAAATCTAGTCGATAATAAACCTCCTGAGACACAGCAAAAACATCGGCGTCCTCGGCACCGCTCTAAGTCACGTTGTTCAAAAGACAACAATGCTGGCACCGGTGAAGATAATACTCCGGACGAAGCCCAAAACAATAAAGACCTTGCTGAGGTAACATCCGATCAGGAGGAACAAGAAAACGGGCAAGCTAGCCCCGACGAACGGGCCAGACCCAACGAATCGAAGGACGGTAGTTACCGTCCGCGCTCCGAGGATGAGGAAAGCCTCGGCAACGAAGATTTCATCGTGCCTGAGGAATCTCTCGAGAAGGAGCGCTTCAAGCGCCAGCTAATAGCAACGGCAAGGAGCCTGAAAAAGAAACAACAGCAGCTACAAGCTGACCAATATCTGCTCGTCGATAGATGGACTGATGTCCTGGCAGCCGAAGAATACGGCCTCAGACGCCCAGCCAAGAGTTATCCAAAGCGAAGGCCGGTACCCCAATTCGATGAAGAGGCGCCGGAGCCCGTACCTCCCTCACGTAATGCGGCCGATCGACAACCACGCGGTTGGGACGGTGCGGCGGACCGACCACCACGTGGTCGGGATAGAGCAGCAACTCAGATTGAACAGCAGCCTGCCCCACTGCCTCGTAAAAATAAAGAGGAAACAGCTTGGGGTCATACATACGACCTTCGGCAGACCCTAGATAGTAGAGCAGGACATACCCAATCGATTTATGGATCGTGAGGACGTCCCTCGACACGTGACGACGACTACCTATTTGGACATGACAAACCTAGTCACACCCGAGCCGATAACCGCAGACGAACTCCATCGGAGCTATGGCATAATGCGGCCAGATACAGAGGTGTCGTGCACCCTCTTTGCTTCACTGATGAAGTAATGGATCACGAATTCCCCGAAGGGTTCAAACCCGTGAATATCGAATCATACGACGGGACAACTGATCCCACGTGTAAGTGCATCTAGTGCCCCTTAGTGATTTTGGTGTATTGAAGACTTATAGGTTAAGGGTCTAATATGTTTATGAGTGTACATAGGTCTATAAGTCTATGAGGAGTTTGATATTTACAGAGAAAGTCGACCCTAAAAATGAAGTTCTTCGTTGAAGACTTTGATATTCTGAAGACTTTCTGAAGACTTTGAAAGTGAAGAAATTGGTGTGACCTTGAAGACTTGGTATTCATTTGAGGAACATGAAGCGTGAAGACTTCTATTTTCGTTGTTTCGTTTTCTCTTTCTTGAGTCATAGGAAACACCGTACTGTTAAAGGGGTTCGAGGAAATACTAATGAAAAATTTCCATGTGATGCTCAACTCAAAATCCTACACCTACCAATCCCTTCGAGTGAAGCATTTGGAAATGTCATACAGTTCAGTCAATTTCTTCAGTGACAGAGATGAAGTTCTTCTGGTCACTGAAGAATTTGTTCTGACTGAGGAGTTAGGAATCCATGAGCGGATTGCCTACGATGAGGAACATGATAGCCCGAGGAATTTGGAAGTCAAATTTCCGACCGTTCTTTGTCTTCTTGGCCAGCTGTTCCAAAATATCTTATCCACCTAACGGTCATATCATTGAAGGGAATTTATGTCTTATCATGTTGGGCTGCTCCCTAGGCTATAAATAGCCCCCCTACAACCACTAGCTGGTTGGCTGCTCCGAGAGAAACTGACACTTGTCATTTGAGAGCATCCCATCCTCCGAGGACTTTGAGCGAAAATCATCGAGTGAGGAAAAACCCAAAACCAAACCCCTACAAACCCAGTGATTGAGCATCACTGAAGAGATTGATCCTGCATGGATCCGACGCTTGTTACCTTTGAAGACTGTTCTTCTTCCATACGGTTAGGCGTCATGGTCTAGAGCATCCAAGAGGAATTGTGGATCGTCGAGTGACCAAGTCTGTGAAGGTTTGGAAGTCGCCTGAAGACTTACCACGAGTGATTGGACGAGGTCTGTGTGACCTTAGTTCAAGGAGAATACGGTGAGGACTTGGTGTCTGAGCTGCGTGCTTTCGACAATGGCTGTCCGGACTGTGTGTCCTCGAAGTTTAAATACTCGGCCGCTCCAACAGACGTACATAACCGAGACAAAGAATGGAACTGGTCTACCAAATCATTGTCTTCACCAACCTTACTAGTTCTATTTCCTCAACTCTTTCATTTCCTCATAATTGTGTTGAGTGTTTGTTCATATCTGTGTTTGAAGACTTTGAATGAAGACTTTCTCAATTTCCTCAGTTCAATTTCTTCAGTCTGTTTGTCTTCATCGTGTGTTATCCTGTGATTACGCTTCGTACTCTGTGATTGTCTTCATTTCATCATGATGACCATGCACAGATTCTGTTATACTTACTTACGAGTACTTATTCATTTGCAAGTAGTTCTTCGCTAAGGAATTTCCTCACCGCAAATTCCTTAGTGAAGAATTCATAAAATCGCCTATTCACCCCCCTCTAGTCGATATAACGCACTTTCAATTGGTATCGAGCAAGGTACTCCCTTGTTACTGTGATTTTGGTTTAACCACACGGAGTTTTAGTTATGTCGACCACGGTGTATGATCAAGGTCTCATTTGGGTGTCCTACCTTTGATGGTACGGACTACCCCTACTGGAAGAACAAGATGCGAATGCATCTTGAGGCAATTGACAACGATCTCTGGTATGTTGTGGAAAATGGTGTTCCCTCTGTCTCATCCTCACTGAACGCTACCGATATGAAGAGATTCAAGCAACTCGATTCTCAAGTGAAGAATATCATATGTGGCCATCTGAGCAAAGGACGGTATGGAAGAATGAGTGCTTTGGAAACTGCTAAGCTCATCTGGGACAGGCTGTCCAAAGTAAATGAAGGAGTCTCAACTTAGCGTGACTCTCGAGTTGACGTTCTTCGCAATCTCTTCAACCGCTTCAAAAGACTTGACAATGAAAATGTTCAACAAACCTTCGATCGCCTCATTGACATCTCAAATGAGCTTCAGGCGCTTGGTGCCACTGACATCACCGACCATGAGGTGGTGAAGAAATTATTGAGATCGCTTGATTCCTCATTTGATACTCTGGCACTGATGATACAAGAACGTGCTGACTACAAATCACTTGATCCAGCTGATATCCTCGAGAGGCTAAATACTCATGAGTTCCAGCTTGTTGAAAAGAGAGATCTCTATGGTTCTAGCTATCGGCGTTCTGGGAACGGGGGTCCCCAGACTTGCCTGCCTGCGGCCTGCGGCGTGGCTCAAAGGAGGCCCAGGACAGCCCATCTCCATCAACACAAACTCAAGACCCTCGCAAGGAGGCCCAAGCCTGGGGCGGACGACCAGTGAGCTTCCTCGAGCACGGCCTCATCAGTTGGCTCATGAGGAGGCGGAGAGTTCAAGGCGAGGTACCTCGCGAGGTGCCCGTGGACGCAAGCCGTGATGACCAAGGGCGCCCGATCAGGCGCCCGGCCATGGCGTCCCCTTTCCTCTTTGGTGCAAAGGGAGCAAGCGCAGCAAGAGCATCAAGCAAAGGCACCCGTTTGATTGCAACAAGACCAAGACCAGCCCCAACGGCTGGAAGGAGTCATCGTGGATCCCAAGCAAGGCGTCATCACCAGAGCCTTTGGCGGCGAGGACCAACTTTAGTCAGGATAAGTGTACCCGCTGTTCCCCTTCAAAATGGCCAATTGTTGGCGCCCTTCCCGCTCAATATTTGGGAAGAGGCCCAGGGCCTTCGTCTATATAAGCAGAGCTAGCCACCATCGTAGAGGGGTGGGCATTTGGAATCCAGAGAGAGAGAGAGAGAGAGAGAGAGAGAGAGAGAGAGAGAGACCCGATCCTCAAGCTAGAGCGACGGGATACCACTTAGCAGTTCATCACACCCACCAAGAACAGACCCTCGCGAGGCTGTTCTTCCCTGTACTGTTCCTCAATAGCCCCAGAGGCAATCCACCACACCACAAACTAGAGTAGGGTATTACACCACAACGGTGGCCCGAACTAGTATAAATCTTGCGTCTCTTGTGTTGTTCTTGCTAGTAGTTTAGGTCCCTGCGAGTCGGCGAGGTACGAGACAGTGGAGGGTTGGATCTCCGCGCGCACCCCAGAGTTCGAAACTTAAGGGTCTGCCGGAACCCGAAATCCGACATTTGGCGCGCCAGGTAGGGGTGCGCCGGAATTTGCCTTTCGCCGCCTCGTTTTTCCTCGACCACCGCAACCATGTCTGACGCTCGTCGGGCCCGCGCCGAAGCGCCGCCGCCCTCGCCTCCCACGTCGCCCGAGACGGCTCCGTCGTGAGGCGTCCTCGTCGTTCCGTCACCTGCCGTCAACGCCGCCATCGCCAGCGGGAACGAAGCAGCAAGCGTCGCCCCAAAGACCCGTCCCATGAGGCGGACGGCCGCACCGCCACGCTTTCGCTCACCCCGCTGGTTCTTCGCCACGCGCGCCTTGGCCATGGAGGCCCGAGGTGCGCCATCGCGCTAACGAGCTCATGCGCTACCGCTTCTGCCGACGACGTTTACGAAGAATGGCTCGATCGCTGCCGCTGAACTTCGCTCAAGGCCAAGGGAGTCGACCCAAGGCCGTCTCTTGTCAAGACCGCATCTCGCCCCACGCGGGCGATGAAGCTCCCGGGGCGCCTCAGCCGCCTCCTCTTCAAGACGGCGCCCTGGCCCCAAGGCGCGCGGCCCCTCGGCGGAACCCGTTCCGCCAGGCGCCGGCGCGGCAAGAGCAGAGCTGCCAAGAAGTTCCTCGCCCGCAAGAAGCTGCCCGAGCGCTCCCGCTCCAAAGACGTCAAGACCTACGCTGCCCCGGCCATGCGCAGGGAGGCCTGCAAGACCAAGCTCTCTGCCGTCCGAGGCCCCCCGCAGCCACGGCGGGCTGCCGCGCCTTCACCACCGAGCTGCGCAGCGTCGCGTGGCCCGCCAAGTTCAAGCCAGACCTGCCTCCTCGCTACGACGGCACGGCTGACCCTACGGAGTTCCTCCAGCTCTACGAGCTGGGCATCGAGGCTGCCAACAGGGACGAAAGGGTCATGGCGAACTGGTTTCCCATGGCGCTCAAGGACGGAGCCCGCACTTTTGGCTCCTGAATCTGGCCCCAGACACGATCTCTTCCTGGGCCGAGATGCGCACCCGCTTCATCGCCAACTTCCAGGGTACTCACGACCCGCCACCCGCCGTGAGCGACATGCGCCGAATCAAGCAGCAGCCAGGGGAAACCCTGCAAAAGTACATCCAGCCTTCAACAACGCGCGCCTCAAGATCCCCAGGGTGACGGAGGAGGCCATCATCTCCGCCTTCTCCGACGGCGTGCGCGACGTCAAGATGAAGGAGGAGCTGGCGATGCATGAAGATCTGTGCACCTCCACAGGCTGTACAACTTGGCGACCAAGTGCGCCAGGCCGAGGAGGCGCCTCTCCTCCTCGAGCTGCCTGCCCCGGATCCTCAAGAGAAGAAGTCCAAGGCCAAGGACGTGAAGTGCAAGGGGCTGCCGTGCTCGCGGCGAACCGGACACCAAGCGAGGCGTAGATCAGCCCGAGTCCTCCAAGGGCAGCCGGACTGTGTGTACCACGACCTCCACACCCACAACACCAATGAATGTCAAGAGCTCCGGCCGCGGCACGTGCGAAGGAACGGTTGGCGATGCCCGAGCGCAGCGACCGGGCTACGCCGAGGAGGAGGAAGAAATGCAGGACGCTGGGAAGACCGCGGCCCGCGCCAAGGGTGGCACGACCAACCTCGCGAGGACCGCTGGCAAGACCCTCCTCGCGAGGGGGGCTGGAGGGATCAGCCTCGCGAGGATCGCCCGTAGAGGAACGCAGGCCTCCCTCCGCTGCCGCCGCCGCCAAGGAGGATCGAAGACCGTCATCAGGACGAAGGGCTGGGGCTTCCCGAAGCGCGTGCGATCGCTTTGCATCTGGCGGAGCTCAAGCCCCACCTCTCACCGCATCTTCAAGCAGTTCGCATGAAGTGAATGCAGTCCTCCCCAAGCTCGAGTCCACGCGCCCTCTCGGGTGGTCGGCGTGCGCCATCACGTCAGCTCGGCGGATCAGCTCAAGTGCGCAGCCACGGCGGAGTTCTCCCGATGCTTTGCTCCCCAATCATCGACAACGTCTGGTCACCAAGACCCTCATCGACGGCGGAGCCGGCTCAACGTCCCATCCGTGGAGACATTCAACAATCTTCAAGTGCCTTACAGTCGACTTGACCAACCAAGCCCTTCTCCGGAGTCACCGACGGCTCCACGGTCCCGATCGGGCAGGTCCGCCTTCCTGTCACCTTTGGGGCCCGCGACAACTACCACACAGAGCTCATCGACTTTGGCGTCGCCCACATTACGCTTTGCCGTACAACGCCATTCTCGGTACCCAGCGTTGGCCAAATTCATGGTCAGAACCCACCACGGCTACAACATCCTCAAGATGCCGAAGCGGCAGAGTCATCACGGTGCCTGTGAAGAGAGAGATGCGATATGCTCCCCGGAGCGAGCTTTTCGATCCGCATCATTGGAAGACCCAGACCACAAAGCAGGAGGCCGCCCGAGGCCGCACTCCAAGAAGAAGAAGACATTGACCGGCCCGGCTCTTCAAGAGACAGCCCCTCAGGTCCACATCGGGCAGGGGGAGCCTCCTTCCATCGCGATAGGAAGCGGCGCCCGGCGCCCTCCTCAGCAGGCTCGGGGCTCTCCCTGGAGGCCGCCGACCTCGCCAAGGTCTCGAGGGAGGCGCTTGGGCACCACGTGAGGCGTGTTTGCAGAGCACGCTTCCCGCAAGGTGAGCAAGACCAGGAGGACAGAACCCTCAAGAGTTCATCAAGAAGGCCATTCAGAGCTACAGGAGTCAAGGGTCATGAGGGGCAGCCGCCGCCTACCCGCTGTGGCCCCCCATCCAGGCGAGGATGATGGGTTGCGCGTCTGCATCGACATACTAAGGCTCAACCGAGCCGCGTCTCAAGAGCGCCTCTGGCCCTCGCGAGTGGGACGTTGCGAGGGTCCGCCCCACAGCTACGTAAGCATGCCTTATGGCCTGCCAAACGCGGCTGCCGCATACCAGTGTCTCATGAGGACCATCCTGGAGGCTCAAGAGGTCAGGCACGCCGCAGCCCTGGCGGAGATGGAGATGGCCCATGAGGAGCCGCCTTGGCGCCTCCGAGCCTCCCGAGGCCCCGGGCCGGAGGCTCGTGAGGATCGGCTCCCGCAGCCCACCAAGTCTGCTACATCAACAACCCTTCATCCCCAACATCACCAGTGACATCTTTAAGTTTTATTTCCTATTGGGAGCGCCTTGAGGCCGCATTATTCCCAGTCAGCGTGGGTCCATCCTGCGGCATGTATCCCTTTTATTTCATGTCGTTAGCCTATCCTGTTGGGGCGCCCTCGGCTGCATCATCCCCAAGCCGCCGGGCCACCCCAGTGCTTGTATCCTTCTTACTTTTTCCTTAGGATTATGCTCTCGCTCCACCATGCTTGTTATTTGGTGCCTTTTCTGGGTGGCGAAATCTTGCACGTTAAAGGGGGTGCACGAGCATCGCGACTCAGGCTCCTACCGGCTCTCCGCCCTCACCCTCTGGTCTTGTCCATGGCATCGCGACACGGCTTGCCAATGACGGCTAAGACCAGACCGAGAGCCGGACCCGAGGACGAGAGTTTCGTCATCTAACCCGACCATGGCGTTAAGGGGGTGCACGAGCATCGCGACTCGGGGCTCCTACCGGCTCTCCGGACCTCACCCTCTGGTCTTGTCCATGGCATCACGACTGGCTTGCGGCGATGGTCGAGACCAGCCCGAGAGCCGGGACCAAGACGAGAGCACCGCACCTGGCCAAATTTGCGTGAACACACTCGAAGATAAGGCCCAGAGCCAGCGCAACCCGCCTTGAGGTAGGGGCCTCGTGGAGTCCCATCGCGGCTCACGGGTGCCCCGACACACCTCGCGAGGCCTCTCGTGCCTCTCCAAAGCAACTAATGGCAGAACTAACGATCGCCACGGCGAGCTCTTGTTCCTTTTGTGGTGAACCTGCAGGGTCTCTCCAAGGAGCACGAAACGACCTCGCCACGCAATCTCTCATCGGCCAAGGCACGGACCTGGCACCGCACCAGGGAGCATTGTCCTAACCCTCGAGATAAGTCACCCTCCAGTCCACACTGTCATCGCAACACCATCCCCACACTCAATGCAACCCCGTCTTAGCAACGTCGCTCTCCTTTCTCACCGAATGATGGCTGCTTGAGCCCCAAGGGGGACCCCCTGAGCATCGCGACTCAGGCTCTACCGGGACCTCGGGCCGCTCACCTCTGGTCTTGTCCATGGCATCGCGACCTGGCATACCAGCGACGGCTGAAGCCGCCTTGGGACTGGGACCTGTCGGCGCAGAGCATCAAGCCCTCACGAGGTCCGAAAGGAAGAAACAGAGCTAGAACGGAATGAGCATCCCGCACTGCCTCACAATAAGGATCATATTGACAAGCGAAGCTACAAACATCTTACAAGCCCCCGCGGGGTACATTCTTGGCTTTTCGCAGGAACAAAAGACGCGAATCCTAAGGAGTCCTATCTACAGGGACCACCACGGCAGACGCCATCATCAACAGTGGGCCACCCGGTCCGGAGCCAACCCCATCCAGTCGAGGCGGCGACGACCGACGAGCTCGCTCGCCACTCGGAGCGACGCAGGCTCGAGGGCTCGTAGCTGTCGTCGCTCGTCTCCGGCATCGCGAGGAGCTTGCGGAGTTGCTCGATCCTCCGGCGCCTTCATCGCCTGAGAAGCTGCCAAGGGAGTGGTCGGTCGGCCTCCATCTCACCACACAGGCCCGACCGCCGCCCCTCCAGGCAGCACTTCCAGCCGACCCTCCGCGTCGAAGAGCTTGAAGGATATCACCAAGCACCGTCAGACCTGGGTGGATCGTGAGGGCGCCCCTCGTCCTGCAGACCCGGGCGACCTCGTCCCAGCCTCGAGTCATGAAGACCTCGCCCGGGGCAACCACTGCGACCTCTGCCCCGGTCGCGAGGGTGCCGCAGCCGGCGTGCTGCAGCCAGAGTCCCAGGGGCTCCCCCTGCCGGACGACGGAGGCGAAGAAAGAAGGAAGACGAATCCAAGACTTAGGAGGCGCGGCAATGTGAAGCACGAACTCCCGGCAGGAGCCCTCGGCATGGACTCCAGGGGGGAAGACGCACACCTTCGTGACCCGCCGGCGTCGTCGGCGGCGCCGTTCGTGGCGCCCGACATCACCTCTTTCAGGGCCACCAATTTGCGCGTACAAGGGAAGAGGAAACCCTGGTGGCGGCCGCGCGCACCAGGGCATAGGCGCCTCACAAGGCGCTCCCGCCTCGACACTGAGAGCAGGCCGCTTCTTTGGGGGGAGCGGGTCAGGATCCTCTTGAGGAGCCTTTCCCTTCTCTTCCCTGGAGAACCGGCGGATCGGAGCCATGACAACTAGACGAGACGAGGAAGAGGAGAAGCAGGCGGATAGACTGGAAGGGCGCGCGCCGTTCCATACTTATAGCCGGCGGAGGCCAACCGTCGGCCTCCACGATCACCGATCATCATGACCAACTCTGCATGCAGGGACCTGTCGATTCCGGGCGGTTACCAAGGCGTCGTGGGGGAGCAGTGTGCAAGCGTCCAATCAACCGCCACGCGGCGCCCAAGGCCGCAGGCTGTTAGGGCCCGCGATGTCAGACTTTCCTTTCGCCTCTCAGACGGCCAAGTCCGGGCGCGCCGTGGGCACAGGGCTCTTGTCGGCGTTCCGGGAACGGGGTCCCAGACTTGCTCACTGCGGCGTGGCTCAAAGGAGGCCCAGGACAGCCCATCTCCATCAACACAAACTCAAGACCCTCGCGAGGGGCCAAGCCTCACGGGGCAGACGACTAGGAGCTTATCCACCTAACGGTCATATCATTGAAGGGAATTTATGTCTTATCATGTCGGGCTGCTCCCTAGGCTATAAATAGCTGCCCCCTACAACCACTAGCTGGTTGGCTGCTCCGAGAGAACTTGACACTTGTCATTTGAGAGCAACCCATCCTCCGAGGACTTTGAGCGAAAATCATCGAGTGAGGAAAAACCCAAAACCAAACCCCTACAAACCCAGTGATTGAGCATCACTGAAGAGATTGATCCTGCATGGATCCGCCGCTTGTTACCTTTGAAGACTGTTCTTCTTCCATACGATTAGGCGTCATGGTCTAGAGCATCCAAGAGGAATTGTGGATCGTCGAGTGACCAAGTCTGTGAAGGTTTGGAAGTCGCTCAAGACTTACCACGAGTGATTGGACGAGGTCCGTGTGACCTTAGTTCAAGGAGAATACGGTGAGGACTTGGTGTCCCGAGCTGCGTGCTCAAGAATCGCTGTCCGGGACTGTGTGTCCTCGAGTTTAAATACTCAGCCCGCTCCAACCAGACGCATAACCTGAGACAAAGAAATTGAACTGGTCTACCGAATCATTATCTTCACCAACCTTACTAGTTCTATTTCCTCAACTCTTTCATTTCCTCATAATTGTGTTGAGTGTTTGTTCATATCTGTGTTTGAAGACTTTGACTGAAGACTTTCTCAATTTCCTCGTTCAATTTCTTGATCTGCTTTGTCTTCATCTTGTGTTATCCTCGTGATTACGCTTTCAGACTATGTGATTGTCTTCATTTCATCATGATGACCATGCACTGATTCTGTTATACTTACTTACGAGTACTTATTCATTTGCAAGTAGTTCTTCGCTAAGGAATTTCCTCACCGCAAATTCCTCGATGAAGAATTCATAAAATCGCCTATTCACCCCCTCTAGTCGATATAACGCACTTTCAATTGGTATCGAGCAAGGTACTCCCTTGTTACGTGTGATTTTGGTTTAACCACCGGAGTTTTAGTTATGTCGACCGCAGTATGATCAAGGTCTCGGTTGGGTGTCCTACCTTTGATGGTACGGACTAAACCTCTTTGGAAGAACAAAGATGCGAATGCATCTTGAGGCAATTGACAACGATCTACGGTATGTTGTGGAAAATGGTGTTCCCTCCGTCTCACCCTCCTTTGAACGCTACCGATATGAAGAGATTCAAGCAACTCGATTCTCAAGTGAAGAATATCATATGTGGCCATCTGAGCAAAGGATGGTATGGAAGAGTGAGTGCTTTGGAAACTGCTAAGCTCATCTGGGACAGGCTGTCCAAAGTAAATGAAGGAGTCTAAACTTAGCGTGACTCTCGAGTTGACGTTCTTCGCAATCTCTTCAACCGCTTCAAAAGACTCGACAATGATAATGTTCAACAAACCTTCGATCGCCTCACTGACATCTCAAATGAGCTTCAAGCGCTTGGTGCCACTGACATCACCGACCATGAGGTGGTGAAGAAATTATTGAGATCGCTTGATTCCTCATTTGATACTCCGCACCGATGATACAAGAACGTCTTGACTACAAATCACTTGATCAAATTGATATCCTCGAGAGGCTAAATACTCATGAGTTCCAGCTTGCTGAAAAGAGAGATCTCTATGGTTCTAGCTGTCGGCGTTCTGGGAACGGGGGTCCCCAGACTTGCCTGCCTGCGGCCTGCGGCGTGGCTCAAAGGAGGCCCAGGACAGCCCATCTCCATCAACACAAACTCAAGACCCTCGCGAGGGGCCAAGCCTCATGAGGCGGGACGACCAGGAGCTTCCTCGAGCACGGCCTCATCAGTGGCTCATGAGGAGGCGGAGAGTTCAAGGCAGGGTACCTCGCGAGGTGCCCGTGACGCAAGCCGTGGCGACCAAGGGCGCGATCGGCGCCCGGCCACTGGCGTCCCCCCTTTCCTCTTTGGTGCAAAGGGAGCAAGCGCAGCAAGATCATCAAGCAAAGGCACCTGCTTCGGTGCAACAAGACCAAGACCAGCCCCAACGGTGGAAGGGAGTCATCGTGGAGCCCAAGCAAAAGGCGTCATCACCAGAGCCTTTGGCAGGCGAGGACCAACTTTAGTCAGGATAAGTGTACTCGCTGTTCCCCTTCAAAATGGCCAATTGTTGGCGCCCTTCCCGCTCAATATTTGGGAAGAGGCCCAGGGCCTTCGTCTATATAAGCAGAGCTAGCCACCATCATAGAGGGGTGGGCATTTGGAATCCAGAGAGAGAGAGAGAGAGAGAGAGAGAGAGACCCGATCCTCAAGCTAGAGCGACGGGATACCACTTAGCAGTTCATCACACCCACCAAGAACAGACCCTCGCGATGTTGTTCTTCCCTGTACTGTTCCTCAATAGCCCCAGAGGCAATCCACCACACCACAAACTAGAGTAGGGTATTACACCACAACGGTGGCCCGAACTAGTATAAATCTTGCGTCTCTTGTGTTGTTCTTGCTAGTAGTTTAGGTCCTCATGAGTCGGCGAGTGCGAGACGGTGGAGGGTTGGATCTCCGCGCGCACCCCAGAGTTCGAACCTTAAGGGTCTGCCGGAACCCGAAATCCGACACTAGCTATGACAAAACACGTGCCTTGAAGGCCAAGGCTGTGTCTGAATCTGCTTGTGAAGACTCTGGTAGTAGCCTTGGTGACCCTGAAGAATTAAGCCAGGAGCTAGCACTGCTCGTGAAGAAGTTCCAGAAGTTCTCAAGACGTGGTCGCTTTGGAAAATCCTCAAGGAGCAGTGATTCCTCATCCAGTGACTATAAGAGAAGGCTATGCCACAAATGCAAGAAACCTGGTCACTACATTCAAGATTGTCCTCAGTGGGGAAAGGAATTAAAGAAGTAGAAATACAAGGATTACAGTTCTGATGACCTAAGAAGAACAAGAAATCGTCGAAATCTTCATCATCAAAATCCTCAAAGTCTTCATCTCACAAGAAGAGCAGCTCCAAGAAGGCTCGGGCATTCATTGGCAAGGAAATGGACTCTGAAGCTGAATCTGAGGAACATGAGGAAGAGGAGGCATCGAGGAGTCCGAGTCCGGTGTGGCGAGTCCTGCTCTCGCCATCGTGCATTCGCCGCCAAGTCCATCTTCAACTCAAGAAAATGACCTCACCAACAAAGCTGATGAAGATAGTGATGACTACGCTCCCACCTATTGCTTCATGGCAAAGGGTGCCAAGGTACTCAAATATACCTCCTCTGAATCTAGTGAAAATGAATCTGATGAAGATCTCAAGCCCAGCTACTTTAAACTTGCTAAGATTGCTGTAAAACAACAAAGGGCTTTTGAAAAGGTTCAACACGTGCTAGATAAAAGTGATGATATGTTGGGTGAAGAAATGGATCGCACTAAAGCTCTGACTGAAAATCTTCAGAGACTTCAGTCTAGGTTTGACATCCTTCAAGGTCATCATAACACTCTCTTGTCAGATCAAAGAAAGCAAGATCTTGAGAAGCTAAGAGTGAGTTATGAAGATCTTCAGAAGGAGCGTGATTCATTGCTTGCTCAACAAATCAGCACTTCTCAGGAAGAATTTGTTCCTCCATGCTTAAAGTGCATTGAACGTGAATCTGCTAATTCTTCACCTGAATGTTCAAAAGCTTCAACTGTTACAAATTCTTCACCTGCCTCTACTATCACTAATTCCTCATCTGTGGACATTGCTAATATCACTGACGATGCAGGGCTGAAGGAATTGTACATGACAGGCATGTACAAAAGCCTCAAAGGGCATCAGACTCTTTGTGATGTGCTTAAAAGCAGATCCTCAACAGGAACCCTAGGAAGAGGGTATTGCCTTTGAGAGGAAACTCAATGTCGATGGTACATATTGGAAGCCCGAGCAAGATCCCAAAACCTCATGGGTTCTTTGCAAAGGGACCTCCATTGATCCATCTAACTTATCTGGCTTTACATGTGAATCTCCTCATTCTTCTGATGAGTCATTTGACTCCAACTATAAACTGTTCAAAACTCAGAATGGTGAAGTATTTGCTAGATATGTTGGCACTAACTGCAGGAACGGTTCTCCTATGAAGAAAATCTGGGTTCCCAAGAAGTGCCTTGATAGTCTTCAGGTGAAAGTCCTCATGACGCCACCTGTGAAGAATAGGAACCCCAGATCAAACTCTTCATATGGACCAAACTCTTCATATGGATCCAAGTCCTCATACGGACCAAATTCCTCACGTGGATCAAATTCCTCAAAAGGATCAAAGTCCTCATATGATTCTCATCGTGCTAACAACTCTGTTTCGTAGGGTAGAGCTAAGGGCTATGAATATGTGCATTATTCTTCAAACCAATATGTTGATAAGTCCTCGAAGAATTTCTCTGCTTATTCATATGCTTACCCTAACCCCTCTTATGTGAAACAAAATGGATTGGCCTCTATGCCACCATTCTCATATGGAGCTCGCAGAGTGATGAACTCTTTACCACCCCTACAGATGTGGGTGGTGAGGAAAAAGAACTAATTTCCTCTGCAGGGTCAGGTCTCCAGACGAGCTTTAACGTCCTCAAGAATTTCTTTGAGGACACGACAACATTGCACTGAAAGGGCCTTGCAGCTAATCATGAAGAAATGAACTTTCATTTCACACGTCCTCATACTGCTATATATGTTTTACTGCTTGATGAAATTCATATGATGAAATTGATATCATATTCTTCACTGATGAAGTATATGAGATCGTAAGTTGCACTAATTCATCTGCAGGATGATCAACCCAAAGCCAATGAGTGGGTCCTCGATAGTGGATGTACAAATCACATATTGGTGACAAGAATCTATTGATGGATGCTCCCTTATCACCGTCACATACAAGCATACCATCTTGCCGACAAAGGCAAAAGTCGTATTGGGTCTTGGTAAGGTTGCGATCTCTAAGGACATACAGATGGACAAAGTCATGCTTGTTGAGTCCTTAGGATACAACCTCATGTCAGGCCTCAATGCTTTGTGATCTTGATATGGTTGTTGTCTTTGGCAAGTATCATTGTGTTGTGATTATGGAGGTGACAATTCCAAAAGTCTTGAAGGCTTTAGGAGAGGAGACTTGTATATTGTTGATTTCTCAGGGACCACAACCAGCCGTGTGTCTACTTGCAAAAGCTTGGAAGGCTGGCTATGGCATCGATTTACTTGGTCACGCATGAGCATGAGGAATTTGCACATGCTTGCGAAGAAGAAGCATGTCATTGGCATTGAGAATGTCAAATTCCTCAAGGATCACTTGTGTGGAGCCTGTGAAGCTGGAAAAATGACCAAGGCCAAGCATCCAGCAAAGACTATCATGACCACTACTTTTCCATTCGAATTGCTTCACATGGACCTCTTTGGTCCTAATCATTACTCAGCAGTCACTAATGATGCATCTCTATATGGTTTGTTATTGTTGATGATTACTCTCGTTACACATGGGTACACATTGTTAGTTACAAACATGAAGTGCAGGAAGTCTTCAAATGATTTTCCTCGAGGGCTTCAACTAACTTTGGTGTGAAGACCAGGCACATCAGGAGTGACAATGGAACTGAGTTCAAGAATTCTGATCTTGATGAACTTGGTATTACTCATGATTTATCTGCTCCCTATACTCCTCAGCAAAATGGCGTTGTGGAGCGCAAAAACAGAACTCTTGTTGAGATGGCTCGCACTATGCTTGATGAATACAAAACGCCTCGTCGATTTTGGATTGATGCAATTGATACCACGTGCCACATCATCAACAGAGTATATCTTCACAAATTCTTCAAGAAGACTGCCTATGAACTCCTCACTGACAAGAAACCCAATGTGAGTTATTTCAAAGTCTTCGGAGCTAAATGCTGGATTAGATATCCTCATCACAATGCTAAATTTGCACCGAAAGCACATGAAAGTTTTATGCTTGGTTATGGAAAGGACTCGCACACCTACAAAGTCTTCGACAATGTTCTTTACAAGATTGTTGAAACTGTAGATGTCTTGATTCGATGAAACTAATGGCTCGCAAAGAGAGCACCTACCTTACGTGATAGATGAACCAACACCGAGGATTCTATCAAGTTCAAGGCAACCGAGGATGTAATTCCCTCTTGAAGAATCTGCTGAAGACTTCATTCCCGAACACGAAGAACGCCGAGCTGATGCACTGAAGATAATCTTGAAGAAAATGGTGTCAAGAAAATCTTGATCAAGTTCCTCGATGACAACCAACTCATCCTCGCGTTGCAAAAGAAGTGCAAGTTGACAAGATCATCGATGACATTGAAGCACTGTGTCCTCTCACACGCTCAAAAGCTTCACATTTATCTAACTTTTGTGGGCACTATGCTTTTGTCTCTATCGCAGAGCCCACTAAGGTAGATGAAGCATTTCCGGAGCCTGAGTGGATTCAGGCCATGCAAGAAGAATTACATCAGTTCGAGCTCAACAACGTATGGGAACTGGTCAAACTCCAGATCCTCGCAAGCATAATATCATTGGCACAAAGTGGATCTACCGCAACAAGCAAGATGAAAATGGCCTTGTGGTGAGGAATAAGGCACGACTTGTAGCTCGAGGGCTACACACTGGAGTTGAAGGAATTGATTTCGATGAAACTTTTGCACTGTTGCTAGACTTGAGGCTATTCGCATATTACTTGCTTATGCTATCCATCATAATATCACTTTATATCAAATGGATGTGAAAAGTGCTTTCCTCAATGGTAAGCTTGAGGAAGACGGATATGTTGCTCAACCCCCAGGTGTTGAAGATCCCAAGTATCCCGACAAAGTCTTCTGACTCAACAAGGCGCTCTATGGCCTCAAACAGGCCCCAGGCGTGGTATGATACTTTGAAGGAATTCTTCGTGAAGAATGGCTTCACACCGGTTCACTCGACCCTACTCTCTTTACTAAATCTTATGATGGTGAACTGTTTGTGTGCCAAATATCGTTGATGATATTATCTTTGGTCAGCATCGACCAACGTTATAGTGTTGAATGTTCATATATGATGAGTGAAGAATATCAAATGTCTATGATGGGAGAGTTGAAATTCTTTTTAGGTCTTCAAATTAAATCAACAATACAATGGCATATTCATATCTCAGAGAAATACCTCAAAGATGTTACGAAGAAATTCGGCATGCAAGATTGCAAAGGCGTCAAAATTCCTATGCCCACAAATGGCCATCTATGCAATCGATGAAAATGGTATTGACTTTGGTCACAAGGTATACCGCTCCATGATTGGTTCTTTATTGTACTTATGTGCATCTAGGCGGATATATTGCTTAGTGTTTGCATGTGTGCCCTATTTCAAGCTACAATCAAGGAATCACACCATAAGGTGTGAAGCATATTCTTGATATCTAGCTCACACACCAACACTAGGATTATGGTACCCCAAGGGCTCTACTTTTGATCTCATTGGATATTCTGACTCCGACTATGCTGGTGATCGTGTGGACCGCAAGTCAACATCTGGTACTTGTCATTTCCTCGGACGATCTTTGGTCTGTTGGTCCTCGAAGAAACAAAACTGCGTATCACTGTCCGCTGCAGAAGCTGAGTACATTGCTGCTGGCTCTTGCTGTGCTCAATTGCTATGGATGAAGCAAACTCTCAAGGACTACAACATCAACGTGAAGAATGTGCCTCTCTACCGTGACAATGAGAGTGCCATCAAGATTGCTCACAACCCAGTTCAGCACTCGAAGACAAAGCACATTCAGATTCGTCATCATTTTCTTCGCGATCATGTGTTGAAGGGAGACATCTTTATTGATCATGTGAAGATGAAGAACAGCTAGCGATATCTTCACAAAGCCCTTGGATGAGAAGAGATTTAGCAAGTTGCGGTGTGAGCTAAATATCTTAGAATCTTCGAATGTTCTTTGAAAAGGACACGCATCCTGACACTTATGCAAAATTGATGACTTAGATGTGCAACACATGAAGAAACATTTTTCTTCAATCAATGAAGAATAACACTCTAAGTGTGAAGAAATTAATGAAGAATTTGATTCTCAGAACCCTACGACAATTGTACGCGGTGTCTGAAATCATCATTCTTATACGGTGGGTCACGCCACCACCAAAGTTGAAAATCTTCCATTTGAGTTTTTCCTCAGTTTGAAATTCTTCAGTTTTTCAAATTCTTCAATTTTGCAAAATCTTCACTGTTTCCGTTGTTTTTCTTCATTGGCTATATATATATGGGTTTATGTCCTCTACAACATTCACTTATGGCTATTTCTTCAAGTTGCATTTTCTGCTAAGTCAATGTGATCGGACCCTTCCCCCTCTATGCTATACTCAACCCAATCTATTCACAAATTCTTCATGTGCGTTCTATTTGAAACTCGTTCAAAATCTTCACCGTGTCCTTGTCAGCTGAATAAATTGCGAACGGAACTTTTAACTTATCTTATCCAAATTTTCGGCTTTGCCGCTCAATCCGTTCCGCATCCCACGATAGACTTATCTATTCACCCACGATCTAACACGATCTCCACTTTTCAGTACGTGGGTGACACATGTCAAGCGTATGAGAAGGGTCAGGGGCACGCTCATTCCAAAATCTTCAAGTAACAGTTTTTCACCGTGGCTATATATACCCCCTCTCCCCTTCCTCACTTCCTTTACTCCGCTCGACCGCTCTCTCTCTCTCTCTCTCTCTCTCTCTCTCTCGCTCGAGCTTCTCAAACCCTAGCGCCGCCGCTACTCCATCATCGCCGGTGAGGAAGAGCTTCACTGCCTCGACCTCGTCGCCGTCGTACTCGCGCCGACCGCGGAAATCTTCACTCCGCCGCCGCCGTAGCTGTCTTCCTCCGCCCGAGTTAGGGCGTGGGAGATATGAGCGATTTAACTTCTAATCTACACTTCTCGGTTAAATGCGTGTTCTTCAGTTCGGGTAATTAAAAGTTACTTTTATTACTCGCTTTGATTCTCAAACCTTCCTGAAAATCTTCAAAGGTGTTTACTCTTCAAATCTTCACACATATGAACACCTCAAACGAAATACACTCTTGATTCATTTCTCTAAGAAATGATTTTTCTTCAAGATTCCTCAATTGTGTGGATCCTCGATCTATACAACTCTGGTACCTAAGACAAAGATCGCTTAGTGAAATTCTTCAAGGCTCATCTGGTCAAATTCCTCAAACTTGTTCTTTTTGAAAAACCTTCTGAGAACGCATATGACCTCTCCAAATTCCTCGCAATTATACTCTGTTCACAGGTACTCATGTCATTCTTTGAATCACTAGGTTCTCATCAACTTAACTCATTTGCAGCGTTCCTCGAAGAAAAGTTGCATACTTCTTAAGAGAATTCGATTGTTCAAATTCCTCATCTGAAGACTATGGCTGACGGTAAGAAGCCCTAGAAAGGAGGAAAGAGGCCTGAGGTCATGACTGCTTTTGGAATACCTGAGGACATATATGCTGACTATTGCACACCTGATGAGGCCAAGTTCGGAAAGGAGAATGAAAAATCAGCGCAAAGGTGCGCATTCAGAGGATTGAAAGGAGATGGGCAAGGGAATGGAGAATGCAGGTATGTTACTCCAAAGTACATGAAGAAATTCAGACCTTGAATCCTCCATGCCCAAGAGCTCCATTGGCACCGCCAAGAAGCTGACCCCACCAGCATCAAGCATGGTGAGGACTTTCCTGAAGAATGGGCCAAGCGCCAAGCCAAGTTGGCGAGACAAGCCAAAGAAGCAGTGAGGAAATTCAATGAAGACTCTGCTACTGCTGCTGCCACTGAGGCCCCTATCAAGCCCAGAAAATCAATGGCAAAGAAGCCAGCGCACAAGCCAAGTGCTTCACCAACAGTGCCCTCACGGCCAGAATCTTCAATGCCCTCATGGCTAGCTCCTCATGCTGCTCCTGCTCCTCCCAAGACCTCAGCAACTCCTCCAAAGTCCTCAGCAGCTCCTCCAAAGTCCTCAGCACCTATGCATCTGGCCACGTGCCAAAGGACTGCAGGCATCTCTATTGCCTCTGGTGTCTCGGCAAGTTCCTCAACACCAAATTCTTCATCGATCCCCACTCTGCTTTGAAGAAAAAGGCAAGCCGGGACGAGGTCCTCGGCCAAGTCCAAAGAAGAAACAGGTTGCCTTCCAAGTGCCATCTGACGATGTAGCTGATGATGATGAAGTTGCAGAAATCATCAGAGACCGACTAGTTAGGGCCGATAGAGCCAAAGGCACACCTGTGCCACTGCTTTTGGATCCAAGGGCGATCCTTGAATACATTGATCTATGGCACAAGGATCCAGAGACACCTATGCCTGATTTTCATTTGACTCCTGGACAAAGTCACATGCTGACCGATTTCATCTCTGAAGAGAAATGGAAATTTGAGAAGGCAAGGCAGATCAAGAAAGCTCAATTCAGGAAAGAGAAGTTCCTGAGGAAAAACGTTGTCAGAATGACAACTGAGGAACTCCTCAAGATCCAGTCTGAAATCAAAGCCCTCAGTGATGACTTTGATGCCTATTATGCTGATTGGCAAGGAGCCAAAGTCAGATTTGTCAATCTGACAAAGAAGTTCACAAATGTTGCAGCCCCAACGCAACAAGAAGTTCGTCAGGCTGGAGCCTCAGCTCAGCATACTGAAGAACATGCCAGCACCGCTGATGATTTTCAGCCTGCTGAAGACAATGCTAGTTCGTGGCTGATGACTCCATTCCAAATTACCGAAGAAATTGCCAGGGCATCCACTAGTGGTGCGCTGAAGAAAGCTGAAGAGGTCGAGGCAATCGACTGTGGCCATGCCTAAGGAAATTCAAACAGATTCCTCGGCTCCTCCCGCCTACACCAACTCCAATCCTTCCATCTGCATCAGATGTGAAGAAGACCAAGGCTGCAGGAGAGCGAGTTAAAGTGAAGAAAAGGAAAGCATCGGCTGCTTCCAAATTCTTCAGCCCCGAAGAAAATGAAGCCTATGACAAGCTCTTTTGAAAATCCAATCGATGTTGTTCCAATTTCCTCCATTCCATCAAAGGACCTTGTTCCTTTTGGTGAAGAATATGAGATCCCTAGCAGATCTGATGAAGAAAATCATTCTGCTGCTTCGTCAGAGCAGATTGATGAAGAAATTGAAGTGGATGCGATCCCTTCTACTCCTGTCATTTCCTCGCCAATGCCTCGGTTCACGGTGAAGTGGCGTTGAAGAAATTGAAGAAGATGTGGATATTGGAAGCACAACACCAGTGATGAACGATGACTTTTGGGACAGTCAGAATCCCAATTCTCCACTCTTCACTCCAATACAACAAATTCCTCAGTCCCCTGCACCAACGGTTCAAATGGGCTCTGAAGAAACTCATCCCACCTCGTCTGTGCATGAAGAAATTCCAGCCACTAGTGTTGAAGAACCTGCTGCTGCTGATCCTATGAACACGCAGACTGCATATGAAGAGGAACCAGAAAATCCTCACTGAAGAACCTGAGATTGCCATTCACGAGGTAGTGATGCAACTCAACGACACTCCATCGCCAAAGCCAAAGAATCCATTCTCAATGAAGCAAAAGTTCAAGGCTGAAGATTTCTTGGCGAGCATGTATTCTTCAATCGACTACAACCCATATGACTCTGCCGCGCATAAGGAAGAGGCGTTTCTGGACTGCTAGTCAAGCCAACTTCTATTCCTCTTTGCTATTCAACAAAGACAAAGTCTTCGATCATGCACATATTCCTCACGTGTACATGGAATCTCTGCCAGGCTTCGAGCCAGTCCTCAGTGTTCTTCATGATGCTGGATTGCTGAATTTCTGCACCGACATCTCGTGATTGGAATGAAGAACTCATTCTTCAATTCTATGCGATGCGCACATCACCGGAGATTCTCAAGATGTGAACTCATGGTACTGGACTGGATGACGGAAAATACTCACTACAAGGCACCAAAGAATCGAATTGCTTCGTGCCCTCCCACTCGATCCTCCCTTGATGGTGCTCGTTGCATCTATAGCGAACTGAGCTTACAAATCACTACATGCAAGTTACGATGAAGCCTTTGAAGCGAGGGCAGGCCCACAGAACCAAATTCTTCATCAAGGAATTACTATATTTGCCTCGAATTTGTCTATCGCATTCGACGAAGACAATGGAGTCCTATCAAAGGCCACGACTCAAATGATGAAGAAGTCGTTGGCATCATGAAGAATATGCTTTTCAATATCATTCATGGCGTTCCCGTCAACTTCCATGATTTCTTCATGAGGACTCGGCAAACATTGCTATGTCACCTTTTGAGTGAAGCCTTATGCACCATGGATTATGAGGTTCATCGGGCAAGGTCTTCACTCAATTACAAAGGCGATACTACGAACCCACTGCAGCTACTTGCCTCCAATTGAAGTCCTCAAACGGACATTTTCCTCAGCTGATGACAAAGCCAAGGCAACTGCTGTGATAGATGAAGGCATTCTTCCATTGGATGGTCAATTTCGCAAGGCTACATACTACTCCACCAATGATGACTCTGCCACACATGACTCTGCCGCCAATACCTCAGCCAAGCAAAATCCTCAAGCCACAGCACCCAGGGTGATGACTGATCGTGAGTTACTCCTTAGTCTTCATCAGAAGGTTGATCGCAATCATAAATGGGTCAAGCGTCAGTTTGGTTCAATTCTTCACAACATGACCTCAACACACAATGCAGTGAAGAAAAACCAATACTAGTATACTACCTCCATGAAACCTTCAACCGTACCTGGGCTGTTCTATCTCATCTCTACAGCGCAGAAGATCTGAAGAACATGGGTCTCAAAGAAGAATTTGACTGGTCTGCACCTCCACCGAAGAAATTCAAGAATGTCAAGGTTCCTTCCTTGTGGCCAGCTCCTAATCTTCATCGCGCGACACTGATGAAAATGAAGACTTGGACGACACCGCGGCAGGCCCCACTACGACAACCAACCCCGACAATGCTGGCGCTCCTCCATCAACTTGATATTCTTCAGGGGCGTTAGTCCTCAGTTTCGATCCTTTTGGTCATTCGATGACAAAAGGGGGAGAAATTTGAGTTAGTCTTCAAGCGGGTCTATTATATGGGCGTTTTTTTGCTAAGTTACAACTCTCGTTCTTCTGTAACTTTTATTGGATCGAGTTGTACTCTTAAACCCGATGGTGCTTTGATACTTTCGATGTGTTCCTCTGCATGCTTATTCTTCGTTATGTGTTAATACGCGCATGCAAAATTACATCAGTCACCATATTTCATCATGCATTTCAAATTCTTCATATTATATGTCAAATGCGTGTATGAATTACAAGATATAGGGGGATATCTCCATGATTCAACTCTTCAAATGTGCAATGCCTCAAAAGCAAATTCCTCACTATGCACATCTTCAGGGGGAGTTCTTATATATCTTGCAATCAAATTCCTCAATATCAGTATTTACACTTCATATGTTTATCCCGTTGAAAACTTAACCTATATTGTCATCAATCACCAAAAAGGGGGAGATTGTAAGTGCATCTAGTGCCCCTTAGTGATTTTGGTGTATTGAAGACTTATAGGTTAAGGGTCTAATATGTTTATGAGTGTACACAAGTCTATAAGTCTATGAGGAGTTTGATATTTACAGAGAAAGTCGACCCCTAAAAATGAAGTTCTTCGAATGTAGACTTTGATATTCTGAAGACTTTCTGAAGACTTTGAAAGTGAAGAAATTGGTGTGACCTTGAAGACTTGGTATTCATTTGAGGAACATGAAGCGTGAAGACTTCTGTTTTCGTTGTTTCGTTTTCTCTTTCTTGAGTCATAGGAAACACCAAACTGTTAAAGGGGTTCGAGGAAATACTAAGGAAAAATTTCCATGTAATGCTCAACTCAAAATCCTACACCTACCAATCCCTTCGAGTGAAGCCTTTTGAAATCTCATACGATTGATCAATTTCTTGATGACAGAGATGAAGTTCTTACAGTCCTCGAGAATTTTGACTGAGGAGTTAGGAATCCGCCAGTGCGGATTGCCTACACAGTGAGGACCATGATAGCCCTGAGGAATTTCGAAGTCAAATTTCCGACCGTTGTTGTGCTGCCGCGCTAGCTGTTCCAAAATATCTTATCCACCTAACGGTCATATCATTGAAGGGCATTTATGTCTTATCATGTCGGGCTGCTCCCTAGGCTATAAATAGCCGCCCCCTACAACCACTAGCTGGTTGGCTGCTCGAGAAGAACTTGACACTTGTCATTTGAGAGTAACCCATCCTCAGGGACTTTGAGCGAAAATCATCGAGTGAGGAAAAACCCAAAACCAAACCCCTACAAACCCAAAGTGATTGAGCATGAAGAGATTGATCTGCGTAGATCGGCGCTTGTTACCTTTGAAGGCATGCTTCTTCCAGACGGTTAGGCGTCATGGTCTAGAAACATCAAGAGGAATTGTGGATGGCAAGTGGCCAAAGTCTGTGAAGGTTTGGAAGTTGCTGAAGACTTACCATGAGTGATTGGGCCCGAGTGCATGTGACCTTAGTTCAAGGAGAATACGGTGAGGACTTGGTGTCTGAGCTGCGTGCTTTCGGTGTCCGGGACTGTGTGTCCTCGAGTTTAAATACTCAGCCGCTCCAACCAGACGTACAACTGAGACAACAGTTGGGACTAGTCTACCAAATCATTGTCTTCACCAACCTTACTGGTTCTATTTCCTCAACTCTTTCATTTCCTCATAACTGTGTTGAGTGTTTGTTCATATCTGTGTTTGAAGACTTTGACTGAAGACTTTCTCAATTTCCTCAGTTCAATTTCTTTAGTCTGTTTGTCTTCATCTTGTGTCATCCTGTGATTACGCTTTCTGTACTCTGTGATTTTCTTCATTTCATCATGATGACCATGCCTATATTCTGTTATACTTACTTCTGAGTACTTATTCCGGTGCAAGTAGTTCTTCACTAAGGAATTTCCTCACTGGCAAATTCCTTAGTGAAGAATTCATAAAAATCGCCTATTCACTCCCCCTCTAGTCGATATAAGGCACTTTCACCGCGGTATGGATCGAGGATTTTATCCTCCACATCCACATGGCCCGGGGAGATGACCTCCACTCTATCAAGTATTTCCCGCTAAAGCTTAAAGGACCAGCTCTGCACTGGTTAAATAGCCTGCCTGAAAATTCTATTGGCAGCTGGGAGGACTTTGAAGAGGCCTTCCTCGACAACTTCCAAGGTACATACGTCCTGCCACCAGACGCCGATGACTTAAGTCACATAGTCCAATAGCCTGGAGAGTCAACCAGGAAATTCTGGACTCGATTCCTAACTAAAAAGAACCAGATCGTTGACTGTCCGGATGCCGAAGCCCTAGAAGCCTTTAAACATAGCATCCATGACGAATGGCTCGCCTGCCATCTCGGCCAAGAAAATCCCAAATCTATGGCAGCCCTCACGGCACTCATGACTGAAAGTGCGCTATATCGACTAGAGGGGGGGTGAATAGGCGATTTTTATGAATTCTTCACTGGGGAATTTGCCGGTGAGGAAATTCCTTAGTGAAGAACTACTTGCAGCGGAATAAGTACTCAAGTAAGCATAATGAATACATGCATGGTCATCATGATGAAATGAAGACAATCACAGTAGTACGTAAAGCATAATCACAGGATAACACAAGATGAAGACAAACAGACTGAAGAAATTGAACTGAGGAAATTGAGAAAATCTTCAGTCAAAGTCTTCAAACACAGATATGAATAAACACTCAACAAAGTAATGAGGAAATGAATGAGTTGAGAAAATAGAACCAGTAGGGTTGGTGAAGACAATGATTTGGTAGACCAGTTCCAACTGCTGTCTCAGTTGTATGTCTGGTTGGAGCGGCTGAGTATTTAAACTCGAGGACACACAGCCCCGACACCCAAACGCTGAGCACGCAGCTCAGACACAAAGTCCTCACCGTATTCTCCTTGAACTAAGGTCACATGCACTCCCAATCACTGTGGTAAGTCTTCGCGACTTCCAAACCTTCACAGACTCTACCACTGGGCGATCCACAATTCCTCTTGGATGCTCTAGACCATGACGCCTCGATCACCGGAAGAAGCACAGCCTTCAAAGGTAATAAGCCGATCCACGCAGATCAATCTCTTAAGTGATGCTCAATCACTTTGGGTTTGTAGGGTTTGGTTTTGGGTTTTTCCTCACTCTATGATTTTCGCCAAAGTCCCTTGAGGATGGGTTGCTCTCAAATGACAAGTATCAAGTTTTCTGAGCAGCCAACCAGCTAGTGGTTGTAGGGGGCGCTATTTATAGCCTAGGGAGCAGCCCGACATGATAAGACATAAATGCCCTTCAATGATATGACCGTTAGGTGGATAAGATATTTTTGGACAGTGCGCCAGAGCACAACAACGGTCGGAAATTTGACTCTCAAATTCCTCGTGGCTATCATGTTCCTCATTGTGTAGGAAATCTGCATCATGGATTCCTAACTCCTCGAGAACAAATTCTCAAATGACCGGAAGAACTTCGTCTCTGTCGCTGAAGAAATTGACTGAACTGTATGAGATTTCCAATGGCTTCACTCGAAGGGATTGGTAGGTGTAGGATTTTGAGTTGAGCATCACATGGAAAATTTTACTTAGGATTTTCTCGACCCCCTTTAACAGTATGGTGTTTCCTATGACTCAAGAAAGAGAAAAATGAAACTACGAAAACAAAAGTCTTCACGCTTCATGTTCCTTAAATGAATACTAAGTCTTCAAGGTCACACCAATTTCTTCACTTTCAAAGTCTTCGTAAAGTCTTCGTAATATCAAAGTCTTCAATGAGAACTTCATTTTAGGGTCGATTTTCTCTCAGAATATCAAACTCCTCATAGACCTATAGACCTGTGTACACTCATAAACACATTAGTCCCTTAACCTATAAGTATTCAATACACCAAAATCACTAAGGGCACTAGATGCACTTACAATCTCCCCTTTTGGTGATTGATGACAATATAGGTTAAGTTTTCAACGAGGATAAACATATGAAGTGTAAATCGACATCGAGGAATTTGATTGCAAGATATAGAAGAACTCCCAAGATGTGCATAGTGAGGAATTTGCTTTTGAAGCAATGCACATTTGAAGAGTTGAATCATGGAGATCTCCCCTATATCTTGTAATTCATACATGCATTTGACATATAATATGAAGAATTTGAAATGCATGATGAAATATGGTGACTGATGTAATTCAGCATGCGTGTATTAACATATAACAAAGAATAAGCATGCAGAGGAACACATCAAAAGTATCAGAGCACCATCGGGTTTAAGATTACAACTCGATCCAATAAAGTTTTAGAAGAACGAGAGTTGTAACTTAGCAAAAAAACGCCCATATAATAGACCCGCTTGAAGACTAACTCAAATTTCTCCCCCTTTGTCATCGAATGACCAAAAGGATCGAAACTGAGGACTAATGTCCTCAAGAATATCAAGTTGATGGAGGAGCGCCACGTTGTCGGGTCGGTTGTCGTAGTAGGGCCTGCCGCAGTTGTCGTCCAAGTCTTCATTTTCATCAGTGTCGCGCGATGAAGAATAGGAGCTGGCCACTAAGGAAGGAACCTTGACCTTCTTGAATTTCTTCGACGGAGGTGTAGACCAGTCAAATTCTTCCTTAAGACCCATTGTCTTCAGTTCTTCGGCGCATGAGAGAGAATAGCCCAGGTACGGTTGAAGGTTTCATGGAGGTAGTATTGGTTTTTCTTCACTGCATTGTGTGTTGAGGTCATGTTCTGAAGAATTGAACCAAACTGACGCTTGACCCATTTATGATTGCGATCAACCTTCTGATGAAGACTGAGGAGTAACTTCACGATCAGTCATCACCGGTGCCGTGGGCTTGAGGATTTTGCTTGGCTGAGGTATTGGCGGCAGATTCATGTGTGGCAGAGTCATCATTGGTGGAATAGGATGCAGCCTTGCGAAATTGACCATCCAATGGACGAATGCCTTCATCTATCACAGCAATTGCCTTGCCTTTATCATCAGCTGAGGAAAATGTCCGTTTGAGGATTTCAATTGGAGGCAAGTAGCTGCAGTGGTTCAGAGTATCAGCCTTGTAATTGAGTGAAGACCTTGTCCTGATGAACCTCATAACCCATGGTGCATAAGGCTTCAGCTCAAAAAGGTGACATAGCAATGTTCGCCAGAGTCCTCATGAAGAAATCATGGAAGTTGACGGGAACGCCATGCATGATATTGAAAAGCATATTCTTCATGATGCCAACGACTTCTTCATCATTTGAGTCGTGGCCTTTGATAGGACTCATTGTCTTCTTCAGAATGCGATAGACAGTCCGAGGCACATATAGTAATTCCTTGACGAGGAATTTGGTTCGTGGGGCCTGCCCTGGCTTCAAAGGCTTCATTAGCACTTGCATGTAATGATTTTAAGCTCAGGTTCGTTGTAGATGCAACGAGCACCATCAAGGGGAGGACTGAGTGGGAGGGCACGAAGCAGTTCATTTGCTGGTGCCTTGTAGTGAGTATTTTCTGTCATCCAGTCCAGCACCCATGAGTTCACATCTTCAGAATCTCCGGTGATGTGCAGCGTCGCATAGAATTGAAGAATGAGTTCTTCATTCCAGACAAAGATGTCAGTGCAGAAATTCAGCAAACCAGCATCGTGAAGAACACTGAGGACTGGTTCGAAGCCTGGCAGAGATTCCATGTCCACGTGAGGAATGCGTGCATGATCGAAGACTTTGTCTTTGTTGAATAGCACAAAGGAATAGAAATTTGCTTGACTAGCAGTCCAGAAACGCCTCTTCCTTATGTGAGCAGAATCATAAGGATTGTAATCAGTGAAGAAAACATGCTCGCCAAAGAAGTCTTCAGCCTTGAACTTTTGCTTATGCCGACAATGGATCCTTTGGATTTGGTAGAGGAGTGTCGATGTTGAATCACTACCTCGAGAATCGTAATCTCGTGTTCTTCAGTCGAGGATTTTCTCGTTCCTCTTCATTTGCGGTCTGCATGTTCAAAGGATCAGCAAGAATGGTTCTTTAGCACTAGTGGCTGGAATTTCTTCATGCATGCATTTAGGTGGGATGAGTTTCTTGAGCCCATTTGAACTGCTAGTGGGACTGAGGAATTTGTTGTATTGGGGTGAAGAGTGGAGAATTTGGATCCTGACTGTCCCAAAAGTCATCGTTCATCACTGGCGTCGTGCTTCCAATATCCACATCTTCTTCAATTTCTTCAACACCAGCCTCTTCACCGTGAACCGAGGCATTGGTGAGGATCTGACAGAGTAGAAGGGATCGCATCCACTTCAATTTCTTCATCAATCTGCTCTGACGAAGCAGCAGAATGATTTTCTTCATCAGATCCGCTAGGGATATCATATTCTTCACCAAAAGGAACAAGGTCCTTTGATGGTATGGAGGAAGTCGGAACATCATCAATCGGATTTTCAAAAGAGCTTGTCATTGGCTTCATCTTCTTTGGGGCTGAAGAATCTGAAGCATTTGATGCTTTCCTTTTCTTCACTGCAGCTCGCTCTGCAGCCTTGGTCTTCTTCACATCTGATGCAGATGGAAGGATTGGAGTCCGTGTAGGCGCGGGAGGAGCTAAGGAATCTGTTTGAATTTCCTCAGGCGCAACTGATGTAGTTGCCCTGACTTCTTCAGTTTCTTCAGGCGCACCACTAGTGGATGCCCTGGCAATTTCTTCGCCGGGCCGGAATGGAGTCATCACCGAACTAGCATTGTCTTCAAAGGCTGAAAATCATCGATGGTCTTTGGCATGTTCTTCAAGAGGGTGAGCAGAGGCTCTGCACGAGGAACTTCTTGTTGCGTTGGAGCTGCAACATTTGTGAACTTCTTGGTCAGGTTTACAAATCTGACTTTGGCTCCTTGCCAATCAGCATAGTAGGCATCAAAGTCATCGCCGAGGGCTTTGATTTCACCGGATTTTGAGGAGATCATCGAGTGTCATTCTGACAACATTTTTCCTCAGGAACTTCTCTTTCCTGAACTGAGCCTTCTTGATCTGCCTAGCCTTCTCAAATTTTCATTTCTCTTCAGAGATGAAATGGGTTAGCATGTGACTTTGGCCAGGAGTCAAATGAAAATCAGGCATAGGGGTGTCTGGATCCTTGTGCCAGAGATCAATGTACTCGAGGATCGCCCTTGGATCCAAAAAGCAAAGGGCAGGTGTGCCTTTGGCTCTAGCGGCCCTTTCTTGTCCGCTCTCGATGATTTCGCAAGTTCATCATCATCGCCTTCATCGCCGATGGCACTTGGAAGGCGACCTGCTTTTCTTCTTGGACTTGGCCGAGGACCTCGACCACCGTTGCCTTTTTCTTCAAAGCAGAGGGGGGCCCGATGAAGAATTTGGTGCAGTGAGGAACTTGCCGAGGCACCAGAGGCAATGGAGATGCATGTAGTCCTTTGGCACGCGTGGCCGGATGCAGTCTTTGAGGACTTTGCTTGGAGCAAATTGAGGACTTTGGAGGAGGAGCTGAGGATTTTGGAGGAGCTGGAGCAGCATGAGGAACTGGCCGTGAGGGCATTGCTGAGGAAGCACTTGGCTTGTGAGCGGGCTTCTTTGCCATTGATTTTCTGGGCTTGACAGAGGCCTCAGTGGCAGCAGCAGTAGCAGAGTCTTCATTGAATTTCCTCATCCGCTTCTTTGGCTTGTCTCGCCAACTTGGCTTGGCGCTT
Source organism: Aegilops bicornis (assembly GCA_021605145.1). Taxonomy (NCBI): domain Eukaryota; kingdom Viridiplantae; phylum Streptophyta; class Magnoliopsida; order Poales; family Poaceae; genus Aegilops; species Aegilops bicornis. The sequence continues at coordinate 516,592,761 of CM038675.1, forward strand.
GGCCCATTCTTCAGAAAATCCTCACCACGCTTGATCTTTGGTGGGGTCGCCTTCTTGGCAGTGCCAATGGAGCTCTTGGGCATGGAGGATTCTGCAGAATTTCTTCATGTACTTTGGAGTAACATACATACTCCCTCCATTCCCTTGCCCATCTCCTTTCAATCCTCTGAATGCGCACCTTGCGCTGATTTTTGTTCTCCTTTCCGAACTTGGCCTCATCAGGTGTGCAATAGTCAGCATATATGTCCTCAGGTATTCCAAAAGCAGTCATGACCTCAGGCCTCTTTCCTCCTTTCTGGGGCTTCTTACCGTCAGCCATAGTCTTCAGATGAGGAATTTGAACAATCGAATTCTCTGAAGAAGTATGCAACTTTTCTTCGAGGAACGCTGCAAATGAGTTAAGTTGATGAGAACCTAGTGATTCAGCAGCAGACATGAGTACCTGTGAACAGAGTATAGTTGCGAGGAATTTGGAGAGGGCATATGCGTTCTCAGAAGGTTTTTCAAAAAGAGCAAGTTTGAGGAATTTGACCAGATGAGCCTTGAAGAATTTCACTAAGCGTTCTTTGTCTTAGGTTCCAGAGTTGTATAGATCGAAAATCCATACAATTGAGGAATCTTGAAGAAAAAATCATTGCTTAGAGAAACGAATCAAGAGCATATTACGTTTGAGGTGTTCATATGTGTGAAGATTTGAAGAATAAACACCTTTGAAGATTTTCAGGAAGGCTTGAGAATCAAAGCGAGCAATAAAAGTAACTTTTAATTACCCGAACTGAAGAACACGATGAACTGAGAGGTATAGATTAGAAGTTCGTCAGTTCAGATCTTCCACGCCTCTAACTTCGGTGGAGGAAGACAGCTACGGCGGCGGAGTGAAGATTTCATGGTCGGCGCGTAGTACGACGGCGACGAGGTCGAGGCAAGAAGCTCTTCCTCACCGGGCAAGCATTTATGGAGTAAGCGGCGGGCGCTTAGGGTTTGAGAAGCTCGAGCGAGAGAGAGAGAGCGGTCGGCGGAGTAAAGGAAGTGAGGAAGGAGAGGGGTATATATAGCCATGGTGAAAAACTGTTCGCCCGAAGATTTTGGACGAACGTGCCCCTGACCCTTCTCATTCGCTTGACATGTGTCACCCACGTACTGAAAAGTGGAGATCGTGTTAGATCGTGGGTGAATAGATAAGTCTAACGTGGGAAGCAGAACGGTTTGAGCGGCAAAGCCGAAAATTTGGATATGATAAGTTAAAAGTTCCGTTCGCAATTTCTTCAGCTGACAAGGACACAGTGAAGATTTTGAACGAGTTTCAAATAGAACGCACATGAAGAATTTGTGAACATATTGGGTTGAGTATAGCATAGAGGGGGAAGGGTCCGATCACATTCACTTAGCAGAAAATGCAACTTGAAGAAATAGCCATAAGTGAATGATGTAGAGGACATAAACCCATATATATATATATAGCCAATGAAGAAAAAACGACGGAAACAGTGAAGATTTTGCAAAGTTGAAGAATTTGAAAAACTGGGAAAAAAACTCAAATTGAAGATTTTCAACTTTGGTGGTGGCGTGACCAACCGTATAAGAATGATGATTTCAGACACCGCGTACAATTGTCGTAGGGTTCTGAGAATCAAATTCTACATTAATTTCTTCACACTTAGAGTGTTATTCTTCATTGATTGAAGAAAAACGTTTCTTCATGTGTTGCACATCTAAGTCATCAATTTTGCATAATTGTCAGGATGAGTGTCCCTTTCAAAGAACTTTCAAAGATTCTAGGATATTTAGCTCACACCGCAACTTGCTAAATCTCTTCTCATCGAAGGGCTTTGTGAAGATATCGGCTAGCTGTTCTTCAGTCTTCACATGCTCGATGGAGATGTCGCCCTTCAACACATGATCACGAAGAAAATGATGACGAATCTGAATGTGCTTTGTCTTCGAGTGCTAAACTGGGTTGTGGGCAATCTTGATGGCACTCTCATTGTCATAGTAGAGAGGCACATTCTTCACATTGATGCCATAGTCCTTGAGAGTTTGCTCCATCCACATCAATTGAGCACAGAAAGAGCCAGCAGCAATGTATTCAGCTTCCGCAGTAGATAGTGATACACAGTTCTGTTTCTTCGAGGACCAACAGACCAAGGATCGTCTGAGGAAATGACAAGTACTAGATGTTGACTTGCGGTCCACACGATCACCAGCATAGTCAGAGTCAGAATATCCAATGAGATCAAAAGTAGAGCCCTTGGGGTACCATAATCCTAGTGTTGGTGTGTGAGCTAGATATCAAAGAATATGCTTCACAACCTTATGGTGTGATTCCTTCGGTGTAGCTTGAAATCGGGCACACATGCAAACACTAAGCATAATATCTGGCCTAGATGCACATAAGTAAAATAAAGAACCAATCATGGAGCGGTATACCTTTTGATCAAGTCTATACAATTTTCATCAGTGCATAGATGGCCATTTGTGGGCATAGGAATTTTGACGCCTTTGCAATCTTGCATGCCGAATTTCCTCAGAACATCCTTGAGGTATTTCTCGTGAGATATGAATATGCCATTGTGTTGTTGATTTAATTTGAAGACCTAAGAAGAATTTCAACTCTCCCATCATAGACATTTGATATTCTTCACTCATCACATAGGTAAATTCATCACTATAACGTTGGTCAGTACAGCCAAAGATAATATCATCAACGTATATTTGGCACACAAATAGTTCACCATCATAAGATTTAGTAAAGAGAGTAGGGTCGAGTGAACCGGGTGTGAAGCCATTCTTCACGAAGAATTCCTTCAATGTATCATACCACGCCCGAGGGGCTGCTTGAGGCCATAGAGGGCCTTGTTGAGTCTGAAGACTTTGTCGGGATTCTTTGGATCTTCAAAACCTGGGGGTTGAGCAACATATACTTCTTCCTCAAGCTTACCATTGAGGAAAGCACTTTTCACATCCATTTGATATAAAGTGATATTATGATGGTTAGCATAAGCAAGCAATATGCGAATAGCCTCAAGTCTAGCAACAGTGCAAAAGTTTCATCGAAATCAATTCCTTCAACTTTGTGTGTAGCCTTGAGCTACAAGTCGTGCCTTATTCCTCACCACAAGGCCATTTTCATCTTGCTTGTTGCGGTAGATCCACTTTGTGCCAATGATATTATGCTTACGAGGATCTGGACGTTTGACCAGTTCCCAGACGTTGTTGAGCTCGAACTGATGTAATTCTTTTTGCATAGCCTGAATCCACTCAGGCTCCAGAAATGCTTCATATACCTTAGTGGGCTCTGTGTAGAGACAAAAGCATAGTGCCCACAAAAGTTAGATAAATGTGAAGCTTTTGAGCGTGCGAGAGGACCTGGTGCTTCAATGTCATCGATGATCTTGTCAACTTGCACTTCTTTTGCAACGCGAGGATGAGCTGGTTGTCGTCGAGGAATTTGATCAGCATTTTCTTTAGCATTTTCTTCAGGTGCATCAGCTCGACGTTCTTCGCGTTCAGGAATGAATTCTTCAAAGAGATTCTTCAAGAGGGAATGACATCCTCGGTTTCCTTGAACTTGATAGATTCCTCGGTCTGGTTCATCTATCACAGAAGGTAGGTGCTCTCTTTGCGAGCCATTAGTTTCATCGAACCGCACATCTATAGTTTCGACAATCTTGTGAAGAGCGATGTTGAAGACTACGTAGGTGTGCGAGTCCTTTCCGTAACCAAGCATAAAACCTTCATGTGCTTTCGGTGCAAATTTAGCATTGTGATGAGGATCTCTAATCCAACATTTAGCACTGAAGACTTTGAAATAACTCACATTGGGTTTCTTGTCAGTGAGGAGTTCATAGGCTGTCTTCTTGAATAATTTGTGAAGATATACTCTGTTCATGATGTGGCACTTGATATCAATTGCATCAATCCAAAAACGACGAGGCGTTTTGTATTCATCAAGCATAGTGCAAGCCATCTCAACAAGAGTTACGTTCTTGCGCTCCACGACGCCCATTTCTTTGAGGAGTATAAGGAGCAGATAACTCATGAGTAATACCAAGTTCATCAAGATAGTCATCAAGACCGAATTCTTGAACTCAGTTCCATTGTCACTCTGATGTGCTTGATCTTCACACCAAAGTTGGTTGAAGCCCTCGAGGAAAATCGTTTGAAGACTTCACGCACTTCATGTTTGTGAAAGTAACAATGTGTACCCATGTGTAACGGGAGTAATCATCAACAATAACAAAGCCACATAGAGATGCATCATTAGTGATGGCATTGAGTAATGATTAGGACCAAAGAGGTCCATGTGAAGCAATTGAATGGACGAGTAGTGGTCATGATAGTCTTTCTTGGATGCTTGGCCTTGGTCATTTTTCCGACTTCACGGTGCTCCACACAAGTGATCCTTGAGGAATTTGACATTTTCAATGCCAATGACATGCTTCTTCTTCGCATGGCGTGTGCAAATTCCTCATGCCTCGTGTGACCAAGTCGTCATTTGCCATAGCCAGCCTTGAAGCTTTTGCAAGTAGGCACACAGCTGGTTGTGGTCAGAGAGAAATCAACAATATACAAGTCTCCTCTCCTAAAGCCTTCGAAGACTTTGGAATTGTCAGCTTCCATAATCACAACACAACGATACTTGCCAAAGACAACAACCATATCAAGATCACAAAGCATTGAGACTGACATGAGGTTGTATCCTAAGTTCTCAACAAGCATGACTTTGTCCATGTGTATGTCCTTAGAGATCGCAACCTTACCTAGACCCAATACCTGACTTTTGCCTTTGTCAGCAAAGATGATATGCTTCGGATGTGACGGTGATAAGGGAGCATCCATCAATAGATTCTTGTCACCAGTCATGTGATTTGTACATCCACTATCGAGGACCCACTCATTGGCTTTGGGTTGATCATCCTACAGATGAATTAGTGCAACTTACGATCTCATATACTTCATCAGTGAAGAATATGATATCAATTTCATCAAATGAAGTTCATCAAGCAGTAAAACAGATATAGCAGTATGAGGACGTGTGAAATGAAAGTTCATTTCTTCATGATTAGCATGCGTCCTTTCAGGCAATTTTGTCAGGCCCCCAGCAAATTCTTCAGGCGTTAAAGCTCGTCTGGAGACCTGACCCTACAGAGGAAATTAGTTATTTTTCCTCACCACCCACATCTGAAGGGGTGGTAAAGAGTTCATCACTCTGCGAGCTCCATATGAGAATGGTGGCATTGAGGCCAATCCATTTTGTTTCACATAAGAGGGGTTAGGGTAAGCATATGAATAAGCGGAGAAATTCTTCGAGGACTTATGAACATAATGGTTTGAAGAATAATGCACATATTCATAGCCCTTAGCTCTACCCTGCGAAACATAGTTGTTAGCACGATGATAATCATATGAGGACTTTGATCCTTTTGAGGAATTTGATCCACCTGAGGAATTTGGTCCGTATGAGGACTTGGATCCATATGAAGAATTTGGTCCATATGAAGAGTTTGATCTGGGGTTCCTATTCTTCACATGTGGTGTCATGAGGACATTCACCTGAAGACTTTCAAGGCACTTCTTGGGAACCCAGATTTTCTTCATAGGAGAACCGTTCCTGCAGTTAGTGCCAACATATCTAGCAAATACTTCACCATTCTTATTTTTGAACAGTTTATAGTTGGAGTCAAATGACTCATCAGAAGAATGAGGAGATTCACATGTAAAGCCAGATAAGTTAGATGGATCAACTGGAGGTCCCTTTGCGACAACCCATGAGGTTTTGGGGTCTTGCTCGGGGCTTCCAATATGTTCCATCAGCATTGAGTTTCCTCTCAAAGGCAATACCCTCTTTCCTAGGGTTCCTGTTGAGGATCTGCTTTGTAAGCACATCACTATGAGTCTGATGCCCTTTGAGGCTTTTGTACATGCCTGTCATGTACAATTCCTTCAGCCATGCATCGTCAGTGATACTAGCAAAGTCCTCAGATGAGGAATTAGTGATAGCAGAGGCAGGTGAAGAATTTGTAACAGTTGAAGCATTTGAACATTCAGGTGAAGAATTAGCAGATTCATGTTCAATGCACTTTAAGCATGGAGGAACAAATTCTTCCTGAGAAGCGCTGATTTGTTGAGCAAGTAATGAATCACGCTCCTTCTGAAGATCTTCGTAACTCACTCTTAGCTTCTCAAGATCTTGCTTTCTTTGAAGAAATTCATAAGAGAGTTTCTCATGATCAGATAAGAGAGTGTTATGATGACCTTGAAGGTTGTCAAACCTAGTTGAAGTCTTTGAAGATTTTCGATCGGGGCCTTAGTGCGATCCATTTCTTCACCCAACATATCATCACTTTTATCTAGCATGTTTTGAACCTTTTCAAAAGCCCTTTGTTGTTTTACAGCAATCTTAGCAAGTTTAGAGTAAATGGGCTTGAGATCTTCATCAGATTCATTCTCACTAGATTCAGAGGAGGTATATTTGAGTACCTTGGCACCCTTTGCCATGAAGCAATAGGTGGGAGCGTAGTCATCATTATCTTCATCAGCCTTGTAGGTGAGGTCAGTTCCTTCAGAGTTGAAGATTGACTTGCTGACAAATGCAGTAGCGAGAGCCAGACTCGCCACACCGGACTCGGACTCCTCTGATGCCTCCTCTTCCTCATGTTCCTAAGATTCAGCTTCAGAGTCCATTTCCTTGCCAATGAATGCCCGAGCCTTCTTGGAGCCGCTCTTCTTGTGAGATGAAGACTTTGAGGATTTTGATGAAGAGGATTTTGACGATTTCTTCTTCTTCTTAGTGTCATCAGAACTGTAATCCTTGTATTTCTTCTTCTTTAATTCCTTTTCCCACTGAGGACAATCTTGAATATAGTGACCAGGTTTCTTGCATTTGTGGCATAGCCTCCTCTTATAGTCCTTTGGATGAGGAATCACTTTGCTCCTTGAGGATTTTCCAAAGCAACCACGTCTTGAGAACTTCGGAACATCTTCACGAGCGATGCTAGCTCCTGGCTTAATTCTTGAGGTCACCAAGGCTACTACCGTAGTCTTCACAATCAGATTCGCATACGTACCTTGGCCTTCGTGGTCTGCGATTTGCCATAGCTAGAACCATAGAGATCTCTCTTTTCAGCAAGCTGGAACTCATGAGTATTTAGCCTCTCGAGAATATCAGCGGGATCAAGTGACTTGTAGTCAGCACGTTCTTGTATCATCAGTGCTAGTGTATCAAATGAGGAATCAAGCAATCTCAACAATTTCTTCACCACCTCATGGTCGGTGATGTCAGTGGCACCAAGTGCTTGAAGCTCATTTGAGATGTCAGTGAGGCGATCGAAGGTTTGTTGAACATTTTCATTGTCGAGTCTTTTGAAGCGGTTGAAGAGATTGCGAAGAACATCAACTTGAGAGTCACGCTGAGTCGAGACTCCTTCATTTACTTTGGACAGCCTATCCCAGATAAGCTTAGCGGTTCCAAAGCACTCACTCTTCCATCTTGTCCTTTGCTCGAGATGGCCACATATGATATTCTTCGCTTGAGAATCGAGTTGCTTGAATCTCTTCACATCGGTAGCGTTCAGTGAGGGTGAGACAGAGGAACACCATTTTCCACAACGCACGGAGATCGTTATCAATTGCCTCAAGATGCATTCGCATCTTATTCTTCCAAAGAGGGGTAGTCCGTTCCATCAAAGGTAGGACACCCAGCCGAGACCTTGATCATACCTGCGGTCGACATAACTAAAACTCTAGGTGGTTAAACCAAAATAACACAGAACAAGGGAGTACCATGCTCTAATACCAATTGAAAGTGCGTTATAACGACTATAGGGGGGTGAATAGGCGATTTTATGAATTCTTCAACGAGGAATTTGCGGTGAGGAAATTCCTTAGTGAAGAACTACTTGACGGAATAAGTACTCAAGTAAGCATAACAGAATACATGCATGGTCATCATGATGAAATGAAGACAATCACAGAGTACAGAAAGCGTAATCACAGGATAACACAAGATGAAGACAAACAGACTGAAGAAATTGAACTGAGGAAATTGAGAAAGTTTTCAGTCAAAGTCTTCAAACATAAATATGAACAAACACTCAACACAGTAATGAGGAAATGAATGAGTTGAAGAAATAGAACCAGTAGGGTTGGTGAAGACAATGATTTGTTAGACCAGTTCCAACTGCTGTCTCTCGGTTATGCGTCTGGTTGGAGGCGGTGAGTATTTAAACTCGAGGACACACAGTCCGGACACCCGATCGGCGAGCACGTAGCTCAGGACACCAAGTCCTCATCGTATTCTCCTTGAACTAAGGTCACACAGACCTTGTCCAATCACTCGTGGTAAGTCTTCAGGCGACTTCCAAACCTTCACAGACTCGGTCACTCGGCGATCCACAATTCCTCATGGATGCTCTTGACCATGACGCCTAACCGTCTGGAAGAAGCACAGTCTTCAAAGGTAACAAGCGTCGGATCCACGTAGGATCAATCTCCTCAGTGATGCTCAATCACTTTGGGTTTGTAGGGGTTTGGTTTTGGGTTTTTCCTCACTTTCGATGATTTTCGCTCAAAGTCCTCGGAGGATGGGTTGCTCTCAAATGACAAGTGTCAAGTTCTCTCGGAGCAGCCAACCAGCTAGTGGTTGTAGGGGCGGCTATTTATAGCCTAGGGAGCAGCCCGACATGATAAGACATAAATGCCCTTCAATGATATGACCGTTAGGTGGATAAGATAATTTTGGACAGTGGCGCAAGACAACAGCAGTCGGAAATTTGACTCTCAAATTCCTCGGGGCTATCATGTTCCTCCTTTGTGTAGGCAATCCATGCCGTGAATTCCTAAATCCTCGGTCGAACAAATTCCTCGTGACGGAAGAACTTCGTCTCATCCTTTGAAGAAATTGATGAATCGTATGACATTTCCAATGGCTTCACTCGAAGGGATTGGTAGGTGTAGGATTTGAGTTGAGCATCACATGGAAATTTTTCCTTAGTATTTCCTCGACCCCCTTTAACAAAGACGGTGTTTCCTATGACTCAAGAAAGAGAAAAATGAAACTACGAAAACAAAAGTCTTCACGCTTCATGTTCCTTAAATGAATACCAAGTCTTCAAGGTCACACCAATTTCTTCACTTTCAAAGTACTCAGAAAGTCTTCAGAATACCAAAGTCTTCAGACGAAGAACTTCATTTTTAGGGGTCGACTTTCTCTGTAAATATCAAACTCCTCATACACTTATAGACCTGTGTACACTCATAAACACATTAGTCCCTTAACCTATAAGTCTTCAATACACCAAAATCACTAAGGGGCACTAGATGCACTTACAATGACCCGCTTTTGCGCGCGTGAGGATAGTTGGCTGGCTCGTAGCAAAAACACAGCCAGCTAGGTGGGCCCCTCCAAGGTCAAAAACAACAATGGCAAGCTCCGACGTAACAGACACAAGCTCTGAAGCAACGGTGATAATACCGACGACACTACAGTTAACGCCGGATGCAGCGGCTCCAAGTCCGGTCAGCGGAAAAAGCTATACAAAAGGAACAGTCAGGGACCATCCAGCTTGGACCGCATACTTGATCGTCCATGCCAGATACATGGCACCCCAGACAAACCAGCCAATCATACCAACAGGGATTGTTGGGTCTTCAAACAGGCCGGCAAGTTGAACGCCGAGAACAAAGAAAAGGGATCACAAAGTGAAGACGATGACGAAGAGCCCCAGCAACCGAACTCAAGGGGGCAGAAGAAGTTCCCCCCTCAAGTCAAAACGGTGAACATGATATATGCTACACACATCCCCAAAAGGGAGCGCACTAAGGGACATTTACGCGATAGAGCCAGTCGCCCCAAAATTCAACCCATGGTCATCGTGCTCGATCACTTTCGATCGTCGGGATCGTCTGACCAGTATCCCGCATGGCGGATCAGCCGCACTAGTCCTGGACCCAATCATTGATGGATTCCACCTCACGCAAGTCCTCCTGGATGGTGGTAGCAGCCTCAATCTGCTCTATCAAGACACAATGTGCAAAATGGGCATTAATCCATCAAGGATCAAGCCCACGAAAATTACCTTCAAAGGAGTCATACCAGGTGTAGAGGCCCGCTGTACGGGATCAATGATACGTTTTCCATCGTATCTACTTTTCCAAACACTTTTGCCCTTGTTTTGGACTCTAACTTGCATGATTTGAATGGAACTAACCCGGACTGACGCTGTTTTCAGCAGACTTTCCATGGTGTTATTTATGTGCAGAAACAAAACTTCTCGGAATGACCTAAAATTCCACGGAACAACTTTTCAGAAATAATAAAAAATCCTCGCCAAAGATGAAGACCAGGGGGCCCACACCCTGTCCACGAGGGTGGGGGCGCGCCCCCCCTAGGGCGTGCCCTCTACCTCGTGGGCCCCCTAGAGCTCCTCCGACGCCAACTCCAACTCTATATATTTGCTTTCGGAGAGAAAAAAATCAAGGAGAAGAAATCATCGCGTTTTATGATACGGAGCTGCCGCCAAGCCCTAAAACCTCTCGGGAGGGCTGATCTGGAGTTCGTTCGGGGCTCCAGAGAGGGCGATTCGTCGCCGTCGTCATCATCAACCATCCTCCATCACCAATTTCATGATGCTCACCGCCGTGTGTGAGTAATTCCATCGAAGGCTTGCTGGACGGTGATGGGTTGGATGAGATCTATCATGTAATCGAGTTAGTTTTGTTAGGATTTGATCCCTAGTATCCACTATGTTACGAGATTGATGTTGCTATGACTTTGCTATGCTTAATGCTTGTCTCTAGGGCCCGAGTGCCATGATTTCAGATCTGAACCTATTATGTTTTCATGAATATATGTGTGTTCTTGATCCTATCTTGCAAGTGTATAGTCACCTACTATGTGTTATGATCCGGCAACCTCAAGTGATAATAATCGGGACCACTCCCGGTGATGACCATAGTTTGAGGAGTTCATGTATTCACTATGTGTTAATGCTTTGGTCCGGTACTCTATTAAAAGGAGGCCTTAATATCCCTTAGTTTCTATTAGGACCCCGCTGCCACGGGAGGGTAGGACAAAAGATGTCATGCAAGTTCTTTTCCATAAGCACGTATGACTATATTCGGAATACATGCCTACATTACATTGATGAATTGGAGCTAGTTACATGTCACCCTATGTTATGACTGTTACATGATGAACCGCATCCGGCATAATTATCCATCACCGATCCAATGCCTACGAGCTTTTCCTATATTGGTTCTCGCTTATTTACTTTCCCGCTGCTACTGTTACAATCACTACAAAATACCAAAAATTTTACTTTTTCTTCTGTTACTTTTGTTACCGTTACCACTACTATCATATTACTTTGCTACTAAACACTTTGCTGCAGATATTAAGTTATCTAGGTGTGGTTGAATTGACAACTCAACTGCTAATACTTGAGAATATTCTTTGGCTCCCCTTGTGTGGAATCAACAAATTTGGGTTGAATACTCTACCCTCGAAAACTGTTGTGATCCCCTATACTTGTGGGTTATCAAGACTATTTTCTGGCGTTGTCGGGAGCATAGCTCTATTCTTTGAGTCACTTGGGATTTATATCTACTGGACACTATGAAGAACTTGAAAGATGCTAAGACAACAATTTATCCCTCAACTACGAGGGGAGGTAAGGAACTGCCATCTAGCTCTGCACTTGATTCACCTTGTGTTTTGAGTAAGCTTGCGACACCTAAACCTGCTTCTGCTATTCGTTCTGATATGTCGCATGTTATTGATGATGCCACTTCTGCTATTCGTTCTGATACTACTTCTATGCTTGATACTGCTGTGCCCCTTAGTGAATTTCTTGATGAACAAATTGCTAGGGCTAGAGAGAAAGAAATTATTGAAACAGGCCTATTGATGGGCTATCAGTGGGCCAGATGTCGCCCGTCCATTGGAGGAGACATGCCTATGATACGTCGACACGTGGCTGGGCCCAACAGAGGCCCATATAGGTTAAAAAGGCCGGCCCAGTCAAAGGCCCGTAGAACTTAATCAGGTACTAGTGGGCCAGCCCAATAACGGCCTGCTTAATAAAGGCCCATTTACGGCCCGAAGCCAGATCTGGCCCGTTAATTGTTCGCCCAATATTTGGGCCCATTTATGGCCTGAAGCCAGATCTGGCCCGTTAATTGTTCGCCCAATATTTGGGCCCATTTGCGGCCCGAAGCCAGATCTGGCCCGTTAATTGTTCGCCGAATATATGGGCCCAACTACAGCCTAGTGACTTTCGACCTGTTAGAGGCCTGATGTAGACATGGGCCCATTTCAGCCCGGTGTGACTTTCGACCTGGGAATGGCTCGTGCTGCCCATGGGCCATATATGGCCCGACGGGACATCGGGCTCACTAACGGCCCGTGCTAAAGGTGGCAACGGTTAAGCCCAACGTGACTTTGGGCCTGTTAAAGGCATGTCGCATAATTCGGCTCGTTGATGCCTGTGCTAAGCTTTCGTCATCTTAAAGGCCCATGATATCAGTGGGCCAACTAAGGCCCGAGATATGTTTCGGCCTAGTAACGGCCCGTGAGCTAACTGGGCCCAAAACGGCCCGGTCTACATTTCGGCCTGTTGAAGGCCCGTCGACGACTAGTGAAAATTGAGGCCCAACATGCATTTTGGCCTGCTAAAGGCCCGTGGTTTCATCTCGGCCGTAACAGGCCAGAACAATATTCAACCTGTTAATGACCCAACGCTACCTAGGCCAAACTAAGCGCTGGGTCGACAAAAGGCCCAACTAAAATATAGGCCGGCGTAAGTTTAGGCCTGGAAATGTGTGAAGGCCCCAATCATTCGGGCCCAAGAAAGACACAGGCCGGCCCAATTATGGCCTGCTAAAAACCTGGCCCGTTAGAGTCGAATGTTTCGGTCCGGTCGACTACATCTGATTTTCTTTCAGATAGCGAATGATGGCATTAACTAGTAGGAAAAAAGAACAAACCTACTCTATACAATAAAGAAATTACGACATAGTAACTAAGAATAAACCTACACTATACTGTCGGTGTACTAGAGTAGGGGTACCCTAGTATCCCAAACTTGTGCACGGGCAGTTGCAGCCCTCCGCGGCAAGGCTTACCGGGTGACCGCCAAGGTCCTCCGTGGTTCCTTTGGAGCCATTCAAGAACAAAGTATTCAAGCCAAGGAGACAATAGCCCCGGCAAGAGGAGCTTGCCGGGAAGGCCACCCAAGGCACATAGGAGACAAGGCCCCGACAAGAGGAGCTTGCCGGGAAGGCCCGATGAGCGACAAGCTTAGGACGCGACAAGACAACAACCGCGGCAAGGAGCTTGCCGCGTGAACCACCACTCTGTACCTGCGCTCCGGCACATCCACTAACGTGTCGCCTGGGACCTTCCCAGCGCCACAGCGTGGCAAGAGGCCGTGGGCCGTGAGCGATGGTAAGCGGCGCCGACAAGATTGCCATCGTGGCAAGCGGTGGCGCTCGACGGTCCCTTTACGCCTTTGTTAGGGCGACGTAGACGGGTATTTAATGCCTTTGTCCCCTGCCGTCAGGGTTAGGTATGATACACTGTACAAGTAGCTGTACCAACCACTCCTTTTCCATTTTTACCCTTGTCTACGTTGCCACCTGTCGGAGACCCCTTTAGCATATAAAAGGAGGTCCATGCGCAACGTAGGAGGAGGTTCGAGAGGGTCGAAAGGCTCGAAGCCAGAGAACACTCACGCTCGGTCTCGTTAGCAGCTTGTGTGTACTGTAGCACTCAGCGCTCCCGAGCAAGAACTCAATACACTCAGACATGCAGCAGTCGGAGTGTTCTCTCTCAGGAGAGCTCCGAAGCTGGGTAAGCTGCTCGTGTGCCGCCTCGATCTGCTCTTCGTGCGACCTCCGCCCCCCGCCGAACCGAAAGGGGCTCGGTCCGCCGGTCCCCATAGGTGTTCATGGGCCAGATCAGCCTCCCCGACATCTTTGGCGCGCCAGGTAGGGGGCGTTGAGGTTGTGTGAACCTGATCCGGCGTCCACACGAGCTAGAATCTTCATCATCTTCATCGACATGCCACCGAAGAAGAAGGCTTCGGCGGCAGATGTTCCGTCCGCGTCGAACCCACCACCACCGGAGCAAATGGGTGGTGGGGTAGACGTCGACGGAAGAATGGACGTCGACGGGGGAGCCCACGGTGCTGCCAAGTCCAAGGACAAGACTGCGCAGACCTCGGCGTCCGTACATGCACCGCGCCTGCCTCGGGGAGGCGCGGACCGATAAGCGTCATGGTATTCCACAACGCCATACGCTCGTTGGACCAAGATCGAGTGGTGGATCTCGGGATGCTCAAGACCAGCATGCACGCCAACATCTTTGGCGCGAAGCGAGGCACGGTCGCTCGACGGGATATCGCTCCTTCTAACATAGTTAGAAGTCCGAGCATATCCGCTCCTCGCGCTGCTCGCCATCGCCACCCACCACTCCAGCAGAAGCCTTGGCGAGAGCTCAAGCGCTCTGGATTACCCTCCAACAGCCGACAAGATCTACTGGGAAGCAGCTGCAGCAGATTGCAAGCCACTTGTCACCGAAGCTCCCGGGGTGAAGAAGAAGACCAAGTCCGGCAAGAGCTCGATGCCCACTCCGCAAGCGCACCTCTTCGGAGTGCTGCGCCACTGCCAAGGACGCACCATCGAGCTCCACCAAGAAGTGCCGAGGAGCAGTCTGCTCCGGCAAGCCCTAGGGTTTGTTCCGCTGAAGCAGACGCTCCCGACAAGTTTTGCTCCGGCAAGCTTGCCGGGGAATGTCAAGCTCCGGCTGAGCCGCGGGTTCTCGCCGTGGAAGCGAATGTTCCCGCAGCAGCAGATGTGCCTTTAGTCCTTGTTGTCGAGCCGCAAGCTCCAGCATGGGCACAGCAGATTGTCCGCTTCTTCCTTGAGACGGAGAACTTCCCAAAGAGCAAGAAGAAGCGGAAAGAGTAGCCCGACAGGTCAAGTATGTACTAGTTTGTCGACAACACCTTTGTCTGAGAAGAAGACTCAACGGTGTGAAATTGAAGTGTATTCACCGGGAAGACGGACAAAAGCTGTTGGCGAGAGATACATGGAGGCATATGTGGTCACCACATTGGCGCCAGAGCACTTGCCGCAAAAGCGTTCCGGCAAGGTTTCTTTTTGGCCGACAGCCTCCGTGATGCAAATCGCACAAGTAACCAAGTGTGAAGCGTGCGGTTCCATTCCAAGCAGATACACCAGCCGGCTCAAGCTCTCCAGACGATCCCTTTATCCTCGGCCATTTTCGGTCTGGGGCTCAAACATCCTCGGCCCCTTTCCCCGAAGCTGTCGGGGCTTTGAGTACTTGTAATGCGTTTCAATCGACAAGTTCACAAAGTGGCCGGAAGTGGAAGCGATGAGGAAGGTGACAGACAATCGTGATCAAGTTCTTCAGGTCGATTGTTTGTTGCTTTGGAATCCCTAACAGGATCATCACCGACAACGGCACGCAATTCCACGAGCCTCATGCAAGACGTCCCAAGATCTTGGCGCCAAGGTGCTTCGCTTCGCTGTTGCTCATCCAAGAAGTAACGGTCAAGTGGAGAGGGCGAATCTTTGAAGTGCTGCACGGGCTCAAGACCAGGACTTTCGACGAAATTGCACAAGTGCGGAAAGAAGCTGGATTGAGGAGCTGCCGTGGTTCTTTGGTCGATCAGACGACGCCAAATCGAGCCACCGCCGGACACCTTTCGCTCTAGTCTATGGAGCAGAGGCAGTTCTCCCCACGGAACTCAGATACGGATCACCTCGAGTGCTCGCTTATGATGAGCTTGAGCAAGAGCGATTGCGACAAGATGACGCTACCGCTCCTTGAGGAGGATCGTCTTCAGTGCTGTCAGACGAGCTGCTCGATACCAAAGAAGCTTTGCGCCGCTACCATAGCCGCAAAGTTAATGCCAAGTCTCGAGGAAGGCGACCTTGTTCTTCGGCGCTGCTCAGTCCGCCAAGAATTCCAACAAGTTGACGCTTGAAGTGGGAAGGCCCTTACCGGGTGAAACGAGTCACTAGGCCTGGCGCTGTCCGCTTGAGACCGAAGATGGCATTCCGGTGAGCAACTCCTGGAACATTGAGCATCTTCGTAAGTTTTACTCAGAAAGCGCGTTGTCGGAACCCGTTCCGCAACCACCTTTTGTACAAGTCTTGCCGATGTTGCATGTAATCCTTTGTACAAAGCTTCAAGCGCAGACCCGTGCATAGCACCTACCCCCGGTAAGCAATAACGAGCCATAAGGCTCCATTTCTTTATTTTCTCTTCTTTCTCTTTCTCAAAGAAAGGAAGGTTCCCTCGCCCACAAGTTTGCCGGGGGGAAAGGAGAAGATAATGGTGTGGACCAAGCGTCGCTCAAGGAAGTCTAGCCTTACCGGAAGCAAGCAGCGGAAAAGCTAAGTTGCTAAAGTTTGAGCAATCAGTTTTAAAATTTTTTAAGTTATTCTCCTCGAACGACCGTACTTTGTATGGAAAACCTGTGCGCGGAGGAACCAACTCGTAGCTAGTTGCGCCCTTACTTTGTTTCGAGTCTGCTCAACAACTTAAGTGAGCTGCGATTGCGCCCTTACTTTGTTTCGAGTCCGCTCAACAACTTAAGTGAGCTGCGATTGCACCCTTACTTTGTTTCGAGTCCGCTCAACAACTTAAGTGAGCTGCGACAAGGTTTCTTGTCGGTAGCAAAGACCGCCAGAAGGCATTGACGTCTCACTCGGCCAAGGCCTGTGCTCACACGACAAGTTCCCTAAAAGCGTAGGGCAAAAACATACAAAGGAAGGAATCAAGTAAAGGAAATAACATAGCAATTGCTATCCGAAATAGAGTTATATTAAAAGATAACTTGTCGCAGCTCTAATAGACCGTTCTCATAACATGACCAGCAGAAGAAGAAAAGAAAACGAGCAGCTCTTCATAAAAAGTTTCTCCTTCGGCGGGCGCACGGGATCTCGACGCCCATGGGTGCTTGATGAAGACGCCATCGCCCGGCCTTCAAATAGGCGCTGGGCTGGGGCTCTTCGAGCCCGGCCGCAATGGGCGGAGGGATCGGCGGTCGGCGTGGCGCTGGCGCTCCTGCTGCCTCGTGGTCGTCGGTCACGATCACCGAACCCTCGCCCGGCCTGCGGCGGCAGCTTTGGCGGCCTCTTCACGGCGGGCTCGTCGGCGCCAGCTTCTTCTCCGATGGCAACGGGCGTCGCCAAGATTGTTGCAGCGTCCTCCTCGCCGGCGACCTCGGTCTCCATTGGCTCTGTGGCGGATGGATCTGACGACCGGAAAATGAAGGAAAGTCAAGCAAATATTCAAAAAGAAAATCAGAAGAAGAAGAACACAAGGAAAGTTTTCAAGCAAGAGGATTACCTGTGCTAGGGTCTGCAGTCATGGTCTCCGCCACCAGGGGATCGTTGGTGCTGTCCCTTGCCGGAGAGCTGTCCCTTGCCGGAGAACTGCCCCTTGCCGGAGAAGTCTCCCTTGCCGGAGAACGCTCCCTTGCCGGGGAATCCTCCCTTAGCGATGTAGTCAAGCAGAAGGCATGTCGAGGCGGCTTCAAGGCACTCCCCGGTAAGGCTGCTCTGCTCCTACACAAATCAGCGATGATATCGGCAAAGAAAGAGCACCCATGCACGCCGAACAGCAAGAAGTAAACCATATACTTACTGGGGGCTGCGCTGGGGCTGCTTTGAGGAAGAGTTGCAGCGTCTGCAAGCAAGGTGGTCTCTGACGCACCTCCTATTGCCGCGGTGGGTTCTGCCCTCGATGACAATCACCGGGCCTTGGCTCTCTTGACGCTCTGGGCGGTGTCACGAAAAGGAATGGGTTGAGTGAAGCAAATCAGATACAAGACAAAGCAACAAAATTTGAAGAACTACAAATGCCCGTGCCTGCTTTTGGGCTGGCCCAACAGCCTTCGGCACCGTGTGTGGCCCGGGCCGGGGCTCTGTCGGTGTACTAGAGTAGGGGTACCCTAGTATCCTAACTTGTGCACGGGCGATTGCAGCCCTCCGCTGCAAGGCTTACTGGTGACCGCCAAGGTCCTCCGTGGTTCCTTTGGAGCCATTCAAGAACAAAGTATTCAAGCCAAGGAGACAAGGCCCGGCAAGAGGAGCTTGCGGAAGGCCACCCAAGGCACCTAGGAGACAAGGCCCGGCAAGAGGAGCTTGCCGGAAGGCCCGTGAGCGACAAGCTTCCGGACGCGACAAGACAACAACATGACAAGGCGCTTGCATGCAGACCACCACTCTATACTCAAGGCCCAAAGACATCCACTAACGTGTCGCCACAGGACCTTCCCAGCGCCAAGGTGGCAAGAGGTCTGTGCGGCCAGCGAGCTGTGGTAAGCGGCACGACAAGATTGCCATCGTGGCAAGCGGTGGCGCCCGACGGTCCCTTTACGCCTTTGTTAGGGGCGACGTGAGCGGGCATTTAATGCCTTTGTCCCCTGCCGTCGTGGTTAGGTATGATACACTGTACAAGTAGCTGTACCAACCACTCCTTTTCCATTTTTACCCTTGTCTACGTTGCCACCTGTCGGAGACCCCTGTAGCATATAAAAGGAGGCCCATGCGCAACGTAGGAGGAGGTTCGAGAGGGTCGAAAGGCTCGAAGCCAAAGAACACTCACGCTCGGTCTCGTTAGCAGCTTGTGTGTACTGTAGCACTCACGCTCCCGAGCAAGAACTCAATACACTCAGACATGCAGCAGTAGGAGTGTTATCTCTCGAGAGCTCGAAGCTGGAGTAAAGCGCTTTCGTGTGCTTAACCGCCTCGATCGCTCTTCGTGCGACCTCCGCCCCGCCGAACCGAAGGGGCTCGCTCCGCCGGTCCCCATAGGTGTTCGTGGGCCGATCAGCCTCCCGACATCTTTAGCGCAGTACCCGGGAGGCTGATCTCGCCCACGACAATACAATAAAGGATTTAAGGTATATTACATCCACTGGGCATCGAAGTTCGCCACCAATGATCATAAAGCACAACGAAGAAGAACATTACAAAAACTAGGCACCATTGCAGCGTAACAAAATAATACTGAACCGAGACCACTTACAAGACAGTTCAAGAAAGGTTAGCCTCGCGGGGGAACTGTTGCGCAAGCTGCTGAGCAAGGCTATGAGACCGGCCTAGCATGTCGGTCAAAACTTCCAGGTGTAGCTGTTTAGCAATGAGGTTCTCATTGGTGTTCTCCGCAATCTTTCTTAGAGATAGGACTTCAAGTCGAAGTTGAGTTGCAGAATGCCTTTCTGCTAGAACTTGGGGCCAAGAAGTTGAACTGATTCAGAAAAATGAATTACGTGAGCTTGTCTCGACCGTTAGTCTCAAGTAACTTGAACACTGCATCAAGACAAGACTTTGGGGTTGTCTCGCTATCTTCAAGATGTTTTGCCTTCTTTGCTGCAATATATGTTGGGTTTGTCTCATAGCCTTTAGCAGACTTGTGCATGCCATCAGGCATATCACCCTAAAACAAAGCAGAGAGATGACAGGTTTTGCACGTGTATAAACAAAGATGATAACTGTTCTGTCAATTCTATCCAATTTCAAATTAGAAAATAAAGAGTAAGTTCAAAATATCAATAGCATAATTTGGCATTGTTCATAATGCGGGAGCTTCACCACACTCTTTGGATTACCATGTCAACATAAGAAGCATAGATGAAGGGCAAAGAAAATCATTGTATATATTTTGGATAATGTGCATGGCATGTTGTTCATATCATCACCACATCAAGAAGATAAAACAGGAGATGACAAGGTGCAAACGTGGGCTGCTTCACCACGCATCGGATTATAGATCCACAAAACAAGCATACATATAGGGAGTATTAAGTAATGTGCATGGTATGAATAAGGAATTTGGTTTTACAAGTAAAACTTAGAACTTACGGTTCTTACGAACATGCATTTTGGTAGAAACAACAAACTAAACAAAGAGAAATGATAGGGAGTATGAGCAAATTAAATAGCAGTTGAGGATAAAGGCTTTAGAAGGACTGACTTACATTAACAGTTAACACCGCCTTTATAATGCCCTTCTCCATGTTAAGGGAATGATAACTCAAGAATTTCAGCACATAATCTTCTTCATAAGCTTTGCATGTACTCTACATTTTGTAGAGAGTAATTATAGATATGATAATACTGGAAGGGATAGAGGATAATGAAGATAAGATGCAGATTGATGCTACATAATCAACTACCAATCCTCGAAGTACAAGCGTTCTGAGACAAAATGTCTTGACAAGAGCAATGGGCTACACTTCTGACCGGCATTGTCTCATGTATTCTACTTGTTGGTAAGATTAAATATAGATCTGATCTTTTTTAGTAAATAGTGGGCAAGGGAGATAAGATGCGAGAATGCTACAAAATGAACCAATCTTCTTCCCATAATACAAGAGTGTTTTGAACAACGATGTCCGTATAAAAACGTTCTTATATTATGGGACGGAGGGAGTAGATGTTAATGTAAGTACAGTGATAGACCACGTTCAGTCCTTACAAGAGGACTGCAGAGCTAAACCTCTTCAAAAGCATTGGGTCGAATCTAAATTTATGTAAGAGTCCATAGGGATCTTATAATGTCCACCAAATGGACGATTACGAGTCTAACATGTGAAGTGATGCTACATAATCAAACAACTATGAAAGTAAGTATGGTCATACAGGGCAAGAGGTACTCACAAGAGCAATGCAAAGGTGCAGATAGTTGCGAGATTCTGTGGTCCCTTGAGAACGAATGTTCTTCTGCTAACAGTTTTCGTACAAGTGAGACATTAAGGAAAATGCAGAAATGTAGTTCAAATTGTGATGTGATATCATAGACAGTACCTTACGCTGCAGCCGAGACCAATGTGTAACAAGATTATTCCAGTCATCATCGGATAAATGTAGCACCGGAGACTTTACATAAATTTCGTTCAGAGGCTTGCCATCGAATTGTGCTTGCCTCAGGTAGGAACGATACTTCATCAACGAGTGCTTGAAAAGCGCAACCAACCCTTGCTCGTCATCACAATCCAGTTTGCTCCTCGCCTATTTAAAAGAATGAAATCTTGTGTCTTCTGTCAGCAGAAACATAAGCAGTAATGACCATGAATAACATTAGTACATTACTTACGCGTAAGTTGAGGAGGAAGACTGGAAATTGTTCTGTGTCTGCGATATAATCTTTCCATGAAGGAAAGATGCGCACAAAGTTCCTGACAACAACATAAGCTTCGTCTTCTAAACTGGGAAGAAATGGAACAGGGGTCCTATTTGCTGCAATTGGGGCTCTCTCTGGTTCGGAAAGGGATTTGGCAACTAGATTTGGTGTACTCTTTGCTGGAATGGGGGTTTTGCGTCGTAAATGCAATTTGGTGCTATGTCAATCGGCACAATCATACTGCTTTGTCAGAAGTTGGGGTCTCACTTTGAGTTGGGGCATCGTAAATGACCCGGTGTAGTAGGGCTAGAGTCTGCTAGAGTTGGGGTATTTTGTGGGTCGGGTGATATTGCAACTACACCTAATGGGCTATTTGATTTATCGTGCCACTACCTTTTCCAAATACTTTGCTTGTGCTCCTCCACGACCAGCAATCGCCTCTTCCTTTTGAACGTCGATACACAAGAACATCATTTGAATGGATAAATATGGTATGATGACAGATGGAATATGTCTTTGAAAATGGATAGGCAGGGCGTATTCACATACACGATGTGTAAACTAAGCTAATGGAAGTTCAACAAAGTAGAAGCAATGCAAAGCATCGATTGCAAGATATGTGCGAGCAATGTAACCTTGGAAAGTTAGAGCAAGTACCTTGATGGGTGAATAAGATAGGGCATCTTCCTCCGACTCCTCCACTAGGGAGCTACATTGACTTAGGTCTCCCTCTAGCTCGTAATCACTGTTAGGATCATATTACGAGCATGAATCAGAGGTGGAGAGCGTTTGCATTGCATTGCATCCAGACTTGATTTCAGTCCCTTAATGCCAAGTTTGACAACCATGGCATTGTTCTGCTTTATTGTTTTCATGCGCGCAAGCTCATCATCATTATGATGCTGTTCAGAATCTGAGATTCATGAAAAACATAAAAAGTAGTCAGATTATCTATGGAATGCATTGCGGATTCAACTCGGAGAGTGTCTCCCTATAAACCTCTGCATATGCAAAGTTCACCTCCCCAACCGTCTTGACGGACCACACACGTAAATACAAACCCCTTATATCTCTATAACAGTGTGCACACATTTCAAAACTAAAGTAGGAACATTAGAATCATATGAAATTCAGTATTTGAACAAATAAACTAAGCAATTATGAGTGGCGTAATGTTTAGCTTCAAGGGTGGAGTGTTGGTAGTGCGACACAAAGCAAGTAGGCAGATTGTATTCCATGTAAAAGATCGAAACCTATGTAAAAGCCGGAAATGACACTTTCTTTCTATACAATGCAGTGTTCGTTACCCACACATGATGGAAGAGATCACATAGAGAAATACTATTCACTCATGTCTATGGTTCCAGATTTAGAAACAGTGGTGGTCCACCCTAAAAGAATATTGACAACAAATATGACAAGGCAAGCATAGATGTAGTGAATCAATCATTTACTTGTGAGCTTACTAGGACAAGTATGCGTAATCAGAATCGCAGTAAGAGACCGGCCCAAAATCTGAATGAATAAGTTTGTCTAGCACTTATTGTTTGCAACTAATCGACGTGAATAATTGGATATTAGATCAATGAGTAAGAAAGACAAGTAAAATTGTCAACAAACCTGGCTTGCAGTAGTAATCTGGGTCAATGTCACAACGACCAACAATCCAAAATGACTAGTTTACGCTCCGAGGGCCGGAATTTTGAAAACCTCGTGAACTTTAGAGGTACTAAAGATTACCGAAATACATGTGAACCATTAAGTGTAGGTAGCACTGAGCACACAACAAACCCTAATGACAGTCCTGCCTAAAGAGTAATGAATCAATTAGAAAATGGGTGATGAGGAGTGGCTGCTGAGTGTTGAGGGCGTATCTCAAGATAAATCGGGTTGGCTTGGTGGGTGTTGCACGCTTTGAGCCTGAACGGACCGGGAAGGTAGGCACGGCGCGCCGGGCAGCGTGACGCTGTTGGGCGGCGGCTCCTCGGCCTCCGTTAGTTCGGCGTCTCCTCCTAGAGTCATGCCGTCTGGGACGGCAAGTCGCCAAGAGGCAAAGCGGCCGGGGCGAGTAGAGATCGGAAGCGCGCAGCAGAACAGAGGGGAATCGGGCCTGGGACGACCCAAAATCCCAGGGTGGGCCGGCCCACCGTGGGCACCCTGTAGAGATACACACCCGAGCGGCGAACATGCATTTTCGAAACTAATTTAGGAACATTTAGCTGACCAATTAAACAACTCTGTTTTAATAATATCAGATTCATATTTGAACAACTAAGCTTGTTTAGCTTGATGGCTGGAGCAGATTATTATGACACAACCACGTATTACGATCGTATAGTGATCATAAAAGGGGGAAACTCTAAGCATATTTTTTAGCAAAGAGGGTTTCCTCCGATTTCTATTAAAGAAACCACCACGGAACCAACATGATCAATTAAACCCTAAGCATGATCAATTAAACCGTATTATGGTTGTGCCATGGCAGATTTGAAGTCGCAAACCGGAGAAATGATATTTAGCATCCATTGTTTGCTTCGAACTAAGAACTAAATTCTAAGAGCTGAAAAGAAAGTAGAGTAACCAAGTTAAGATCTATTTTCTGGTTGAGATCAAAAAGTTGAGGAGATATGAAGTACCACCTCTCTTGCGGCACCGTGTAGGCATCGGGGGTGCGATGGCTGTCGGTGGCGTTGAAGCAAATCTTCGACGGTAGACGGGTGCATCGGGGGATAAGTCCCGTTGCGGTGGAAGAGAAGGTCGTGTGAGCGGCCCCGACAAAGAGGACGACGGCGCCGATGAAGCGAGAGGACGCGATGCAAGGCTATTGGTCCATCGCCGTGGATGAGAAACGTCCATCTCTAGCAGTGGACGACGCGGTCTTGGTAGGCGCTCCAGCATGGTGGAGGACGGTGGAGATGGATGTGGTGGAGGACGGCGGCGATGGATGGGGTGGCGGACGGAGGCTGGTGCAGGGATGGGGTGTTCTAGCGCGGACGGTGTATGAATGGGAAAATGGAGGGAGATGTACGGGGAACCATGTTTTTGGGACGCGCCTGTCTGAAATATGGGAATGTTACGAACTTAGCCCCCGTTTAAAATTTGGACGTCACGCCGGTTGGGGATAGGACGATAATCTCGCATCTCGCCAATATTTGCCCAGAGCGATTTTGGGCGAGGAGAGGGTGGTTGGCGCCCATGGTTGGCGCCCATGGTGTATGAACGAGGTCGACGGTGTAGGCGGTTGTGTCACATCTGAGTGAAGTTACAAACCTGCCCCTATTGAAAATATTTGCCTACATCGATTTCGGCCGAGTCGAGTTTGTTTTGCCGCCCACCGTGTATGAATGTGGAATGGAGGGAGAAACAAAGGTCTTTCGGACGAGCTTGAATCAAATGAGTTTTGCCGCCCATGTTTGACGCCCACCATGTCAGAATGGGCTCAGAGGCGGTTGTGTCACGTCTAATTGAAGTTACTAACCTACCCCTATTTAGAGCAGTGGAAATCGGGCCGATGGATTGTCCGTGTAATGGGTAGACAGTAATTTCCATCTCCCAAACACTTGACTTCGGGCAGCCGACCTGGGAGTGGATATTTTGCCGCTTCTTTTGGGGACAATAAGCATCCACATTTACCACGGCAACTAAATTCGAATCCATTTTGTATTCAGATATGAATATTTATAAATCATTCTATGTGTTTTTATATATCTTGGAAGGACGACAAAGATGTATTCCTTTGTCATATATGAATATGGTTTACAAATGCCGATACTCAAATTCAGAAACTAGAATCCAGTTTAAGGTGAATTTGAATATTTGGAACACTTCATGTCCAACTCAAATGTCAGACGCAGCATAATGTGTACTCCCATTTAGATATGTACACAAGTGATGTATCAAGATTCAAATACCGAGTCAATCAACCAAGAATGTACAGAACTAACAGACATATAAACACTTATAGAGTATATGGATCAATAATATCAACTAACATACATAAGCCAGGCCGATGTACTTTTTTTGGCTACAAAATCATCCTTTTTTTAGCCAGCATCTTGGCCCTTTCCGATGCGTGCCACTTATGGTCCATCTATACTACTACTATTGCTGAATGCACATTCAACCCGATTGGCATATTTGTAGGTGCAGCACAAAGAATCCAAATGAAATGTCTTCGAGTCTTATCGATTAATACATACTTGTGCTCAAATAAAATTACAAACAAAAAAACAATTATTACATGATCTCTAAAACAAATGGTTTGATTGATTACATGAACAAACAACACAAAGGTTATTCAACTATGGAAAGAACATTTCACCTATGATTTACCAAGTAGGAATTTAATTTTTTTTTTTTCCTTCAGGACCTTAACAATCTGGTCGGTCTCAGCTTGCTTCGCTTTTGAAATCCACCAAATATTTAATGGTTGTCTTGAGTACTGCTTGTGATTGTGTTGTTTGTTTCCTCAACATGTAAACTTCATCTCTAAGTGCGTATGTAATCTCTTTCTACCACTAGTTTAGCCTCTAGAGCATCAAAGTTGGCAATTCATAGTGCACGATTGGGCGGTGCCATCTTTGTGGGATGATGCAACGTCCATGGGGACCTCGCTCTTTGATCTTGGGCTAACATGTTTTTCCATTGAAGTTCGATTGGATTTAGAAAAGTTGAAGTTAGCAAAACATCTCAATCGGGAGTTATAACGAAAGCAGTTAAACAAACAAGGAATTAAAGAGTTTCAATTGGATGCTTTGAATAGTAGTTATTAACATCATTGTAACCCGCTGTTGCAGCAAAGAAAGCGCTTAAACAAACAAGTAGATATTTAAGTTAAGGCAAACATGTAGTTCTTAACAGTAAGTATCAAACACATAGATAGGCGTAGTCTACAATACGATTAACAGGCTGTGCCATTATGTAATCAGTAGCAAACTAAATTAAGCCAAGCAACATAATTGAACAATTTTGCAATAAGTGGCTAACTAAAATTCCGAGAAGGTGTACACGAACTTACGCTAATTCTTTGTACAGGCACACTACAACTTCTTTTTCGCTTACAAGGTTGTACGAAGGAGTCCATGGAATCAATTGCTTGGATATGCAGTCCCAATACTTCTTTCTTCCCACACTGCATGGGTAAGTCGAATGGTTAATCTGGTAAGATGGTGCGTCCTTGATATGTTATATGAGGACGTGTAGTCAGACTAGTTGTAGCCAAACACATCACATCGGCTTTCATCAGTATATTTCATGTGATTACTTTTGGCATATCGAGATCTAAGCAATCTACAATAGGATGAAAAGACTAGCATCCTTCACATTATTGGCGAACTCAGTTCATAGAAACAAGCAATTCAACCATTCTGTGGGTAAATCAAAAGTGCCACTGGAATATTTTTCACTATCCAATCATACACGCAAAAAGGGGCAACGCCACCATAGGGGCTGGTATGGGCGATCGCCTGTGTGGTCGGAAAAAGTGTGCACCTAGTTTGAGTCGTCGAAGTTGGCCCACGCTTAGTTTTGTTCGTCCCAACACACGAAAGGTGCAATGTAAAAAATGAAGAAAAATGTTTCAATTTGGATGGGCCAATAACATAAGTGCAAGGAAGGCCCTATAGCAGGCTCGCGGCCCAAACGAGCGCCTCCCATATCGATCGACAGCAGGAAAAATCCCAATTCATTCGCTCCAGCCTCCAGTCTGGTTCGCTCCTAACCTAGCCGCCACCGACGTATCGACACAAAGCACTTCCTCGCGCCCTCGTTGGAGGGCGGTCGCCAGGCTTCAAGCGAACGGAAGGACAAGAAGATGAAGATCCAACCCTGGGTGTAGCTTGCGTGGGAGGCAGCGGCGGCAACACGTGCATGGCATCGAGCTTGCGCGAATGGACAGTCGCAGCTTGCAAGAGTAGCATGCGCAACGAGAAGGTACATCACATCCCTGATTATATCTGATTCAACTCTTCAATTTCTGGCCAATAGTTAAACCTG
This sequence comes from Aegilops bicornis, assembly GCA_021605145.1. Lineage (NCBI taxonomy): Eukaryota > Viridiplantae > Streptophyta > Magnoliopsida > Poales > Poaceae > Aegilops > Aegilops bicornis. Next base: position 516,619,915 of record CM038675.1, read on the forward strand.
ATGGTGTTGTAAAACTGCTTGTATGTAGGGAATCTATGAGAAAATGAAACCAATTTCTACTTATTTTATAACTCCCCCAATCAATACCGAATCGATCGAATCGATGTATCTAATCAAGTTTCCGGTGCAAACATACAAGCTCATGTTGTTCTTGATCCTCAAGTGTCTAATGAATGCATCGCTAATGAAGGATTTGATGCAAACATTTTACATGCTCCTGGTGATGAACATATAGTGTCTAATGATGGATCTAATGCAAGCATTTTGCAAGCTCATTGAAGGATTTAGTGTCTAATGATGATCTACTATGTTGAGAGAGACAGAGATTTGCAGGCATTGATGACAAGCAAATTATAGTGCATTTTCATAGCTTGATGAAACGTTGAGGCCATCTACCAGAAAGTCCCTGTATCATGACAACATAGCGTAAATACTTTTCTAATCTGTTGTTTGAAACTATTGGCATACTTGTGCAGGATAGATATATTGATATGCTGTTTGCGCACTGGTTATACGTGCAATTACACTTCGATATTTTCAGCCAGAGAACGAATAATTCAAGCAGCTCTGCACCATGTTTGTAGTCCTTGTACACCATGTTGCATTTTGTGTTTTTTGGTGCTTGCATCATTTAGTGTTTATAATCTGAACTACTTTGGATCATTAGCTGGTTTTCAAAGTGCATGTAGCTTCACATTTCTCAAGTTATGTTGATTTTCGGAGTGCAAGTGCCTTCATATATTTTAAGTTAAATGTTCGCTACCGGTAACTTGAATTCGTGGATCAGCCACGCACACAAATCATACACGAATGCCAAGCATTTAACTAAATGAAATGCAGGGACTTACGCTATCTCGTTGTATAGGCTCACTGCAGCTCTGCTTGCGCTTGGGATGTTCCATATACAAGTCCATGTTACCACTTGCTTGGATGTGCAGGCCTTGTGCTCCTTGCATCCCCCTCTGCATTTTTGACATGGCGAATGGTTGATCAAATAAGAGGAATCGACCTTGATGTTGTACCGGAGGACAGATACTTACAAGGTTATATGGGTGTGCAGGATGTGTACTAGATCCCATAGCGCCGTCATGCTTCACTAAAAAATGGATTTGCTTGTTTCAGATGATATCTCCAGAAGAAATAAGAGTTAAAGTCAGAGTTGCATAGGCATGTAAGCTAAGAGAGCAGTGAAAGGATATCCAAACATCGTCGGAGCAGTGCACAAGGGAGTGATGTGTGGATACCTAGTTCGGGCCGGCGTTTGGGCATGCTCGCCTAGCTAGAGTGCGGGTCACTTTAGAGTCGTTGAGGGTGATGTGCTGGCGTTGGGTGGCCGCGCACGAATGCAGATCTTGAGTGGCAGCGGAGCGCTACGATGAGGTGGACGAGACCGTTGGTGAAGCCCCAACGGCCTCGGTTGGCGGAGGTGCGACGATGTGCCCGGTGAAGTAGCCCCAGTGAGCTGGGAGACAGCGTCGGTGAAGCGCACCTGATGCGGTGGAACTCGGTGTCTGTGAGGCACGTCGGTTGCAGTGGCCGACGTTGTCGGTGGACCACCCGGTGCGGTGGACGAGGGCGTAGATGAGGTAGCTCCGGTGCGGTGGTGAAGCGCGACCGTCGTCTTCATCGTCGTCGTCGTCCGGCACAGAGGTGGGGAATGGTGGGGAAAGAGACGAGACGGGGGGCGATTCGAGGGTTGGCGGCGAATTAGGGATTTGAGCAATCTGGGCGCGGAAGGGGACGGTGGAAAAGAGAGATTTTGCAGGGCTGGAATTGGGGCCACCAGATATTTCAATCCGAAACGTGGAAGCACGAACTTATATTGTCGTCGTCCTTTTTTTGGGGGGATGGGGGGTGGGTGGGTGGTGCTACGCGTCCGTCCGACACATGCGACCACCCCGACAGGACTATGCTTCGGTGCCTTAAGGCACCTGCCTTTGTGTCCATTACATGTGGGCCCAACAGGTGGCTGGCCCACATGTCAGTGACCCAAAGGTAGTTGCCTTTAAGGCACCGAAGCAGTGTCCACCCCGACAAGACCCTGGTCTGCCTGGTGCGCCTACATTTGAGAATGCAAATGAATCTTCTTTCATTTGCAAATTAATCTGTATGTATTACCATGCCCGTGTTTTCCTTGCAATAATTAGTCATTCAAAACGAGATACTCCATCCGTTCACTTTTGTAAGTCGTTTCAGACAACTTAAAATGAACTGTTTTGCACATTGTCTGAAATGTCTTCAAGGTCTTATAAAAGTGAACAAAGGGAGTGTCTTTGTTCACTCATTTAATCCCTCTGCTCTCATGCCTTTGAAGACATGTTCTAGTGTCTTTGTTCACTCATTTCTGTGCGTATATGTAGTCATATATGGATTATAATATCGAAAATCATCTTATATTTCTGAACGGAGGTAGTAATAAAATATGGTTTCTATTTGAATTAGAACCAGGTTTGTGGTGGAGATGAAGTTCTCAAAGTCATGTCGTGTGAACTAGAAGACCCGATGATGAGTTCTCATCTTTGAACTATCCAAATTGCTTTGTGTCCTTGTCGCCACGTGTCCCGAACTAGTGTTTTCCTGTAGCATTGTTGTCAGGCGTGTTCTCGAGGTTGTACTTGACCACAACAATTTCCTGGCCGTGCCTTCGATTATGAAGGGTGTGGTTCTTGTAAAGCTTCCCAACAAATCTGATGCGGCCTGTCTTCATCATCATGTTTATGAGTGGAAAGACCACTCTGTTAGGTTCTCCAAGGTTGACAAGATGGTGATGGTGCATGTAGACATCTCACACGAAGCCCATGGCCTAGTCAGTTATGCGGGGTTCATCCCGTAGGGTCGGTGGCAAGAAATAGTCTCTGAGTTTAGTTATTGCAACTTTGCTTGTCCGTAGTAAGTACTATTGTTCAATTACTTGATTTGTGTTTGTGAACCCTGTATTGTTTATTAGTATTGCCGCTTTTGGTGTGTGGTCAGTCCTAAGAACGGTCTATGTTAATGTCTGTCCACTCAATTCAGTCTGTATATTTTGAAGTATCCAGATCATATTTTTTGTGAGGACGGTTTATCAATTATGGTTACACTCCAATATTTGTATGCATTGCAGGGTTTATCACACCCACCAGATTTCCATCCATGGATGTTCGGTCCATACGATTTGTCACAACCTTTGACCGTATCACGCTTGTGGGAGTAGGCAGGGCCCCTGCATGCCACGCGTAGTTGGACGATCAATCTTTTGTTTAGTACTTCAACATAGTGATTTCCTGGTAAGGATTCACTCGTGTCACATCAAGTAAATCTTATTGATTTACTGTCTAAATCTTATTGATTTATTGTCATGCTTTCTTTCTTTTCCTGCAATTTTACGATGCAGGTTTTGCCATGTGACATTCATCACAGAATAAACCGTTTGGTTTGCTCTACGATGGCTATTTTTGCAGGTTTCACTTCTTATGTCGTGTCAAGAACTTGAAGGCACCGTCCATCACTTATATTATTGGAAAAAATTGGATCACCTGTTGTGCGAGTACAAGCTGAATCCCTATGATGAACTGCAGTTTCTTTTAACAAAAACGCCACAATTAGTCCTTCTCGCGTTTAAAAGAAATGAAGAAAAAAACTGGATCACGGTCATGGATCCTAGTCAAGTTAGAAAGCTGATCATAGCAGACTAGACACGATCGCCGTTGTCTCGCACAGATCGAGCACAGGCAGTTGCTCTAGCACCGACAGCGGCAACAACTCAGTCTGATCCAGCTGAGGATTGGGAACCGACCGCGTCAGCGGATCAGTCTGATCTACCGGAGGATCGGGCATCGACACCGGCACCTGCTCCGACACCGGCACCAGCTCTACAAGGAGCACCATCTCCGGCAGCAAGAGCGGCTTTGCACTGCACCAACACTTGCACTTGCATCCGCTCCGGCCCGCAGCGTAATCGCAACAGATCGGGCTGCAGTTCGCACTTCATATACCAAAGTCCTTACAAAAACTGACATGTCCACCTTCTTGGTAAGCATTGGCCGCCCAAGTGCTTCGTTCTTTTTTCTTTCCATGTTGTTTCACATGATTCACTGTGTTGATCTAACTATTTGGGTATGTCTTCTTTTTTGCAAACAGAGAATTCCTAGAGCAACGAGGGAGTCGTTCAACAATCCGGGCGACCGCAGCCAAGTTTCTCTTACCATGCGCAGCCTTGGTGTGAATGAACCTGCTCAATATACCGTAAGTACAAAGGATGGTCGCATGATGATTGATGCTAAAGGATGGTCAAGGTTCAAATCTAAATCATATCTTGCGGTAGGGGATGATGTCAAAATTGAACTTTCTCGGCAAGGAGAGCTGGTCCAAATCAACTTTGAAATTCTTCAAAGAGCGACGCATATCGCCGAACTGATCTATCCTCCGAGAGATTTTGATGTAATAATCTGGCATGGTGAAACAAGTGTCCTGTGTGTATAAGTAGTCTGACAAAGATTATTTATCACATGGTATATCGTTGATAGAATTGCAACTCGATTGCATGGTTAGGAACTGCTGCTCCATTTCATTCCAACAAATGCCGTGCTTTTATTCAATTTTGTGTATTCGCCTTGCGACAACATCTAAAACCAGCGCTGCATCGATCGCTTGCAATATGAAAAGCGCTTAGGTAGAACACATGGGCCCCCAAACATGCAAGGTCGGCTCATGCCCAAAGTCCGTAACCGTGAGCCCGAATCCCCATAAAAAGCTGAACCCCATAATGCCCGTATGCGTTGCGAGGGAGTATATTTCTCGGCAAGGTGAGCCTGTGATATAAAATATTTGTATATTTCTTTACAGAGGGAGTATCTCTCTGTCAAAAAATATATTTATGTGTAACTAGTTACTCCTGTCTTTCTACTTCCTTTCACTGATATGTGGGGCAACCTGTAACGGGGTCCATGTGCCATATGCACAAATTAGAGTGCACAACTTCACGGTAGACACACCCCAGTCGTAGCGCCGCAATAATGCCCAATGAGCTGTAGAATCACAACTCCCCCTTTCCAGCTTTAGCGAAGAAGTCGGGATGAAGCGGCAATATTTCACTGGGCCTGAATCCCCTTCTCCCTCGTCTGCTTGTTCAGAGAAAACCCCCTCTCGGCGATTGCATAGGGTTTTCTCATGGAGAACCAGATACGAATTCTTCATCCATCCCCGATAAATCCAAGTCCCTTGGTCGCAGGTAATCCTAGGATGGCAGCCGCCGCCGTTGTTGCATTTTTCTTCCTACTGAATCTAGTGTGCTTCATTTGGAGTACCCAAAGTGCGAGTGCCCTACAGGTTTCTGCGCCCTCGGCGAGATGCCACACTTGTTCCTTCTCATCCTAACACAACATTTTGAAACACGCACAGTATGTTCCTAGAATCCTCTTTTCTATCCGGGAGGGTGGGTTTTTTTTAACATGCTGTGTTCTCATATTATTGTTCCTGCAGTGTATTATTTGCTCTGCCGTAACACATGTACTCAAGATGCTCGGCCTTGCCATAACTGAATACACTAGTTTAATGGTCACAGTGAAGACAAGCCATGGATATAAGTTCGAGTTGGGTTCATGAACCAAGAAGATCGCTGCTTTTTTATGGCGAACTTGGATAAACTTTCTCAAGTGTTACGTCTTGAAAGTTGGCGTACGAATGTTGATGGAAATAGCGTAACATGGTCTCATCTTCACTGCGATCTTCCACCCCGACGTCGTTCCAATTGTTCATCCATGTTAGTTTTGTATCCGGTTCTTGCTTGTTGCCTCGATTACTTCTTAATCCACCTATTCTGTCTAACTAATCACAATTTAACTTTAGAAGTAGCAACGAATATCTCACGAAGAGGCTACTTCGCACTCATATTTTCTGATACTTGGTGTCACCTGTATGTTTTTCCGAGTTAAGCGCCCGCTCGTTTGTTACTCTGTAATAACTCGGCTGTTACTAATGGCAATCAAGTTGATCGGATCGACACCCACAAGTTCCTACACTTTATTGATCGTCTTGAGGTCCTCGTGGGGCGTTTCAATGGTGGAAGGCCACGTGGGATATGTGTGCCACTGCTGCACTCGTTGAACAGGTACAACTATGTCGAGAAACTTATGGTATGAGACATTTTCTGTTATATATGTTGTTCATAAACTATTGCTTATACACAGTTTTACAGCTGTGATCTTCTTGAAACAGGAACTGCCGAGTTCTATTGTTCCTATCTGAGATGCTGACCATGGTCGGGTCAAACTTGCGCTTGGTCACAACATGATGTTTATGTCGACCTACTCAATTCCCCTTGGAGGTGAAAAGATACTTATTCATGGGTGGTCCCAAATTATGAAGGCCCGTCCATCTTGGAGAATAGGACAGAAGATTATGTTCATGCTTTTCCATGGCTCTAAGGCGAATATCCTGTTTATTGACCATGTTGAGAGATGAAGCCGCTTTCAGAAGGTTGTGGATGCGCGGGGTGGCGCCTGGGCCTTGTCCTGGGGCTTGGCGGCCTCAACCTTGGTTAACTGTAGGCAAAATAGCACTGTTCGAGGCGTGCTTTGTACGGTTGAACCTGTATAAGCACTCATACTGCTTTCAGCTTTGGTTGTTAAGTTCCCCTGCTGGTTTCAGTTAAGCTTGTTAAGTACTCCTGCTGCTTTTACAGTTTGTCATGTTTCTTCAGTCCTGTCTTCCTTGATACGTCTCCAACGTATCTATAATTTTTGATTGCTCCATGCTATATTATCTGCTGTTTCGGGCAATATTGGGCTTTATTTTCCACTTTTATATTATTTTTGGGACTAACCTATTAACCGGAGGCCTAGCCCAGAATTGCTGATTTTAACCTATTTCAGTGTTTCGAAGAAAAGGAATATCAAACGGAGTCCAAAAGACCTGAAACTCCACGGAACCTGTTTTTGGACCATAAGAAGCCCATTGGGTATAGGAAGCTCACCAGGGGAGTCCCAGGCTGCCCACGAGGGTGGGGGGCGTGCCCACCCCCCTGGGGCGTGCCCCCCTACCTCGTGGCCAGCCTGGAAGTCTACCGACGTCCTCCCTTCACCCATATATACTCTCGTACCCTAAAACTTCCAGAAAAGAGATTGGATCAGAAGTTCCGCCGCTGCAAGCCTCTGTAGCCACGAAAAATCAATCGGGCCCTCTCCAAGACCCTCACGAGGGGGCCATCATCACCGTGGCCATGGAGGAGTATCCCGGAGGGGTCTTCATCACCATGAAGGCCAAGGACCAGAAGGTGGAGGCCAAGGAGGAAGCACAAGGGGGAGAACCTCTCCTCCTCTCTTCCGGTGGCGCCGGAGTGCCATCGGGAGGGGAATCATCGCCACGGTGATCGTCTTCATCAACATCACCATCATCATCACCATCCTCATCTCTTTTACGCGGTCCACTCTCCCGCACCCCGCTGTAATCCCTACTTGAACATGGTGCTTTATGCCACATATTATGATCCAATGATGTGTTGCCATCCTATGATGTTTTGAGTAGATATCTTTTGTCTTTGGGTTGATTGATGATCTTGATTGGTATGAGTTGTATGTTTTACTTTGGTGCTGTCCTATGGTGCCCTCCGTGTCGGCATAAGCGTGAGGGAGTTCCCGCTGTAGGGTGTTGCAATACGTTCATGATTCGCTTATAGTGGGTTGCTAGAGTGACAGAAGCTTAAACCCGAGTAAGAGGGATTGTTCCGTATGGGAATAAAGAGGACTTGATGCCTTAATGCTATGGTTGGGTTTTACCTTAGTGATACTTAGTAGTTGTGGATGCTTGCTAGAGTTCCAATCATAAGTGCATATGATCCAAGTAGACAAAGTATGTTAGCTTATGCCTCTCCCTCATATCAAACTGCAATAGTGATTACCGGTCTTGTTAACAATTGCCTAGGACAATTCCTCACACCGATCCACCATTATTCCACACTCGATATTTATAATATTTAGTATTATATTCTAACTTTATGATAACATCACCTACTTTTATATTTTAGCTCTCCGTTATCATGCAAAGTTATCCTCTTCATACCCACAACGTAGTTTTATTTCTCGTTGCTAGTTGGAAGCAAACGTTCGATTGCACGTGAAAGTCGATTGGAAGATAGGGCTTGAGAGAATATTGATCTTACCTTGAGCTCCTTGTGGGTTCGACACTCCATACTTATCACTTCCATCTTTGGAAAGTGCTACGATGATTCCTTGCACTTGGGGATTATCAAGCTCTTTTCTGGCGCCGTTGCCGGGGAGCAATAGCGTGGGGTTGATATTCTCGTGTGTGCTTGTTTGCTTCCTTCACTAAGTAGATTTTGTTTTTTCCTTTTTGTTTCTGTTTAGTCGTGGGTGAAACATACAATAAAATTTAAAAATGAAAATACAAAAAAAATTATTACTTGCCTCTCATGCCTAAAAAGTTTTTCAAAAAGAGAAGTGATTGGAAGGTTTTGCATTGAAGAAGTGAGGGTCGACCTTGAGCACTTGTGCTCATGATCATGGAAACAATGTAGAATTTTTCATGTAAGTTTCTCTGTAAATAATTATCCCCTTGTATATATTCCTTGTATTATAAAAATAATGTGCCAAGCCTTGGTCTTAGGATAATTAGATTGCTTGTTTACTATGTGCAAAACAAAAACAGAAACTTTGGCTGTAGTGCGTGAATTGTCATTTTTTACTGGAAAGTCAAATGGTTCTGATTCTTTTTGAACATTACTTATGTACAAATTTTTCAAATTTTAAAATTTAGTTTTTAATTTTAGGAGTTACAGAAGTTTGCCAAACTTCCATATTACTACAGACTGTTCTGTTTTTAACAGATTCTGTTTTGCATGTGTTGTTTGCTTATTTCGATGAATCTATGGCTAGTATTGTTGGGTATGAACCATAGAGAACTTGGAATACAGTAGGTTTAACACCCATACAAATAAATAACGAGTTCATTACAGTACCTAAAGGTAGTGATTTGCTTTATTACACTAACGGATCTCACAAGTTTTTGTTAAAGTTTTGTGTGGATGAAGTGTCTGAAGGTCGAGGAGCTATCAATATGAGAAGAATAAAGAGAGGCAAGAATTTGAGCTTGGGGATGCCCAAGGCACCCCAAGTAAATATTTCAAAGGATGCTCAAGCATCTAAGCTTGGGGATGCCCCGGTTGGCATCCCATCTTTCTTCTCCAACAATTATTGGTATACCTCGGTTTTTGTTTAGTTCACATGATTTGTGTCCTTTGTGTTTTTCCTTTTCTTCAAGAACCATGCTAGCATGAGATAGCCCTTCATTGATTTATAGAATACTTCATGTGCTTCACTTAAATCTTTTAAGTATGATCTTATAGAATTACTCTTTGCGCTTCACTTAAATCTTTTGAGTATGGTTTTATAGAATGCTTCATGTGCTTCACTTATACATTTTGAGCTTGGATATTGGTCAGTTGTAGAATTCTCCATGAACTTCACTTATAACTTTTGAATTATGAATAATACTATCATTTAAAGTGGGTTTGGAAGAGTGTCAACTTTAGGAATTAGTGATCCCACTATTTTGGAGGATGTTGAATCTTAGTGTGATATTTATGAAAGTGGATTCGGAAGAGTGTCAACTTTAGCTAGTAATGGTTCCACTATTTCGGAAGAGGTTCCAATTGAGTATGAGAACAAAGTTGCTATCCATGATACTACTGAAAATTATTATGAGGGAGGAATACATGCTTGTAGGAGTTGCAATAATATTAAGTTTCCTCTCTATGTGCTTAAAGTTTTGAAGTTATACTTGTTTTGCCTTCCTATGCTAGTTGATTCTTGTTCCCATAAGTTGTGTGCTCACAAAATCCATAGGCATAGGAAGTGTGTTAGATTTAAATATGCTAGTCATATTCTTCAAGATGCTCTCTTTGTGTTTCAATTCCTATCTTTAAAGTGAGCATCATTGAAATCATCATGCCTAGCTAAAAGGCATTAAAGAAAAGCGCTTGTTGGGAGACAACCCAATATTTACCCTTACTGTTTTTGTGTGTTTACATGATTAATCTACTGTATTAATCATGTTTTATATATTTTTTTTCAATAAAGTGCCAAGTAAGACCTTTGGGAAGACTCGGGTGAAAGTTAATGTGATCTTGCTGTAAAAAACAGAAACTTTGCGCTCACGAGAATAGATGTAATTTTTTACAGAAGCGTTCTATTGAGTTGATTATTTTTGCATAAGAGTAATAGACAAATTCCTCACGTTCACCAATTTATTTCATAATTTTTGGAGTAGCAAGAGTATGGTTATTGTTCAGATCATTACAGACTGTTCTGTTTCTAACAGATTCTGTTTTCATTGCATAGTTTGCTTGTTTTCTTGTTTCTATGGCTTATATTTCTCAATATAAATTGTAGAAATGATATTGTACAGTAGGAATTGTGTGAAAACAATTATGAACCTTGTCTTTGTCAGTACCAAAGTGAATGGTTTGCTCTTTATCATACTAACCTATCTCACAAAGTTTGGCTAAGTTTTGTGTGATTGAAGTTTTCAAGTTTTGGGTGAGATATCGATATGAGGAGAACAAGGAGTGGAAAGACCCTAAGCTTGGGGATGCCCAAGGCACCCCAAGGTAATATTCAAGAAAGACTCAAGCGCCTAAGCTTGGGGATGCCTCGGAAGGCATCCCCTCTTTCGTCTTCAAAACTATCGGTACACCTTACTCGGAGCTATATTTTTATTCGTCACATGATATGTGTTTTACTTGGAGCATCATTTTATTTTGTTAGTATTATCTAGCTGCTATTTAGAATAGTATTTTGCACCTTTATTTTCAATAAAAATTTCAAGGATAGCCTTTACCATGCTTATTTTGCTAGTATACATGTTGCTGTTTGAAAACAGAAAGTTTACCGCTGTTGCAAAAATTCCCTAGAAAAGTCAGAGCATGATATAATGTTGAAACTTTTTGCATAATGAGCTCTGATAAATATATTACAGTGAGAATTTTAGTTCATAATTTTTGTAGTTAGGGAAGTATGATGAATCTTGCATTCTTTACAGACTGTACTGTTTTGACAGATTGCTGTTATGTTTGCATTGTTTGCATATGTTTGCTTGTTTAATGATTCTATTTAAGGATAGAAGTATTAAATATGCAGAGGCATTTAGTATGCAATGTTGAATAATAATTTTAGTGATTTGTTACAGCAGAAAATGATAAGGTTTTGCATTGGTTTATACTAACCTATCTCACGAGTTCTTGTTGAGTTTGGTGTGTATGAAGCTTTTGAGAAATAGAGAAACCATGATACGAGAGGAATTAAGGAGACACAAAAGTTCAAGCTTGGGGATGCCCAAGGCACCCCAAGATAATATTCCAAGAAGTCTCAAGCATCTAAGCTTGGGGATGCCCCGTTAGGCATCCCACCTTTCTTCTTCAACAACTATCGGTTAGTATCGGTTGAGCCTAAGTTTTTGCTTCTTCACATGAGTTGTGCTATCCTTGCAATGTCATTTTATTTTGTTTTACTTGCTGTTTGAATAAAATCATTGGATCTGAATTATTGAATTGAATAGAAAAGGAACCCTCCATGGCTAGTTAATTATTTGACTACTCGGTGTCTTTCACTCATATCTTTTAGAGTAGTTTGTCATTTACTCATGTGCTTCATATTTATCCTATGAGTAAATGGGGGAATGAATTGAATGTCATAAATCTGAACTTTTATATGTTTCATTTGCTTATAACATGGCTAGTGATGACTTCACACATAGAAAGTATGAGGCATAAAAGTTGTTGAGAATTGGCAAACGTAGTTTTGGTCATCGTTGCAATTAATAGGAAGTAATAAGGAAAGAGAGGTTCACATACAAATATATTATCTTGGACATATTTTATGATTGTGAAGCACTCATTAAGTATGACATGCTAAAATAATTGACGTTGTACAGGAAAGACAACGTAATGGTTTATGTTTTCCGACATCTCAGTTAAAGTATATTGTCATTGACCTTTGAGCTTGCCTTTCTCCCTCATGCTAGCCAAATCCATTGCACCAAGTAGAGATACTACTTGTGCTTCCAAATACCTGTAAACCCAGTTTTGCCATGAGAGTCCACCATACCTACCTATGGATTGAGTAAGATCCTTCAAGTAAGTTGTCATCGGTGCAAGCAATAAAAATTGCTCTCTAAATATGCATGACTTATTAGTGCAGAGAAAATAAGCTTTGTATGAACTTGTTGTGGAAGTAATAAAAGCGACGGCCTGCATAATAAAGGTCCACATACAAGGGGCAATATAAAGTGATGTTCTTTTGCATTAAGATTTTGTGCATCAACCCTAAACGCGCATGACAACCTCTGCTTCCCTCTGCGAAGGGCCTATCTTTTACTTTATGTTTTTACTTTATGCTTGAGTCAAGGTGATCCTCACCATTCCCTTTTTCATTTTATCCTTTGGCAAGCTCCTTGTGTTTGAAAGATCATGATATATATATCCACATGTATGTAAGTTAGCATGGGCTATTATTGTCGACATCACCTAAAGGTGAATACGTTGGGAGGCAACACAATAAGCCCCTATCTTTCTCAGTGTCCGGCTGAAACTCCATAACCACAAGTATTGCGTGAGTGTTAGCAATTGTAGAAGACTATATGATAGTTGAGTATGTGGGCTTGCTGAAAAGCTCTATTCTTGACTCTTTCTGATGTTATGATAAATTGCAATTGCTTCAATGACTGAGATTATAGTTTGTTAGTTCTCAATGAAGTTTCTGAACCATGCTTGACATTGTGAATAGATTGTTACTTGATCATGAAAAGTTTTATGAGATAAGCTGATATTATGACACATATTGATGCTAGAAAAAGTGATTGGAATTATGATTGATCAAACTTAAGCACTTACTAGCATTCCACATCAAAATTATCTTTTATCATTTACCTACTCGAGGACGAAAGGTGAATTAAGCTTGGGGATGCACGATACGTCTCCAACGTATCTATAATTTTTGATTGCTCCATGCTATATTATCTACTGTTTGGGCAATATTGGGCTTTATTTTCCACTTTTATATTATTTTTGGGACTAACCTATTAACCGGAGGCCCAGCCAATTGCTGTTTTTAGCCTATTTCGGTGTTTCAAGAAAAGGAATATCAAACGGAGTCCAAAAGACCCGAAACTCCACGGAACCTGTTTTTGGACCAGAAGAAGCCCATTGGGTACAGGAAGCTCACCAGGGGAGTCCCGGGCTGCCCACGAGGGTGGGGGCGCGCCCACCCCCCTGGGGCGCCCCCCTACCTTGTGGCCAGCCCGGAAGTCCACCGACGTCCTCCCTGCACCCATATATACTCTCGTACCCTAAAACTTACAGAACAGAGATTGGATCAGAAGTTCCGCCGCCGCAAGCCTCTGTAGCCACGAAAAACCAATCGGGGCCCTCTCCAAGCACTCACGGAGGGGGCCATCATCACCGGTGGCCATGGAGGAGTATCCCGGAGGGGTCTTCATCACCATGAAGGCCAAGGACCAGAAGGTGGAGGCCAAGGAGGAAGCACAAGGGGGAGAACCTCTCCTCTTCTCTTCCGGTGGCGCCGGAGTGCCATCGGGAGGGGAATCATCGCCACGGTGATCGTCTTCATCAACATCACCATCATCATCACCATCCTCATCTCTTTTACGCGGTCCACTCTCCTGCACCCTACTTGAACATGGTGCTTTATGCCACATATTATGATCCAATGATGTGTTGCCATCCTATGATGTTTTGAGTAGATATCTTTTGTCTTTGGGTTGATTGATGATCTAGATTGGTATGAGTTGTATGTTTTACTTTGGTGCTGTCCTATGGTGCCCTCCGTGTCGCGCAAGCGTGAGGGAGTTCCCGCTGTAGGGTGTTGCAATACGTTCATGATTCGCTTATAGTGGGTTGCTAGAGTGACAGAAGCTTAAACCCGAGTAAGCGGGATTGTTGCGTATGGGAATAAAGAGGACTTGATGCTTTAATGCTATGGTTGGGTTTTACCTTAATGATCTTTAGTAGTTGCGGATGCTTGCTAGAGTTCCAATCATAAGTGCATATTATCCAAGTAGAGAAAGTATGTTAGCTTATGCCTCTCCCTCATATGAAACTGCAATAGTGATTACCGGTCTTGTTAACAATTGCCTAGGACAATTCTGCACACCGATCCACCATTATTCCACAATCGCTATTTGTAATATTTAGTATTATATTCTAACTTTATGATAACAACACCTACTTTTATATTTTAGCTCTCAGTTATCATGCAAAGTTATCCTCTTCATACCCACAACGTAGATTTATTTCTCGTTGCTAGTTGGAAGCAAACGTTCGGTGCACGTAGAGTCGTATCAGTGGCAGATAGGGCTTGAGAGAATATTGATCTTACCTTTAGCTCCTGGTGGGTTCGACACTCCATACTTATCACTTCCATCTTTGGAAAGTGCTACGATGATTCCTTGCACTTAGGGATTATGATACGTCTCCAACGTATATATAATTTTTGATTGCTCCATGCTACTTTATCTATTGTTTTGGACTATAATGGGATTTACTTTCCACTTTTATATACTTTTGGGACTAACCTATTAACCAGAGGCCTAGCCCAGAATTGCTGTTTTTTTTGCCTTTTTCAGTATTTCGAAGAAACAGAATATCAAACGGAGTCCAAATGGAATGAAACCTTCGGAAACGTGATTTTCTCACCGAACGTGATCCAGGAGACTTGGACCCTACGCCAAGGAACCAGAGAGGCGGTCACGAGGTTGGGGGGCGCCCCCCCTAGGGCGCGCCCCTGCCTCGTGGGCCCCTCAAAGCTCCACCGACGTACTCCTTCCTCCTATATATACCTACGTACCCCCAAACGATCAGAACAGGAGCCAAAAACCTAATTCCACCGCCGTAACTTCCTGTATCCACGAGATCCCATCTTGGGGCCTGTTCTGGAGCTCCGCCGGAGGGGGCATCCACCATGGAGGGCTTCTACATCAACACCATAGCCTCTCCGATGAAGTGTGAGTAGTTTACTTCAGACCTTCGGGTCCATAACTAGTAGCTAGATGGCTTCTTCTCTCTTTTTGAATCTCAATACAATGTTCTCCCCCTCTCTCGTGGAGATCTATTCGATGTAATCTTCTTTTTGCGGTGTGTTTGTTGAGACCGATGAATTGTGGGTTTATGATCCAGCTTATCTATGAATAATATTTGAATCTTCTCTGAATTCTTTTATGTATGATTGAGTTATCTTTGCAAGTATCTTGAATTATCCGCTTTGGTTTGGCCAACTAGATTGGTAGTTCTTGCAATGAGAGAAGTGCATTGCTTTGGGTTCAATCTTGCGGTGTCCTTACCCGATGTAAAGGGTTGCAAGGCACGTATTGTATTGTTGCCATCGAGGATAACAAGATGGGGTATTTATCATATTGCATGAATTTATTCCTCAACATAATGTCATCTTGCTTAAGGCGTTACTCTATTTTAACTTAATACTCTAGATGCATGCTGGATAGCGGTCGATGAGTGGAGTAATAGTAGTAGATGCAGAATCGTTTCGGTCTACTTGCCTCGGACGTGATGCCTATATACATGATCATACCTAGATAACCTCATAACTATGCTCAATTCTGTCAATTGCTCAACAGTAATTTGTTCACCCACCGTAGAATACTTATGCTCTTGAGAGAAGCCACTAGTGAAACCTATGGCCCCCGGGTCTATTATCATCATATCAATCTCCATCACTTTTATACTTGCTTTGTTTTACTTTGCCTTTTATTTTTCACTTTGCATCTTTATACCAAAAATACCAAAAATATTATCTCTATCAGATCTCACTCTCTGTCGGGGAGGCTGATCGTACCCACGAACACCTATGGGGCCGGCGGAGCAGGCCCCTTGTGGTTCGGAGGGGGCGGAGATCGCACGAAGAGCGGATCGAGGCGATGCACACGAGCAGTTTACCCAGCTTCGGAGCTCTCCGGAGAGATAAAACTCCTATTGCTGCTTGTTTGATCTCGTGTTCTTGCCGTGGAGCAATACGAGCTACAAAACCTAGCGTGAGTGTCTCCGGTCTCGAGTGGGTCGAATGAACCGAACGAGCGAACCCTTTCTACGTTGCACTCGGGCCTCCTTTTATATGCTCAAGGGGTCTCCGGCGGTGGCAACATAGACGGGGTACAAATGTAAAACAGGAGTTGGTACACCTACTTGAACAAAGGTACAAGTGCAAAATACCTAACTCGACGGCAAGGGACAAAAGCAATAAATGCCCGTCGTTGTCGCCCAAACAGTGTAACAGAGAGGCCGTCAGTGCGCCTCCGCCGCCACGATGGCGAGCTTGTCGGCCCGCTTATCGCTGCTCTCGCTGGCCGCCTGACCTCTCGACACGCAGCGCCCATGGAACGGTCCCATGGCGACACGTCGCTGGATGAGCTGGAGCGGAGAGGAGAGAGTTTGCATGCAGCGGCAAGCGCCTTGCTGATCGAATCTTGTCGCGCCCGGAGGCTTGTCGCTCGAGCCTTCCCGCAAGCTCCTCTTGCCGGGCCTTGCCTTCCGTATGCACAGGTGGCCTTCCCGACAAGCTCCTCTTGTCGGGGCCTTGTCTTCTTAATCTAATACTTTGTTCTTGAATGGCCTCAAGGAAGCCGCGGAGGATCTTGGCGGTTGAGGCAAGCCTTGCCATGAGGTGCTGCAACTGTCCCGTGCAGTACGGGATACTAGGGTACCCCTATTCTAGTACACCGGCAGAGCCCGGGCCTGGGCCATACACGGTGCCAAGTGCTTGTCGGGTCAGGCCCCAGGCTGTCGGCACGCAGCGGCCTCGACCACGTCGCCTTCGCCCGGACCCACCACGGTCCCCACTAACGGCACGCACGGACGTGGCGTCGTCGTGCGAAGATCGTGGGCGCGGTCGTGGGGGTTCTTTATTAATATAAGCGGGCGTCCGCCCCTCCTCCCCTTTATAAGCGGAGAAACAGAGGCAGGCCGACCACCCCCGCCATTGCTGTCTTGTCAAGAAACCACCGCCGCTCCCTCTCCTTCTCCGGTCTTGAAGAGCAGCGCCCGCCCCTTCGCCACAAGCACACCCACCGCCGTCGGCCTCCTCCGCCCCCTACGCCATGGCTCAAAGCCGATAAGGAGAAGGGCGTCAAGTCTACCGGCGCATGGCGGCTCGCGGTCTGCGCAAGGCGAGCCATCTTCCCCGCAGCTCGGTGCACGGGAGCTGCGGGGCGTCTTCTACCTTTTACATTCGACAGAGACTTCGTGCGCATCCGGCGCGCGAGGGTGCTCCCACCTCCGCCGCTGATTTGGCCCCAACAGGTACCCTTTCTTCGCCATTTTCTTCTATTGCGGTCTTTGCCCGCCCGTTTTCGAAGTTCTTTTGCGACATTATGAACACCTTTAGCCTCCGCCTCCTTGATTTCACCCCCAACGCCGTCTTGACCATGGCGGTTTTCGCACATTTGTGCGAAAACTTTGTCGGAGTCCACCGGAACGTGGCACTCTTCCGCCATTTCTTTGTTACCCGCGTCGAGAGAGGGGAGCCACTTGCCGGGGGAATAGCTCGGGTCTCTAGGATCGGCAAGAAGGAGGCCTACCTAGAGGGGAGTTCCGGAACAAGTGGGAGGAGTGGAGAGCCAACTGGTGCTGGGTCGTGGAGGAGAACCCACAGCCCTTTCACCGCTGTGCCAAACCCCAATTGTGCGACAGGATTGGAGTAACTTGGCGCCGAGGATGCGAAGCTGAAGATAGTGTGACCAATTCTGCGCCTCGGGCTTGCGGGTTGTGATGAGGAAGCGGTTGGCGCAGACTTCATTCGCCGCTGCATCGCTCCCTTGCAGGAAAGGAGGAGGCCCGCTTGGGAGTTCCGTAACGCGGACATCATGAGGCTGCGCCTGGCCTGAATTGGAACTTCAACATCATGGAGCTGGACTCAGTGCTGCTCGAGCTGTTCAAGAACGACCCCGAACATCCAGAGTGGTTCAGGTTGCCGCGAGGGGTCGTCCCACTGTGCAACAACTCGGCGCTCGATCGCATCCGCGCCATGATGCCACTGTGCGACTCCCACGGAATCGTCCCAACATGGCAGGAGCCCCCCGACGAGATCGTGCAGCAATTCTTTGATGACTTAGAAGAAGTGCCAATCCGCGCCGACGAGCAAAAGAGGCTCACCCGCGACACCACCGACCAGGAGATGGCGAGGATCGCCACCAGGGTGGAGGAGGCGGCAGCAGCTGCCGCTACTGGAGCCTTCGGGTTCACCGTGGAGGAGGCGGACGCGGCGAAGGCGGCAAGCTCTGCCCGGCGAGGAGGTCGCCGGCGAGGAGGACGAGCTTGTCGAGCCCGAGGCCGGGTCGGGTGGACCCGCCGAGGGCGCTTTCTTCGCCAAGCGACTTGCCGCCAGTGAGCCCTGCTCCGCCGAGGAGGCGTCTCCGAGGTTGGAGACGAGCCGGGCGACAGACTGCATCGCCCACAGCCGGCGGGCCGCGTGGCGCTCCACCGCGGCAAGCGAGGTTACGGGAGGCGCCCACACCGCAGCGACAAGCTGGGCGGAATCTTCTCGAGCCACTGACGCCTCCGACAAGCGGCCAAGAGAGCCCACTCCCCACCTCATCGCACCGAGGCGGGCCGGAGTTTGACTTCTCCGCCGATTCCGAGGAGGAGGGCGAAGAGTAAGCTCTTGAGACTTGTGCTTGTATTTCTTCAATTTTTATTGCTTCATCTTGAATCTGATTTGCTTGCTCGACTCTTTTCTTTTCGTGACGCCGCCCAGAGCGGCGAAGAGGGCCAAGATCCCGACGATCGTCGTTGAGGACGATTCCCCCGGGGCGACAGGGGACGCGTCCGAGACCGCCTTGCCGGACCCGGCGACCCTCCCTCAGAGCAGCCCCCAGCACAGCCCCCAGAGTAAGTGTGCAGTTTTCTTCTTACTATTAGGCGTGCAGGGGTGCTCCTTCTGCGTTGATTTCTGATAGTTTGCTTGTGTAGGAGCAGAGCAGCCTCATCAGGAGGGCTCGGAAGCCGCCTCCGAGATCCTGCCCGCTGCCACTACGCCGCCAAGGGAGAACTCCCCGGCAAGGGAGCTCCCTCTGGCAAGGGAGGCCACCCCGGCAAGGGAGGCCACTCCGGCAAGGGAGGCTACCCCGGCAAGGGACGGCGCCAGCGACCCTCCAGTGGCCGAGGCCATGGCTGCGGATCCCATTGCAGGTAACTCCCTTACGCAAAAATCTCCCTTGGGCTTGCTTTCTTTTGTTTCTCTTTTTTGAACACTTGCTTGACTGCCCCTTCTTCGTCTGATGCAGACCCGATGGAGGTCGAGGCCGCCGGCGAGGAGGAAACGCGCGGCAACACCGACGAGGCCGCCGTCGAAGAAGAAGAGGTCATCGTCGTGGAAGAAGAGGCCGTCGCCAACGAGCCTGTTGGCGAGGAGGCCACCGAGGCTGCCGACGCAGAGGCCGGTGAGGGGTCGGCCGATCGTACTGACGGCCCTGAGGCCGCAGGAGCGGCA
Source organism: Aegilops bicornis (assembly GCA_021605145.1). Lineage (NCBI taxonomy): Eukaryota > Viridiplantae > Streptophyta > Magnoliopsida > Poales > Poaceae > Aegilops > Aegilops bicornis. Next base: position 516,639,420 of record CM038675.1, read on the forward strand.
AGCGCTACACCGACAGCCGACTCCCCGCCGGCTGCCACGGCCAGTTCGAGGAGCCCCAGCCTGGTGCCTACCGAAGGCCGGGCGAAGGCGTCTTCATCAAGCTCCACAGGGAACCGTGCTCAGTGGCGCCGGTCGAGGGCGAGACCTTCGACGGCGAAGCTACTCGCCTCCATTGGCTGACATCGTGGACGCGCCAAGCAGCAAAGAAGCGAAGTTCGAGGAGGAGCACTGCCGAAGAAGCTGTTGTCGCTCTACCGCTCGGCAGGCCAAGTTGGAGACTCGGAGGCGCTCGTCGCGAGGGCGGAGCGGACATGGAGAAGCGCGCCGAGGAGCTCGGAGCGCCAACAAAGAAGCCCTCCGCGACGTGGGCGGAAGCGCTGGGCAACTTCATGAAGAGCGCACGGCCTTCATCCTTGAGAAGGCGCGGTGATGAGGAGCAGCGGCTGGCTGTCGAGAAGCTTCGCCGCGCAGAAAGCGAAGTTGGCGCAGCGGAAGGTCAACCTGGACAGCCATGAAGAGGACCTTGCAGCTGCGAGGAGTCGCTAAGGGCGCTTTAGGAAGCGGGCGACGCTGCCGCACGCCGAGGCCGCCAACGAAGAGCTGAAGGCGAAGGTGGCACAGCTGGAGGCCACCCTCAAGAAGAGCGGCGAAGAGATTGCCGTGCTCAAGCGTGAGCGCGAGAAGGATGCCTACACCCTTGGCGAGCTGCAGAGCCGTCTCGCTGATAGGGCCAAGGAGCTCGACGCCGCCAAGGATTCCAAGGCGGATCTTGAGCTGAAGCTGACCACTCTGACGCAGACGTTGGATGGCGCCAGAGAGCGGGAGGTGGGCTTGTTGGAGGCGATCAAGGCCAAGGAGGAGCTCCTGGCGAATGTTGTCTCCGTCGAGAACACCTTGAGGGAGAGTGTGGAGCTTTGGACCAAGGTCTTGTGGACACCGCCGCCGACATCCACAACGAGCTGATGGAGCTTGGGATGGCGGACCTTGCGTACTCCTCCGACGAGCATCTCCAACCCAGCGCCAAGCTCAGCTTGTTCTTCAAAGGCGTGGCGACGGGCCTGCAGCGACTCCGGGAGGAGGTCCCGAAGCAGCTTGCCGAGGAATCGCGCCAGGTTTGTGCAGGGGCCCTCGAGAAGGTGTTGATGAAGGTGGCCTTCCGCAACCCGGGCCTCAACCTTAACGGCGTCCTCAGATCCTTGCCGCCCGAAGCCAAGGTGGAGGAGCTCAAAGCCCTTGTCGCACCCATTGTGGACAAGGTGAACAAGATTAAGCGGATTGAGGGCGACCGCGTGGACTAGGCCGCCCACCTTATCTTTCCCTTGTCGCTGCTGATCATGTTTAGAAAACTTTGTTAGATCAGCGACAAGTTATTCTGTAATATACTCTATCTTAGGTGAATCGATCAATGCAACGTTATTTCCTCTACTTGATTTCTTCCTTTATGCGTTCTGCCTTTACGCATTTAGGGGACTTGTCGGTGCGGGCACTTTTGTCATGCGCCGAGTGCGTAAACGTCCGACATCGGCGATGCCGCCTCCGACAAAGCAACCTTGTCGCGACTAGCCGCAGCTCACTTAAATTGTTGAGCGGACTCGAAACAAAGTAAGGGCGCGACTAGCCGGCGAGTTGGTTCCTCTGCGCACAGGTTCTCCATACAAAGTACTTATCGTTCGAGGAAGATAATAAAAATTTTAAAAACTGATTGCTCAAACTTTGGCAACTTAGCTTTTCTGTCTCTTGCTTCCCGATGAGGTGAAGCTTCCTCGAGCGGTGCCTGGTCCATAATATTATCTCCTCCTTCCCCCCTGGTTAACTTGTGCGCGAGAGCCTTCCTTTCTTTGAGAAAAGAAAAGAAGAGGAAATAACGTTCACGGAGCCTAGCGGCTCGATTACGCTTACCGGGTGTGGTTGCTGCACAAAGTGTTAGCCAAAGCATGCAATAAATTGATGAAAGCATGAACTTGACAAGTTATGCGCAACACATGAGCTTTATCGATGCATCGGGTCTGCGCCCGGCTTTGTACAAAGGATTACATGCAACAGCGGCAAGACTTGTACAAAAGGTGGTTGCGAACAGGTTCCGACAACCGCGCTTTATGGGTAAAACTTACGAAGATGCTCAATGTTCCAGGAGTTGCTCACGTAATGCCATCTTCGGTCTCAAGGCGGACAGCGCGGGCCTAGTGACACGTTTCACCCGATAAGGGCCTTCCCACTTCAAGGCGTCAACTTGTTTGAATTCTTGGCGGACTGAACGCGCCAAGAACAAGGTCGCCTTCCTCGAGACTTCGGCATTAACCCTGCGGCTATGGTAGCGACGCAGAGCTTCTTTGGTAGCAAGCAGCTCACACAATGGCTGAAGACGATCCTCCTCAAGGAGCCAGCGTCATCTTGTCGCAGCTGCTCTTGCTCAAGCTCATCATAAGCGAGTACTCGAGGCGATCCGTATACGAGTTCCGTGGGGAGAACTGCCTGCTGCTCCATAGACTAGAGCAAAGGGTGTCCGGCGGTGGCTCAATTTGGCGTCGTCACGATCGACCAAAGAACCACCGGCAGCCTCCTCGATCCAGTTTCTTCCGCACTTGTGCAGCACTGTCGAAAGTTACGGTCTTGAGCTCGAAGCACTCCAAAGATTTGCCCTCTCTGCTTGACCGTTGCTTCTTGGGTGAGCAACAGAAGCAAAGCAGACCTTGGCGCCAAGGTCTTGGACGTACTGCATGAAGGTGCGACTCATGAATTGTGTGCCGTTGTCGGTGATGATCCGGTTAGGGATTCAAAGCGACAAACAATTGACCAAGAACTTGACTGCCGACCGTGCTGCCACCTTCCTCATCGCTTCCACTTCCGTCCACTTTGTGAACTTGTCGATGGCGACGTACAAGTACTCAAAGCCCCGACAGCTTCGGGGAAGGGGCCGAGGATGTCGAGCCCCTGCAATCAAAATGGCGAGGATAAAGGGATCGCCCGGAGAGCTTGAGCTGGCTGGTGTATCTGCTTGGAATGGAACCGCACGCTTCACACTTGGTTACTTGTGCGATTGCATCACGGAGGGCTGTCGGCCAGAAGAAACCTTGCCGGAAAGCTTTGCCGGCAAGTGCTCTGGCGCCAACGTGGTGACCACATATGCCTCCATGTATCTCTGCCAACAGCTTCTGTCCATCTTCCCTGGGAATACACTTCAATTTCACACCGTTGAGTCTTCTTACATGCGGTATCGTCGACAAACCGGTACATACTTGACCGCCGGGCTACTCTTTCCGCTTCTTCTTGCTCTTCGGGAAGTTCTCTGTCTCAAGGAAATGGACAATCTGCTTGTGCCCATCTTTGGAGCTTGTGGCTCGACAACAAGGACTAAAGGCACATCTGCTGCTGCGGGAACATCAGCTTCCGCGGCAAGAACCTGCGGTTCTGCCGGAGCTCGATGCTCCCCGACAAGCTTGCCGGGGCAAGACTTGTCGGGAGCGTCTGCTTCAACGAAACAAACCCTGGGGTCTGTCGGAGCAGACTGCTCCTCAGCACTGTTGGTGTTGATCTTGGGGACCTTCGCAACGACGGCTTCGGGAAGCTCTGTCGGAAAGTATTCACCAGAGGCCAACTTCCTCTTCTTGCCTTGTCCTGTTGATGGTGTTACGGTTGGTTGAGTCAGCTTGAGCACGAAGATCCCTGGTTCCATTGTGTAACTTAAGTGCAGCGCACTTTGACAGGCCGTCAGCAATATCATTCTGAGCTCTTGGAACATGTTCCATTTGCAGGCCGTCAAAGTGCTCTTCCAGCTTCCTCACTTCATCGACGTAGGCTTCCATCAACGGACTCTGGTAATCTTTGTTCACTTGGCGGACGACGAGTTGCGAGTCACCCCGACAATAAGCTTCTTGATCCCAAGGTCCACGGCGATCCCGAGACCGGCAAGCAAACCTTCATACTCTGCAGTATTGTTTGTCGCTTGCTCCTTGGGAAAGTGCATCCGACGATGTACTTGAGGTGCTCTCCGGTGGGTGCGATAAGCGACGCCGGGCACCAAATACTTTGCGGCGAGAAGGCACCATCAAAGTACCTCAGCCACTCTTTGCTTGCTTCTTTGACGGAATGCTCGTCTCTGAATCTCTTCATCCGGCGTTGGCGTCCATTCGCTATGAATTACGCCAATGCTACGCTTTGGATAGTTGATGTGCTTTCAAACTTGAGACCAAAGCTTGACAGCTCCAAAGTGCCCACTCGACAATCCTGCCTGCCGCTTACGGATTCTGCAGTATCCTCTTCTGCGAAAGCGAGTGACAACTGTGATCTCATGTGCTTGGAAGTAATGGCGCAGCTTTCTCGAGGCCATGAGGAGGCCGAAAAGCAATTTCGCACACCGAATACCTTGACCTAGCCCCTTGCAGGAGGGAAGCGAAAGTAGACCGGGCGCTACACCATCCTTTTCTCAGATCTGTTCATGTGTCTGCATGACTCATCCTTGTCGGGACCAGAGCTTGTCGGCGAAGCCCCGCTTGTCGCTGGATGTGTTTGCCGTGGTTCTTGGCTCGTCATCCGCCTCCCTCTCCGCTACTAACGCAGCACTAACCACTTGATTGGTTGCCGCTATATATAGCAAAGCAACTTCTCTTGTGGCCTAGGTGCGACAAGTGTTGGAGTGGAGGACAGTATCTCTTCAAGTCTGCAGCGCAGCCTCCGCTTCGAGTCCATTTCATTGGACCTGCCTTTTTCAAAATCTTGAAAAATGGCAGGCTGCGTTCAGCAGAACCTAGAAATAAACTCGCTTTGAGAGCAGCCACGCAACCGGCAAGCCTTCGTACATCCTTGACGCGCTTTGGTGCTTCAATCTGCTCAATGGCCTTGATCTTGTCGGGATTAGCTTCAATCCTCGTGAGACACGAAGAACCCGAGAAGCTTGCGGAAGGGACTCCAAACACGCACTTCTCGGGTTGAGCTTGAGGTTGATCTTGCGCAGATTCGCAAAGGTCTCGTCCCAAATCTTGAACCAGAGTTGCTTTGTCCTTGCTCTTGACCACTATGTCATCCATGTAGGCTTCTACATTTCGCGTGCATTTGCGGCTCAAAAGCGTCATGGACTACCCTTGCAAATGTTGAACCAGCATTCTTCAAACCGAAAGGCATCCGTATGAAACAAAGATGTGCCACATGGTGTGATGAATGCGGTCTTCTCTTCATCTTCTTCAGCCATGAAGATCTGATGGTATCTCGAGTATGCATCAAGAAGCGAAAGCAAATCACATCCAGCCGTGGAGTCAACAATCTGGTCAATGCGCGGCAAGAGAAATGGATCTTTGGGACAAGCTTTATTAACATCCGTGAAGTCAATACAAAGTCTCCATTTCCCATTTGCTTTGGCGCGACTACAGGATTGGCCAACCACGAGGGATGGAGCACTCCTCGGCGAGGCCTGCTGCTTCCGGTTTCTTGATCTCTTCGGCTATGAATTCTTGGCGCCCACCGCTTGCTTCGACTTTTTGCTTGACGGGCCGCAAGATGAGGACAAACGGCCAAAGCGGTGCTCAATCACTTTCACGGGAACACCGGGATATCGACGGTTGCCATGCAAACATGTCGACATTCGCCCGCAGGAAAGCAACGAGCGCCTTCCTATTTAGGGTCGAGAGAGGCACCGATGGTGAAGGTACCACCAGTGCCGTCCTCCTTGGCGCAGCACCTTCTTGGTCTTGGCGGAGCCACCATCTTCTTGCACTTGCGGTGGAGCTCGATGGTGCGTCCTCGACGGTAGCGCAGCACTCAAGAGGTGCGCTTGCGGAGTGAGCATCGAGCTCTTGCCGGACTTGGACTTGGTCTTCTTCCCCGGAGCTTCAGCGGCAAGTGCTTGGCAACTGTCGCGGCTGCCGCATCCCGGAAGATCTTGTCGGCACAGATAAGGGAATCCTTCTTGTCGCCATGGACCGAGATGACGCTTATCGGGCCTGGCATCTTGAGTAGGTTGTAGGCGTAGTGAGAGGCTGCCATGAACTTGGCGAGTCTTTGGACGGCCAAGTATCCCATTGTAAGGCAACGGGAAATCGGCAACGTCGAATGTGACCCTCTCGATCCACGAAGTTCAGCTCGCTGCCAAATGTGACCGCAACGTAATCTTCCCTTCGCTTGCTCCTTCCCGGATTGATTCCTTGGAAGGTACCGGTCTCTTCGAGCTCATTGTCGTGGATTTGAAGCTTCGGAGCACCGCGGAGGAGATCAGATTCAAGCCGCCCGCCGTCAACTAACATTTTTGTGACCTTGAGGTTGCGGATGGTTGGTGAGACCAACATCGGCAAGCACCCAACCGCAGTTATACGATCAGGGTGGTCCTCAATGTCAAAAATGATAGGCGTGCTGGACCACTTGAGAGGCTTGCGTGACTCTACGGATGGTTCTGCTGCATTGACCTCCCGCATCCATTGCTTGAGTTGGCGGTGGGAGGTATGCAGGAAGCACCTCCGTCAACGCAGAGGACCTCTCGTGGCTTTCGAAACTCCTGCTCATCGGGCGTCATCGTCTTCCATGTCTTCGCTGTCGTCGTCATCTTCATCCTTGTCGCGCCACGGGAGGTCGATCTCCTTACATTGCTTGGCCTTGCCGCTGACGTCCTCCCCGGCCGGACGCTTTCTTGCTTGCTCCCCAGCACCTTCTGGGCCTTCTCCTTGTCGCGGCTCGTACTCAGCTCTGCTGTTCGACGAGCTGCTCGACTTTCTTGCAGCTCCGAGGTCGTGGGCCCTTGGTGCGGTGGATCTTGCAATATTGCTTGCCGGAGCTGTCACCGCTTGTCGGCGGCCGCCACCGACCGGGCGGTTGGCGTCGCTGCAACCTCCTTGCCGGAGCCACCAGACTTGGCGTTCTTGTCGCCACCTCCATTGCCGGACTGCTTTCATCGCTAGCACTTCTCCGGCTTTCTTCTTCCTGTTGCCTCGCCGCCGGCCCTTCTTTGCCGGGCGGTGTCATCCTTGTCGAGATCCCGCTTCGTGTTCTCTCACTGGGGTCTCCTCCCTTCCTCGGTAGCGTGCACACTTGTCGGCCAAGGCGTACAACTCATCGACGTCCTTGACTTTGCACATCGCCATCTCCTCCCTCATCCTGCGGTTCCGCACATTACGATGAAATGCGCTGATCACCGTGGCAGGTGGTGGACGCCCGGGATGTTGTAGTGCACGCGGCTGAATCTCTGAATGAACATGCGCAAGGACTCTCCTTCCTTCTGGGCGAGCAAGTGAAGGTCACTCTCTTGGCCATGAGGTTTGTGGCCACCTGTGAAGGCGCCAACAAACTAATGGCACAGATCTGCCCAAGAGGATATGGAGCTGTCCGGCAAGTGCATGAGCCAAGATCTGACGTTGGGCTTGAGCACGAGCGGGAAGTAGTTGGCGAGGATCTTGTCGTCCCGTCCCCCCGCAGCCTGCACCGCGATGGTGTAGATGCTGAGGAACTCCGACGGATGCGTCCGGCCATCATACTTCTCCGGCACGTCGGGTTTGAAGTTTTTCTGGCTGGGCCCTTTGGACTTGCCGCAGCTCACGAGTGAACGCAGGGCAACCTACCGCGACGGCAAGTCGCCTGGCCCCTCCGCGGCGTGCATGTCAACAGAAGGCCCAGCGGCAGCTTGTCGGATCGACGTCGCGCTTCTCTCCGGCGCTTCGATGCGAAGTTCGGCGTCCTCTTGTTGTCGCTCATGAAGAACTTGGCGCTGATCGCGGCGAGCTCGCGGATCCGACGATGCAGTGGAGTCGCTGTCGAGGTGGATCCGGTGAGTCGGCAATCTTGGCCTTCTTGGCGGAGAGTGCACGGTGGTTGCACCTCTGACAGTCTCGTCGCCACCGGCTCGTGCCTTGTCGTCTCGCCGCGGCAATGATGGCGTTGGTTGCCGCGGAGCGCCGCCGTTGGCAAAGCCGATGAGGCTCTGGATAGTGGCCCTCCACTCGTCGACCTTGTCGGCCGTTGGAGGGTAGTCGAGGAGCAGCTGAGCTCTCGCCAGAGCTTCTGCTGGAGTAGTAGGCGGCATTGGAGAACGGTGCGAGGAGCGGGACACGCTCGGACTTCTAACTACGTTAGAAGGAGCAGCGCCCCGTCCGGGCGACCGTATCTCACTCGTGCCAGCATGTTGGCGCGCATGCTGGTCTTGAGGGTCTCGATCCAACGAACGTATGGCGTTGTGGACGCCATGACGTTGTTGGTCCCGCGTCTCCTGAGACGGGCGCGGGGGATACACGGACGCCGAGGTTTGCGGTGCCTTGTCCTTGGACTTGGCAACGTCATGAACACCTTCGTCGGCGCCCGTTCCTCCGCCAGCGTCTGCCCCACCACCCGTTTGCTGCGGTGAGGGTGGGTACGACGCGGACGGCTCTGCTGCCGAAGCCTTCTTCTTCGGTGGCATGTTGAGGAAGATGTTGATGACGCTGCTCGTGTGAACGCTGGATCAGATTCACACGGCCTCGACGCCCCCTACCTGGCGCGCCAAAGATGTCGGGGAGGCTGATCGTACCCACGAACACCTATGGGGCCGGCGGAGCAGGCCCCTTGTGGTTCGGAGGGGGGCGGAGATCGCACGAAGAGCGGATCGAGGCGATGCACACGAGATGTTTACCCAGCTTCGGAGCTCTCCGGAGAGATAAAACTCCACGCTGCTTGTTTGATCTATTGTGTTCTTGCCAGGAGCAATACGAGCTACAAAACCTAGCGTGAGTGTCTCCGGTCTCGAGTGGGTCGAATGAACCGAACGAGCGAACCCTTTCTACGTTGCACTCGGGCCTCCTTTTATATGCTCAAGGGTCTCCGGCCAGTGGCAACATAGACGGGGTACAAATGTAAAACAGGAGTTGGTACACCTACTTGAGCGATTATGCGATGCAAAATACCTAACTCTGACGGCAAGGGACAAAAGCAATAAATGCCTGTCGTTGTCGCCCAAACAGTGTAACAGAGGCCGTCAGGTGCGCCTCCGCTCGCCACGATGGCGAGCTTGTCAGCGCCGCTTATCGCTGCTCTCCGCTGGCTGCACAGTCTCTCGACGCGCGCCCATGGAACAGTCCCATGCCGACACGTCGCTGGATGAGCTGGAGCGGAGAGGGAGAGAGTTTGCATGCCGTGGCAAGCGCCTTTGTCATGTCGAATCTTGTCGCGCCCGGAGGCTTGTCGCGCTCGAGCCTTCCCGCAAGCTCCTCTTGCCGGGGCCTTGCCTTCCGTATGCCTGGAGTGGCCTTCCCGACAAGCTCCTCTTGTCGGGGCCTTGTCTTCTTAATCTAATACTTTGTTCTTGAATGGCCTCAAGGAAGCCGCGGAGGATCTTGGCGGTGACGAGGCAAGCCTTGCCGCGGGGTGTTGCAACTGTCCGTGCACGAGTACGGGATACTAGGGTACCCCTACTCTAGTACACCGACACTCTCGTAAGTGACCATGAAGGGATTGACAACCCCTAATCGCGTTGGTTGCGAATAGCTATCATTTTGTGCAGGTACGAGGGACTTGTGCATGGCCTCCTCTTTGGATTGATACCTTGGTTCTCAAAAACTGAGGGAAATACTTACGCTATTGTGCTGCATCATCCTCTCCTCTTCGGGGAAAACCAACGCAAGCTCAAGACGCAGCAAGAAGGATTTTTGGCGCCGTTGCCGGGGAGTCTACGCAAAAGTCAACATACCAAGTACCCATCACAATCCCTATCTCTCGCATTACATTATTTGCCATTTGCCTCTCGTTTTCCTCTCCCCCACTTCACCCTTGCCGTTTTATTCGCCCTCTCTTTCCCAATCTCCTCCTCTTTTTCACTTTGCCTTTTGTTTGCTCGTGTGTTAGTTTGTTTGCTTGCCGTCATGACTAGTCTCATATCTCCCCCGTTATCTCCCGAGAATGAAGTTCTAAATTTTAAGCAAAGGGAGGAAGAAAATCTAAAAGATGCTTGGTATAGAATTTGCAATGCTCAAAATAGATCTACCAGGAAGCAATCTACTTCAGTTCTTCTTCATAATTTTTACGTAGGTGCTAATCCTTGGTATAGATATATCCTTGATACCATTACCGGAGGGAATTTCTTAGGTAGCCATACTTTTGATTCTTATAATGCTTTAATAGATTTATCTGGCTCACCTTCTCTTTTAGTTAATGGAACTATGTTAACTTTGGAGCATGTTATGCAAAGGCTTGAAATTATTGAAAACAAAGTTGCTACCATTGAATACATTGAAAATCTAGATAAAAAGATCCATAATCAAATTACTCAATATGGATCTAAGGTAGGAATGACTTTGAAAAATATTAAGGAGAAGGAACCCATGGTTAATGAGAAAATAAATCTAGATTCTACTCGAATCGATAAACTTGAGGGTATCATTACCAACTTGGGAACCGCTTTTTCTTCCGTAAAGAATACTCCTAGTCCTCCCACTAAAATTTCTAAGCTTATGTATGTTCCTAAAAATAAGCGTGAATCATCTAGTAAGGAAACCGCGGATCTTAAATCTATAAGTATTCATCCCGATCTTTTTACTATCATTAAGGAACCATTTGCCACAAATGAATTTTTCGATCATATGCCTAAAAGTTTGATAATTACTAGAAATAAATAAATCTATAAGAAAGATAGATGCCTCATTGAAGAATTGCCTACCAAAGATGGCAATACCTAGATCTATCCTCGCTTTTATGCCTAGCTAGGGGCGTTAAACGATAGCGCTTGTTGGGAGGCAACCCAATTTTATTTTTAGTTTTTGTTTTTGCTTCTGTTTAGGAATAAATAATCCATCTAGCCTCTGTTTAGATGTGGTTTTATCTTTTAATTAGTGTTTGTTCCAAGTTAAACCTATTGGATCTTCTTGGATGATAGTTATTTGATCTTGCTGTAATTTCCAGAAACTTTGCGCTCAGTGCCCGAATTGTTAAAAATCACCAGAACGTGATAAAATACTGATTCCAATTTCTGCTGATCAATAAACAAATTTTCCAGGTCGTGTAATTTGGGTAGAATTTTTTGAGTTCTAGAAGTTTGTGTTAGTTACAGATTACTACAGACTGTTCTGTTTTTGACAGATTCTGTTTTTCGTGTGTTGTTTGCTTATTTTGATGAATCTATGGCTAGTAAAATAGTTTATAATCCATAGAGAAGTTGGAATACAGTAGGTTTAACACCAATATAAATAAAGAATGAGTTCATTACAGTACCTTAAAGTAGTCTTTTGTTTTATTTCTCTAACGGAGACTCACAAGATTTCTATTGAGTTTTGTGTTGTGAAGTTTTCAAGTTTTGGGTGAATTCTTTTGATGGATTATGGAACAAGGAGTGGCAAGAGCCTAAGCTTGGGGATGCCCATGGCACCCCAAGATAATCCAAGGACACCAAAAGTCAAAGCTTGGGGATGCCGGAAGGCATCCCCTCTTTAAATCCACTTCCATCGGTAATTTACTTGGAGCTATATTTTTATTCACCACATGATAAGTGTTTTGCTTGGAGCGTCTTGTATTATTTGCGTATTTGCTTGTTAGTTTACCACAATCATCCTTGCTGTACACACCTTTTGAGAGAGCCATACTTGAATTGAAATTTGATAGAATACTCTATGTGCTTCACTTATATCTTTTGAGTTTGATAGTTTGCTCATAGTGCTTCACTTATATCTTTGAGCGTGATAATTTTTGCTCTAGTGCTTCACTTAGATCTTTTAATAGCACGGTGGTGGATTTGTTTTAAGAAACTTGATCTCTCATGCTTCACTTAGATTATTTTGAGAGTCGTTAATAGCATGGTAATTTGCTTAATGTTAACATACTTGGTATTCAAGATATGTGAAACTTTCTTTTGAGTGCATTGAATACTAAGATAAGTTTGTTGCTTGATAATTGTTTTGAGATATGGAGGTTATAATATCAAAGTCGTGCTAGTTGAGTAGTTGTGAATTTGAGAAATGCTTGTGTTGAAGTTAGCATACTGCTTCCAGTTTTGGTTGTTAAGTGCCCCTGCTAGTTTCAGTTAAGGTTGTTAAGTACTCCTGCTGCTTTTACAGTCTGTCGTGTTTCTTCAGTCCTTCTTCCTCCAGCCGCCAAAACCAAACCAGCGCCGGCGGGGCCGCCTGCTTCCGCCTCCCACGGCTGGCTGCGCCTCAGCGCATGCATCGCCGCCCCACCGTCTCCTAAATCGTTAACACCGACGTCCTCCACGCGCTTTGGTGCGCTCGACGCGGTGCCGCCCTCTCGCGTTGTCAACATGGTCAACAAACAACAGGAATCGGCAGAAGTATGTGGAGAGGATGACAGTAGGGGCCCACCATGTCAGCGTATGGAAAAATAAAATGCTTCCTCCTAATGTTTTCCTGACATCTGGGACCCATGACATTGTGAGCGTATATAGTCAATAGACAAGAGAACAGCACAAGATCGGCCGACACAGGGACGTAGCTACTCGAGCAATATTTTTTGTTTGGTATTGTTGAGGCGGAGCAGGGTTTGAAGCTGGCCGTGGTCTGCCTAGCCTGTGCTTATATTTTATGTTCACCATGTGACCAGCCCAGCTATTTTTTCTTTGTGAAAATGAGCCCAGTTTATTTTTTCTAAAGAATACCCAATCCAGCCTACTTATTTTTCTCATACGATGGGCTGCAACTCTTTCAAGACACCTGCAAATCTTGAAAGTAATATGAAATGGGTTGTAAATATAAAAACAGATGACAAATTAGCAATTAATTTATAATTTATGAATTTTTTCACATTTTCAGATTCCTATTTCACTGGGCATTAACCTAACTTAAATATATCTTCAAAGTACTTTAAATCTGGCTCGACATTTCGGTATTAAAAATAGTTTGGAACCCACAGAAATATGCGAAATTGGCTCGCCAACCAAAAACGATCGCAATAAATTGCATAAGAAGTTGCCATGAGCTATATATAAATTATTAAAAAGAGAGGGAGTGGTCTGACTTGTGGGCCTGTTTAGTTGACGCCAGATGCAAGATTTTTTAGTTATTATATACGTCAACAAAGCGATTCTAGTAGACGTAACCGTTGGATGTCAATCCAACGGCCGTCGTGTTTCTTCAATCTCGATCTTCTTGCTCCAGCCGCCAGCAACGCCAAGTGGGACCGCTTACTCCGCTTCCGTGGCCGTCTGCAGGTTTGCCACAGGCTCAGCGCCCCCTACTACTCCCAACGCTGGCCAGGGCATCCCTCTATTTCTTCCCGAAACTTCCCAAGAAAAATCCCGAATTGGATCCAAAATTCCATTTGGTGACGATTCAATGGTTCTATTCATCCTATTCGCCCTTTACAAAAATCAATGTAGTTGTATGCAAACCTAGAGCAATAGTTGAATCCTTGGGGTTCCAGAATCCGCCTATTTTACTAGTCTTCGGAAACGGAAAACTCTGAACCAAGATGTTTCAGTTCGCCAGGTTGTCTCTTGCCTGCTCATGGATTCAGCAGGCAGTTTAAAAGGTTGACCTATTTGGGAATCTCCGGATCTATGCTTATTCTAGTAATTAAATTAATAAAACTTTTTTGGAGGTTGATAGTTTATTTATTGAGGAAGAGTCAATCCTAATTTGCAAATTACCTGCTCTACAATCTCAGTGGTTAATGATGCATATACATTCTGGCGATTTGTATCCAAAGACTAATTTAAATAGCATCCAAAACTCACCCACACCCCCTGTTATTCTGCGGCGACGGCAGCCTCACACCGCAGCCGAACCGGTGAACCCTCGTACTCCTCTTCGCGCGGGCTTCCACTGCCGCGTCTTCCCCGGCTCCGCGTCATCCCCTTCCTAGGCCTCGCCGTCGTCCACCGCCGTGGTGCTCTGGGCGCGGCGTGGTCAATGTGGTCAACGACCGACTTCCATCGGAAGAGTCCTGTACGTGGAGAGGCTGACAGCTGGGTCCACGGCACCCGCAAGGAAGTGCCTCCTTATTACGCGGAAAATAATTATTCCTCCACCTGACAGCAGGGACCCACCGGACGGGCCACCAGTATTTCGCGAAAAAACGCTTTCCCACGAATGCCGGGACCCACAGTGAAGGGCCACCAGATTTCAGCGAAAAAACAACGTTCTCCTCATTTGTCACTCGGACCCACCGGAAGTGCCTCCTTATTATGCACAAAAATGAATACCCCTGCTAGCTGGGACCCACCTTGGTGGGAGGCTGACTTAGGGCCTACTAAGTTGATCGACGGAGGCCTTTGTCAACTTTAGTCAATATATGAACGATTCTAGCTCTAGTGACCGTACGATGTCCATCGAACGACCGTAGTGCTTCTTCAACCTCTGGTCTTCTTGCTCCAGCCGCCCAAAGCAGCGCCGGTCGTGCCGCTTTGCTCGCCGCCTGTGGCCGGCTGTGATGCCGCGGAGGCCTCACCGTCCCCTACTACTCCCACCGCTGGCCAGGCCATCCCTCTATGCACCCACACCCCCTGTTATTCAGCGGCAACGGCAGCCTCACACCGCAGCCGAACGAGTGAACACTCATACTCCTCAACGCGTGGGCATCCACTACCGCGTCTTCCCCGGCTCCGAGTCGTCCCCTTGATAGGCCTCGCCGTCGTCCACCGCCCTGGTGCTCTCGGCGCGGTGTGGTTGATACGTCCATTTTGCATCATGCTTTTATATCGATATTTATCGCATTATGGGCTGTTATTTCACGTTATGTCACAATACTTATGGCTATTCTCTCTTATTTTACAAGGTTTACCATGAGAGGGGGAATGCCGGCAGCTGGAATTCTGGCTTGAAAAGGAGCAAATATTGGAGACCTATTCTGTGCAACTCCAAAAGTCCTAAAACTCCATGGAATATCTTAAAATAAATAAAGAAAAATCGTCGCCAAAGATGAAGGCCAGGGGGCCCACACCCTGCTCACGAGGGTGGGGGGCGCGCCCCCCTGGGGCGCGCCCCCCTACCTCGTGGGCCCCCTGGTGGCTCTCCGATGCCCATCTTCTCCTATATGAAGTCTTTCGATGAGAAAAAAATCAGAGACAACCTTTAGGGACGAGACTCCGCCGCAACGAGGCGGAACCTTGGCGGAATCAATCTAGGGCTCCGGCGGAGCTGTTCTGCCAGGGATACTTCCCTCCGGGAGGGGGAAATCATCGTCATCATCATCATCAACGCTCCTCTCATTGGGAGAGGGCAATCTCCATCAACATCTTCACCAAAGACCATCTCATTTCCAAACCCTAGTTCATCTCTTTGTATCCAATTCTTGTCTCCAAGTCCGGATTGGTGCTAGTAGGTTGCTAGTAGTGTTGATTACTCCTTGTAGTTGATGCTAGTTGGTTTACTTGGTGGAAGATCATATGTTCAGATCCTTTATGCATATTATTACCGCTCTGATTATGAACATGAATATGCTTTGTGAGTAGTTACGTTTGTTCCTGAGGACACGGGAGAAGTCTTGCTATTAGTAGTCATGTGAATTTGGTATTCGTTCGATATTTTGATGACATGTATGTTGTCTAGCCTCTACTGGTGTTATGTGAACGTCGACAACATAACACTTCACCATTATTTGGGCCTAGAGGAAGGCATTGGGAAGTAATAAGTAGATGATGGGTTGCTAGAGTGACAGAAGCTTAAACCCTAGTTTATGCGTTGCTTCGTAAGGGCTGTTTTGGATCCATATGTTTCATGCCATGGTTAGGTTTACCTTAATACTTTTGTTGTAGTTGCGGATGCTTGCAATAGAGGTTAATCATAAGTGGGATGCTTGTTCAAGTAAGAACAGCACCCAAGCACCGGTCCACCCACATATCAAATTATCAAAGTACCGAACGCGAATCATATGAACGTGATGAAAACTAGCTTGATGATATTCCCATGTGTCCCGAGGAGCGCTTTTCCTATTATAAGAGTTTGTTCCGGCTTGTCCTTTGCTACAAAAAGGATTGGGCCACCTTGCTGCATCGTGTTTACTTTTGTTACTTGTTGCTCGTTACAATTTACCTTATCACAAAACTATCTGTTACCACTTATTTCAGTACTTGCACAGTATACCTTGCTGAAAACTGCTTATCATTTCATACGCTTTCGTCGTTGGGTTCGACACTTACTTATCGAAAGGACTACGATAGATCCTCTATACTTTTGGGTCATCAAGACTCTTTTTCCGGCGCCGTTGTCGGGAGTGTAGCACCTTTGGTAAGTGGAATTTGGTAAGGAAAAATTTATATAGTGTGCTGAAATTTTACATCACTTGTTACTATGGAAAGTAATTCTCCGAGGGGCTTGTTCGGGTATCTTCACCCCGTCCAAGAGAGCAAAGAGTTGCTCCTCAACCTACTGAACCTGTTGAAAATGAAACTCCTTTTGAAGTTCCTTGGGTATGATGGAAAAACTGGCTGGCTAATACTTTTACATGAGATGGAACAAAGCATCCTGATGAACATCTACTCTATGTGGATAAAGTTTGTGGATTATTTAAGCTTGCAGGTATACCCGATGATGTTGTTAAGAAGAAGGTCTTCCCTTTATCTTTGAAGGAAGATGCATTGACATGGTATAGGCTATGTGATGACACGAGATCATGGAACTATAAAAGATTGAAATTGGAATTTCATCAAAAGTATTACCCTATGCATCTTGTTCATCGTGATCGCAATTATATATATAATTTTTGGCCTCGTGAAGGAGAAAGCATCGCTCAAGCTTGGGGAGGCTTAAATCAATGTTATATTCATGCCCCAATCATGAGCTCTCAAAAGTGACAATTCTTCAGAATTTTTATGCTCGGCTTTCTGATAACAATCGCACCATGCTCGATACTTCTTGTGCTGGCTATTTTATGATGAAGACTATTGAATTTAAATGGAATTTATTGGATCGAATTAAACGCAACTCTGAAGATTGGGACCTCGACGAAGGTAAGGAGTCAGGTATGACACCCAAGTTTGATTGTGTTAAATCTTTTATGGATACCGATATTTCCCGTAAGTTTAGCACTAAATATGGACTTGACTCTGAGATAGTAGCTTCTTTCTGTGAATATTTGCTACTTATGTTGATCTCCCTAAGGAGAAGTGGTTTAAATATCATCCTCCCAAAGAAGTAAAAGTAGCTGCACCTATTAGAGTTGAAGAAAAGACTGTCACTTATAATGATCCTATTGTTCCCACCTCTTATGTTGAGAAACCACCTTTCCCTATTAGAGTAAAGGATCATGCTAAAGCTTCAACTGTTGTTCGTAAAAGCAATATTAGAACTTATACACCTCCTGAGCAAGTTAAAGTAGAACCTAATATTGCTATTGTTAAAGATCTCTTGTATGATAATATTGATGGGCATGTTATTCAATTATGTGGTGAAACTGCTAGAATTGCTAAACCACAATGCTAAAGATAAACATAGACCTGTGGTAGGCGTGCTGTTATTTACATTAAAATAGGAGATCATTGTTATCATGGCTTATGTGATATGGACGCTAGTGCTAGTGCAATACCCATTGAATTATACAAAGAAATTATGCATGATATTGCACCTATTGAGTTAGAAGAAATTGATGTCACAATTAAACTTGCCAATAGAGATACTATTTCACCAAAGGGGAATTGTTAGAGATGTTGAAGTCTTGTGTGGAAAAACCAAATATCCTGCTGATTTTCTTGTTCTTGGTTCTCCACAAGATAGCTTTTGTCCCATTATATTTGGTAGACCCTTCTTGAATACTGTTAATGCTAAGATAGATTGCAAAAAGAATGTTGTTACTATTAGCTTGGATGATATGGTTCATGAGTTTAATTTCTCTAAATTTAGTAAACAACATCGTGAGGAAGAATTTCCTAGTAAGGATGAAATTATTGGTCTTTCTTCTATTGCCGTACCTTCTAGTGATCCTTTAGAACACTATTTGCTAGACCATGAAAATGAGATGTTCAGGAATGAAAGAAGGGAAATAGATGAAGTATTCTTTAAACAGGAACCTATTCTGCAACATAATTTGCCTGTTGAAATCCTAGGGAATCCTCCTCCACCCAAGGGTGATCCCGTGTTTGAGCTTAAATCGTTGCTGATAATCTTAAATATGCTTATCTTGATGAAAAGAAAATATATCCTGTTATTATTAGTGCTAACCTTTCAGAGCATGAAGAAGAAAGATTATTGAAAACTACGAAAAAGCACCGTGCTTGCTATTGGATATACTCTTGATGATCTTAAGGGCATTAGTCCCACTCTATGTCAGCATAAAATAAATTTGAAGCAGATGCCAAACTTGTTCGTGATCCTCAACGACGCTTGAATCCTAAAATGAAAGAAGTGGTAAGAAAAGAAATACTCAAGCTCGGAGGCAGGTATAATTTATCCTGCGAGATAGTCGCTGGGTAAGTCCTGTCCATTGTGTCCCTAAGAAGGAGGTATTACTGTTGTCCCTAATGATAAAGATAAATTGATTCCGCAAAGAATTATCACAGGTTATAGGATGGTAATTGATTTCCGCAAATTAAATAAATCTACTAAGAAAGATCATTACCCCTTACCTTTTATTGATCAAATGCTAGAAAGATTATGCAAACATACAAATTATTGCTTTCTAGATGGTTATTCTGGTTTCTCTCAAATACATGTGTCGGCTAAAGATCAATCAAAGACTACTTTTACATGCCCTTTTGGTACTTTTGCTTATAGACGTATGCCTTTTGGTTTATGTAATGTACCTGCTACCTTTCAAAGATGCATGATGGCTATATTCTCTGATTTTTGTGAA
The DNA here is from genome assembly GCA_021605145.1 of Aegilops bicornis. Taxonomy (NCBI): domain Eukaryota; kingdom Viridiplantae; phylum Streptophyta; class Magnoliopsida; order Poales; family Poaceae; genus Aegilops; species Aegilops bicornis. The sequence goes on from CM038675.1 coordinate 516,658,092, forward strand.
AAGATTTGTGAGGTTTTCATGGACGACTTTTCCTTCTATGGTTCCTCTTTTGATGATTGCTTGAGCAATCTTGATCGAGTTTTGCAGAGATGTGAAGAAACTAATCTTGTCTTGAATTGGGAAAAGTGCCACTTTATGGTTAATGTAGGTATTGTCTTAGGGCACAAAGTTTCTGAAAGAGGTATTGAAGTTGATAAAGCCAAGGTTGATGCTATTTAAAAGATGCCATGTCCCAAGGACATCAAAGGTATAAGAAGTTTCCTTGGTCACGCCGGGTTTTATAGGAGGTTCATTAAGGACTTCTCAATATTTTCTCGGCCTCTGACTAATTTATTACAAAAAGATGTACCATTTGTCTTTGATGATGATTGTGTAGAAGCATTTGAAATACTTAAGAAAGCATTAGTCTCGTCGCACTGTTGTTCAGCCACCGATTGGAATTTACCCTTTGAAATTATGTGTGATGCTAGTGATTATCTTGTAGGTGCTGTTCTAGGGCAAAGAGTTGATAAGAAGTTAAATGTTATCCATTATGCTAGTAAGACTCTAGAAAATGCTCAAAGAAATTATGCTACTACCGAAAAGGAACTTTTAGCAGTTGTATTTGCTTGTGATAAATTCAGACCCTATATTGTTGATTCTAAAGTAACTATTCACACCGACCATGCTGCTATTAAATATCTTATGGAAAAGAAATATGCTAAACCTAGACTTATTAGATGGGTTCTCTTGCTGCAAGAATTTGATTTGCATATTGTTGATAGAAAAGGAGCTGAGAACCCCGCTGCGTATAACTTATCTAGGTTAGGGAATGTTCTTGATGACCCACTACCTATTGATGATAGCTTTCACGATGAACAATTAAATGTCATAAGCACTTCTCGTAGCACTCCATGGTATGCTGATTATGCTAATTATATTGTTGCTAAATTTATACCACCTAGCTTCACATACCAACATAAGAAAAAGTCCTTTTATGATTTGCGACATTACTTTTGGGATGATCCACATCTTTATAAAGAAGGAGTAGATGGTGTTATTAGACGTTGTGTACCTGAGCATGAACAGGAATAGATCCTACGCAAGTGTCACTCCTAACTTATGGAGGACACCACGCTGGAGATAGAACTGCACATAAGGTATTGCAATCTGGTTTTTATTGGCCTACTTTCTTCAAGGATGCCCGTAAGTTTGTTTTGTCTTGTGATGAATGTCAAAGAATTGGTAATATTAGTAGACATCAAGAAATGCCTATGAATTATTCACTTGTTATTGAACCATTTGATGTTTGGGGCTTTGATTACATGGTACCTTTTCACGCCTCTAATGGATATACACATATTTTAGTTCTTTGTTGATTACGTTGCTAAGTGGGTAGAAGCTATTCCAACTAGTAGTGCCTGATCATAACACTTCTATTAAAATGCTTAAGGAAGTTATTTTTCCGAGGTTTGGAGTCCCTAGATATTTAATGACTGATGGTGGTTCACACTTTATTCATGGTGCTTTCCGTAAAATGCTTGCTAAATATGATGTTAATAATAGAATTGCATCTCCTTATCACCCGCAGTCTAGTGGTCAAGTAGAATTGAGTAATAGAGAGCTCAAATTAATTTTATGTAAAGATCATTAATAGGTCTAGAAAGAATTGGTCCAAGAAATTTGATGATGCATTATGGGCCTATAGAACTGCATATAAGAATCCTATGGGTATGTCTCCGTATAAAATGGTTTATGGAAAAGCATGTCACTTACCTCTCGAACTAGAACATAAGGCATATTGGGCTATTAAAGAGCTCAACTATGATTTCAAACTTGCCGGTGAGAAGAGGTTATTTGATATTAGCTCACTTGATGAATGGAGAACCCAAGCCTATGAAAATGCCAAGTTATTTAAAGAAAAAGTTAAAAGATGGCATGACAAAAGGATACAAAAGCGTGAGTTTAATGTAGGTGATTATGTATTGCTATACAACTCTCGTTTAAGATTTTTTGCAGGAAAACTTCTCTCTAAATGGGAAGGTCCCTACGTTATCGAGGAGGTCTATCGTTCCGGAGCCATAAAAATCAACAACTTTGAAGGCACAAATCCAAAGGTGGTAAACGGTCAAAGAATGAAACATTATATCTCAGGTAATCCCATAAATGTTGAAACCAATATTATTGAAACCGTAACCCCGGAGGAATACATAAGGGACACTTTCGAGACCGTTTCAGACTCCGAAAAGGAATAGGTATGTGGTACGGTAAGTAAACCGGCTCCAAAACAATTTTTAAGGCAGTATTTCTCCGTTTTGGAATATTTAGAAAAATAGAAAAATAAGTGGAAGTCCGGGAAGGACACGAGGCCTTCACGAGGGTGGAGGGCGCGCCCTACCCCCCTGGGCGCGCCCCCCTACCTCGTGAGCAGCTCGTGTGCCCTCCAGACTCCATTTTCTTGCACGATACGTATTTTGGTCGGTAAAAATTCATTATATATTCTCCCGAAGGTTTTCACTCCCGTATCACGCAAATATCTCCTGTTCTTGTTTCGAGTGGTTTTTCTGACAGATCTAGATCATCATGGCATCCCCAAGTGCTTCCAAGGACAAGTTCTTCGAAAAGGTGACCAACCCTTACCTCGCGGAGGTGCTGCGACACCCTCAAACCATTGAGATGCGTGATGGGTTGCTGCACATCCGCGATGTTGAGGGACCAAAGGGAACCAGAAGCATGGATGCGAGGCTCGAAGCAATGGAGCAACAAGTCTTCAAGTGCCAGGGGATGGTGGAGCGTGGAATTAACGCTAGCCACAAGATGCTCGCGGAGTTCACCAACAACTACGAGCCGGATGCCAAGAACACCGAAGAAGCCATCTTCAAGCTACATGAGAAGATCGAGCACCTCCAAGCCCAAATCTATGATCTGCAAAATCAAAACTGTGAGTATGAATATAGATTCAAAAGGATGAGTTTGGCTGCAGATTTGAGGATTTCGGAGACTCGATCATCCTTCTATGATGGTGAGCCTATGCCGTGGAAGATGGACGACAAGCTTGCATCATCAACGACACCTCTACCTTCTTCAACAGCAAAGGAGACATAATCACATGGGTATGGGCACTCCCCTTGGCAACTGCCAAGCTTGGGGGAGGTGCCCCAGTATCGTATCACCATCACAACTCCTATCTTTACCGTTTTTCTTAGTTCGATCCTATTAGTAGTATCTTGATCTAGTAGAATAAAGTTATGGCATGATCCAGTTCTGAGTTTTGCTTTATGATCTCTCTATGTAATCGAGTCCGTGAGCTATATAATAAAGATTAGTGTTGAGTCAAGGGCTTGATTATTTTGCCTTGATCTTGAGTGAATAAAAGAATAGAGAAAAAAAGAATAAAAAGAAGTAAAAGGTTCATATTTATCTTATTGAAAGTAATGACTTCACATAGAACGGGTATGATGATTAAAAGTTGTTGGGAGTTGGTAAATATAGCTTTGGTCATCGTTGCAATTAATAGGAAGTAATAAGGAGAGAGAGGTTTCACATATAGATATATTATCATTGACATCTTTTATGATTGGGAGCACTAATTAAAATATGACATGCTAAAGAGTTGATGTTGGACAAGGAAGAAAACATAATGAGTTATGTTTTCTTGTATCTGAGATAAAGTATGTTGTCATGGATCCTCTAACATGTTGAGCTTGCCTTTCCCCTCATGCTAGCTAAATTCTTAGCACCAAGTAGAGATACTACTTGTGCTTCCAAATACCCATAAACCAGTTTAGCCATGAGAGTCCACCATATCTACCTATGGATTGAGTAAGATCCTTCAAGTAAGTTGTCATCGGTGCAAGCAATAAAATTGCTCTCTAAATATGCATGACTTATTAGTGCAGAGAAATAAGCTTTGTACGAACTTGTTGTGGAAGTAATAAAAGCGACGGACTGCATAATAAAGTTCCACATACAAGGGGCAATATAAAGTGACGTTCTTTTGCATTAAGATTTTGTGTATCCAACCATAAAAGCGCATGGCAACCTCTCGCTTCCCTCTGCGAAGGGCCTATCTTTTATTATTATCTTCTACCTTATGCAAGAGTCATGGTGATCTTCACCTTTCCTTTTTCATTTTATCCTTTGGCAAGCCCAGCATGTTGGAAAGAACATGATATATATATATATATATATATATATATATATATATATATATATATATATATAAAATTGGATGTAGGGGAGCATGAATTGTTATTGTTGACATTACCCTTGAGGTAAAAGGTTGTGGGGCAAAACTATAAGCCCCTATCTTTCTCTGTGTCCGATTAAGACTCCGTAACCACAAGTACTGCGTGAGTGCTAGCAATTATGAAGGACTAAGTGATAGTTGAGTATGTGGACTCGCTTTTAAGCTCTGACGTAGACTCTTTCTGATGTTATGATAAATTGCTATTGCTTCAATGACTGAGGTTATACCTTGCTGGTGCCCAATATAGTTTCTGATTCATACTTTTGCATTGTGAAAAGATCATCACTTGAACATAAGTAACCATATGACAAATCTATATATGTTGCTGTTATGAGAATAATCATGACGCCTTCATGTCCGTATTTTATTTTTATTTACGCCTCTACCTCTAAACATGAGGACATATTTATTGTTATCCGCTTTTCTCTTGAGGACAAGCGAGGTATAAGCTTGGGGGAGTTGATACGTCCATTTTGCATCATGCTTTTATATCGATATTTATCGCATTATGGGCTGTTATTTCACGTTATGTCATGATACTTATGGCTATTCTCTCTTATTTTACAAGGTTTACCATGAGAGGGGGAATGCCGGCAGCTGGAATTCTGGCTTGAAAAGGAGCAAATATTGGAGACCTATTCTGTGCAACTCCAAAAGTCCTGAAACTCCACGGAATATCTTAAAATAAATAAAGAAAAATCGTCGCCAAAGATGAAGGCCGGGGCCCACACCACTGCTCACGAGGTTGGGGCGCGCCCCACAGGGCGCGTCCCCCTACCTCGTGGGCCCCCTGGTGGCTCTCCGATGCCCATCTTCTCCTATATGAAGTCTTTCGATGAGAAAAAAATCAGAGACAACCTTTAGGGACGAGACTCCGCCACCACGAGGCGGAACCTTGGCGGAATCAATCTAGGGCTCCGGCGGAGCTGTTCTGCCAGGGATACTTCCCTCCGGGAGGGGGAAATCGTTGTCATCATCATCATCAACGCTCCTCTCATCGGGAGAGGGCAATCTCCATCAACATCTTCACCAGCACCATCTCATCTCCAAACCCTAGTTCATCTCTTGTATCCGATTCTTGTCTCCAAGTCCGGGATTGGTGCTAGTAGGTTGCTAGTAGTGTTGATTACTCCTTGTAGTTGATGCTAGTTGGTTTACTTGGTGGAAGATCATATGTTCAGATCCTTTATGCATATTATTACCCCTATGATTATGAACATGAATATACTTTGTGAGTAGTTACGTTTGTTCCTGAGGACTCGGGAGAAGTCTTCCTATTAGTAGTCATGTGAATTTGGTATTCGTTCGATATTTTGATGAGATGTATGTTGTCTAGCCTCTAGTGGTGTTATGTGAACGTCGAGTACATAACACTTCACCATTATTTGGGCCTAGAGGAAGGCATTGGGAAGTAATAAGTAGATGATGGGTTGCTAGAGTGACGGAAGCTTAAACCCTAGTTTATGTGTTGCTCCATAAGGGGCTGTTTTGGATCCATATGTTTCATGCTATGGTTAGGTTTCCCTTAATACTTTTGTTGTAGTTGCGGATGCTTGCAGTAGAGGTTAATCATAAGTGGGATGCTTGTTGAAGTAAGAACAGCACCCAAGCACCGGTCCACCCACATATAAAATTATCAAAGTACCGAACGCGAATCATATGAACGTGATGAAAACTAGCTTGACGATATTCCCATGTGTCCTCGGGAGCGCTTTTACTATTATAAGAGTTTGTTCCGGCTTGTCCTTTGCTACAAAAAGGATTGGGCCACCTTGCTGCACCGTGTTTACTTTTGTTACTTGTTTCTCGTTACAATTTACCTTATCACAAAACTATCTGTTACCACTTATTTCAGTACTTGCAGAGAATACCTTGCTGAAAACCGCTTATCATTTCCTTCTGCTCCTTGTTGGGTTCGACACTCTTACTTATCGAAAGGACTATGATAGATCCCCTATACTTGTGGGTCATCAGTGGTCAACGTGGTCAAGGAATGGCTTCCATCGGACGTGGACTGCACGTGGAGCGGCCGATAGCTGGGTCCACGACCACAGCAAGGAAGTGCCTCCTTATTACGTGCAAAATAATTATTCCTCCACCTGACAGCGGGGACCCACCGGACGGGCCACCATATTTCACGAAAAAAACGTTTCCCCCTGACTGCTGGGACCCACCAGCTACATGTTCGTACGCAAGGAAGTGCGTCTGGGCAAAAAATACAAGATGATTGCCCCCCTGATTGCTGGGACCCAGCAGCTACACCTTCGCACGCAAGGAAGTGCGTCCGGACAAAAAAAACAAAACGATTCGCCCCCCTGACTGCTGGGACCCACCAGCTACATGTTCGCAGGCAAGGAAGTGCCTGACAGTCGGGACCCACCTGGTCGAAGCGTACGTAGCGTTGTCATTCTGGTCGTGAACGTGTACGTACATATATACTGGTCGATGTGGACGCGCGCACGTGTCGTAGTAGAGGCGCGTATGTGTCGTAGTAGAGGCGCGCACGTAACATGTACACGTACGTACAGCGCCAGGGTGCAAGACAGAAAATACGGCCACATATGTGTACATACGGGCGGGGTCTCGAACGCCTACTCACAGACTCTGAACGGCGGGGCTCGTGTACATGGCTAGGTCAGAACGGAGAAACAGCGTCGTCGTCGTGTTCATGGGGAGGCAACGGAATGCGTCGTGTTCATGGGGATGCAACGGAATGCGTCGTGTTCATCGGGAGGCAACGGAACGCGTGGGAGCCAACCGGCTGGGTCGGAACGGAATGCGTGGACGTGTTCATTGGGAGGGCTTGGACGGAACATGCGATGGAAACGAGGCCTGGCGTACCGCAAAACGGAGGAAACGACCTTGTGTTCAACCGGCCACGTTCGAAACGGGATCCTGTCCATCGGGAGGGGTCTGGCGTACCACAAAACGGAGGAAACGGACCTCCTACGGTCGAAACGGGGGTCCTGTTGATCGGGAGGGGTGTGGCGACCGCAAAACGGAGGAAGCGGACTTGTGTTGGAGCGCCACGGTCAAAGCAGGGCTCCTGTTGATTGGGAGGGTTCAAGAACGCCAGAGTTCGCAGCAATCGCCGGGTTCAGTTAGAGCCCAACGCCTCGCTCGGGTTCGATTAGAGCCAACGCCGCACACACGCCACAGACGTGTCACGAGAGAACGCGCATCGCCGGCCCCGACCTCCCACCGTAATCGGGAACTCCCCAAAATTTTCCTCCCCCTCGCTTCTACCACGGTTTTTTTCTGTCATGGACGGCCCAAAGAATGTCATGCAGCTGCGTCTCCGGCCCGCCCAGGACGAAAAGCCCATTTTCTATCATGATTTTTTTGTCATAGAAGTAGGAGCCCACCACATCTATGATGATACCGGGTTTTGTCACAATTATCGTAATAGAAGTGTCATATGTATGACAAAATTTTTTTTTGTTCGGCCCAAAATGTCACGGATGTGTCTTCTTTTGTAGTGGTAGTCCCCAGGATATGATTTATTACTTTTCTGCTAAATATTTCCCTGCTCATAAGAAACAAGCTGCTTTAAAGGAAATATACAACTTTGTGCAAATTGAAGAAGAGAGTCTCCCACAAGCTTGGGGGAGGCTTCTCAAGTTACTTAATGCTTTGCTCGATCATCCTCTTAAGAAAAATGAAATACTTGATATCTTTTATAATGGACTAACCGATGCTTCCAGAGATTACGGATAGTTGTGCTGGTTACGTGTTCAGGAAAGAACACGGATGAAGCTGAAATTCTATTGAATAATATGTTGACAAATGAAAATAATTGGGCACTTCCTGAGCCAGCCCCTGAGCCAATTACCGAGCCTATTCCTAAACCAACTCCGAAGAAGAGAGGTGTTCTATTTCTCAGTCCTGAAGATATGCAAGAGGCAAAGAAATCTATGAAAGAAAAAGGTATTAAAGCTGAAGATGTTATTTACCTCCTATTGAAGAAATACATGGTCTTAATCTACCGCCTGTTGAAGAAACATATGATCTTAATCCATTACCTATTGAAGAACCTCCTGGTCTTGATAACCCGACACGGGTAGTAAAATTAAATTCTCTCTATAGATTTGATGAAGGTGATATTCCTCACTATAAGTCTGCTAGACAATGCTTAGAAGAGTTTGATAATTTTATTGTCAAACAAGAAAATTTTAATGCTTATTTTGGTAGACAATTAAAACAAAATGCTTATATGATTAAACACTTGGGTGATTATATGGCTAATGTTAGAGGTGAACTTAAACTTGTTAGCAAACATGCTTCTATGGTTACCACCCAAGTAGAGCAAGTACTTAAAGCTCAGAATGATTTTCTCAATGAAATGAATAGTAAGAAAAATGATTATGCTGTTAGAGTGGCTACTAGAACTGGTAAAATGACTCAGGAACCTTTGTATCCTGAAGGCCACCCTAAGAGAATTGAGCAAGATTCTCAGAGAAATAATATCGATGTACCTAGTTCTTCTAAAAGGAAGAAAAATAAAAATGATAGGACTTTGCAAACTTCTAGTAAACCTATTGCTGAACCACCTGAGAATCCAAATGATATCTCTATGTCTGATGCTGAAACACAATCTGGTAATGAACATGAACCTAGTGAAAATGTTAATGATGATGTTAATGATGATGCTCAACATAGTAAATATAATGATGTGGAAATTGAACCTGTTATTGATCTTGATAACCCACAATCAAAGAATCAATGTTATGATAAGAGAGACTTTGTTGCTAGGAAACATGGTAAAGAAAGGGAGCCATGGGTTCAGAAACCCATGCCTTTTCCTCCCAAACCATCCAAGAAAAAGGATGATGAGGATTTTGAGCGCTTTCTTGAAATGATTAGACCTATCTCTTTATGTATGCGATTGGTGATATGCTCAAAATGAATCCTTATGCTAAATATATGAAAGATATTGTCACTAATAAAAGAAAGATACCGAAGCTGAAATTTCCACCATGCTTGCTAATTATACTTTTAAGGGTGGAATACCAAAGAAACTTGGAGATCCAGGAGTACCTACTATACCATGCTCCATTAAAAGAAACTATGTTAAAACTGCTTTATGTGATCTTGGAGCTGGTGTTAGTGTTATGCCTCTCTCTTTATATCGTAGGCTTGATTTGAATAAGTTAACACCTACTGAAATATCTTTGCAAATGGCTGATAAATCAATTGCTATACCTGTCGGTATTTGTGAGGATGTGCCTGTTGTAGTTGCAAATGTTACTATTTTAACAGACTTTGTTATTCTTGATATTCCCGAGGACGATAGTATGTCTATTATTCTTGGAAGACCTTTTCTGAATACTGCAGGTGCTGTTATTGATTGCAACAAAGACAATGTCACTTTTCATGTTAATGGTAATGAGCATACGGTCCACTTTCCGAGGAAACAACCTCAAGTTCATAGTATTAACTCTATTGGAAAAATTCCATCGATTATATTTGGAGGTTTTGAATTTCCTCTTCCCATCACAAGAAGAAATATGATATTCTTATTATAGAGGATGTGCATATCCCCGTTGACGTAACATAGTGTTATTCGAAATTTCTCCGGTTCCATGTTATTCGGAATGAGTTTGTTAACAAGACCTGATCAACCTTGTTAGTGGATTCCTTTTGATGAGCATGAGATGGATGAAACTAGAAGACACAACCTTCTCTACCCTTTTCCTATTTTCTGTTATTTAGTTGAAATAAAGTAAAAGTAGTATTTTTCTGTCTGTTTTCTGATTTATCCGTGCAATATAAAAATACCCCGAAAATAAAAGTTCTCCAAATGCCCTGAAAATGAAATATGTTTTTTTCTAGAATATTTGAGGATTTATGGAACTGAGAACACATCAGGGGGGTTAACCACCTGGCCACGAGGGTGGAGGGCGCGCCCCCTGCCTCGTGGGCCCATGGTGGCCCTCCTCCACTTATTCCTGCAATCATACAATTCTTCTTCCTCCCACAAACACGAATATCTAGCTCAAGCACGAGTTCTAGCTCATTTTGCTGCGATTTTCGATCTCCTTGCTCAAAGCACCTCTCACAAAACTGCTTGGGGAGATTGTTCCTTGGTATGTGACTCCTCCATTGGTCCAATTAGTTTTTGCTCTAATGCTTTATTCATTGCAAATTTGTGCTGCCTAGGTGACCATGTTCTTGAGCTTGCATGTCAAATTTATATGGTTCCAAGTAGTTCTAATGCATGATATATCCTCTAGGCACTTGTAGGAGTAGTTGCTATCAATCTTGTTGAGCTTGGTTCACTTTTGTTAGAAGTAACTAAAAATTTCAGAATATTTCAGAAAATGATGAAGAGACTTTTGAGGGGCTCATCGAGCCGAAGCTCGAAGGAAAAGAAAAATGAAGAAGCACAAAGGCCCAAATATAATTTGCCTCGTATCGCGGAGGTCCGGCCGTGTGAATGGCCTTCCGATGACTTCTTGAGTCAAGCCAGGATTTATGAGGATTTTTATTCATTGGCTGAGAATGCTGGCCTCACCGACTTCCTCCGCGACCAACGTCATCAGTATCTCTTACTCACTAATACTTTTGTGCAAAACTTCTACTATTTTCCTAAGGAATCACCTCCTTCAATAGAGTTTCATTTATATGATGTTGTTGAGAAAATGCCATTAGCTGAATTTTGCAAGGTTTGCAAAATACCCTTTGAGGGTACCTTAGATGAACCACACCGTAAAGATGTGGAAGAATTTATTGACACCATCTCTGTGGGGGAAACCAGGAAGGTTTCCGATGCAAGAATCACTAGCATACATTTTCCTGTCTTATGCTACTTTGCCATATTTGCTAGTCGTTGCTTGATTGGTCGTAGGAACTGTGGAAACCTTAGTGTTCCTGATATTATCATTTTGTTCCATGGTTTATTCCGCGATAACACTGTTAGTATGGGCGGAATTATTGCTAAACGGTTAAGTTTGAACCGTACTAAGGGCCCCATCTTTGGAGGTATTTATGCTTCACGCCTAGCCGCACATTTTAACATACCTATTAGACTCTATGAGAAAGAAGAAAAATTGCTGCCCAACGCTTATTTAGATTATAAGAGTATGCTAGCGCATGACTTTATTGTTAAGGACAGGGAAGGGGAGCTTAAATACAAATTATTCTTTAATAAACATCATCCTGAAACTATTACTTTGTGTAGCGACCCGACCCGAATGGATCAAGTCTCTGTGCTTTCGTGTCATCCCTGGATCGGTATGCTGACACACACAGTACTCGAAGGATTTATAACAGAGGTAAATCACATGTATAAAGTAACGTAAATACTATTACCTCAATCCAAATATAGCGAAGCAACAAGGTTGTGGATTCCCATCAACACCAACGGCAAAGTTGAGTATAGGAAATCGTAACCCTAACGTATCACTTACTGTCGTTCGAGAAGTCTGCAACATGAAAAGTTGCAGCTCGAAAACGGGCCAGCACATGGAATATGCTGGCAATGTAACACATAGAGAGTAATGAAGGAATAGGCTATACTACATGCATATATGGCTGGTGGAAAGCTCTATGGTTACAGTTTTTGCGAAAAGCCAATTTTTCCCTACTGCAAAGGAATAACTTTATTTAACTATCATGGTGGTTGTTGAACATTGAGAATGGTTGACAGCATCCTCAATCCCAATTAAAAGTACTCATTAAACCCAACAAATTATATTAAGTAACGTGATGAGATCAACAGGATATCCAAGTACTAGATACTCAAAATTGTCCATGACCGGGGACACGGCTAATCATGATTAGTTTATACACTCTGCAGAGGTTAGCACTTTTCCCCACAAGACTCGATCGCCTCCGCTTGGTTCTCGCACTACATGGTGTTTGAGAGACGGATGACCGAGACACGCCTTCGTAAGCGCTAGCACCTTACGATGGGTGGACCGCACACCTACATCCCCTACATCCGCTAGTCCACCACTATAAGAGTTCGCACGACTTACTCAACTATGCGAGCCCATAATGGCTTGTGGCTGCACACGGAAGTTTCTAGTTTGAATAATCTCATGATCCCTTTGAGCCCTGGTGGCGGTCCATAGGAAGATCACACGGGTACCCCGGATTTCCAAAAAATGCATAACAACACTTTGGGTTCCCCAGTGCCTCAATCCACCAGGATGTGTGTTTAAGTTGCCACCTTAAATAAACCATTAATTAACGATCTCACATCTGTCATGGATATTCACTCACCCAATCCACGTCTACTAGCATAACATGGCATAATAAGCAAACGTAGAAGTAACTCCCAAGGTTTCATAAGTAAAACAGGTAATAGGTACTACCTCCATCTACTTCCCATCCCACAATTTAATTAGATCCTAATCATGCAAGTGTTTGAGGATTGATCTAATGCATAAAAACTGGGTAGTAGAAAAGTATGATCAAGTGTTACTTGCCCGCAAAGTTGATGAAGATGATTCGCACTCAAAACTCTTGATAGCTCTACTCGTCACACTCCGTCAATCTATCGTAATCAAGCAATAGTAACCACACATAAGCAATCACTCAAAAGATCGGAAGGATCGAAGAAACAATTCGGAAAACGTCAAAACCAAATCAAATAACTCTTGCAGCATTAAAACAATTTCTAACAGTACCAAAACTATGTGTATTTGGCCTTATCAGAAAGTTTAGGTCAAGAGCTTCGATTTGCAAAAAGAATCAACTAAGTCGGAGTTACGAAACTCAAGTTATGATCAAACGAAGTTCAAATACAAATCTGTTTGAATTCAAATTTTAAAACTTTCAAAAACATGTTTAAGTTGGATTATCGGATAAAGGAGATCATAACGAAGAAGTGGGCGTTGGTTTCATGGATTCCGACTTACGAGTAAAAAGTTATGAACGTTTGAAGATTAGGGACTACGGATAGGTCCATGACGAAAATTAAAAATAAAAGACAAATCTATCGAGTTTAACGCCGCTAAACAAAACCGGAAAGAAAACCGCGAGAAAACCGATCTAGGGTTTCGGAAAGAAAACCAAACGAAAAACCGATCTAGAAGCGGAACGGAAACCGATCTAGAAAACCGATCTAGAAAGCGTGACGGCTGGGCTAGTACCTCGAAGAAGCGAGGGGCTCATGGGCGACGGGCAGGGCGGCGGCGGCGGCAAGTGGCGGCGGCGGCTATGTAGGGCGGGCACGGTGAGGGCGGGCGGGCGATTAGGGCGGGCTGGCTATGGCGGCGGCAAGTGACTGTGTTGCTGCCGCAGAGGAGGAGGAGAGGAGAGGAGAGTTGATTTGATGTGTTGGAGGGGGGGGTGCTTGGGTATTTATATTGGGGAGGGGAGGGGTTTTGCTTGGGGTAGGGGACAAGAAATAGATTAGGATTAGGAATCCTAGGAATAAAAAACGGAATAACAAAACGGGGTCAAATTCTACTAAGAATTGTAAAAGTATAGGAAACTTGGGGCTCCTGGCTCCCCTAGGTGCGTGCGTGCGTGCGTTGGCCTTGTGGCCTTGGCCGGCCGGCGGCTAGCGGCTTGGGCCTTTGGCCCAAGGCGCTGTAGGTTTTTTTTTAAATTCACATAACAAAATAAAAACAAAAATAATAAAATTTCTATATAGGCATATAATATATCAAAATTTGCAGAAAAATATTTCCTACAAGATGAACATTATTTTAGCTTCAAATAAAATACACACAAATCCAAATAAAACAAAGAGTGTTTCAGCTCTAATAAAATCCAATAAAAACCATTTTGAAAATACCAAAATGAATTCAAATAATTTTCTCCAATTTTCTGATGTAGGGAATCATGTTACCCTATTTCCATATATTTTATTTTGGAGAAAAATAATTTGAATAAAACTCAAATAACTCCAAATTGAAAAATAATTCAAAGGAACCTTGAATTTAATTCTTTGAAAACTCCCAACTCATATTTCAGTATAATTTGAAGAAGTCATTTTATCTTCGCTCGTGAAAATCATTGAGTTGCATAAAGTTTCAGAATTGGAAATATTTTCCAAATGAAATTCAAATATTTTCAACACCCCTTGTCATTTAAATAAATGGAAGAAGTCATGCCATCTTCTCTCCAGGGTTTTGTGATGAAAAGAATTGGAATTCCCGAAGATCATAAAAGCAAAATGAAAGTTTGGGGAAAGTCCTTTTATTCCCTCTCATTTAACTTTCAAAAGTTTCGAATTCACTCACTTTCAGTCAAGCAATCAATCAAATCTATCTGTTTGTTTATAACATTCCAAAATTTAAAATTTTGGGATGTTACAAACTACCACCCTTAAAATGAATCTCGTCCTCGATATTCGGAGAGGCTAGCAAGAAATAGGTTAGGGTTTGGGGGTCTTCTCAAAGTCCATCGATCATCTCCGGGGTCTCGGGTGCTACCACCCTTAGAAACATTGTTACGGTTCCATCAAAACTCATATACTCCATCCTTATCGTTGTGATGTCGGTCTTCTCAGATATTAAGGATAATCCCTTCTCTGGCTCTTCCGGTAGTGGCATAACCTTTTCCTCAATTCCTTTGTCCTTTCATCTTGGAAAGGTTATCCCAAACCGGGTCTTCATAGCTGACGGGTCTGGCGCCAATTCTAACCACTATCGATATTCTCATGGTGGTCAACAATTTATGGTTTGTCCTGCAGGAAATGGGTCTGGTTGATCCTCACCGTATAACCTACGGTTGGCAACAACTGCTGTGTACAAGGAAAAATGCTTATACCATTCTAAGGTTCAAACAAGGTTTTGATCGTCGTCTCTCTACTATAGGTAAGTCACTCAGATTTACCATCCCATATAGCAAAGCTTAATAATAAGAGTAAGTCGGTATGGTGATCAATCCATCCCGCACCCAAATCATTTCCTTGTACATGGTTTAGCGAATCTCGCATTCTAACACTCGGTCATCCTCACAAGCATTGCAGAATTTCTCTTGTCGACGAACCAAGTTCGGAAAATCCATTGATTCTGCAAGCCAAACAAACAACTATCGATCCTTCACAACTCTCGTGTTTTATGTAAACTCCTATAAGATCGTCGGTTGATACAAGTCGTAACTTCTTCCGTGGTTTTTCCTTCAAAGAAGAGTGTGCTTGCTTCTTGGCAGTGTCCCGGGCCCGTGGGTTATGGCCCATCTCATCACTTGCAATCCTTGAACACATCCTCGGGCAACCGATCGTTATCCCAACATCCAACTCCCCGGCATACTTAAATCCATCCAATTGTACCGCCTCTTTTCCTTATATTTGCACCAACTAAGACGTGATTACTCGGACTCATCATGGAATTTCCATTGATCCATATTTCCAACATCATACCTCCTTTATATCCAATAACACTTCATCTCTTCATCCTCGTGGGATGTCCCACATACCGTGATAAAACTTATACTTATGAAATCCATACTCCACTTCGTGGAACCTCATTATCCTTTCCAGGGTTAAGCGTCCTTACAAGGAAATATTGGCCATCTCTACATGGCACTTCTTCAACTGGAAAACGTGAAACACATCATGAACTCCTGATAGTCCTTCGGTGACTTCAACTTGTTAGCCTATTCTCCCATACGCTCCAAAACTCGGTATGGTCCTACAAATCTCGGGCTAACTTTCCCTTAACTCCAAATCGCTTAACTCCTCACAGAGGTGGCACACAAAGATATGCTCCGTCTCCAATTTCAGACTTACCTCCTTGCGTTTTTGAGTATGCATAACTATTCACTCGGATCGAGCTACCTTCGGTCTATCTCAAGCAACTTAACATTCTCTTCTCACTCCTTGATCACATTTGGTCCAAACAACTGACGGTCTCCAACTTCATCCCACATCAACGGTGTCCGGCTCCTTCTCCCATACAAAGCTTTAAAAGGGCCATCTTCAAACCGCTTGGTAGTTGTTGTTGTATGAGAACTCAGCGTAAGGTAGATTATCATCACTACTAGATCCGAAATTTAGCGCACACGCTCTCAACATGTCCTCCGGTATCTGATTGACTCTCTTGGTTTATCCATCCGTCTGCGGATGAAAGGTCATCTTGAACTCTAGCCTAGTACCCAAAGTGCAGTGCAGCTGATTCCAAAACTTTGAGGTAAATCGCATTCCTCTCTGACAGTCCTCGGAACTCCATGCGTATATACGATCCTTGTCAAATATAACTTGGCCAACTTCACACTTGTATAGGTGGTTTTCACCGGGATAAAGCGAGCCACTTTGGTCAAGCGAATCAACTACTACCCAGATAGAATCATATCCCAATCAGGTTACGGGAAATCCGGTAATGAAATCCATGCCAAGCTTATCCTGCTTCCATTCGGGTATCGGCATAGGCTGCAATAATCCTGCTGGCTTCTGATGCTCTGCTTTTACTTTCTCTGGCATACATCACTTACGACTACATACTCCGCAATATCCTTCTTCATACCAGTCCACCAGAAACACTCCTTCAAATCCAAGTACATCTTGGTGTTTCCAGGGCGAATCGAGTATGGTGAGTCATGAGCCTCCTGAAGTTTTAACTTCCTGATCTTTGCATTATTGGGTACATGTACACTGTCCTCAACCATAAGGTGTCATGCTCATCCTTACGAAAACCTTTGGCCTTTCCTTTGCTCATCCTCTGTTTTACCTCAACAATATCTTTGTCATCCTTCTAAGCTTCACGGATCTTTTCCAACAATGTAGACTGAACTTCCATTGCTGCAACAAAATCTTTGGGAACAATCTCCAACCGAAGTTCCCTGAGATCCTCGGCTAACTCCTTTGGTAATCCTCCACTTATGAGGGTATTCATCCTTATTTTATTTATGGTTGTGTCCTATTTCTCCACAAAGCTTGTATGCACAAGTTTTCTTCATATCCTTTTCCATAAGGCCTCAATTTCTGGGACACAAGACGAGACTTTAGCAAAGTCAACTTAAATTCCTTCCAAGTGGTTACTCCTTGCCATCCATTGATCGTTTGGTACATCCTCCACCAAATAGCAGCACCTCTTTCAAAGCACTGAAAAGCATGCTGGGTCATATCTTTTCTGACTATCGGGTTATTCTTCATGTGATCCTCCATGTTCTAAATCCATCGTTCCATCTCCAATTGACTCATCGGTCCAGAAAATATAAGCTCTTATCCATTCATCTTCTAACGGGTCCATGGGTTTGGGGTGGGATAAGAGAGATCGAGAGGGATGCACACAAGACAAACAAAAGTTTTGAAAAGGCAGATTTTATTGTGGCTGTCGGAAAAACATCAAACAAATGACAGCTCACAATCGTCGCATCTAACGTAAGGGTATGTAATGTGGGTTTGGTCTTCTAAAGGTCAAATGAATCTTCAATGCCATCAAACTCTTCAAGTCTTGGTCAAGTCTCCGATGGCTTCTTCTGATCATGCTTGTCCTTCTCAAGTTCTTTTGCCAAATCATCTCTGTTGACGTGAAGTCTCTTGCGACGTCCTTTAATATTTCTGGAGTGGCATTCCAAACTTGATTTCAACTTCCTTGACATGGACCATGGTCCTACTATCCTTCGATTCCTCGACAAATCTTTGATGTCTCAAGGTTTGGCTCCTCCAAGGCTACTTTCAACCACGGTTCCAAGTGCTTCACGAATTTGCCTCCTTGTCAAATACAGCTTCTCGAAGGTCCATCTTAAACTCCCTGATGTAATATTTCAGATCCTGGTGATACACCAGCTAAGATTAAAACTCCAACGTTTGCTGATAGATGCTCCATCATCCTTCTACCATCCAATCCTTCCATGCATCTACATGCTTAACTTCGCACGGTGACAATGGCATAAGTGGCAATAACACCATGGCCAGCCGTGTCTATTCCCATGTTACTGCCATGAGCTTTTATTCCATAGTTGATCTCTCATGTCTTAGGGTTTTCTTGACAAAAACTTTGAGTTCTAATGCTTCATGTTCCGGTCTTACTCCAATACACCTTAATCTCGGGTATTGACAACTTCCATAGTCCGCCAAGTTCCATAAGCGTAACCTTCCTAGGTCATAAAATCTGGGAATTCTTCAAAGCCTTCAAATTCTCCAAGTCTTGAGTCTTCAACAGTTGTAGTTTCCATTTACACGGTAAAATCCTCTTCATTCCAAATGGTCTTAGTTGTCCGATATCTTATCTCCTTGGAGTGGTCTCATCACCAAATCTTCGAGTGGTCAAAAGGAAAAGAGGTATGATCTCACTAAAAGGAATATTTGAATAAGCTCAAGAGAAGAGAGGTAAAAGATCTTTTGAAAAAGAAAGTTGTAGAGAAAAATCTTTCCTATGGGCTTGCCATTTTCTAGGGTCACGCCCCATACCAACATGTGCTCGATACCATCTTGTAGCGACCCGACCGAATGGATCAAGTCTTCGTGCTTTCGTGTCATCCACGGATCGGTATCTTTGACACACACGATTACTCGAAGGATTTATAACAGAGGTAAATCACATGTATAAAGTAACGTAAATACTATTACCTCAATCCAAATATAGCGGAAGCAACAAGGTTGGGATTCCCATCAACACCAACGGCAAAGTTGAGTATAGGAAATCGTAACCCTAACGTATCACTTACTCGTCGTCTGAGAAGTCTGCAACATGAAAAGTTGTAGCCCGAAAACGGGTCAGCACATGGAATATGCTGGCAATGTAACACATAGAGAGTAATGAAGGAATAGGCTATACTACATGCATATATGGCTGGTGGAAAGCTCTATGGTTACGATTTTTTGCGAAAAGCCAATTTTTCCCTACTGCAAAGGAATAACTTTATTTAACTATCATGGTGGTTGTTGAACATTGAGAATGGTTGACAGCATCCTCAATCCCAATTAAAAGTACTCATTAAACCCAACAAATTATATTAAGTAACGTGATGAGATCAACAGGATATCCAGGTACTAGATACTCAAAATTGTCCATGACCGGGGACACGGCTAATCATGATTAGTTTGTACACTCTGCAGAGGTTTATGACTTTTCCCCACAAGACTCGATCGCCTCCGCTTGGTTCTCGTGACTACATGGTGTTTGAGAGGCGGATGACCGAGACACGATCTTCGTAAGCGCTTAGCACCTTACGATGGGTGGACGGTACACCTACATCCCCTACATCTGCTAGTCCACCACTATAAGAGTTCGCACGACTTACTCAACTATGCGAGCCCATAATGGCTTGTGGCTGCACACGGAAGTTTCTAGTTTGAATAATCTCATGATCCCTTTGAGCCTGGGTGGCGGTCCATAGGAAGATCACACGGGTACCCGGGATTTCCAAAAAACAGACAACACCGGGTTCCCCGGTGCCTCAATCCACCAGGATGTGTGTTTAAGTTGCCACCTTAAATAAACCATTAATTAACAATCTCACATCCATCATGGATATTCACTCACCCAATCCACGTCTACTAGCATAGCATGGCATAATAAGCAAACGAGAAGTAACTCCCAAGGTTTCATAAGTAAAACAGGTAATAGGTACTACCTCCATCTACTTCCCATCCCACAATTTAATTAGATCCTAATCATGCAAGTGTTTGAGGATTGATCTAATGCATAAAAACTGGGTAGTAGAAAAAGCATGATCAAGTGTTACTTGCACGCAAAGTTGATGAAGATGATTCGCACTCAAAACTCTTGATAGCTCTACTCGTCACACTCCGGTCAATCTATCGTAATCAAGCAATAGTAACCACACATAAGCAATCACTCAAAAGATCGGAAGGATCAAGAAACAATTCGAAAACGTCAAAACCAAATCAAATAACTCTTGCAGCATTAAAACAATTTCTAACAGTACCAAAACTATGTGTATTTGGCCTTATCAGAAAGTTTAGGTCAAGAGCTTCGATATGCAAAAGAATCAACTAAATCGAATTCTGAAACTCAAGTTATGATCAAACGAAGTTCAAATACAAATCTGTTTGAATTCAAATTTTAAAACTTTCAAAAACATGTTTGAGTTGTATTACTGGATAGAGGAGATCATAACGAAGAAGTGGGCGTTGGTTCCGTTGGATTCCGACTTACGAGTAAAAAGTTAGGAACGTTTGAAGATTAGGGACTACGGATAGGTCCATGACGAAAATTAAAAATAAAAAGACAAATCTATCGAAACGCCGCTAAACAAAACCGGAAAGAAAAACCGGCGAGAAAACCGATCTAGGGTTTCGGAAAGAAAACCGAAACGAAAAACCGATATAGAAAACGGAACGGAAACCGATCTAGAAAACCGATCTAGAAAACGTGACGCGGCGCGGGGCTAGTACCTCGAAGAAGCGAGGGGCTCCGGCGGCGACGACGTAGGGCGGCGGCGGCGGCAAGTGGCGGCGGCGGCAAGTGGCGGTGGCGGCTATGTAGGGCGGCGGCCAGTGAGGGCGGGCGGCGGCGACTAGGGCGGCGACAGCTGGCTATGGCGGCGGGCGGTGACTGTGTTTCGCTGCAGAGGAGGAGGAGAGGAGAGGAGAGTTGATTTGGTGTGTTGGAGGAGGGGGGTGCTTGGGTATTTATATTGGGGAGGGGAGGGGTTTTGCTTGGGGTAGGGGACAAGAAATAGATTAGGATTAGGAATCCTAGGAATAAAAAACGGAATAACAAAACGGGGGCAAATACTACTAGGAATCGTAAAAGTATAGGAAACTTGGGGCTCCTGGCTCCCCTAGGTGCGTGCGCGCGTGCGTTGGCCTTGTGGCCTTGGCCGGCCGGCGGCTAGCGGCTTGGGCCTTTGGCCCAAGGCGCTGTAGGTTTTTTAAAAAAAAAATTCACAGAACAAAATAAAAACAAAAATAATAAATTTTTTATATAGGCATATAATATATCAAAATTTGCAGAAAAATATTTCCTACAAGATGAACATTATTTTAGCTTCAAATAAAATACACACAAATCCAAATAAAACAAAGAGTGTTTCAGCTTTAATAAAATCCAATAAAAACCATTTTGAAAATACCAAAATGAATTCAAATAATTTTCTCTCCAATTTTCTGATGTAGGGAATCATGTTACCCTATTTCCATATATTTTATTTTGGAGAAGAATAATTTGAATAAAACTCAAATAACTCCAAATTGAAAAATAATTCAGAGGAACCTTGAATTTAATTCTTTGAAAACTCCCAACTCATATTTCGTATAATTTGAAGAAGTCATTTTATCTTCGCCGTGAAAATCATTGAGTTGCATAAAGTTTCAGAATTGGAAATATTTTCCAAATGAAATTCAAATATTTTCAACACCCCTTGTCATTTAAATAAATGGAAGAAGTCATGTCATCTTCTCTCCGTGGTTTTGTGATGAAAAGAATTGGAATTCCAAGATCATAAAAGCAAAATGAAAGTTTGGGGAAAGTCCTTTTATTCCCTCTCATTTAACTTTCAAAAGTTTCGAATTCACTCACTTTCAGTCAAGCAATCAATCAAATCTATCTATTTGTTTATAACATTCCAAAATTTAAAATTTTGGGATGTTACACTTTGCCTGCTCCTTCTTTGTTTAATTTGTCTGAAGGTCCTTATCTCGTTCCGTGGGCGACCGTTCAAGCCTACCGGAACCCTACACCAGTCCCGGAGCCAGAGTCACAATTTGAGCCTCCACGATAGTCTGATTACTCTTGGGATCCGGAGGTGGCTGCCTGTCAGTGGCAGTCAGAGTCCTCTACATCGCAGTACGACCCCAGCTACACCTACGGGTATCCGCCAGGCTATCCCTGGCAATGAACCAACTTAGGCCAAAAGCCTAAGCTTGGGGGAGTACATATTTCCCACCGACATTACATTTATGTTTACACACACTCATTGCTAGATGTCGGTGCTCATACTTTTTCACTGTAATATCCATGCTAGTTTATTTTCTTTTTCCTACTTTCTTCTTGTGTGTTTGTTAAATCTTAAGAAAAACAAAAAAATTAGTAGTAGTTTATTTTTCTTGCTGTAGTAGTAATAATTAAAAAGAAAACCCAAAAATATTTCCCGTTCTTCTTTTGCTTGTTTGGAGCTTTCCCGTGTAAATAGTTTTTATTTCTTTTCTTTCCTTTGGGGGTCGTAAGGACAAGACCATGATTAAATTGTTGAAGTGGCTCTTATATGCGTTATTGTTGATTTAACCGAGAGCCCATATTGCGTTGTCTTCTCCTATTTATTGAATGCTCGCAGATTCCAGCTTAGTCCAATGCACGTGCACTCTTAGTATTATTCACTGCTCGATTCGTCGCAAGTGAAAGGCAATTATGACGATATATGATGGACTGACTGAGATGAGAAAAGCTGGTATGAACTCGACCTCTCTTGTTTTTGTAAATATGATGAGTTCATCGTTTCTGATTCAGCTTATTATGAATAAACATGTTTGCAATGACAATTAGAGATCATAGTTGCTCGTGCCATGCTTGATTAGCTATGACTTATAATGGTTTACCTTATGTGCCAACATGCTATTAAAATGGTTATGATGTGGTATGATGGGGTGGTATCCTCCTTTGAATGATTTAAGTGACTTGACTTGGCACATGTTCACACATGTAGTTGAAACAAATCAACATAGCCTTCACGACATTTATGTTCATGGTGGATTATATCCTACTCATGCTTGCATCCAATGTTTATTAATTTTAATGCATGTTCATGACTGTTGTCACTCTCTAGTTGGTCGCTTCCCAGTCTTTTGCTAGCCTTCACTTGTACTAAGCAGGAATACTGCTTGTGCATCCAATCCCTTAAACCCCAAAGTAGTTCCATATGAGTCCACCATACCTTCCTATATACGGTATCTAATTGCTGCTCCAAGTAAATTTGTATGTGCCAAACTCTAAACCTTCAAATAAACATTCTGCTTTTGTATGCTCGAATAGCTCATATATCAACTAGGGCTGCCCTTATCTTCCATGTTAGGCGGGTTATTCTCAAGAGGAGTGGACTCCGCCTCGATTCACGAGAAAATGGCTGGTCTCCGGATGCCCAAATTCCCATGCTTTATGCAAACTAAATCAAAATAATTGCAAACAAAACTCCCCACAGACTGTTGCTAGTTGGAGACACTCGTTGTTTCGAGCAAGTCATGGATTGATGCTTGTTGGTGGAGGGGGAGTATAAACTTTACATTCTGTTTAGGAACCACCTATAATGTGTGTAGCATGGAAGATATCGCCATCTCTTAGTTGTTATGTTGACAATGAAAGTATACCGCTCAAAATATTATTTATCTCTATTTCAGAACCGAGCTCTGGCACCTCTACAAATCCCTGCTTCCCTCTGCGAAGGGCCTATCTATTTACTTTTATGTTGAATCATCACCCTCTTATTAAAAGCACTAGTTGGAGAGCACAACTGTCATTTGCATTCATTACTATTAATTTATATTGGGTATGACTATGATTGGATCTCTTTTTACCATGAATTACAATGTCTAGTCAGTCCTTGATCTTTAAAGGTGCTCTGCATTTATGTTTTGCGGTCTCAGAAAGGGCTAGTGAGATACCATCCTGTTATATCATATTATGATTGTTTTGAGAAAGTGTTGTCATCCGAGATTTATTATTATGGCTCGCTAGTTGATTATGCTATTGATATGAGTAAACATGAGACCTGAGAGTTATTGCAAATGTGGTTAGTCATGATCTTTGCTGAAAACTTGAATGTTGGTCTTACATATTTACAACAACAAGAGCAAACAGAGTTTGTAAAAGTTTTTCTTTATCACTTTCAGTTTATCAACTGAATTGCTTGAGGACAAGCAAAGGTTTAAGCTTGGGGAGTTGATACGTCTCCGTCGTATCTACTTTTCCAAACACTTTTGCCCTTGTTTTGGACTCTAACTTGCATGATTTGAATGGAACTAACCCAGATTGACGCTGTTTTCAGCAGACTTTCCATGGTGTTATTTATGGGCAGAAACAAAACTTCTCGGAATGACCTGAAACTCCACGGAACAACTTTTCATAAATAATAAAAAATCCTCCCCAAAGATGAAGACCAGGGGGCCCACACCTGCACACGAGGCGCCTGCATGGCGCCCCTACCTCGTGGGCCCCCTGGAGCTCCTATCTTGCAAGTCTATAGTCACCTACTATGTTTTATGATCCGGCAACCCCGACGTGACAATAATCAGGACCACTCCCGGTGATGACCATAGTTTGAGGAGTTCATGTATTCACTATGTGTTAATGCTTTGGTCCGGTACTCTATTAAAAAGAGGCCTTAATATCCCTTAGTTTCCATTAGGACCCGCTGCCACGGGAGGGTAGGACAAAAGATGTCATGCAAGTTCTTTTCCGTAAGCACGTATGACTATATTCGGAATACATGCCTATATTACATTGATGAATTGGAGCTAGTTCTGTGTCACCCTATGTCATGATCATACATGAGGAACCGCATCCGCATAATTATCCATCACCGATCCAATGCCTATGAGCTTTTCCTATATTGGTTCTCGCTTATTTACTTTCCCCTGCC
Source organism: Aegilops bicornis (assembly GCA_021605145.1). NCBI lineage: Eukaryota > Viridiplantae > Streptophyta > Magnoliopsida > Poales > Poaceae > Aegilops > Aegilops bicornis. The sequence continues at coordinate 516,682,759 of CM038675.1, forward strand.
ATCATATAATCACTACAAAATACCAAAAATATTACTTTTGCTTGTTACTTTTTTGTCACTGTTACCACTACTATCATATTAGTTTGCTACTAAACACTTTGCTGCAGATATTAAGTTATCCAGGTGTGGTTGAATTGACAACTCAACTGCTATACTTGAGAATATTCTTTGGCTCCCCTTGTGTCTAATCAACAAATTTGGGTTGAATACTCTACCCTGGAAAACTGTTGCGATCCCCTATACTTGTGGGTTATCAATCAATCACACTAGAGGTTATCTTCAGGTCCCCCGACAACTTCCGAAGCAAAGAGTTAATCTTCGACATCGTCCCATTCCGCAGTGGTTATCACGCACGCTCGGACGGACTGCATTTGCTCGGTTCAACGCGGTGCCACACTATGCTTATCTTAAGCTCAAGATGCCCGGTCCACGCGGAAACACGGAACGCTCCCTATGTACAGAGGAGCACACCACCGCCCTAGCAGTAGAAGTACAGAGCAGCCTTCTCAAGCAGAATCATAATCCGGCTGCCGAGCCCCTGGACATCGTAAAGAGGGTCCGGACTATGCTGCAACAGGACAACTCAGTTCATCAAGAGCTCGATTAGCAATTTGGCCTCCATCCCAGCCCGATCAGGTAGTGGCATTCGTACCACGTGTGCATAATCATGCACTAGAAATCCCATGGGCATCGACGGAGGCACAACTAGCTGGTGATCCGCAATACGGCTCGACTGCTCCCGGACACATATACTTTCACTATTTCTTTTCTGCTTTTCAGGTTTCTTTTCCAGAGGCCTTCCCTGACGACTTGATCGCGGATCCTTTCAAAGGACAAATACACGGCCGGGCACAAATACCGGACATAGAGGGAAATTTCTAAGTGGTTTCTTAAACAACTTTTCTACCTGTCTCCAGGGTCCCACACGCAGCTCTCCCTTGGTCGTGGCATGTCAAATAGCCCGTTGCCTATCACACTACTTGTACCAATGCGCTTTGACGTATTAATCAAATCATAATGGAAACAGTTTGCGGCCCAAATTTTAAGGTCCCTACTCATTGCTTTTTGCTCCTTTTCTATTTTCCTATTTTACTATTAATAAGCTTATTAGATAGCACCCATACACTATTGTACGTTTCACTTTGCCAGGGGCTTCATAGCGCCCCGCACTATGGCAACAAATTCCGAACACTTTTTACAGTATAGTTCGGCACCCGGAATTTAGAACTATATGCATTGGCTCCGAATCATGTCTTTGGTCAATAGTTGGGTTCCTGGCTCCTGTGCTTGCTACCTTACGTTCCGCTATATCGGCTAAGGTAGTAAAGGGAGAACTACTGCGATTGTGCCCTGGTTTATCCAAAGGAGCACCTCAGTAGAGAAAGCCGAAAACTGACTGTCATGATGCGGCGAGAGCCGGTCAGCTGTTCGGAGGTTGAAAATCGTTGGAGATTTCTTCCGCGTTACGCGAAGGATCGGTACTTCCCGATCAGACGCTTATAGCACTCTAGTTCGGAAACTAGGGGCTGCGTCCATGTTTTTATTGTCGAACTCCTATGGCTAAGTGAGGGCGTTAAAGCCGAATAGTCTGGTTGTCTGGTTCGTTGCGCTAAAAAACTCCTTCAAGGACCATATAATTGGATCAAGATTGTTTAGATTCCATCCCGAACACCCTCGTACTACCTACATGGGGGCAGAAGCCGACGACTGGCCAACCCTCAGATTTATACAAAACGGCCGCACAGGAGGTAAAATTAAAAACATAGCAATCATTATATTACAAACCAACTTTGTTTCATCATACAAGGCAAAGGCAACACGAATGTATTCATTCGAAAATAATGTCCTGCCCACACTGCATTGCCACAATGCGAGACCCCTCCAGGACATCCGCAAAATAGCGCTCGGGCGTGCGGTGCTCCTTGCCCTCTGGCGGCCCCCTGGCCAGCTCGACGGTGTTCATCTTCGCCCACCACATCTTGCAACGAGCGAAGGCCATACGCGCACCTTCAATACAGACTGATCGCTTGACAACGTCCAGCCGAGGACATGCATTCACCAGCAGCCTCACGAGTCCGAAGTATCTGCCGGGCATAGCTTCGGCTGGCAATCAAATCCTTCATGTCTAGTTCGGCAACCCTATGCAGCTCCACCAGCTGTTTCAGCTGATCGGTGAAGGGCACGGGATGCTCTGGCACAAGATATTGCGACCAGAACAGCTTCTCCGTGGAGCTCCCACCTTCGGCTCAGAAGAACTCCGCGGTGTCGGACACACTTCGCGGCAAATCAGCAAAAGCCCCTAGAGAACTCCGAATCCGGGTTAGTAAAAGATACTTCCTCTTCGCATATTTGCTTTGCATACTGAATGCCTTACCCGCAACAATCTTCCTCGCCTCCTGGACCTCTTGGAGGGTGCCCTGGGCCTCGTTCCGGGCCGTCTCCGTGCTCTGATGAGCCTTGGAGAGTTCGGCCTCTTTAGCCGACACGTCACGCTCCAAAGTCTCACACTTCTTCCCCGCATCGTGGAGCTCTTGTTGGACCTCGTTGACTCGGGCCTTGAGCTTCTTACGGGCAGCCTGCTCCTTGACGGCCTTCCAATCGGCTTCGCCTAGGGCCTTTTTCAGGGCCTCGACCTCGGTCGTTGCTCCTATTTATATCAAGACACTTCGGTCGATATATAGCATCCTACTCTTTCCGAATACTTCTTGGGTTATTACATACCTTGATTCTCCTGGAGCTGCCTCTTCACCTGGCCGAGCTCCTCCTCGGCCTGCTCCAGCCTCTGCTTAAGTTCGAAGACTTCGGCAGCATGTGAGGCCGTGGCCAGCAGCGATGCCTGCATATGCATTCCAGACAAATTTTGTTAGTTCCCTGCAATAAAGGAATGATCCTCTGTCCGGCTTTTCTTTTCGAACACCGGACAGTGTCTCAGGGGCTACTATCTATATGGGGATTTTCTCTTTTTTCATCGCTTACCTCAAAATCTGTCAGCAGGCTGCTGCAAGCTTCGGTTAGTCCGCTCTTGGCAGACTGAACCCTTTGAATCACCGTGCCCATAAGAACACGATGCTCATCCACAATGGAAGCGCCTCGCAGCACTTCCAGCAGATCATCTGGTGCCCCTGGTTGGACAGGGGTCACCGGTGGAATAGGCATACCCCCTTCTTTCGAAGGAGGTTGCGTGCCGGATTCCGGAGCCGTATCGGTCTCCGGAATCAAGTCCGGTTGAGGGCCGAACTGAGTACGGCCCTCCTCCCCAGTCTCCCGGGGGATTGGTTCCCCCTGGTGTTCATGATGGAAATATGCCCTAGAGGCAATAATAAAGTTATTATTTATTTCCTTATATACTGATAAAAGTTTATTATTCATGCTAGAATTTTATTAACTGGAAACATGATACATGTGTGAATACATAGACAAACAGAGTGTCACTAGTATGCCTCTACTTGACTAGCTTGTTAATCAAAGATGGTTAAGTTTCCTAGCCATAGGCATGAGTTGTCATTTGATTAACGGGATCACATCATTAGGAGAATGATGTGATTGACATGACCCATTCCGTTAGCTTAGCACTTGATCGCTCAAAGATGTTGCTATTGCTTTCTTCATGACTTATACATGTTCCTATGACTATGAGATTATGCAACTCGCCATCGGAGGAACACTTTGTGTGCTACCAAACGTCACAACGTGAATCGGGTGATTATAAAGGGGCTTTACAGGTGTCTCCGAAGGTAAATGTTGAGTTGGCGTATTTCGAGATTAGGATTTGTCACTCCGATTGTCGGAGAGGTATCTCTTGGCCCTCTCGGTAATGCACATCACTATAAGCCTTGCAAGCATTGTAACTAATGAATTAGTTGCGGGATGATGTATTACAGAACGAGTAAAGAGACTTGCCGGTAACGAGATTGAACTAGGTATTGAGATACCGACGATCGAATCTCGGACAAACCTAGTCACACCCGAGCCGATAACCGCAGACGAACAACATCGGAGCTATGGCATAATGCAGCCAGATACAGAGGTGCCGCGTGATGACCCACAAGTATAGGGGATCTATCGTAGTCCTTTCGATAAGTAAGAGTGTCGAACCCAACGAAGAGCAGAAGGAAATGATAAGCGGTTTTCAGCAAGGTATTCTCTGCAAGTACTGAAACAAGTGGTAACAGATAGTTTGGTGATAGGATAATTTGTAACAAGAAATAAGTAATAAAAGTAAATAAAGTGCAGCAAGGTGGCCGAAATCCTTTTTGTAGCAAAGGACAAGCCTGGACAAACTCTTATAATAGGAAAAGCGCTCCCAAGGACACATGGGAATATCGTGAAGCTAGTTTTCATCACGTTCATGTGATTCGCGTTCGGTACTTTGATAATTTGGTATGTGGGTGGACCGGTGCTTGGGAGCTGTTCTTACTTGAATAAACATCCCACTTATGATTAACCTCTATTGCAAGCATCCGCAACTACAACAAAAGTATTAAGGTAAACCTAACCATAGCATGGAACATATGGATCCAAATCAGCCCCTTACGAAGCAACGCATAAACTAGGGTTTAAGCTTCTGTCACTCTAGCAACCCATCATCTACTTATTACTTCCCAATGCCTTCCTCTAGGCCCAAATAATGGTGAAGTGTTATGTAGTCGACGTTCACATAACACCACTAGAGGCTAGACAACATACATGCCATCAAAATATCGAACGAGTAATAAATTCACATGACTACTAATAGCAAGACTTCTCCCATGTCCTCAGGAACAAACGTAACTACTCACAAAGCATATTCATGTTCATAATCAGAGGGGTATTAATATGCTTATAGGATCTGAACATATGATCTTCCACCAAATAAACCAACTAGCATCAACTACAAGGAGTAATCAACACTAATAGCAACCTACTAGTACCAATCCCGGACTTGGAGACAAGAATTGGATACAAGAGATGAACTAGGGTTTCGAGAGGAGATGGTGCTGGTGAAGATGTTGATGGAGATTGCCCTCTCCCGATGAGAGGAGCGTTGGTGATGATGATGACGATGATTTCCCCCTCCCGGAGGGAAGTGTCCCCGGCAGAACAACTCTGTCGGAGCCCTAGATTGGTTCCGCCAAGGTTCCGCCTCGTGGCAGCGGATTTTCGTCCCGAAAGGATGCTTCTGATTTTTTCTCGACGAAAGACCTCATATAGCAGAAGATGGGCATCGGAGGGCCACCAAGGGGCCCACGAGGTAGGGGGCGCGCCCTAGGAGGGGGGGGGGGCACCCCCACCCTCATGGACAGGGTGTGCCCCCCTGGCCTTCATCTTTGGCGAGGATTTTTTATTATTTATTGTAAGATATTTCGTGGAGTTTCAAGACTTTTGGAGTTGTGCAGAATAGGTCTCTAATATTTGCTCCTTTTCCAAATTTCTGTAATTCCAAATGCCGCATTCTCCCTCCTTATGTAAACCTTGTAAAATAAGAGAGAATAGGCATAAGTATTGTGACATAACGTGTAATAACAACCCATAATGCAATAAATATCGATATAAAAGCATGATGCAAAATGGACGTATCAACTCCCCCAAGCTTAGACCTCGCTTGTCCTCAAGCGAAAGCCGATAACGATAAATATCTCCCCATGTTTAGAGGTAGAGGTATCGATAAAAATAAAATACGGACATGAAGGCATCATGATTATTCTCATAACAGCAACATGTATAGATATTGTCATATGATTGCTTATGTTCAAGTAATAATCAATTCACAATGCAGAGTACAAATCATAAACTTTATTGAGAACCAACAAACTATAATCTCAGTCATTGAAGCAATTGCAATTTATCATAACATCAGAAAGAGTCTATGTCAGAGCTTAATAGCAAGTCCACATACTCAACTATCATTTAGTCCTTCATAATTGCTAACACTCATGCGATACTTGTGGTTACGGAGTTTTAGTCGGACACAGAGAAAGATAGGGGCTTATAGTTTCTCCTCCCAACCTTTTACCTCAAGGGTAATGTCAACAATAATAACTTATGCCTCCTACATCCAATTAGATATATCAATCAGGATCTTTCCAACACAGTGTGCTTGCCAAAGGATAAAATGTAAAAAAGAAAGGTGAAGATCACCATGACTTTTGCATAAAGTAGAGGATAATAATAAAAGATAGGCCCTTCGCAGAGGGAAGCAGAGGTTGCCATGCGCTTTTATGGTTGGATGCACAAAATCTTAATGTGAAAGAACGTCACTTTATATTGCCCCTTGTGATATGAACCTTTATTATGCAGTCCGTCGCTTTTATTTCTTCCATATCACAAGATCGTATAAAGCTTATTTCCCCACACCAATTAATCATACATATTTAGAGAGCAATTTTATTGCTTTGCACCGATGACAACTTACTTGAAGGATCTTACTCAATCCATAGGTAGATATGGTGGACTCTCATGGCAAAACTGGTTTAAGGGTTTATGGAAGCACAAGTAGTATCTCTACTTAGTGCTGAGAATTTGGCTAGCATGAGGGGGAAAGGCAAGCTCAACATGTTGGGAGATCCATGACAACATACTTTATCTCAGATATAAGAAAACATAACTCATTACGTTGTCTTCCTTGTCCAACATCAACTCTTTAGCATGTCATATTTTAATGAGTGCTCACAATCATAGAAGATGTCAATAATAGTATATCTATATGTGAAACCTCTCTTTCCTTATTATTTCCTATTAATTGCAACGATGACCAAAGCTATGTTTGGCAACTCCCAACAACTTTTAATCATCATACCCGTTCTATGTGAAGTCATTACTTTCAATAAGATAAATATGAACCTTTTACTTCTTTTTATTCTTTTTTCTCTATTCTTTTATTCACTCAAGATCAAGGCAAAATAGTCAAGCCCTTGACTCAACACTAATCTTTATTATATAGCTCACGGACTCGATTACATAGAGAGATCATAAAACAAAACTCAGAACTGGATCATGCCATAACTTTATTCTACTAGATCAAGATACTACTAATAGGATCAAACTAAGAAAAACGGTAAAGATAGGAGTTGTGATTGTGATATGATACCGGGGCACCTCCCCCAAGCTTGGCAGTTGCCAAGGGGAGTGCCCATACCCATGTGATTATGTCTCCTTTGTTGCTGAAGAAGGCGGAGGTGTTGATGATGATGCGGGCTTGTCGTCCATCTTCCAAGGCATGGGCTCACCATCATAGAAGGATGATCGAGTCTCCGGAATCCTCAAATCTGCAGCCAAACTCATCCATTTGAATCTATATTCATACTCACAGTTTTGATTTTGCAGGTCATAGATTTGGGCTTGAAGGTGCTCGATCTTCTCATGAAGCTTGAAGACGGCCTCCCCGATATTGTCGGCCTCCAACTTGTGGTTGCTAGTAAACTCCGCGATCATCATGTGGTTGGAGTTGAGTTCACGTTCCACCATCCCTTGACACTTGAAAACTTGTTGCTCCACCGCTTCGAGCCTCGTCTCCACGCTTCCGGTTCCTTTTGGCCCCTCTTCATCGCGGATGTGCAGCAACCCATCACACAACTCAATGGTTTGAGGGTGTCACAGCACCTCTGCGAGGTAAGGGTTGATGACCTTCTTGAAGAACTTGTCCTTGGAAGCACTTGGGGATGTCATGATAATTTAGACCTGTCAGAAAACAGCTTGAAACAAGAACAGGGGAGATTTGCGTGATACGGGATTCAAAACCTTTGGGAGAATATATAATGAATTTTTACCGACCAAGATACGCATCGCAAGAAAACGGAGTCGGAAGGCACACGAGGTGCCCACGAGGTAGGGGCGCGCCTGGGGGTAGGGCGCGCCTCCACACTCGTGGAGCCCTCGTGTCCTTCCCGGACTGCTACTTATTTTTCTATTTTTCTAAATATTCCAAAACGGACAAATATTTCCTTAAAAATTGTTTTGGAGTCGGTTTACTTACCGTACCACATACCTATTCCTTTTCGGAGTCTGAAACGTTCTGGAGAGTGTCCCTTATGTATTCCTCCGGGGTTGCAGTTTCAATAACATTGGTTTCAACATTTATGGGATTACTTGAGATATAATGTTTGATTCTTTGACCATTTACCACCTTCGGATTTGTGCCTTCGAAGTTGTTGATTTTTATGGCACCGGAACGATAGACCTCCTCGATAACATAAGGGCCTTCCCATTTAGAGAGAAGCTTTCCTGCAAAAAATCTTAAACGAGAGTTGTATAGCAAAACATAATCACCTACATTAAACTCATGCTTTTGTATCCTTTTGTCATGCCATCTTTTGACTTTTTCTTTAAACAACTTGGCATTTTCGTAAGCTTGGGTTCTCCATTCATCAAGTGAGCTAATATCAAATAACCTCTTCTCACCGCAAGTTTGAAATCATAGTTGAGCTCTTTAATAGCCCGTATGCCTTATGTTCTAGTTCGAGGGTAAATGACATGCTTTTCCATAAACCATTTTATACTTAAGACATACCCATAGGATTTTTATATGCAGTTCTATAGGCCCATAATGCATCATCAAGTTTCTTGGACCAATTCTTTCTAGACCTATTGACAGTATTTTGCAAAATTAATTTGAGCTCTCTATTACTCAATTCTACTTGACCACTAGACTGTGGGTGATAAGGAGATGCAATTCTATGATTAACATCATATTTAGCAAGCATTTTACGGAAAGCACCATGAATGAAATGTGAACCACCATCAGTCATTAAATATCTAGGGACTCCAAACCTCGGAAAAATAACTTCTTTAAGCATTTTAATAGAAGTGTTATGATCAACACTACTAGTTGGAACAGCTTCTACCCACTTAGTAACGTAATCAACAACAACTAAAATATGTGTATATCCATTAGAGGCAGGAAAAGGTCCCATATAATCAAAGCCCCAAACATCAAATGACTCAATAACAAGTGAATAATTCATAGGCATTTCTTGACGTCTACTAATATTACCAATTCTTTGACATTCATCACAGGACAAGACAAACTTATGGGCATCCTTGAAGAGAGTAGGCCAATAAAAACCGGATTGCAATACCTTATGTGCAGTTCTATCTCCAGCGTGGTGTCCTCCATAAGCTTCGGAGTGACACTTGCGTAGGATATGTTCCTGTTCATGCTCAGGTACACAATGTCTAATAACACCATCTACTCCATCTTTATAAAGATGTGGGTCATCCCAAAAGTAATGTCTCAAATCATAGAAAAACTTTTTCTTTTGCTGGTATGTGAAACTAGGCGGTATAAATTTAGCGACGATGTAATTAGCATAATCAGCATACCGTGGAGTACTACGAGAAGTATTTATGACATTTAATTGCTCATCAGGAAAGCTATCATCAATAGGTAGTGGGGCATCCAGAACATTTTCTAACCTAGACAAGTTGTCTGCAACGGGGTTCTCAGCTCCCTTTCTATCAACAATATGCAAATCAAATTCTTGTGGCAAGAGAACCCATCTAATAAGTCTAGGTTTAGCATCTTTCTTTTCCATTAAATATTTAATAGCAGCATGATTAGTGTGAATAGTTACTTTAGAATCAACAATATAAGGTCTGAACTTATCACATGCAAATACAACTGCTAAGAATTCCTTTTTAGTAGTAGCATAGTTTCTTTGAGCATTGTCTAAAGTTTTACTAGCATAATGAATAACATTTAATTTCTTATCAACTCTTTGCCCTAGAACAGCACCTACAGCATAATCACTAGCATCACACATAATTTCAAAGGGTAAATTCCAATCAGGTGGATGAACAATAGGTGCAGAGATCAATGCTCTCTTAAGTATTTCAAATGCTTCTACACAATCATCATCAAAGAAAAATGGTATATCTTTTTGTAATAAATTAGTTAGAGGCCGAGAAATTTTTGAGAAGTCCTTAATGAACCTCCTATAAAATCCGGCGTGACCAAGGGAGCTTCTTATACCTTTGATGTCCTTGGGACATGGCTTCTTTTCAATAGCATGAACTTTGGCTTTATCAACTTTGATACCTCTTTCAGAAACTTTATACCCCAAGACAACACCTTCATTAACCATAAAGGGGCAGTTTTCCCAATTCAAGACAAGATTAGTTTCTTCACATCTCTGCAAAACTCGATCAAGATTGCTCAAGCAATCATCAAAAGAGGATCCATAGACAGAAAAGTCGTCCATGAAAACCTCACAAATCTTTTCACAAAAGTCAGAGAATATAGCCATCATGCATCTTTGAAAGGTAGCAGGTGCATTACATAAACCAAAAGGCATACGTCTATAACCAAAAGTACCAAAAGGGCATGTAAAAGTAGTCTTTGGTTGATCTTTAGCCGGCTACGTATTTGAGAGAAACCAGAATAACCATCTAGAAAGCAATAATGGGTATGTTTGCATAATCTTTCTAGCATTTGATCGATAAAAGGTAAGGGGTAATGATCTTTCTTAGTAGCTTTATTTAATTTGCGGAAATCAATTACCATCCTATAACCTGTAATAATTCTTTATGGATCAATTCATCTTTATCATTAGGAACAACATTAATACCTCCCTTCTTAGGGACACAATGGACAGGACTTACCCAATCGACTATCAAAGAACGGGATAAATTATACCTGCCTCCAGAAGTTTTAGTATTTCTTTTCTTACCACTTCTTTCATCTTAGGATTAAGCCTTCGTTGATGATCATGAACAGGTTTGGCATCTTCTTCCAAATATTTTATGTTGACATAGAGTGGGACTAATGCCCTTAAGATCATCAAGAGTATATCCAATAGCAGCTCGGTGCTTCTTCAGAGTTTTCAATAATCTTTCTTCTTCATGCTCTGAAAGGTTAGCACTAATAATAAAAGGATATATTTTCTTTTCATCAAGATAAGCATATTTAAGATTACCAGGCAACGGATTAAGCTCAAAGACAAGATCACCCTTGGGTGGAGGAGGATCCCCTAGGATTTCAACAGGCAAATTATGTTCCAGAATAGGTTCCTGTTTAAAGAATACTTCATCTATTTCCCTTCTTTCATTCATAAACATATCATTTTCATGGTCTAGCAAATAATGTTCTAGAGGATCACTAGGAGGTACGGCAATAGAAGCAAGACCAATAATATCATCCTTACTAGGCAATTGTTCTTCACGGTGTTGTTTACTAAACTTAGAGAAATTAAACTCATGAGTCATATCATCCAAGCCAATAGTAACAACATTCTTTTTGCAATCAATCTTAGCATTAACAGTATTCAAGAAGGGTCTACCAAATATAATGGGACAAAAGCTATCTTGTGGGGAGCTAAGAACAAGAAAATCAGCAGGATATTTAGTTTTCCCACACAAGACTTCAACATCTCTAACAATTCCTTTGGCGATATGGTATCTCTATTAGCAAATTTAATTGTGACATCAATATCTTCTAACTCAAAGAGTGCAATTTCATGCTTAATTTCTTTATATAAGTCATAAGGTATAACACTAGCACTAGCACCCATATCACATAAGCCATGATAACAATGATCTCCTATTTTAACAGAAATAATGTGCACGCCTACCACATGTCTATGTTTATCTTTAGCGCCAGGTTTAGCAATTCTAGCAGATTCACCATAGAATTGAATAACATGCCCATCAATATTATCATACAAGAGATCTTTAACAATAGCAATATTAGGTTCTACTTTGACTTGCTCAGGAGGTGTATAAGTTCTAATATTGCTTTTACTTAACCTGATTGAAGCTTTAGCATGATCCTTTATTCTAACAGGAAAGGTGGTTTCTCAACATAAGAGGTAGGAACAATAGGATCATTATAAGTGAGAGTCTTTTCTTCATCTTTAATAGGTGCAGCTACTTTTACTTCTATGGGAGGATGATATTTAAACCACTTCTCCTTGGGGAGATCAACATAAGTAGCAAAAGATTCACAGAAAGAAGCTACTATCTCAGAGTCAAGTCCATATTTAGTGCTAAACTTACAAAAAATATCGGTATCCATAAAAGATTTAACACAATCGAACTTAGGTGTCATACTTGACTCCTTACCTTCGCCGAGGTCCCAATCTTCAGAGTTGCGTTTAATTCTATCCAATAAATTCCATCTGAATTCAATAGTCTTCATCATAAAAGAGCCAGCACAAGAAGTATCGAGCATGGTTTGATTATTATGAGAAAGCCGAGCATAAAAACTTTGAATAAGTATTTCTCTTGGGAGCTCATGATTGGGGCATGAATATAACATTGATTTAAGCCTGTCCCAAGATTGAGCGATGGTTTCTCCTTCCCGAGGCCAGAAATTATATATATAATTGCGATCACGATGAACAAGATGCATAGGATAATATTTTTGATGAAATTCCAATTTCAATCTTTTGTAGTTCCATGATCTCGTATCATCACATACCATGTCAATGCATCTCCCTCCAAAGATAAAGGGAAGACCTTCTTATTAACAACATCATCGGGTATACCTGCAAGCTTAAATAATCCACATACGTCATCCACATATATTAAGTGTTCATCAGGATGTTTGGTTCCATCTCCTGCAAAAGTATTAGCTAGCAGTTTTTCCATCATACCCGAAGGAACTTCAAAAGGAGTTTCATTTTCAATAGGTTCAGTAGGTTCAGTAGGTTGAGGAGCAACTCTTTGTTTCATCGACGGGTGAAGATACCCCGAACAAGCTCCTCAGAGGATTACTTTCCATAGTAACAAGTGACAGTAAATTTCAGCACACTATATAAATTCTTCCTTACCAAATTCCACCTACCAAAGGCGCTTCACTCCCCGACAATGGCACTAGAAAAGAGTCTTGATGACCCACAAGTATAGGGGATCTATCATAGTCCTTTTGATAAGTAAGAGTGTCGAACCCAACGAGGAGCAGAAGGAAATGATAAGCGGTTTTCAGCAAGGTATTCTCTGCAAGTACTGAAACAAGTGGTAACAGATAGTTTGGTGATAGGATAATTTGTAACAAGCAATAAGTAATAAAAGTAAATAAAGTGAAGCAAGGTGGCCCAATCCTTTTTGTAGCAAAGGACAAGCCTGGACAAACTCTTATAATAGGAAAAGCGCTCCCGAGGACACATGGGAATATAGTCAAGCTAGTTTTCATCACGTTCATATGATTCGCGTTCGGTACTTTGATAATTTGGTATGTGGGTGGACAGGTGCTTGGGTGCTGTTCTTACTTGAATAAACATCCCACTTATGATTAACCTCTATTGCAAGCATCCACAACTACAACAAAAGTATTAAGGTAAACCTAACCATAGCATGAAACATATGGATCCAAATCAGCCCTTACGGCAACGCATAAACTAGGGTTTAAGCTTCATCACTCTAGCAACCCATCATCTACTTATTACTTCCCAATGACTTCCTCTAGGCCCAAATAATGGTAAAGTGTTATGTAGTCAACGTTCACATAACACCACTAGAGGCTAGACAACATACATCTCATCAAAATATCGAACAAATACCAAATTCACATGACTACTAATAGTAAGACTTCTCCCATGTCCTCAGGAACAAACGTAACTACTCACAAAGCATATTCATGTTCATAATCAGAGGGGTATTAATATGCATATAGGATCTGAACATATGATCTTCCACCAAATAAACCAACTAGCATCAACTACAAGGAGTAATCAACACTACTAGCAACCTACTAGTACCAATCCCGGACTTGGAGACAAGAATTGGATACAAGAGATGAACTAGGGTTTTGAGAGGAGATGGTGCTGGTGAAGATGTTGATAGAGATTGCCCTCTCCCGATGAGAGGAGCGTTGGTGATGATGATGACGATGATTTCCCCCTCCCGGAGGGAAGTGTCCCTGGCAGAACAGCTCTACCGGAGCCCTAGATTGGTTCCGCCAAGGTTCCACATCGTGGCGTCGGAGTTTCGTCCCGAAAGGTTGCTTCTGATTTTTTTCTCGATGAAAGACCTCATATAGCAGAAGATGGGCATCGGAGGGCCACCAGGGGGCCCACGAGGTAGGGGGCGCGCCCTAGGAGGGGGGTCGCGCCCCCACCCTCGTGGACAGGGTGTGGCCCCCCTGGCCTTCATCTTCGGTGAGGATTTTTTATTATTTATTGTAAGATATTCCATGGAGTTTCAGGACTTTTGGAGTTGTGCAGAATAGGTCTCTAATATTTGCTCCTTTTCCAGCCTGTAATTCCAAATTACCGCAAGATTCTCCCTCCTTATGTAAACCTTGTAAAATAAGAGAGAATAGGCATAAGTATTGTGACATGACGTGTAATAACAGCCCATAATGCAATAAATATCGATATAAAAGCATGATGCAAAATGGACGTATCACCGCGCACCCTCTTTGCTTCACTGATGAAGTAATGGATCACGAATTCCCCGAAGGGTTCAAACCCGTGAATATCGAATCATACGACGAGACAACTAATCCCACGGTATGGATCGAGGATTTTATCCTCCACATCCACATGGCCCGGGGAGATGACCTCCACACTATCAAGTACCTCCCGCTAAAGTTTAAAGGACCAGCTCGGCACTGGTTAAATAGCCTACCTGAAAATTCTATTGGCAGCTGGGAGGACTTGGAACAGGCCTTCCTCGACAACTTCCAAGGTACATATGTCCAGCCACCAGACGCCGATGACTTAAGTCACATAGTCCAACAGCATGAGAGTCAGCCAGGAAATTCTGGACTAGATTCCTAACTAAAAAGAACCAGATCGTTGACTGTCTGGATGCCAAAGCCCTAGCGGCCTTTAAACATAGCATCCATGACGAATGGCTCGCCCGCCATCACGGCCAAGAAAATCCCAAAGCTATGGCAGCCCTCATGGCACTCATGACCCGCTTTTGCGCTAGTGAGGATAGTCGGCTGGCTCGTAGAAAAAACACAGCCAGCAAGGCGGGCCCCTCCAAGGTCAAAAACAACAACGGCAAGCTCCGACGTAACAGACACAAGCGCCGAAGCAACGGTGATAATACCGACGACACTACAGTTAACGCTGGATGCAGCGGCTCCAAGTCCGGTCAGCGGAAAAAGCCATACAAAAGGAACAGTCAGGGACCATCCAGCTTGGAACGCATATTTGATCGTCCATGCCAGATACATGGCACCCCAGACAAACCAGCCAATCATACCAACAGGGATTGTTGGGTCTTCAAACAAGCCGGCAAGTTAAACGTTGAGAACAAAGAAAAGGGATCGCAAAGTGAAGACGATGACGAAGAGCCCCGGCAACCAAACTCAAGGGGCAGAAGAAGTTCCCTCCTCAAGTCAAAACGGTGAACATGATATATGCTACACACATCCCCAAAAGGGAGCGCAAGCGCGCACTAAGGGACCTTTACGTGATAGAGCCAGTCGCCCCAAAATTCAACCCATGGTCATCGTGCTCGATCACTTTTGATCGTCGGGATCGTCTGACCAGTGTCCGGCATGGCGGATCAGCCGCACTAATCCTGGACCCAATCATTGATGGATTCCACCTCACGCGAGTCCTCATGGACGGTGGTAGCAGCCTCAATCTGCTCTATCAAGACACAATGCACAAAATTGGCATTAATCCATCAAGGATCAAGCCCACGAAGATTACCTTCAAAGGAGTCATACCAGGTGTAGAGGCCCGCTGTACGGGATCAATGATACGTCTCCGTCATATCTACTTTTCCAAACACTTTTGCCCTTGTTTTGGACTCTAACTTGCATGATTTGAATGGAACTAACCCGGACTGAAGCTGTTTTCAGCAGACTTTCCGTGGTGTTATTTATGTGCAGAAACAAAACTTCTCGGAATGACCTGAAACTCCACGGAACAACTTTTTCGTAAATAATAAAAATCCTTGCCAAAGATAAAGACCAGGGGCCCACACTGTCCCACGAGGGTGGGGCGCCTGCATGCGTGCCCCCTACCTCGTGGGCCCCCTGGAGCTCCTCCGACGCCAACTCCAACTCTATATATTTGCTTTCAGAGAGAGAAAAATCAAGGAGAAGAAATCCTCGCGTTTTACGATACGGAGCTGCCGCCAAGCCCTAAAACCTCTCGGGAGGGCTGATCTGGAGTCCGTTCGGGGCTCCGGAGAGGGGGATTCGTCGCCGTCGTCATCATCAACCATCCTCCATCACCAATTTCATGATGCTCACCGCCGTGTGTGAGTAATTCCATCGTAGGCTTGCTGGACGGTGATGGGTTGGATGAGAGATGTAATCGAGTTAGTTTTGTTAGGGTTTGATCCCTAGTATCCACTATGTTCTGAGATTGATGTTGCTATGACTTTGTTATGCTTAATGCTTGTCACTAGGGCCCGAGTCCATGATTTCAGATCTGAACCTATTATGTTTTCATGAATATATGTGTTTTCTTGATCCTATCTTGCAAGTCTATAGTCACCTACTATGTGTTATGATCCGCAACCTCAAGTGACAATAATTGGGACCACTCCCGGTGATGACCATACTTTGAGGAGTTCATGTATTCACTATGTGTTAATCCTTTGGTCCGGCACTCTATTAAAAGGAGGCCTTAATATCCCTTAGTTTCCATTAGGACCCCGCTGCCACGGGAGGGTAGGACAAAAGATGTCATGCAAGTTCTTTCCATAAGCACGTATGACTATATTCAGAATACATGCCTACATTACATTGATGAATTGGAGCTAGTTCGTGTCACCCTATGTTATGACTGTTACATGATGAACCGCATCCGCATAATTATCCATCACCGATCCAATGCCTACGAAGCTTTTCCTATATTGGTTTTCGCTATTTACTTTCCCGCCGCCATACATAATCACTAGAAAATACCAAAAATATTACTTTTGCTTCACATTACTTTTTATTACCGTTACCACTACTATCATATTATTTTGCTACTAAACACTTTGCTGCAGATATTAAGTTATCCGTGTGTGGTTGAATTGACAACTCAACTGCTAATACTTGAGAATATTCTTTGGCTCCCCTTGTGTCGAATCAACAAATTTGGGTTGAATACTCTACCCTCGAAAAATGTTGCGATCCCCTATACTTGTGGGTTATCAAGACTATTTTCTGGTGCCGTTGCCGGGGAGCATAGCTCTATTCCTTGAGTCACTTGGGATTTATATCTGCTGGACACTATGAAGAACTTGAAAGACGCTAAGACAACAATTTATCCGTCAACTACGAGGGGAGGTAAGGAACTGCCATCTAGCTCTGTACTTGATTCACCTTCTGTTTTGAGTAAGCTTGTGACACCTAAACCTGCTTCTGCTATTCGTTCTGATATGTCGCATGTTATTGATGATGCCACTTCTGCTATGCATGATACTTATGATGAAACTACTTCTATGCTTGATACTACCGTGCCCCTTAGTGAATTTCTTGATGAACAAATTGCTAGGGCTAGAGAGAAAGAAATTATTGAAACTGATTATATTGATGAAAGTGATGATGAAGATATGCCTGTTATTCCTAAGGGTTATGTTTTTGATATGGAAGCTTCTGCAGCTATTTTAGCTTGCAAAGATAGATATGAACTCAAGAGGTTATTAGCTGAATGGAATAAGCAATCTCTTAAAGATAAAATGAGGCCTGACCCTGCTTTTGCTACTTCACCTATTTGTGTTGCCGATAAGGATTATGAATTCTCTGTTGATCCTGATATAATTACTTTGGTTGAGTCCGATCCTTTTCATGGCTATGAATCTGAAACTGTTGTGGCACATCTTACTAAATTAAATGATATAGCCACCCTGTTCACTAATGATGAGAGATCTCGCTACTTTTATATCCTTAAAATATTTCCGTTCTCATTAAAGGGTGATGCTAAGATATGGTTTAATTCTCTTGATCCTGGTTGTGTGCGTACACTACAAAAAAAATACACTTCCGTGATGATACGTGTTTGTCACAGTAGGTCGCGTTTTTTGTCATGCATGTACATCCATGACGATTTTATGACAAAATCAAGATAGTCATACCTGTGCTGTCATAGAAGTGTTCCATGACATTACCAAAATTATCATCACGGAAGTGTCCACTTCCATGACGATAAATCGCGCGTCACAGAAGTTCTTTCGTCAAGGGTGACCGACACGTGGCATCCACCGTAACGGAACGCCTTAAGCTATCGGGTCGGATTTTGGATCCGATAACTAGTTAACAGCCCTAACCAATGGGAAATTTCCACGTGTAAAATTCTGATTGGCCGAAGGGAACACCTGTCAGCTTGTCAGTGGGCCAGATGTCACCCGTCCATTGGAGGAGACATGCATATGATACGTCGACACGTGGTTGGGCCCAACAGAGGCCCATATAGGTTAAAAAGGCCGGCCAGTCAAAAGGCTCGTGAGAACTTAATCAGTACTAGTGGGCCAGCCCAATAACGGCTCGCTTAATAAAGGCCCATTTACGGCCCGGCCGATCTGCCCGTTAATTGTTCGCCAATATTTGGGCCCATTTATGGCCCGGCCGAGATCTGGCCCGTTAATTGTTCGCCCAATATTTGGGCCCATTTATGCCCGGCCGATCTGGCCCGTTAATTGTTCGCCGAATATATGGGCCCAATTACAGCCTAGTGACTTTCGGCCTGTTAGAGGCCTGATGTAGACATGGGCCCATTTCAGCCTGGTGTGACTTTCGACATGGGAATGGCCCGTGCTGCCCATGGGCCATATATGGCCCAACGGGACATCGGGCTCACTAACGGCCCGTGCTAAAGGTGGCAACAGTTAAGCCCAACGTGACTTTGGGCCTGTTAAAGGCATGTCGCGTAATTCGGCTCGTTGATGCATGTGCTAAGCTTTCGCCTCTTAAAGGCCCATGATATCGATGGGCCAACTAAGGCCCGAGATATGTTTCGCCTAGTAACGCCCGTGAGCTAATCGGGCCCAAAACGGCCCGGTCTACATTTCGGCCTGCTGAAGGCCTGTCGACGACTAATGAAAATTGAGGCCCAACATGCATTTTGGCCTGCTAAAGGCCCGTGGTTCCATCTCGGCCGTAACATGCCAGTACAATATTCAGCCTGTTAATGGCCCAACGGTAGCTGGGCCAAACTAAGTTACTGGTCGACAAAAGGCCCAACTAAAATATAGGCGGTGTAAGTTTGGGCTGGCGCAATAATGTGAAGGCCCCAATCATTCGGCCCAAAAGACGCAGGCCGGCCCAATTGTGGCTCGCTAAAACCCGCCCGTTAGAGTCGAATGTTTCGGGCGGTCGACTACATCTGATTTTTTTCAGATAGCGAATGATGGCAAAGAACTAGTAGGAATTAAGAACAAACCTACTCTATACAATAAAGAAATTATGGCATAGTAACTAAGAATAAACCTACACTATAAAATAAAGGATTTAAGGTATATTACATCCACTGGGCATCGAAGTTCGCCACCAATGATCATAAAGCGCAATGAAGAAGCAGATTACAAAAACTGGGCACCATTGCAGCGTAACAAAATAATACTGAACCGAGACCACTTCCAAGACAGTTCAAGAAAGGTTAGCCTTGTGGAGGAACTGCTGCACAAGTTGCTGAGCAAGGCTGTGAGACCGGCCTAGCATGTCGGTTATAGCTTCCAGGTGTAGCTGTTTAGCGATGAGGTTCTCATTGGTGTTCTCCGCAATCTTTCTTAGAGATAGGACTTCAAGTCGAAGTTGAGTTGCAGAATGCCTTTCTGCTAGAACTTGGGACTGAAGAAGTCGAACTGATTCAGACAACGAATTATGTGAGCTTGTCTAACTGTTAGTCTCAAGTAACTTGAACACTGCATCAAGACAAGACTTTGGGGTTGTCTCGCTATCTTCAAGATGTTTTGCTTTCTTTGCTGCAATATATGTTGGGTTTGACTCACAGCCTTCAGCAGACTTGTGCATGCCATCAGGCATATCATCCTGAAACAAAGCAGTGAGATGACAGGGTTTGCATGTGTATAAACAAAGATGATAACTGTTCTGTCAATTCTATCCAATTTCAAATTAGAAAATAAAGAGTAAGTTCAAAATATCAATAGCATAATTTCGCATTGTTCATAATGCGGGGAGCTTCACCACACTCTTGGATTACCATGTCAACATAACAAGCATAGATGAAGGGCAAAGAAAATCATTGTATCTATTTTGGATAATGTGCATGGCATGTTGTTCATATCATCAGCCACATGAGTAAGATAAAACAGGAGATGACAAGGTGCAAACGTGGGCTGCTTCGCCACACACTGGATTATAGATCCACAAAAACAAGCATACATATAGGGAGTATTAAGTAATGTGCATGGTATGAATAAGGAATTTGGTTTTACAAGTAAAACTTAGAACTTACGGTTCTTACGAACATGCATTTTGGTAGAAACAACAAACTAAATAGCAGTAAATGATAGGGAGTATGAGCAAATTAAACAGCAGTTGAGGATAAAGGCTTTAGAAGGACTGACTTATATTAACAGTTAACACCGGCTTTATAATGCACTTCTCCATGTCAAGGGAATGATAACTCAAGAATTTCATACGTAATCTTCTTCATAAGCATTGCCTGTACTCTACATTTTGTAGAGAGTAATTATAGATATGATAATACCGGAAGGGATAGAGGATAATGAAGATAAGATGCAGATTGATGCTACATAATCAACTACCAATCCCTGGAAGTACAAGCGTTACAGGACAAAATGTACTGACAAGAGCAATGGGCTACACTTCTGCACTAGCATTGTTTGTGCATTCTACTTGTTGGTAAGATGCAGAATGCTACAAAATGAACCAATCCCTCTTCCCATAATACAAGAGTGTTTTGAACACTGGTGTACTGTACAAAACTTTCTTATATTATGGGACAGAGGGAGTAGCTGTTAATAAAAGTACAGTTATAGACCACGTTCAGTCCTTACAAGAGGACTGCAGAGCTAAACCTCTTCAAAAGCATTGGGTTGATTCTAAATTTATGTAAGAGTCCATACGGATCTTATAATGTCCACCAAATGGACGATTACGAGGCTAACATGTGAAGTGATGCTACATAATCAAACAGCTATGAAAGTAAGTATGGTCATACAGTGAAAGAGGTACTCACAAAGCAATGCAGAGTGCAGTATAGTTGCGAGATTCTGTGGTCCCTTGAGAACGAATGTTCTTCTGCTAACAGTTTTCGTACAAGTGAGACATTAAGGCAAATGCAGAAATGTAGTTCAAATTGTGATGTTATATCATAGAGCGGTACCTTTACGCTGCAAATGAGACCAATGTGTAACAGGATTATTCCAGTCACCGTCGGATAAATGTAGCACCGGAGACTTTACAGAAATTTCATTCAGAGGCTTTCCATCGAAGTGTGCTTGCCTCAGGTAGGAACGATACTTCATCAACGAGTGCTTGAAAAGCGCAACCAACCCTTGCTCATCATCACAATCCAGTTTGCTCCTCGCCTATTTAAAAGAATGAAATCTTGTGTCTTCTGTCAGCAGAAACATATGCAGTAATGACCATGAATAACATTAGTACATTAGTTACGTGTAAGTTGCGGAGGAAGACTGGAAATTGTTACGTATGTTCATGTATAATCTTTCCATGAAGGAAAGATGCGCACGAAGTTCCTGACAACAACATAAGCTTCGTCTTCTAAACTGGGAAGAAATGGAACAAGGGTCCTATTTGCTGCAATTGGGGCTCTCTCTGGTTCAAAAATGGATTTGGCAACTGGATTTGGTGTACTCTTTCTTTGGAATGGGGTTTAACGTCAGACATACTGGTGCTATGTCAATCGGCATAATCATACTGCTTTTTGCAGCTTGGGGTCTCTTGAGTTGGGGCATCGTAAATGACCAAAGGTAGTAGGGCTAGATTCTGCTAGAGTTGGGGTATTTTGTGGGTCGTGATATTGCAACTACACTTAATGGGCTATTTGATTTATCGGTGCCACTACCTTTTCCAAATACTTTGCTTGTGCTCCTCCATGATCAACAATCGCCCTCTTCCTTTTGAACGTCGATACACAAGAACATCATTTGAATGGATAAATATGGTATGATGACAGATGGAATATGTCTTGAAAATGGATAGGCGGGCGTATTCACATACGATGTGTAAACTAAGCTAATGGCAGTTCAACAAAGTAGAAGCAATGCAAAGCATCGATTGCAAGATATGTGCGAGCAATGTAACCTTGGAAAGTTAGAGCAAGTACCTTGATGGGTGAATAAGATAGGGCATCTTCCTCTGACTCCTCCACTAGGGAGCTACATTGACTTAGGTATCCCTCTAGCTCAGAATCACTATTAGGATCATATTCTGAGCATGAATCTGTAGGTGGAGAGCATTTGCATTGCATTGCATCTAGACTTGATTTCAGTCCCTTAATGCCATGTTTGACAGCCATGGCATTGTTCTGCTTTATTCTTTTCATGCACGCAAGCTCATAATCATTATGATGCTGTTCAGAATATGAGATTCATGAAAACATAAAAATTAGTCAGATTATCTATGGAATGCTTTGCGGATTCAACTTGGAGGGTGTCTCCCTATAAACCCCTGCATATGCAAAGTTCACCTCCCCAACCGTCTTGACGGACCACACATGTAAATACAAACCCCTTATGTCTCTATAACAGGCAGGCACACTTTCAAAACTGAAGTAGGAACATTAGAATCATATGAAATTCAGATTTGAAAAAATAAACTAAGCAATTATGAGTGGCGTAATGTTTAGCTTCAAGGGTGGAGTGTTGGTAGTGCAACACAAAGCAAGTAGGCAGATTGTATTCCATGTAAAAGATCGAAACCTATGTAAAAGCTGGAAATGACACTTTCTTTCTATACAATGAAGTGTTCGTTACCCACACATGATGGAAGAGATCACATAGAGAAATACTATTCACTCATGTCTATGATTCCAGTATTTGGAAACAGTGTTTTCCACCCTAAAAGAATATTGACAACAAATATGACAAGGCAAGCATAGATGTAGTAAATCAATCATTTACTTGTGAGCTTACTAGGACAAGTATGCAGAATTGTAACTGCAGTAAGAGACCGTCCAAAATTTGAATGAAGAAGTTTTTCTAGCACTTATTGTTTGCAACTAATCGACGTGAATAATTGGATATTATATCAATGAGTAAGAAAGACAAGTAAAATTGTCAACAAACCTGGCTTGCAGTAGTAATCTGGGTCAATGTCACTACGACCAACAATCCAAAATGACTAGTTTACATTCCGAGGGCCGGAATTTTGAAAACCTGTGAACTTTAGAGGTACTAAAGATTACCGAAATACATGTGAGCCATTAAGTGTAGGTAGCATCGAGCACACAACAAACCCTAATGACATCCCGCCTAATGGGTAATGAATCAATTAGAAAATGTGTGATGAGGAGTGGCTGCTTGAGTGTTGAGGACGTATCTCAGGATAAATCGGGTTAGCTTGGTGGGTGCTGCACTTTGAGCCTGAACGGACTGGGAAGGTAGGCACGGCGGCGCGCCTGGCAGCAAAGTGACGCTAGGCGAGCGGCCTCGGCCTCGTTAGTCCGGCGTCTCCTCCTAGAGTCATGCCATCCGGGATGACAAGTCGCCGGGCGAGGCAAAGGCGGAAGTAGTAGCGATCGGAAGCGCGCAGCAAAACAGAGGGGAATTGGGGCCTGGGACGACCCAAAATCCCAGGGTGGGACGGCCCACCGTGGGCACCCTATAGAGATACACACCCGAGCGGCAAACATGCATTTTCGAAGCTAATTTAAGAACATTTAGCCGACCAATTAAACAACTATGTTTTAATAATATCAGATTCGTATTTGAACAACTAAGCTTGTTTAGCTTGATGGGTGGACCAGTGTTATTATGACACGAAGCACGATTACGATCGTATAGTGATCATAAAAGGGGAAACTCTAAGCATATTTTTTAGAAAAGAGAGTTCCTCCGATTTCTATTAAAGAAACCACCACGGAACCAACATGATCAATTAAACTCTAAGCATGATCAATTAAACCAGATTATGGTCGTGCCATGGCAGATTTGAAGTCGCAAACCGAGAAATGATATTTAGCATCCATTGTTTGCTTGAACAAAGAACTAAATTCTAAGAGCTGAAAAGAAAGTAGAGTAACCAAGTTAAGATCTATTTTCTGGTTGAGATCAAAAAGTTGAGGAGATATGAAGTACCACCTCTCTTGCGGCGCCGTGTAGGCATCGGGGGTGCGATGGCTGTCGGTGGCGTTGAAGCAGATCTGCGACGGTAGACGGGTGCATCGGGGGATAAGTCCCATTGCGGTGGAAGAGAAGGTCGTGTGAGCGGCCCCGACAAAGAGGACGACGGCGCCGATGAAGCGAGAGGATGCGATGCAAGGCTATTGGTCCGTCGCCATGGATGAGAAACGTCCATCTCTAGAAGTGGACGACGCGGTCTTGGTAGGCGCTCCGGCATGGCGGAGGACGGTGGCGATGGATGTGGTGGAGGACGGCGGTGATGGATGGGGTGGCGGACGGAGGCTGGTGTGGGGATGGGGTGTTCTAGCGCGGACGGTGTATGAATGGGAAAATAGAGGGAGAGGTACGGGGAACCATGTTTTTGGGACGCTACCGTTCGAAATATGGGAAAGTTACGAACTTAGCCCCCGTTTAAAATTTGGGCGTCTCGTCGGTTGGGGATAGGACGGTAATCTCACATCTCGCCAATATTTGCCCAGAGCGATTTCGGGCAAGGAGAGGGTAGTTGGCGCCCATGGTTGGCGCACGTGGTGTATGAACGAATTCGGCGGGTAGGGCGGTTGTGTCACGCCCGAGTGAAGTTACAAACCTGCCCCTATTGAAAATATTTGCCTACATCGATTTTGGCCGAGTCGAGTTTGTTTTGCCGCCCACCGTGTATGAATTGGGAATGGAGGGAGAAACAGAGGTCTTTCGGACGAGCTTGAATCAAATGAGTTTTGCAGCCCATGTTTGACGCCCAGCGTGTCGGAATGGGCTCAGAGGCGGTCGTGTCACGTCTAATTGAAGTTACTAACCTACCCCTATTTAGAGCAGTGGAAATCGGGCCGATGGATTGTCCGTGTAATGGGTAGACAGTAATTTCCATCTCCCAAACACTTGGCTTCGGGCAGCCGACGTGGGAGTGGACATTTTGCTACTTCTTTCGAATTTTGGGACAATAAGCATTCACGTTTACCCTGGCAACTAAATTCGAATCCATTTTGTATTCCTATATGAATATTTATAAATCATTCTATGTGTTATTATATATCTTCAAAAGGACGACAAAGATGTATTCCTTGTCATATATGAATATGGTTTACAAATGCCGATACTCAAATTCAGAAACTAGAATCCAGCTTTAAGGTGAATTCGAATATTTGGAACACTTCATGTCCAACTCAAATGTCACACGCAGCATAATGTGTACTCCCATTTACATATGTACACAAGCGATGTATCAAGATTCAAATACCGAGTCAATCAACCAAGAATGTACAGAACTAACAGACATATAAACACTTATAGAGTATATGGATCAATAATATCAACTAACATACATAAGCCAGGCTGCTGTACTTTTTTTTGGCTATGAAAGTACATGTAGTCCCCATGTGTGGTTTTGGTAATTAATTAATGACAATCCTTATGGACTAATGTTTGCATTGAGATATACATTTGAAGATTAGTCCCATTGGAAAATGATTGAAGAATAATGGAAGAAAACTCCTTTGAAGCAACAAGTACATCGAGATGATCAAAATGGAGTTCATTGGAGTATCTTAAGGGTTGCCATGCTTAGAGCTATGGTTTGAGCCATAATGGATCAAGATCTTAAAAGGATGATTCGAATGATGAATTCTAGGAGTGGCTCAAAGATATGATCATAATGGACTCATGTGTTGAGACATGATTGAGCAAGCTATTCAAGTGAAGAATTCAATATATCCTTCATGACGTCAAGATTAAGCATGGAGTAGAGATATCGGTTGACCAAGTTGAAGCTCGGAGATTGAACTCTAAATGGTCAACACACGAGCGCAAATGATGCACCACATAAGATCTTGTGGTATGATAAGAAATTATCAATTGCACTCGTGTACTAACCCATACTATGTGTTGTCTATGTTTTCGAGGGTTAGGTGATTCTCATGGGCTCGCATCGAGAGAGAGATATTTCAAGTGTCTATGAGAGGATAACATCAAGTGTTGGTGATCATGGTTGATAAGGGCAAGTTCAAGATAACCATCCCGAGGGATTACATGCTTGAAGCTTGTGGATGATCACATGATGGGCAAGTGAAGATGAATACAAAGCAAGGACTCCCATATGTGGGAGCTACTTGAAGACTTCACCAATGTCTTGTCTTCAACTTGAGCCAAGAAGAAACATAAACATCAAGCTCAAGTTAAAGGCTTGAGTCAAAGGTATTAGTTCCTTTGGCGTTAGTGTTGTGGAGAGATGACCACCGAAGAAAAATATACACTCAAGAATGGTTCTCGATAGCTATGTAGTATAGCTCTTTTATGTTTCTTGAGTTATAGGGATCCCGCACTATTAAGAGGGGATCAAAGGGGTTAGTGCTAGATTTGCTCAAGTCAACATCTTCTATTTCTACTTCCTCACATCATATTCCAACATAGGCATATTTCACTCCTATCCAACACAATTCCACTCATATCCTATATACCAAATAAATTCATAGCCAACTAGGTTCCTCAAAATATATGATCTAACCTTTGCATACTTTGCATCCTCCATTTTGGTTTATCTTGGGTGGTTCTCTATGTGAGGACCTGGAGCTTTTCATAGCTTCAAAAGCAGGCCCAAGATCATCAAAATCGGAGTCCGGATGAGAAAGTTATGGATGTTTTACTTTTGGGCGCTGCAGTTCTTGTGTTGGCCGGATATCCGGGACTTGGCCCGGAAATCCGGCCGTAGATGTCCAGAACCGTGTTGAAATGCTGGTTGTGTCCTCCGGATGTCCGGCAACTTGGGCCAGATGTCCGGGGCCCCAAGTTTGGCCAGATGTCCGGCTTCGGCCAGATGTCCTGGCTCAGAACCTGTTTCTCACAGACATGTGTGCACACTTCACACAGTTCCCGGATGTCCGCCCTCAGTTCGGATGTCCGCCCGACATAACCACTTACACTCCAACGGCCATATTTGCACTACCACTATATATAACCTTCTTCCACCCCGGGAGAAGGTCGAGCAACACATTCATATGAACCCTAGAACACAAAAAGGCTCCCTCTCACTTCTCCTACACCAAATCTTAGATCCCGAAGAGATTCGTGAGAGTTCTTGAGAGATTTTCCAATCAAGTGATAGATCCACTCCTCTCCCTCTCTTGACCAAAGGAATTCGTGATTTGAGCAAGTCTTGAGCATTTCCTTTGTTCTTGTTACTATTGGAGGTTGGAGACTCCTAGGCGGTAGGAGTGCTCCGGTGAGGAATCAACTTGTGATTTGTCCCCCGGAAAGTTTGTGAAGGTTTGGAGGCCGCCTCAAGGTCTACCACTAGTGGTTGAGAATTGCCTTCGTGGTGATATCTCAAGGAGAATAGGGTGAGCCTTTGTGGCGGTTGGTGTGCCTTCGTGGTAACATCCACCTCTCTAACGGTGACTAGCTTCCCTCCAAGGAAGTGAACATCGGGATACATCCTCGTCTCCGTGACTTTGGTTATCTCTAACCCTAACTCCTTACTTGTGGTTTACTTTGGTCATTTGACCGTGCATTCACTATATCTTGTTGTCCTCATTATATTGTGGTGGTTGATTATATTGTGTTGGCCATTTCCTTGTAGAGATTATTTAGGCCTACACTTCATATTCCGCAATTCATACTTGCTACTATTGATATACATTGTGATTAGTGTGAATTGCTAACTTGTGTTATAAACTTCCATATATTGTGATATTGCTCAAGTAAGTTTGTGTAACTTACTTGAGTTTGCTTGTATCATTCAATTCCATATATTGTGATACAATTTGTGTAAGCTTGTATTGCTTACTTGTGGTTGTGTGTATTATTCATTTCCATACCTCGTGATATACACTGAGTAAGTTTGTGTGACTTACTTGTGCTTACTCATATCCTCGTTGTTCTCATCTTGTTTATGCTAAGTTGTTGGTGCACTTAGTGAGCCTAGTATATTTAGGATTTGTGCTTGAAAAGTATCTGCATAGTTTATTTCCGCATTTGGATATAGCCAAATCCGTAAAAGATTTTAAAACGCCTATTCACCCCCCCTCTAGGCGACATCGTGGTCCTTTCAATTGGTATCAGAGCAAGGTCTCTCCTTATTAGGCTTAACCGCCTAGAGAGTAACGATGTCGACTAGTGAACTAGTGCACGATGACACATTTTGTTTTAATGGCACAAATTACATTATGTGGAGATTACACATGCTTTGTCATTTTCGGGCCATGGGTCCAAATGCTTTATGGATTGTGGTTGTAGGGAATTCAAATCTAAAGGATGGACAATCTCCGTCACTTGGTGATATGCATCTTGATAGTGAAGCTTTAAGTATCATTCACCAAGCTATAACCTTCGAGGTGTTCAAGTCAATCTCGTCTTGTTCGTTGGCTCATGATGCTTGGACCAAAATTGAAGATATATATGGTGGGTCCAATCTTCAGGAAGACAATATTATTTTTGGGGAGTTAATGGAGGAGTTCTCCACATTTTTTAATCATGAAGAGCTCTCTATTGCTTCCACCTCCGATTACTTGCATACCTCAACATCTTTCACTTCACCAATATGTGGCATACCACAAGGTAATGACATGGTGAGTGAAGAAATATCCTGTAATGATGGTGTTAAGATCATTTGTGATGATATGCTTGATCTCCCATGTTGCCATGATATAAATGTTTTGGCTTCCTCTAGTTGTTCTATGACTAACCATGTAGAGGAAATCAAGAAAGATGAGGCATGCTTGATTGATGAAGAACCCTCTTCTCCAAAAGAATCATCATCAACCCCTTTTGTTCACATGTGCCTCATGGCAAGAGGTAATGATGAGGTATCATCTTCTCTTAGTGATAATGATGATAGTTGTAATGAGGAAGATGATGAAGTCTTGACTCAAAATCTCTATGAGATTGGGAAAACTCTTCAGAGAGCTAAAAATAACACTTATAAAAGGCTCCAAGATGTCCTTGCTTGCTTTCAAAAACGTAACGACTTATTTCTTTACGAGCAAGCAAAAAGTGAACAACTTGAACACGAACTTGCTATGGCTCATCAATGTCTTAGTGACTTGAGGTCTTTAAAAGAAGAGATTGAAGTTACTCATTGTAAACTTAAAGAGGAGTTTGAGCACCTTGACCTTGACTACAAGAAGGTCAAAGGAGAGCTCACCAAACTCT
Organism: Aegilops bicornis; assembly: GCA_021605145.1. Taxonomy (NCBI): domain Eukaryota; kingdom Viridiplantae; phylum Streptophyta; class Magnoliopsida; order Poales; family Poaceae; genus Aegilops; species Aegilops bicornis. The sequence continues at coordinate 516,712,060 of CM038675.1, forward strand.
CTAAGTCTCATGAGGAACTTCAAGCTACTCATGCGGAGTCTATGGCTTGTACATGCTACTCTCATATTGATAATGATGCTTGTGCTACTAACTCTATCTTGTGTGAAGCATCAATATTAAAAGAAAATGTTGAGCTAAGGACTCAACTTGATTTGCTAAATAGCAACTATGGGAAATTGGGAGAAAGTCATAAAAAGCTCTCACCACTCATGAGGATCTTCTAATCTCTCATGATGAGTTAAAGTTAGCTCATGAGGCCATGGTCACCAAGGTAAAATCATGTGAGTCTCATGTGGATATTAGCACATCTTCTACTCGAAATGCCTTATTGTCATATGCTAGTCCTTGCAATTCCTCTCTACATGATATTGGTACATCTTGTAATGAATTGCTCACCATGCCTTGTTGCTCTAACAATGAAGCTTATACTTCCTCTAGTTCTTTTATTAGTACTAACCTTGTAGAGGAAAATAAAGAGCTCAAGGCCCAAGTCACTAGTTTGAAGAAAGACTTGGAAAAATGTTGTGATAATATCTTGAGTGTGCAAAAGGACCCTCAAGACAAAATAGGACTTGATTTCATCTCCAACAAGAAGAAGTCGAAGAACAAGAAGAAGGGACAAGATCAAGTCAAGAATTCGGCCAACATTACTTGCTTCAAGTGCAAGAATGTTGGACACCATGTGAGATCTTGTCCATTAAAGAAGAAGGCTTCAAATGTGAAGCATCAAGGAAGTGGCCTCAAGTTCAATATCAAGATAATGAAAGGCCTCTTCCCATGCCTAATCAAGATAATGCTCTCCAAGTTGAAAAGGTAAAGAAGAAGAGAAAGGGGAGCACATGTTGCTATATTTGCCGTAAGAAGGGACACATAGCTTCATCTTGTCCTAACGGTAACATATCTAAGCCTCCTATAGTCAATAATCATTATTCGCTAAGAAGGGATATTGTTGGCAATGTGTTTGCCAAGTTTGTGGGTTCCCAAAGAAGTTTGAAAGTGGACAAGACCATTTGGGTTGCCAAGCCTATTGTTACTAACTTCTTAGGACCCAACTTGGTTGGGGACCATCAAGCTCAAACTTGATCAATAGGTGTGTGGAGGGCATTGGAGACATGGCTACTTCATGAAGAAAAACTATTTTCACCATATGTTATGGTTAATGCCAAGTCAAGTGGATTATCATCATATCTATCAATCCAATGCTCCTCTTTGCGGTAACTTGTACTTGCATGGTTTACATTGAAAGTTACTATGTCCCTTGAATGTTTAGGTTTTGTACCTAGCATGTGCTTTTATAGTTGTGCTTCCTAGTATGCTTGATTTGTGTTATCTAGCATGTGTAGGTTGCAATGCAATTCATATATTTGTGCGTGTGTGGTTTCAAGCCTTTATTGCTTCATTAGTTGAATCTTCCTTGGCTGGATCATCACATTATGCGGGAGTGCTATGTTTTACGGATATCACAAACCTTAAATGTGTATGTATGTGGGACACCACCTAGTATTGTTAGTGCAATATTATCTAGTTACTATGAGGTATGTAAAGCTCATTTGATACTCAAATTCTCATCCATTAATTATCCTTAGTTGGGTTTCATTTGCTTCTTGTCGATAATACATGGATCATCATATTATGGGGAGTGATATGCTTTGTGCATATCACAATCCTTGTTAATATGAACAATTGAGGGATGCCACTTAGAATTTATATTTGAGATTATCTTATATCTCCGTGACATGCAATGTCTTGTTTACGTATGGCATTCTTGTGTGGTTTTGCCCATGGTTATCTTTAAAATCATATTTGGAAAATCATTTGATTAAATCTATTCCAATTATTTATTTACATGATGATCTATCTAGTTGGAATGTTAATATCATGCTATCCAAGCATTGTGGTTATTTCTAAACTCTCATGTTATGCTTGTGTTAGTATAGATGATCATGTACTTATTTGGTTTCTACATCGAATGATAACCCGAAATACCATTTTGTTCGAATTCATCTTATTGCTCTATATGAGAGTTTGTTATCTCATTGTTTATAGTGTCCTATATCTACTTGAGTGGGATATTCCTATGAGTATGTGTGCAATGCATATATAATATGCTCATTGTTATTTTTCCTTGGTTCATATGTTGAACTTTGTGTGCTATCATATGTTGATTTGTCACTCTGATTCATTTTGGACAACATGAATGACTAGTGATGTTATTGGAAGTATTAACAGTTATGTGGTCATTTGTCCAATTTGTATCTCCTGGATTTTGGTAATTTGGTGCATGCATATTTACTATGTGTAAATTCACATGCCTTGTTTGCCTTATTTGATCCAATATATATATGGTAAATCCATCAAATTCTTAATAGCTATGATGTGCATGAAATTCAAATTCATATCAATAGGCACATATTTAAGTGGTTTTACCCTATGTGTTGTAGTTATGCTAACTACGTCGGACCCAATAAGTTTGGGGACCATATTGTACTTAAAATGTTCTAGGTACATTTGAGAAGCATTGGGTGCTTGGCTTATTCATGAAGGTGGTGGCACTATGAGGAAATTAGAGCCAAGCTTGGACATTTTATTGATCTACAACTTCATACCAATGCTATCTCGGTAACAAGTATTTACTTCATGCACATATATATATATATATATATATATATATATATATATATATATATATATAGAAATGAGGTCAGCCTTGTGTAGGTTGCATCATGGCATGAATTTCTTGACTCGTTCTGTGATACTTGTTTCCTTTCTCAAAGCATCCCAACAATGATCTCTTGTTGCTAGTTGTGATGTCTTTGATGGTTGTGTGTTTGGAGTTCATTAATATACAATAAGATTATATTAAGCCATGTGCTATGCTTTCAAGCAAAGATCTCATTGGTATATTTTATGACTCCCGTTTGGATATCTTATTCCTTCCTTTTGTAACTATTTTATGTGTACATCCTTCTTTGTGGATATCATCTACCTAGTATCTTATACACGTGAGAGAAGTTACATCTCTAGTTGACATCCCTATTCTTTCATGTCCACCATTTCATTCACTTTTTATATCTTTTTGGTGGCTCCATGGAAGCATTTGTTGAATGAGCACTCATGTTTGGTGAAGATTGTTGTCCTCATGCTTGTCTTGACAAGCCTATTATTTCCTATCTTCATCATGGGTTGTCACAAGCTTTGATTTTTAGTTTGCTATTAGTGAGCTTGTGAACCCATTTTCTTGATGTGTGTGTGACCTTCTTAACTTCGTGTGTGTGTGGGAAGGACATGTCTTGCACCTTGTATCTCATTTACTCAAGGCTATGTTGATGCTTAATTCTCATCCTTATACTAGTCTTCTCAAGTGATTTGACGTGACTCACACACATCATTTTGGCTGTGCCTATTCTTAGGTTGCCTCATGTACATGTTGCTCAACCATATGTTTGTTGCAAATGCTATGCTTCTTTTCTTATCTATGTTTGCTTGCAATTGTTGTGTGTTCCTATTGATTTTGGGGGAGTGATCATCCTATTTTGTGCACTTGTACCCAAATAAAAAAAATCTAACTTGTGCACAAATCATGGGGAGCTTCTCTATTTTCCTTAGAACACTCCTTTACCCAAATCGTAATGTTCTTTTATCCTTTTGGCTCGTCGGATCTTTTGATTGCTTGCTTCACTTTGTGTTATGCAAATGAGATCAATTTGTGCCATGAGCTTTGTGCCATGTACCTTGCTATTATGACTAGGCTCAAGTTGTATAATAGTGGATTCACTTGTGGATATCATGTTCTTATCAATTGCAACCTTTCTTTTTGTGTATATGAGTTTCTTTATGGATACATATCTTGATTATTATTGGCCACATAGAAATTTTTATACATGAAAAAGTTCATATCTTCGTATCTGATTGCATTCTATAGATTCCGAGCTCCTTTAATTGTTAATCATTGAATATGTGCATTTGTTTTCACTCACATGTTGTGATATGCACACATCAAGGACAAACTCATACTATATTAGTCTGCTAGATGTTTTGTCTTCCATTTTGGCATTTGGTGCCAATGGGGGAGAAGTTTAGAGGGTTTAAGATAAATATCTTTTGTAGTTCTTGTTGTCACTCATGCATATCTACCCTTGTTATATATTCTTATTGCATGAATGAGTATTGTATATAGAGAAATCTCCTCCTAGGTTATGTCAACCAATATATGCAATGACATTCAAAGTTCATTCACACATGCATATATTGTGGGGAGTTTGCTCTATATACTATGGGTGTACTATCATCAAATGCTTATGTAGTGTCTTGATGATAGTACAACTATCCTGAAGTATACAATTTATCCTCGGATAAATTGCATGATTGTTTAAAATTCATTATATAAACCCTCTTGTTGAGATTGTCATCAATTACCAAAATGGGGGAGATTGAAAGTACATGTAGTCCCCATGTGTGGTTTTGGTAATTAATTAATGACAATCCTTATTTTCGTTGTACTAGAGTAGGGGTACCCTAGTATCCCGAACTTGTGCATGGGCAGTTGCAGCCCTCCGCGGCAGGGCTTACCGGGTGACCGCCAAGGTGCTCCGTGGTTCCTTTGGAGCCATTCAAGAACAAAGTATTCAAGCCTAGGAGGCGAGGCCCGGCAAGAGGAGCTTGCCGGAAGGCCACCCAAGGCACCTAGGAGACAAGGCCCCGACAAGAGGAGCTTGCCGGAAGGCCCGTGAGTGACAAGCTTAGGACGCGACAAGACAACAACCGGCAGACCACCACTCTGTACCTGCTCCAAAGACATCCACTAACGTGTCATACAGGACCTTTCCAAGCGCAGCGTGGCAAGAGGTCAGGCGGCCAGCGGAGCGCGGTGGCAAGCGGCGCTGACAAGATTGCCATCGTGGCAAGCGGTGGCGCCCCTGGCGGTCCCTTTCTGCACTGTTAGGGCGACGTAGACATGCATTTAATGCCTTTGTCCCCTGCCGTCAGGGTTAGGTATGGTACACTGTACAAGTAGCTGTACCAACCACTCCTTTTCCATTTTTACCCTTGTCTACGTTGCCACCTGTCGGAGACCCCTTTAGCATATAAAAGGAGGCCCATCGCAATGTAGGAAGGGGATTCCAAAGGGGGTTCATAAGGCTCGACCTCACGCTCGGTCTCGTTAGCAGCTTGTGTGTACTGTAGCACTCAGCGCTCCTGAGCAAGAACTCAATACACTCAGACATGCAGCAGTAGGAGTGTTATCTCTCCGGAGAGCTCCGAAGCTGGGTAAACCGCTCGTGTGCTTCGCCTCGATCTGCTGTTCGTGCGACCTCCGCCCCCCGCCGAACCGAAAGGGGCTCGGTCAGCCGTCCCATAGGTGTTCGTGGGCGATCAGCCTTCCCGACCTCTTTGGCGCGCCCGAGTAGGGACGTCGAGGTTGTGTGAACCTGATCCGGCGTCCACACGAGCTAGATCTTCATCATCTTCATCGACATGCCACCGAAGAAGAAGGCTTCGGCGGCAGATGTTCCATCCGCGTCGAACCCACCACCACCGGAGCAAACGGGTGGTGGGGTAGACGCTGGCGGAAGAATGGACGTCGACGGGGGAGCCCAAGGTGCTGCCAAGTCCAAGGACAAGGCTGCGCAGACCTCGGCATCCGTACATGCACCGCGCCCGTCTCAGGAGGCGCGGGACCGACAACATCATGGTATTCACAACGCCATACGCTCGTTGGACCAAGATCGAGCTGGTGGATCTCGGGATGCTCAAGACCAGCATGCACGCCAACATGCTAGCGCGAGCGAGGCACGGTCGCCTGGACGGGATACTGCTCCTTCTAACATAGTTACAAGTCCGAGCATATCCCGCTCCTTGCGCCGTTCACCACTGCCACCCACCACTCCAGCAGAAGCTTTGGCGAGAGCTCAACTGCTCCTGGATTACCCTCCAACAGCCGACAAGGTCGATGAATGGAGGGCCACCATTTAGAGTCTCATCGGCTTTGCCAACGGCGACGCTCCGCGGCAGCCGAGTGCATCATCGCCGCGGCAGGACTGCCAAACACGAGCCGGTGGCGGCAGAAACCGGTGGGGTGCAGCCACCACCGCACTCTCCGCCCGAAGGTTAAGATCGCCGACCGCCGGATCCACCTCGACGGCGACTCCACCGCATCATCGGATCCACGAGCCTGCCGCTATCGGCGCCAAGTTCTTCACGAACGACAAGAAGAAGACGCTCGAACTCGCATCGAAGCGCCAAGAGAAGCGCAGCGTCAATCCGACCAGCGCTGGGGCCCTCTGTCGACATGCATGCGCCCGGGGGAACACGGGGACTTGCCAGACGCGGTAGGTTGCCCTGCGTTCACTCGTGAGCTGCGGCAAGTCGATGGCCCAAAGAAGAAGAATTTCTGCCAGACGTACCAGAGAAGTACGACGGCGAGACGCATCCGTCGGAGTTCCTCAGCATCTACACCATCACGGTGCAGGCTGCCGGGGGGCGAGACGACAAGATCCTGGCCAACTACTTCCCGCTGGTGCTCAAGCCCAATGTCAGATCCTGGCTCATGCACTTGCCGGACAACTCCATATCCTCTTGGGAAGATCTATGCCATCAGTTTGTCGGCGCCTTTAAAGTATTCCACAAGCCCCATGGCCAAGAAAGCGACCTTCATCCGCTTGCCCGGAAGGAAGGAGAGCCCTGCGCAAGTACATTCAGAGATTCAGCCACTGACGCACAACATCCCAGATGTCCACCTGCCGCGGTAATCAGCGCTGCTCCATCGAGCGTCGCGAAACCGCAGGATGCGGGAGGAGATGGCGATGTGCAAGATCGAGACGTCGATGAGCTATATGCCCTGGCCGACAAGTGTGCACGCGTCGGCGAAGGAGGAGACTCCCGGAGAGAATACTGAAGCGGGAGGATCGATAGTGAGGAGACCGCCCCGCAAAGAAAAACCGGCGGTGAAGAAGAAGACCAAGTCCGGCAGGAGCTCTGATGCCCACTCCGGCAAGCGCACCGCTTCGGAGTGCTGCGCTACCGTCAAGGACGCACCATCGAGCTCCACCGGCAAGTGCTGAGGAGCAGTCTGCTCCGGCAAGCCCTAGGGTTTGTTCCGTTGAAGCAGACGCTCCAAGTCCGGCAGGAGCTCTGATGCCCACTCCGGCAAGGGCACCTCTTCGGAGTGCTGCGCTACCGTCGAGGATGCACCATCGAGCTCCACCGGCAAGTGCTGAGGAGCAGTCTGCTCCGGCAAGCCCTAGGGTTTGTTCCGTTGAAGCAGACGCTCCAAGTCCGCCAGGAGCTCTGATGCCCACTCCGCAAGCGCACCTCTTGAGTGCTGCGCCATCGTCGAGGACGCACCATCGAGCTCCACCGGCAAGTGTTGAGGAACAGTGCGCTCCGGCAAGCCCTAGGGTTTGTTCCGTTGAAGCAGACGCTCAAGTCCGCAAGAGCTCGATGCCCACTCGGCAAGCGCACCTCTTGAAGCTGCGCTATCGTCGAGGACGCACCATCGAGCTCCACCGGCAAGTGCGAGGAGTAGTCTGCTCCGGCAAGCCCTAGGGTTTGTTCCGTTGAAGCGACGCTCCCGAAGTTTTTCTCCGCAAGCTTGCCGGGAACGTCAAGCTCGGCTGAGCCGCAGGTTCTTGCCGTGGAAGCAGATGTTCCCGCAGCGGCAGATGTGCCTTTAGTCCTTGTTGTCGAGCATAAGCTCCGGCATGGGCACATGCAGTTCTCCCCATGGAACTCGTATCACGGATCACCTCGAGTGCTCGCTTATGATGAGCTTGAGCAAGAGCAGTATGCGACAAGGTAACGCTGCTGCTCCTTGAGGGGATCGTCTTCGTTGTCAGACGAGCTGCTCGATACTGACAAGCTTTGCGCCGCTACCATAGCCGCAAAGTTAATGCCAAAAGTCTCGAGGAAGGCAACCTTGTTCTTCGGCGCGTTCAGTCCGCCAAGAATTCCAACGAGTTGACGCCGAAGTGGGAAGGCCCTTACCGGGTGAAACGAGTCACTAGGCCTGGCGCTGTCCGCCTTGAGACCGAAGATGGCATTCTGCACCTACCCCGGTAAGCAATAACGAGCCATAAGGCTCCATATCTTTATTTTCTCTTCTTTCTCTTTCTCAAAGAAAGGAAGGTTCCCTCGCCCACAAGTTTGCCGGGGGGGGGGGGGGAAGGAGAAGATAATGGTGTGGACCAAGCGTCGCTCAAGGAAGTCTAGCCTTACCGGGAAGCAAACGACAGAAAAGCTAAGTTGCTAAAATTTGAGCAATCAGTTTTAAAATTTTTAAGTTATCTTCCTCGAACGACCGTACTTTGTATGGAAAACCTGTGCGCGGAGGAACCAACTCGTAGCTAGTTGCGCCCTTACTTTGTTTCGAGTCCGCTCAACAACTTAAGTGAGCTGCGATTGCGCCCTTACTTTGTTTCGAGTCCGCTCAACAACTTAAGTGAGCTGCGATTGCGCCGTTACTTTGTTTCGAGTCCGCTCAACAACTTAAGTGAGCTGCGACTAGTTGCGACAAGGTTTCTTGTCGGTAGCGACACCCAGGCCGACGTCTCAAGACTCGGCCATGCCCAGTGCCTCATACCGACAAGTTCCCTAAAAGCGTAGGGCAAAAACATACAAAGGAAGGAATCAAGTAAAGGAAATAACATAGCAATTGCTACCCGAAATAGAGTTATATTACAAGATAGCTTGTCGCAGCTCTAATAGATTGTTCGCATAACATGACCAGCAGCGGCAAGAAAAACAGAAAGCGGGCGGCCTAATCTACGACGACCGCCGGGGGCTCTCAAGGAAGCAAAGGATGTTGCCGCAGCTGCCGAGGGTCGGCGGTCGGCGTAGCGCCTGGCGCTCCTGCGGCCTCAGGGCCGTCAGTGCGATCGCCGGACCCCTCGCCCGGCTTCTGGGCGGCAGCTTTGGCGGCCTCTTCACCGGCGGGCTCGTCGGCGCCCGACTTCTTCTCCGATGGCGATGGCGTCGTCGGTATTGCCTTGGCGTCCTCCTCGCCGGCGGCCTCGGTCTCCATTGGCTCTGTGGCTGATGGATCTGACGACCAGAAAATGAAGAAAAGTCAAGCAAATATTCAAAAAGAAAATCAGAGGAAGAAGTCTCCCTTGCCGGAGAACGCTCCCTTGCCGGGGAATCCTCCCTTGGCGGTGTAGTCGAAGCAGAAGGCATGTCAGGAGCGGCTTCAAGGCACTCCTGGTAAGGCTGCTCTGCTCCTACACAAATCAGCGATCGATATCAAGAAAGAAAGAGCACCCATGCACGCCAACAACAAGAAGTAAACCATATACTTACTACCGAGGGCTGCGCTGGGGCTGCTTTGAGGAAGAGTTGCCGCGTCCGGCAAAGTGGTCTCAGACGCGCCTCCTATTTGTCGCGGTGGGTTCGCCCTCGATGACAATCACCGGGGCCTTGGCTCTCTTCGACGCTCTGGGTCGGCGTCACGAAAAGGAATGGGTTCAGAGTGAAGCAAATCAGATACAAGACAAAGCAACAAGTCAAGAACTACAAATGCCCGCGTTCTGTTTTGGGCCTTGCCCAACAGCGCTTCGGCACCGTGTGTGGCCCAGGCCGGGGCTCTGCCGGTGTACTAGAGTAGGGGTACCCTAGTATCCCGAACTTGTGCACGGGCAGTTGCAGCCCTCATGGCGGGGCTTACCGGGTGACCGCCAAGGTCCTCCGTTGTTCCTTTGGAGCCATTCAAGAACAAAGTATTCAAGCCTAGGAGACGAGGCCCGGCAAGAGGAGCTTGCCGGAAGGCCACCCAAGGCACCTAGGGAGACAAGGCCCCGCAAGAGGAGCTTCTTTGGGAAGGCCCGATGAGCGACAAGCTTCCGGACGCGACAAGACAACAACCGCGGCAAGGCGCTTGCCGTGGCATCACCACTCTGTACTGCGCTCCAAAGACATCCACTAACGTGTCGCCCTAGGACCTTTCGGTAGCGTGGCAAGAACCCGCGGCGGTGAGCGCTGTGGCAAGCGGCGCCGACAAGATTGCCATCGTGGCAAGCGGTGGCGCCCTGGCGGTCCCTTTACGCCTTTGTTAGGGTGGCGTGACAGGCATTTAATGCCTTTGTCCCCGCCGTCGGGGTTAGGTATGGTACCTTGTACAAGTAGCTGTACCAACCACTCCTTTTCCATTTTTACCCTTGTCTATGTTGCCACCTGTGGAGACCCCTTTAGCATATAAAAGGAGGCCCATGCATAGCGAGGAAGGGGATTCAAAGGGGTTCAAAAGGCTCGACCTCACGCTCGGTCTCGGCAGCTTGTGTGTATCAGAGCACTCAGCGCTCTGAGCAAGAACTCAATACACTCAGACATGCAGCAAGAGGAGTGTTATCTCTCGGAGAGCTCTGCTGGGTAAACTGCGGCGTGCTTCGCCTCGATCTGCTGTTCGTGCGACCTCCGCCCCCCGCCGAACCGAAAGGGGCTTGGTCCGCCGGTCCCATAGGTGTTCGTGGGCCAGATCAGCCTTCCCCGACACTTATGGACTAATGTTTGCATTGAGATATACATTTGAAGATTAGTCCCATTGGAAAATGATTGAAGAATAATGGAAGAAAACTCCTTTGAAGCAACAAGTACATCGAGATGATCAAAATGGAGTTCATTGGAGTATCTTAAGGGTTGCCATGCTTAGAGCTATGGTTTGAGCCATAACGGATCAAGATCTTAAAAAGGATGATTCGAATGATGAATTCTAGGAGTGGCTCAAAGATATGATCATAATGGACTCATGTGTTGAGACATGATTGAGCAAGCTATTCAAGTGAAGAATTCAATATATCCTTCATGACGTCAAGATTAAGCATGGAGTAGAGATATCGGTTGACCAAGTTGAAGCTCGGAGATTGAACTCTAAATGGTCAACACACGAGCGCAAATGATGCACCACATAAGATCTTGTGGTATGATAAGAAATTATCAATTGCACTCTGTGTACTAACCCATACTATGTGTTGTCTATGTTTTCGAGGGTTAGGTGATTCTCATGGGCTCGCATCGAGAGAGAGATATTTCAAGTGTCTATGAGAGGATAACATCAAGTGTTGGTGATCATGGTTGATAAGGGCAAGTTCAAGATAACCATCCCGAGGGATTACATGCTTGAAGCTTGTGGATGATCACATGATGGGCAAGTGAAGATGAATACAAAGCAAGGACTCCCATATGTGGGAGCTACTTGAAGACTTCACCAATGTCTTGTCTTCAACTTGAGCCAAGAAGAAACATAAACATCAAGCTCAAGTTAAAGGCTTGAGTCAAAGGTATTAGTTCCTTTGGCGTTAGTGTTGTGGAGAGATGACCACCGAAGAAAAATATACACTCAAGAATGGTTCTCGATAGCTATGTAGTATAGCTCTTTTATGTTTCTTGAGTTATAGGGATCCCGCACTATTAAGAGGGGATCAAAGGGGTTAGTGCTAGATTTTCTCAAGTCAACATGTTCTATTTCTACTTCCTCACATCATATTCCAACATAGGCATATTTCACTCCTATCCAACACAATTCCACTCATATCCTATATACCAAATAAATTCATAGCCAACTAGGTTCCTCAAAATATATGATCTAACCTTTGCATACTTTGCATCCTCCATTTTGGTTTATCTTGGGTGGTTCTCTATGTGAGGACCTGGAGCTTTTTCATAGCTTCAAAACGAGCCCAAGATCATCAAAATCGGAGTCCGGATGAGAAAGTTATGGATGTTTTACTTTTGGGGCGCCTGCAGTTTTTGTGTTGGCCGGATATCCGGGACTTGGCCCGGAAATCCGGCCGTAGATGTCCAGAACCGTGTTGAAATGCTGGTTGTGTCCTCCGGATGTCCGGCAACTTGGGCCAGATGTCCGGGGCCCCAAGTTTGGCCAGATGTCCGGGCTTCGGCCAGATGTCCGGGCCCTGTAACCTGTTTTCTGCGTACATGTGTGCACACTTCACAGCGTCCGGATGTCCGGCCCCAGGCCCGGATGTCCGGCCCGACATAACCACTTACACTCCAACGGCCATATTTGCACTACCACTATATATAACCTTCTTCCACCCCGGGAGAAGGTCGAGCAACACATTCATATGAACCCTAGAACACAAAAAGGCTCCCTCTCACTTCTCCTACACCAAATCTTAGATCCCGGAGAGATTCGTGAGAGTTCTTGAGAGATTTTCCAATCAAGTGATAGATCCACTCCCTCTCCCTCTCTTGACCAAAGGAATTCGTGATTTGAGCAAGTCTTGAGCATTTCCCCTTTGTTCTTGTTATTCTTGGAGGTTGGAGACTCCTAGGCGGTAGGAGTGCTCCGGTGTGGAATCAACTTGTGATTTGTCCCCCGGAAAGTTTGTGAAGGTTTGGAGGCCGCCTCAAGGTCTACCACTAGTGGTTGAGAATTGCCTTCGTGGTGATATCTCAAGGAGAATAGGGTGAGCCTTCGTGGCGGTTGGTGTGCCTTCGTGGTAACATCCACCTCTCTAACGGTGACTAGCTTCCCTCCAAGGAAGTGAACATCGGGATACATCCTCGTCTCCGTGACTTTGGTTATCCCTAACCCTAACTCCTTACTTGTGGTTTACTTTGGTCATTTGACCGTGCATTCACTATATCTTGTTGTCCTCATTATATTGTGGTGGTTAATTATATTGTGTTGGCCATTTCCTTGTAGAGATTATTTAGGCCTACACTTCATATTCATAATTCATACTTGCTACTATTGATATACATTGTGATTAGTGTGAATTGCTAACTTGTGTTATAAACTTCCATATATTGTGATATTGCTCAAGTAAGTTTGTGTAACTTACTTGAGTTTGCTTGTATCATTCAATTCCATATATTGTGATACAATTTGTGTAAGCTTGTATTGCTTACTTGTGGTTGTGTGTATTATTCATTTCCATACCTCGTGATATACACTTTGAGTAAGTTTGTGTGACTTACTTGTGCTTACTCATATCCTCGTTGTTCTCATCTTGTTTATGCTAAGTTGTTGGTGCACTTAGTGAGCCTAGTATATTTAGGATTTGTGCTTGAAAAGTATATGCTTAGTTTATTTCCGCATTTGGATATAGCCAAATCCGTAAAAGATTTTAAAACGCCTATTCACCCCCCTCTAGGCGACATCGTGGTCCTTTCAGGCTACAACAGCATCCTTTTTTTAGCCAGCATCTTGGCCCTTTCCGATGTGTGCCACTTATGGTCCATCTATACTACTACTATTGCTGAATGCACATTCAGCCCGATTGGCATATTTGTAGGTCTGGCACAACAATCCAAATGAAATGTCTCTGAGTCTTATCGATTAATACAGACTTGTGCTCAAATAAAATTACAAACCAAAAAAAACAAATATTACATGATCTCTAAAACAAATGGTTTGATTGATTACATGAACAGACAACACAAAGGTTATTCAACTATGGAAAGAACATTCACCTATGATTTACCAAGTAGTAATTTAATTTCCTTTTTTCTTTCAGGACCTTAACTATCTGGTCAGTCTCAGCTTGCTTCGTCTTGAAAGCCACCAAATATTTAATGGTTGTCTTGAGTACTGCTTGTGATTGTGTTGTTTGCTTCCTCAACATGTCAACTTCATCTCTAAGTGCTGAAGCGTAATCTCTTTCTACCACTAGTTTAGCCTCTAGAGCATCAGCAGTTGGCAATTCATAATGCACGATTGGGCCGGTGCCACTGTTGTGGGATGATGCAACGTCCATGGGGACCTCGCTCTTTGATCTTGGGCTAACCTGTTTTTCCATTAAAGTTTCGATTGGATTCAAAACAGTTGAAGTCAGCAAAACATCTCAACTGGGAGTTATAACAGCAAACCAGTTAAACAAACAAGGAATTAAAGAGTTTCAATTGGATGCTGAAAAGTAGTTATTAACATCATTGTAACTCGTTGTTGCAGCAGCAAAGCAGTTAAACAAACAAGTAGATATTTAAGTTAAGGCAAACAGGTAATTCTTAAAGTAAGTATCAAACACATAGATAGGCGCAGTCTACAATATGATTAACAGGCTGTGCCATTACGTAATCAGTAGCAAACTAAATTAAGCCAAGCAACGTAATTGAACAATTTTGCAATAAGTGGCTAACTAAAATTCCGAGAAGCGTGTAACGAACTTATGCTAGTTCTTTATGCAGCACACTGCAACTTCTTTTTTGCTTACAAGGTTATGCGAAGGAGTCCATGGCATCAATTGCTTGGATACGCAGTCCTAATACTTCTTTCTTCCCACAATCGCATGGGTAAGTCGAATGGTTAATCTGGTAAGATGGTGCGTCCTTGATATGTTATATGAGGACGTGTAGTCGAACTAGTTGTACCCAAACACATCACAATCGGCTTTTCTTGTATATTTCATGCGATTACTTTTGGCATATCGAGATCTAAGCAATCTACAATAGGATGAAAAGACTAGCATCCTTCACATTATTGGTGAACTCAGTTCATAGAAACAAGCAATTCAACCATTACGTGGGTAAATCAAAAGTGCCATCGGAATATTTTTCACTACACCAATCATACACGCAAAAAGGGGCGACGCCACCATAGAGGCTGGTATGGGCGGCCGCCTCAGGTGGCTGGAAAGTGTGCACCTAGTTTGAGTCGTCCAGGTTGGCCCACGCTAGTTTTGTTCGTCCCAACATTCGAGCAGGCAATGTAAAAAATGAAGAAAAATGTTTCAATTTGGATGGGCCAATAACATAAGTGCAAGGCAGGCCTTATAGCAGGCTCGCGGCCCAAACGAGCGCCTCCCATATTGATTGACAGCAGGTAAATCCCAATTCATTCGCTCCAGCCTCCAGTCTGGTTCGCTCCTAACCTAGCCGCCGCTGGACAGACCGACACAGCACTTCCTCGCGCCCTTGTTGGAGGGCAGTCGCCGGGCTTCAAGCGAACAGAAGGACAAGAAGATGAAGATCCAACCCTGGGTGTAGCTTGCGTGGGAGGCAGCGGCGGCAGCACAGGCATGGCATCGAGCTTAAGAAAGACATAATCGTAGCTTGCAAGATTAGCATGCGCAACGAAAGGTGTACATCACATCCCCGATTATATCTAATTCAACTCTTCAATTTCGGCCAATAGTTAAACCCGACGGTATTGTAAAACTGCTTGTATGTAGGGAATCTATGAGAAAATGAAACCAATTTCTACTTATTTTATAACTCCCCAATCAATACTGAATCGACTAAATCTGATGTATCTAATCAAGTTTCCGGTGCAAACATACAAGCTCATGTTGTTCTTGAGCACGAAGTGTCTAATGAGCATCGCTAATGAAGGATTTGATGCAAACATTTTACATGCTCCTGGTGATGAACATATAGTGTCTAATGAGGGATCTAATGCAAGCATTTTGCAAGCTCATTGAAGGATTTAGTGTCTAATGATGATCGACTATGTTGAGAGAGACAGAGATTTGCAGGCATTGATGACAAGCAAATTATAGTGCATTTTCATAGCTTGAGGAAACGTCGAGGCCATCTACCGTAAAGTCCCGTATCATGACAACATAGCATAAATACTTTTCTAATCTGTTGTTTGAAACTATTGGCATACTTGTGCAGGATAGATACATTGATATGCTGTTTGCGCACTGGTTATACGTGCAATTACACTTCGATATTTTCAGCCAGAGAACGAATAATTCAAGCAACTACAGACCATGTTTGTAGTCCTTGTACACCATGTTGCATTTTGTATTTTTTTGGTGCTTGCATCATTTAGTGTTTATAATCTAAACTACTTTGGATCATTAGCTGGTTTTCAAAGTGCATGTAGCTTCACATTTCTCAAGTTAAGTTGATTTCCGGAGTGCAAGTGCCTTCGTATTTTTTAAGCTAAATGTTCGCGCCTGGTAACTTGAATTCATGGATCAGCCACTACACGCAAATCATGTTACCACTTGCTTGGATGTGCAGGCCTTGTGCTCCTTGCATCCCCCTATGCATGTTTGACATGGCGAATGGTTGATCAAATAAGAGGAATCGACCTTGATGTTGTACCGGAGGACAGATACTTACAAGGTTATATGGGTGTGCAGGATGTGTACCAGATCCCGTAGCGCCGTCATGCTTCACTAAAAAATGGATTTGCTTGTTTCAGATGATATCTCTAGAAGAAATAAGAGTTAAAGTCAGAGTTGCATAGGCGTGTAAGCTAAGAGAGTAGTGAAAGGATATCCAAACATCGTCGGAACGATTGCACAAGGGAGTGATGTGTGGATACCTAGTTCGGGCGGCGTTTGGGCATGCTCGCCTAGCTAGAGTGCGGGTCACTTCAGGGCCGTTAGCGGTGATCTTATTTGGCGTTGGCTGGCAGCGCCGCGGATGCAGATCTTGAGTGGCAGCGGAGCACTACGATGCGGTGGACGAGACCGTTGGTGAAGCCCCAACGGCCTCGGGGGGCGGAGGTGCGACGATGTGCTCCGTGAAGTAGCCCCGGTGAGCTGGGAGACGGCGTCGGTGAAGCGCACCTGATGCGGTGGAACTCGGTGTCTGTGAGGCACGTCGGTTGCAGCGGCCGACGTTGTCGGTGGACCACCCGGTGCGGTGGACGAGGGCGTAGATGAGGTAGCTCCGGTGCGGTGGTGAAGCGCGACCGTTGTCTTCGTCGTCGTCGTCCGGCACAGAGGTGGGGAACGGTGGGGAAAGAGACGAGACGAGGGGCGATCCGAGGGTTGGCGGCGAATTAGGGATTTGAGCAATCTGGGCGCGGAAGGGGACGGTGGAGAAGAGAGATTTTGCAGGGCTGGAATTGGGGCCGCCAGATATTTCAATCCGAAACGTGGAAGCATGAACTTATATTGTCGTCGTCCTTTTTTGGGGGGAGGGGGAGGGGGTGGGTGGGTGGGTGCTACGCATCCGTCCGACACACGCGACCACCCTGATATAACTATGCTTCGGTGCCTTAAGGCACCTGCCTTTGTGTCCATGACATGTGGGCCCAACAGGTGGCTGGCCCACATGTCGGTGACTCCAAAGGCGATTGCCTTTTAAGGCAATCAAGCAGCCCACCCGACATGACCCTGGTCTGCCTGTGCGCCTACATTTGAGAATGCAAATGAATCTTCTTTCATTTGCAATCGAATCTGTATGTATTACCATGCCTGTGTTTTCCTTGCAATAATTAGTCATTCGAAACGAGATACTCCATCCGTTCACCTTTGTAAGTCGTTTCAGACAACTTAAAATGAACTATTTTGCACATTGTCTGAAATGTCTTCAAAGTCTTATAAAAGTGAACGGAGGGAGTACTATAAATTAATTAATGAGGAGTTATTTGAAAAAAATCGAAACGGTACCCACGCTAACGTGGATTAGAGTGTGTGTCACATAATTAGTTGTTTGAATTAGAGTGTGTGTCACGTAGTTAGTTATTTGAATTAGAGTGTGTGTCACGTAGCGATCTCCAATTTTAACGTGGATTTCGCATTTCACTGTATCCACGCTACTTTTTTAATACAAATTCATATGTATATGATGAACACCATGGTAGTGAGAAAACTTTTGGATGGATTCAAACATATGACCTACAAAATAGCACAACAAACTGAGTCAATGTCAACTTTTCAAAACTTAGTATGGTACGAATTCGAAATAATTACCTTATGCCTGGTCCTCGGTTCAAATCTTACAATGTACACCGAATTGAAACATTGATATTAAGTCACGTACTATGTACATTCAAATGTTGTTTTTAGCCCCCCGCATAAACGCTACATACTTCTTGTATCGGTCAATCTTCCTCTCCTAGCCACCTTAGGAAGCTATCGGTTTCCAGCACACGTTCATTCTTTCTCTCCGTGTTTCTATCTCTAAGTCTCTCAACTACACAACCCCTTTTTCCACTCTGTTACCAAATGTATTTACCTCACACACCCACCATTGCACCCCATGCCGAGCTCTCTCTCACTCTCCCCCCTCTCCCTCTCACCCTCTCGTGCTAAATACATGCATTGCCTATCTAGCCCCCAACCTCTCATGCGCACGCACGCACGTTGTATATCTAGGTCACTCCCTCGAGACTGTCTCACTCTTTCTTCCGCACGGCGGGCCACACTCGCTCAATCTCGCTCTCTTTATCCGAGTCTCGTTTAACCTCGGTTTCTTTCATACACAAATGATACATCTCCCTGTTCGGGCCTCGATCGACACACTCTATACTCTCTCACGCAGATTGTCTATCTAGGTCAGTCCATCCAAGCCGCCGCCACTCTTTCGACCTCATGGTAGGCCACGCTCACTCAATCTCTCTCTCTCTGTATGTCTCGATTGACCTTGCTCTTTCTCGGACAAAAACGATATATCACCATGTTTGATCCCAATTCGACCTATTCACATTGTATACTCTCTCACGCACATCGTCTATCTAGGTCACTCTCTCCAACCCGTCTCACTCTTTTGATCGCACGGCGACCCTATGTGATCGGTTGACCTTGCTTCCTCCCACGCACAAAATATATCTACACATCTGTGACTTGATCATCTCTCAAGCTCTATCTTACAGCCCTCACCCTTGCCAAAAAGCTCAATCAGACAATATCTCTCCAGAGCATATATATTTGTTCAATGAATGTCAGACCACACTCACTTTGTCTCTCTATCTATATGTCTATCGATTGACCTCGCTTTCTCACACCGTATCTTCCACGCGTTGAAGCTACTACCTCTCCATCCCTCGCAAAGCCGGAGCTATTTACACTGCGAGGGGCACTCCAACCTTGGATTAATTTGTGTAGGCATTTATTCCGGTCGGTTTAGATTATATTTTCATAGCATTCGGCCCACAACTACTCCAAACACCGTTGCAACCCATGCAACTCCCCTAATTGATTTCCCTCTGGCTCGGTCATCGATCTCTCGCACGTCCTTTCTCGCCTTCAATGTCGCACCATGGTATTATTGAAAAAACTATGTTGTTCTCTTTAATTATTATAAATAAGCTACAAAACTACACACCGATAGTCCACTTGGAATGGAGCAAATTTCGACCCACAAATTGAAGTGCTACAAACTACACACCGAGGGGCCCACATGCCATGAAACAAATTTGGACCCATATAAAAATTAAAAAATAAAGGACGAGGATCGAACATGCGACCGGGACTTCAAGCCGCATGTCAATAGACAACATACGTAGAATAGCAATGTTTGTTGTACCCCCTTTGTTCACATAATGTTTTTATATTACCACAGCCTAATTAATGGATAACATGTAATATTATTTTTAGTACTATTCGCCTTCACTTCTTGGTGGGTTCCATGTGTGCTCTCTCTCTCCTCCCTTCTGCGTTTAGACGCGGGCAAACAGGAAGAACTCGCGGGCGATGTTGCAGTTGACCATATCTGGACGCGTTCACAAGTCACGGCACCAGTTTCACGTACTAGCAGCACTAGTCAGTGTGTAGGTGCAATGCACATTAATTTGGAAGTATATTAAGTGCATGCGGATATTAACTACTAGGATATTATTTACGTGTTGTCATGTGATTAGCACTATTTTTGGCATGAAATTAACTGCACGCTAAACGTGTTGAGCGCTCAACATTGAAGCAGTCTAGGTCGTTGGATGACAAGGAATACATGTGGCTTGATGTCGTTTTATATTTAATTTGATATGGCTCTAGCAGAACATTCAGTCGATCAAACCATACATTTCGTTCAGTCTGACTCCGACTTTAAATTATACAATGATCGATATAAAGTAAACGAAAATGATAAACGTTCGGATTTTAAGCATGGCAATCCGAACATTTTTCATGGCAAATTTAGATTCCGCGGCGGCGGCGGGGGCATCTAGCGGTGGGAAGGGGCTCCTGCAGCCGTGCTACGTGTCGTCGTGCCAGCGACCGACGGCGATGGCGGCGTCTTGCGCCGTTGTTGGCGTACTCCTGGACGTTGGCCTAGCTTCAAGGAAGGCCAAAATGTTCTGGACTTCGGAGCGAGTCAACTGGTGGGAGGAGGCGACTGGCCTTGGTGCAAGGAAGCGTTCGACAGCGGCCATCCATGCTGCTGAGGGAAACCGCACCAGCGAGACAAAGCGCAATAACGGCGCGGTGGAGACATTCGTGTGCACGGGCATCGCACGGCACGCGACGCTGCAGAACATGCGCAGCGCATGCGCCGGCAGGTGCACGGCACCGCACGGACGCAGCGTCTGCAGACGCGCAGCGCATGCGCCGGCAGGTGCACGGGCGCTGCGTGAAAGTCGGGCGCGACCTCGTGGAACCCGTGGGATCAAGCTTCGGCGACAATGTGCGGCTCCCAGCCCATCAATGCCACGGGATGGTAGCTGGCGCGAATTAGGCGGCAGGGCGGAGCCGGAACAGAGCGGGACGGTCAGCGGCGTCTTCCCGCAAGGCCAGTTCAAGCTCGTCCCGAAGCGCCTTATGTTCTTGAGACTCCAGCTGGGTGTCTTCCTCAGGAAACTGGAGCACTAAGGGCAGACCATCATGACGCGGCATGGTGTACGTTTAGGTCAGGCTAGTTGGAGGTAGACGACAGGAGAATCGGAGAGGAAGAGAGAGGATTGTAGCGATACCGGGTAGTGCGGGGTTGATTTTAAACTGCGGCGCCAGCGGCATTAAAAGTGGGAGCAGTTGGGATGACGGTGGGTGGCGGAGCCTGGTCAAAGGGCTCGCCTCCCGGTGAGCCTGCACAGCGGTCTGCTCGCACGCCTCCCGTCGACTCACACGCTTGCTCGGACGGCACCTGCCAATGAGAAGCGGGGACTTCATGGCGACGCGTAAGCATCACGGTTTCAATAGTGAAAGCGTTCGCCTTAACGTGACATGTCTTTGTTCCAAGATACCTTGGCTCTTCATTTGTGCAACTTGTCATAAGCAGCTTGTCTCAAATTGAAGAAAAAACTTATGAAGTAATATTTGTGCCATATCATGTGACCATGCTTAGTTTCAAGAATTTATGCTCACTTTTGGATTTTCTGAAATTTAAGATCCAGGATTCGAAACAATATCATAACCTACATCATGCAATAAATTTTCAAGCCATACATCTGTCCTGTTGTATTTCTTAAGAAAGGATTTGGTCAAACATTTTGCTTAGTTAGACTTCAGACAAGTTATATATGCAGAGTAAAAGGATAATCCCTCCGCATCAAAGGCATTGCCTGATATATTAACTCAAGTACTAGGCACGAACAAACGAGCTCAATTCTGTGCTCATCCTGGTGTAGTAGTAGTAGTACTAGGCAGTGCAGTTGACGGGTGCCCTTGACGAGCTGCGACCGAGGGAATTGAACCGTGCTCGGCATGGTAGGTAACGTTGTCTAGTTACTAAAGCATCCCTCCGTTGTTCATTGGTAGTCATTATGGACCGGGGACATGAGGGGAATTTCCTAGGGCTGGAATTCTGGCCGCCAGATATTTCGACTTGAAACGCTGAGGCTCGACTGGTTGGGGTTGCCTAATGTGCGTACCATGCACACCATCGAAGGACACGAGCCCGGTTTTTTTTAGGATCAACACGAGCCAAAGTCTGGCTGGTACGCCATTGGGTCCTACCATTCGAGAATACGAAAGGAACCTTTTAAATTGCCGAACGAAAATATGTGTATTACAATACCCGTATTTTCCTTGCAAATACTAATCTCAACGTGGTAATTGATTTATGACTAGTTCTTGAATTAGAGTGAGTTTGTGATATAGTGATCTCAACATGGATTTCACATTTCATGGTATCCCTAGTAAGTTTTCCAATGCAAATTCAAATTTAAAAGATGAACAATATGGAGGTGAGAAACTTTGTATGTATCAAGCATATGACCACACACACACCTTATACAAGGCAACAACACAACAACAATCCAATAAGTATAGTGCATATATTTTTTCAAACCATGCATGTATGACACGAATTCAAAAATACTCCTTCTATTCCTAAATATTAGTCTTTTAGAGAGTTCAACAAGTGACTACATACAGAGCAAAATGAGTGAATCTAGACTCTAAAATATGTCTATATACATCCGTATGTGCCAGTCCATTTGAAGCCTCTAAAAAGACTAATATTTAGGAACAAAGGGAGTAAAATGTAATACATCCATGGTCTCAGTTCAATATTTAAAATGAACATGAAAGTGAAACATGAATATTAAGTCTAGTACTACAGTACATGCAAATGTTGTGTTTAGGCGGAGCTATGATTTTCGGGGGTCAACCCCTCGACCTTAGATAAAATTGTGGAGCTCTGTTTAGGGTTGTTTAGATTATATTTGTCCCCACCCTCCCAACCACAGATTGGTTGTGTACCCCCACCCCTCCTCACCGGGAGAATATCATGTTCCCCCATACCTTAGATGCTATATGCCGAAACGAGTTGCTTGGAGCTTGTAGATCTGAGATATAGCAGCTCACATGATGTGTCTTAATATTTTTGCAGGAAACCTTGATGAGTTTGAGAATTGCACACAATTTGTACAAAAACTACTTAGATGCCCTTTGATCCCATATCCAACAACCTCGAAGCTCGTATCGCTGTAGCATCTAAGATGAAAGAGGACATCATATTCTCCTGTATGTAAGAATATCATGTGCTACCACACCTTAGATGCTTTGGTGATACAAGCTCTTCGGAGGCGTTGGATTTGTGACCCAACACCTCCTCGGTGGTTCGAATGATTTTTTGCGTAAAAGCCCCAAAAGAGTTCGCCACTGCCATAAGCACAAAGATCGCCAGATGCCATTGGATCTCAGATCAAATGACCTCCAAGCTCGTATCACCAAGACATCCAAGCTGTGATAGCACCTTATGTTTTCTCGCACGGGAGAGTATGAGGTGCTCCCACCGTAGATTCTATGGTGATCTGAGTTCTCCGGGATCTAACGGCCCATGAGGGAGGTTTGAATGTTTTTGCAATATACGGCTGATAGAGTTTGGGAAATGCGCAGAAAGTACAAGTACTACGCATGTGCCATCTGATCACTAATCATACGACCTAGATGCTCATATCACCGTAGCGGGTAATTAAGCTACAGGGAGCACCTAATATGAGCACCGGGGAGCCCTTATATCGAAGATGTAGCGGCACACACTAGGCCTGAATGTTTTATTTGCAAAAAAAACCCTTTGGAGAGTTTGGAATTTGTGCATATTACAAAGACTACTCCCAAGCCATTGGATCTCACTTCCAACGGTGTAAAAACTCGTATCACCATAGTATCTAAGCTGCGGGGTGGATGTGATATTCTATGCCGCTGTCATTTTTGTTAAATAAACTTGCAAAATACGTGTAACTCGTGCCGTTACTTGTCTAACCGCGCAAAGTGTTTTTTCAAAAAACCCATCCTACACTGAAATATCGAAACAACACACGGGGTCCCACTTGTCATTAATCAAATTTGGACCTAAAACTAACAAATCTGAAAGACGAGATTCGAATGGCAACTGGACTACAAAGCGTAAGTCGATAGCTTTGAAAAAACGAACGGTTGTTGGCTTTGTCCCATAACTTGATTTTATACAAGACTTTGCGTTGAGTAGAGTAGAGGAGTGCCTCGTCAACATGTGCATGACCGTTGTCTCACTTCTTGGTGGGTCCTGTGTCTGCGCTCTCAATCTCTCTTCTCTCCATCATCTAACCTTTGCACGAGCACACACGAAGAGTGGCGCTAGCTTGCCGTGGTGTTATTACAACTAAAAAAAGCTTGGAAAATAGAAGAATCGCCTAGAACAAGAGACGTTGTGGTTGGTCGAGACGGAGCTAACCACATCTATCCTCCATGCCACGTTTGCATGATGAAGCTGTGTGGCTAGTGGGGTGTTTTCGACCGACTGGCTGGATCCCGAGGTCGAACCATATACTACGTCTGATACAATATATTTTTACACGCACATTTTTCCTCCGCGTCGAGACGCGTGGCACACCCTACCGCTGCGGTTTCGGGGTCCTCCCGGTGGTGCACGCATATATTCTTCTGACGTGGACGCACTACCATGCGTTTTCTGGGTCCTCCTCGGTCGTAGCGCCGAAGCAAGTAAGTGAGTCGTCAAATCACGAAAGACCACCTTTCCCGCCGAGTACATCAGTGAAGCACGGTGGCTAGCTAGTTGGGCTAGTTCGACCGATTAGCTAGGCCGCTGCCACATTTGTTTTTCACCCCTTTTTATCTACTTGCCGGCAGGTAAATTTAAATATCCACCGCGGCGTTGCTCTGGTGTTTGGGTGCGGCAGGATTTTTAATTTTTTGATTGACGGGAGCAGGCGCAGCAGGATTTTTAATTTTTTGATTGACGGGAGCAGGCGCAGCAGCAATTAGTCACGATGACTCCGCCTATAAAAACCCACAGCTCCCTAATGTGAGAAGTCGTCCATTGGTGTTTTACCGTGGTGAAAACCAAAAGATTCCCCGCTCCCTCCGCCTTCCCGTAGATTGCATTGCCTTTCGGCCGTTTCGACCCCTTTGCTTCCTCTCCCCATTGCTTCTACCTAGTGCCATGGCGGCGCATCAGATCACGCAGTCCGAGGTGAGGCGCCTGACACAGGAGCTCCATGCCAAGGATGCGGAGCACAGGGCCAAGGACGTGGAGCTCCATGAGC
Organism: Aegilops bicornis; assembly: GCA_021605145.1. Lineage (NCBI taxonomy): Eukaryota > Viridiplantae > Streptophyta > Magnoliopsida > Poales > Poaceae > Aegilops > Aegilops bicornis. Next base: position 516,736,619 of record CM038675.1, read on the forward strand.
TCAAGGAGGAGAGGAGTGCCATACTCCTCCGTTATGTGTGGGAGTTCATGGAGCTTCAAAAGCGGCAGGCGTCCACCACAAAGATGCTCGAGGCGTCGGCGTCTTTGCTGCAGAAAGCGGGAGATACGATAGGCCGTCAGGGGAGCCGGCCGGAGCGCCGAGCGGCCGATCGTGACGAGGTCCGGATCGCCTCGACCACTTGGTGAACCAAGTTGCCACCACGTGTTGCGGCTGCGCGATGCCTACCGTCGTGCCGGTAGCGACGATGCCGCCGTCGGGCTAAACCCGTTCGACCACCCGGTCGACTTCAACGAGCTGCGGCTTCCTGACCTGGTCTCCTTCTTCACCTATATCTCCGAGGAGCTGAGCCGTCTCCGCGTGATGGTGGGGGCTGAGCTGGACAAGGAGGGGTTGCGGGCTGCCGTCGTCGTTGCCGGGCGAATCCTTTCAGGGCTCCGTCACCAGAATCCATTCGTGCCATTGGACGCCGTCTTTGACAAGCTGGCTCCCGTCGACCGGGAGCGGGCTCTGTGGGCGGTTGCACCCTGCATCACCAACGTCGTGCGCCCCGAGAAGCAGAGGGACTTCGGTGGTGTTTAGGCGCCCTCTGCATGGGCATGTCCATGTCTCGGTGCAACATAACCGTTGGATCAAACTCAGACGATGCAGATCAGTCACTGTAGCACAAAGCGTGTGGGTGTGTTTGGTTGCATTCTCATCTCAATATAGTTGTTTCCTCTTCGTGTATTTTTTTCAAACTACTAGTGTGGACTCATGCACCCTTCATGCACTCTGCCAAACACCCAAAAGTGGGTCGAGAAGGGAACTTTTGCTCCCATCTCGTGCACCCTTCATACACCCCGCCTAACACTATTTGTGCTTCATATGGTTCATGTTTCATGGAGTACTGTAGCACCATACTCTCCGTGCACTGTGGACCTAGTTCTAACATTGATCTCACCGTTCATTCTCGACCGGACAGTCGAAAAAGCGGTACTATGTTACATATAGGAGTAGTTGACATGCGCACAACATCATTTGTTATCGTCATATCTTACTACACTAGCAACAAGATTGTGTAGTACTGACGTATGAACCACTCCACATGCCTAGTAGTAGGAGCACTGTGTATGTTCAAGTGGTTGCCGTGTTTCGCTCTCCTCCGTCGTAAGAGTGGAAACGCTTGCTGTAATCATTTTTTTCTTCAGAAAAACAGTGGACACGCTCTACCATGCGGATCCTCCTCCAGCCATGCACTAAATTACTCACTTTCGCCGACGTGTGGGACAGCCAGCACCTGGGTCCACCAGCCATGCACTAAATTACTCCGTAGTAGAGTGACCGTAGACTACCCCGATCTAACCGCCGCAGTAATGCCCAATGAGCTGTCAAATCACAAAACCCCCTCCTTTCCAGCAGTAAGTTGGACGGACAAAGCAACCATCATTTCACTCTTCTTTCTCAGCTTCCTCTCTTGAAGAAAACCCCCACTCGCTTCGCTTCTTCCTCATCTCGTTCCTCCTTTCACTCTTCTCTCTCAGCTTCCTCTCTTGGATGTACGCCGAGCACCGCCGACGTGATGTCTATGGCTCTGGCCAAAACCGTCGAGGCTCATGGTGCGAAGAAGCGCAAGCACCCAGCCGAGACTACCCAGACAAGCTCAAAGCCATCGCCTGTCCAAGCCCCCTCTCCGGGATCCCTCATTAAGCAAGCAGGTAATGTCTCTTGTTGACGCATCTTTTCTCGATCTTGATTGTGTTTTTTCATCTAACACGCAGATTAGTAATCTTTGGTAGTACAACTTCCGGGTGATCTTACATGTGATTTTAGTGTGCTTGAAATGACGGTTCTAAATTCCTCTTTTGACCAAAACATGCGAGAGGTTGACACTGATTTCTTATAGATTACTTAACTATTTCCACTGTCCCAAATTTCTTGTCTTAGATTTGTCTAGATACGGATGTATCTAATACTAAAATGTGACTTGATACATCCGTATCTAGACAAATCTAAGACAAGAATTTTGGGACGGAGGGAGTACTTTATGAACATCAATGCTACCTTTGAAGAGGGTATATTTGCCTCGGTAACTTGTGTTATGGATATTGCATGTAATCCCTCTGCTCTCATGCCTTTGAAGACATGTTCTAGTGTCTTTGTTCACTCATTTCTGTGTGTATATGTAGTCATATATGGAGTATAATATCGAAAATAATCTTATATTTCCGAACGGAGGTAGTAATAAAATATGGTTTCTGTTTGAATTAGAACCAGGTCCGCGGTGGAGATGAAGTTCTCAAAGTCATGCCGTGTGAACTGGAAGACCTGATGATGAGTTCTACTGTTGAACTTTCCAGTTGTTGTGTCCTTGTCGCCATGTGTCCTGAACTAGTGTCTTCCTGTAGCATTGTTGTCAGGCGTGTTCTCGAGGCTATACTTGACCACAACAATTTCCTGGATGTGCCTTCGATTACGAAGGGTGTGGTTCTTGTAAAGCTTCCCAACAAATCTGATGCGGCCTGTCTTCATCATCATGTTTATGAATGGAAAGACCACTCTGTTAGGTTCTCCAAGGTTGACAAGATGGTGATGGTGCATGTAGACATCTCACACGAAGTCCATGGCCTAGTCAGTTATGCGGGGTTCATCCCGTAGGTCGGTGGCAAGAAATAGTCTATAGAGTTTAGTTAGTGCAACTTTGCTTGTCCGTAGTAAGTACTATTGTTCAGTACTTGATTTGTGTTTGTGAACCCTGTATTGTTTATTAGTACTGTCGCTTTTGGTGTGTGGTCAGTCCTGAGAACGGTCTATGTTAATGTCTGTCCACTCAATTCAGTCTGTATATTTTGAAGTATCCAGATCATATTATTTGTGAGGACAGTATATCAATTATGGTTACACTCCCATATCTGTATGCATTGTAGGGTTTATCGCACCCACCAGGATTTCCAGTCCCATGGATGTTCGGTCCATACGATTTGTCATGACCTTTGGACTGTCCTACTTGTGGGAGTAGGCGGGCCCCCTGCATGCCACGTGCAGAGTTGGATGATCAATCTTACATTTAGTACTTCAACATAGTGATTTCCTGGTAAGGATTCACTCGTGTCAGATCAAGTAAATCTTATTGATTTACTGTCTAAATCTTATTGATTTAATGTCATGTTTTCTTTCTTTTCTTGCAATTTTATGATGCAGGTTTGCCATGTGACATTCATCACAGAATAAACCATTTGGTTTGCTCTACGATGGCTATTTTTGCAGGTTTCACTTCTTATGTCGTGTCAGTAACGAAGGCACTGTCCATCACTTATATTATTGGAAAAAATTGGATCAGTCTGTTGTCTGAGTACAAGCTGAATCCCTATGATGAAGTGCAGTTTGGTTTAACAAAAACGCCACAATTAGTCCTTCTCGCGTTTAAAAGAAATGAAGAAAAAACTGGATCACGGTCACGGATCCTAGTCAAGTTAGAAAGCTGATCATAGCAGACCAGACACGATCGCCGCTGTCTCGCACAGATTGAGCACCGGAAGTTGCTCTAGCACTGACAGCGGCAGCAGCTCAGTGTGATCCAGCTAAGAATTGGGCACCGACCGCGTCGTGATCGATCGATCTCTTGAAGGATCGGGCATCGACACGGCACCAGCTCTACAAGGAGCACCATCTCCGGCAGAAGAACCGGCTTCGCACTGCACCAACACTTGCACTTGCATTCGCTTTCGTCCGTGCGGTTGCACCGCAATGACTGGGCTGCAGTTCACACTTCATATACCAAAGTCCTTACAAAAGACGACATGTCCACCTTCTTGGTAAGCATTGGCCGCCCAAGTGCTTCGTTCTTTTTTCTTTCCATGTTGTTTCACATTTCACTGTGTTGATCTAACTGTTTGGGTATGTCTTCTTGTTTGCAAACAGAGAATTCCTAGAGCAACGAGGAGTCGTTCAACAATCCGAGGCGATCATGGCCAAGTTTCTCTTACCATGCAGCCTTGGTGTGAATGAACCTGCTCAATATACCGTAAGTACAAAGGATGGTCGCATGATGATTGATGCTAAAGGATGGTCAAGGTTCAAATCTAAATCATATCTTGCGGTAGGGGATGATGTCAAAATCGAACTTTCTCGGCAAGGAGAGCTGGTCCAAATCAACTTTGAAATTCTTTAGTAGCAGCACGCAACTGCCGAACTGATCTATCCTCCGAGAGATTTTGATGTAATAATCTGGCATGGTGAAACAAGTGTCCTGTGTGTATAAGTAGTACGACGGTATTATATATCACATGGTATATCGTTGATAGAATTGCAACTCGATTCTGGTTAGGAACTGTCGTTCAATTTCATTCCAACCATCGCCGTGCTTTATTCAATTTTGTGTATTCACCTTGCATGACATCTAAAACCAACACCGTACCAATCGCTTGCAATATGAAAAGCTGAGGTAGAACACATGGGCCCCCAAACATGCGTGGTCGGCCTCCGCCCAAAGTCCAGAACCGTGAGCCTATCTGAGTATTATATTATCAGCTGAACCCCTATAAAAAAAGCTGAACCCCCATAATGTCCGTGCGTTGCAGAGGGAGTATATTTCTCGGCAAGGTGAGCCTGTGATATAAAATATTTGTATATTTCTTTACAGAGGGAGTATCTCTCTGTCAAAATATATATTTATGTGTAACTAGTTACTCATGTCTTTCTACTTCCTTTCGCTGATATGTGGGGCAACCGGCAACGGGGTCCACGTGCCATATGCACAAATTAGAGTGCACAACTTCATGGTAGACACACCCCGGTCATAGCGCCGCAGTAATGCCCAATGAGCCGTCAAATCACAACCCCCCCCTTTCCAACTTTAGCAGTAAGCTAGACGAACGAAGCGGCAATATTTCACTGGGCCTGAATCCCCTTCTCCCTCGTCTTCTTGTTCAGAGAAAACCCCCTCTCGGTGATTGCATAGGGTTTTCTCATGGAGAACCAGGTACATATTCTTCATCCATCCCCGATAAATCCAAGTCCCTTGGTCGCAGGTAATCCTAGGATGGCAGCCGCCGCCGTTGATGCATTTTTCTTCCCTCTTGAATCTAGTGTGTTTCATTTGCAGTGCCCAAAGTGCGAGTACCCTACAGGTTTCTGCGCCCTCGACGAGACGCCACACTTGTTCCTTCTCATCCTAACACATAATTTTGAAACGTGCACAGTATGTTCCTAGAATCCTCTTCTATCCGGGAGGGTGGGGTTTTTTTGAACATGCTGTGTTCTCATATTATTTTTCCTGCAGTGTATTATTTGCTCTGCCAGAACACATGTACTCAAGATGCTCGGCCTTGCCATAACTGAATACACTAGTTTAATGGTCACAGTGAAGACAAGCCATGGATATAAGTTCCGTGTTGGGTTCATGAACCAAGAAGATCGCTGCTTTTTTTATGGCCGAACTTGGATAAACTTTCTCAAGTGTTACGGAATTTGAAAGTTGGCGCATACGAATGTTGATGGAAATAGCAGAACCTGGTCTCATCTTCACCGCGATCTTCCACCCCGACGTCGTTCCAATTGTTCATCCATGTTAGTTTTGTATCTGGTTCTTGCTTGTTGCCTCGATTACTTCTTAATCCACCTATTATGTCTAACTAATCACAATTTAACTTTAGAAGTAGCAACGAATCTATCACGAAGATGCTACTTCTAACTAATATTTTCTTATAATTGGTGGCACGTGTAGGTTTTTTCAGAGTTAAGCAGTCTGCCCGTTTGTTACTCCGTAATAACTCGGCTGTTACTAATGGCACTGAAGTTGACTGGATCGACATCCACAAGTTCCTACACTTTATTGATCGTCTTGAGGTCCTTGTGGGGCGTTTCAATGGTGGAAGGCCATGTGGGATATGTGTGCCACTGCTGCACTCGTTGAACATGTCCAACTATGTCGAGAAACTTATGGTACGAGGTGTTTTCTGTTATATATGTTGTTCATAAACTATTGCTTATACACAGTTTTACAAATGTGATCTTCTTGAAACAGGAACTGCCGAGTTCTATTGTTCCTATCTGAGATGCACGACCATGGTCGGGTCAGGACTTGCGCTTGGTCACAACATGATGTTTATGTCGACCTACTCAGTTCCCCTTGGAGGTGAAAAGATACTTATTCATGGGTCGTCTCAAATAATGAAGGCCCGTCCATCTTGGAGAATAGGACAGAAGATTATGTTCATGCTTTTCCAAGGCCCTAAAGCGAATATCCTGTTTATTGACCATGTTGCAAGATGAAGCCGCTTTCAGAAGGTTGTGGATGCGCGGGGTGGCGCCTGGGCCTTGTCCTGGGGCTTGGCGGCCTCAACCTTGGTTAACTATAGGCAAAGTAGCCTTTATTCGAGGCGTGCTTTATGCGGTTGAACTGTATAAGTACTCATACTACTTTCGACTTTGGTTGTTAAGTGCCCATGCTGGTTTCGATTAAGGTTGTTAAGTACTCCTGCTGCTTTTTACTTGTCGTGTTTCATCAATCCTGTCTTCCTCCGGCCGCCAAAATCAAACCAGCGCCCGGTAGCCGCTTCGCTTCCGCCTCCCACGGTGGCTACGCCTCAAGCATGCATCGCCGCCCACCGTCTCCTAAATCGTTAACGCCAACGTCCTCCGCTTTAGTGCGCTCGCGTGATGCCGCCCTCTCGCGTTGTCAACATGGTCAACAAACAATAGGAATCGATGTAAGTACGATGCAGAGGATGACGGTGAGGGGCCCTGCGTTAGCGTATGGAAAAATAAAATGCTTCCTCCTAGTGTTTTCCTGACATCTGGGACCCACGACATTGTGAGCGTATATAGTCAATAGACAAGAAACAGCACAAGATCGGCTGACACCTAGGACATAGCTACTCGAGCGATTTTTTTTTGTTTGGTATTGTTGAGGCGGAGCAGGGTTTGAACTGGTCAGGCCCGTCTAGCCAGAGCTTATATTTTATGTTCACCATGTGACCAGCCCAACTATTTTTTCTTTGTGAAAATGAGCCCAGTTTATTTTTTCTGAAGAATACCCAATCCATGCCTACTTATTATTCTACGCCCTGATGGGCTGCAACTCTTTCAAGACGCCTGCAAATCTTGAATGTAATATGAAATGGGTTATAAATATAAAAACAGATGACAAATTGGCAATTACTTTATAATTTCTGAATTTTTTCACATTTTCAGATTCCTATTTCACTGGGCATTAACCTAATTTAAATATATCTTCAAAGTACTTTAAATATGGCTCGACATTTCGTATTAAAATAGTTTGGAACCCACGAAATATGCGAAATTGGCCCAGCCAACCAAAAAAAATCGCAATAAATTGCATAAGAAGTTTCCATGAGCTATATATAAATTATTAAAAAAAGAGGGAGTGGTCTGACTTGTGGGCCTGTTTAGTTGACGCGTATGTAAGATTTTTTTAGTTATTATATACGTCAACAAATGATTCTAGCAGACGTAACCATTGGATGTCAATCCAACGGCCGTCGTGTTTCTTCAATCTAGGATCTTCTTGCTCCAGCCGCCAAAGCAGCGCCGGCGGGACTGCCTACTCCCGCCTCCCGTGGCTCTCTATGCTTCCGCACAGGCCTCAGCGCCCCCTACTACTCCCACCGCTGGCCAGGGCATCCCTCTACTCACCCACACCCCTGTTATTCTGCGGCGACGGCAGCCTCACACCGCAGCCGAACCGGTGAACCCTCGTACTCCTCTCCGCGCGGGCTTCCACTGCCGCGTCTTCCCCGGCTCCGCATCGTCCCCTTCCTAGGCCTCGCCGTGGTCAACATGGTAAACGTGGCCAACGACCGACTTTCATCGGAAGAGTACTGTATGTGGAGAGGCTGACAGCTGGATCCACGGCAGCCACAAGGAAGTGCCTCCTTATTACGCGGAAAATAATTATTCCTCCACGGCAATGAGGGACCCACCGGACGGGCCACCAGTATTTCATGAAAAAACGCTTCCCACTGCTGGGACCCACAGGACGGGCCACCGATTTCGCAAAAACAACCTTCCTCATTGTCATTTCGGACCCACAGAAGTGCCTCCTTATTACGCACAAAAAATGAATACCCCACCGCTAGCCGGGACCCACCTTGGTGGGAGGCTGACTTAATGGGCCTACTAAGTTGACTGGGACGGAGGCCTTTGTCAACTTTAGTCAATATATGAACGATTCTAGCTCCAGTGACCATACGATGTCCATCGAACGGCCGTAGTGCTTCTTCAACCTCTGGTCTTCTTACTACAGCCGCCCAAAGCAGCGCCAGCCGTGCCGCCTGCTCCTGCCGCCCATGGCCGGCTTTGATGCCGCGGAGGCCTCACCGCTGGCCAGGCCATCTCTCTACGCACCCACACCCCCTGTTATTCTGCGGCGGCGGCAGCCTCACACCGCAGCCGAATGAGTGAACCCTCATACTCCTCTACGCATAGGCATCCACTACAGCGTCTTCCGCGACTCCGCGTCGTCCCCTTCATAGGCATCACCGTCGTCCACTGCCCTGGTGCTCTCTGCGCGGCGTGGTCAACGTGGTTAAGGAATGGCTTCCATCGGACGTGGACTGTACGTAGAGAGGCTGACAGCTGGGTCCACGGCCGCAGCAAGGAAGTGCCTCCTTATTACATGCAAAATAATTATTCCTCCACGGCGTGAGGGGGACCCACCGGACGGGCCACCGTATTTCGCGAAAAAAATGTTCCCCCTGACTGCTGGGACCCACCAGCTACATCTTCGCACACAAGGAAGTGCGTCTGAAAAAAAACGATTCGCCCCTTGACTGCTGGGACCCATCAGCTACATCTTCGCACGCAAGGAAGTGCGTCCGAAAAAATGATACGCCCCCCTGACTGCTGGGACCCACCAGCTACATCTTCGCATGCAAGGAAGTGCGTTCGGGCAAAAAACAAGACAATTGCCCCCCTGACTGCTGGGACCCAGCAGCTACACCTTCGCACGCAAGTAAGTGCGTCCGGGCAAAAAAACAAAACGATTCACCCCCCTGACTGCTGGGACCCACCAGCTACATCTTCGTAGGCAAGGAAGTGCCTGACAGTCGGGACCCACCTGGTCGAAGCGTACGTAGCGTTGTCATTCTAGTCGCGAACGGTAATGCATACATATATATTGGTCGATGTAGAGGCGCGCACGTGTCGTAGTAGAGGCGTGTACGTGTCGTAGTAGAGGCGCGCACGTAGCATGTACACGTACGTACAGCGGCCAGGGTGCAAGAATAAAATAAGGCCACGTATGTGTACATATGGGCGGGGTCTCGAACGCCTACTCACGCGTACGTACGGCCAGGGCTCATGTACATGGCTGGGTCAGAACGGAGAAACATCGTCATCGTCGTGTTCATGGGGAGGCAACAGAATGCGTCATGTTCATGGGGAGGCAACGGAATGCGTCGTGTTCATGGGGAGGCAACGAAATGCGTCGTGTTCATCGGGAGGCAACCGAACGCGTGGGAGCCAACCGGCTGGGTCGGAACGGAATGCGTGGACGTGTTCATCGGGAGGGCTTGGACGGAACAGGTGATGGAAACGAGGCCTGGCATACCGCAAAACGGAGGAAACGGCCTTGTGTTCGACCGGCCACGTTGGAAACGGGATCCTGTTCATCGGGAGGGGTGCAGCGCATCAAGAAGCGGAGGAAACGGACCTCCTACGGTCAAAACGGGGGTCCTGTTGATCGGAAGGGGTGTGGCGTACCGCAAAACGGAGGAAACAGACTTGTGTTGGAGCGCTACGGTTGAAACGGGGGTCCTGTTGATCGGGAGGGGTGTGGCGTACCGCAAAAAAGGACTCCACGGGATACTGTTCATCTCCACCGTCGACCTCCTCCAGCCTCCACGGGCTCCTGTTCATCCAGCCTCTACCGCGCGCTACTCCATCGGCTACTGTTCAACCACTTTTTACTGGAGAGTGATATTTAGTTGATTCTTTTTGCAGATGATTAATAGATAAATTCCTCACGTCCAACAATTTATTTTAGAATTTTTGGAGTTCCAGAAGTATGCGTTTGATACAGATTACTACAGACAGTACAAAAAATACACTTCCGTGATGATACGTGTTTGTCACAGTAGGTCGCGTTTTCTGTCATGCATGTACATCCATGACAAATTTATGACAGAATCAAGATAGTCATACCTGTGCTGTCGTAGAAGTGTTCCATGAAATTGCCAAAATTATCATCACGGAAGTGTCCACTTCCATGACGATAAATCGCGCGTCATAGAAGTGCTTTTGTCAAGGGTGACCGACACGTGGCATCCACCGTAACGGAACACCGTTAAGCTATCGGGTCAGATTTTGGATCCGATAACCCGTTAACAGCCACGACCAATGCCGATTTTCCACGTGTAAAATTCTCATTGGTCGACGGATCCACGTGTCGACTCGGCGTTGGCACAGTGTGTCACTCATCCAACGGTCAAGATGGGCCTATGATATGTTGACACGTGGACCGCCCAAAAGTGGCCCACAAAGTTTAAATGGGCCGCCCAACGAAGGCCCATAAGATTTAGCGGACCATAATGGGCGGCCCACTAAAGGCCCACATAATGTAGCGGACCATAATGGGACGGCCCAACTAAAGGCCCACAAAATTTAGCGGACCATAATGGGCCGGCCCAGCTAAAGGCCCACAAGATTTTGCAGACCACAATGGGCCAGCCTAGCTAAAGGCCCACAAGATTTTGCAGACCATAATGGGCTGGCCCAGCTAAAGGCCCAACATTCTCTGTCAAATCGGCCTGTCAACGGCCTATCCTAAACTTGTCATCAACGCGGCCCATGGTCACTTTTGGCCCGTTAACAGTCCGATAAGTAATTGGGCCAAATTACGGCCCGGTGTATTTCCGGCCTGTTAAAGGTCCGGCTTCATTTGGGCCCATTTACAGGCCATCAAAACTTTCGTCCCATAAATGACCGTGAAGGATTTGGGTCATATTCGGCCATGTCTGACATTCGGCCTGTTAGAGGCCCACTATAGCTTTGGGCCACTTTCGGCCTGTTGTCATTTTTGGCCTGTTAACACCGGACGTAAACCATGGGCCATATGTGGCCCAACGTCATATCGGGCCCATAAATGGCCCATATAAAAATGACGATAATCTAGCCAGACCAAAGTTCCGGCCTGTTAACGGCCCGTGTATTAGGTCGGCGCATTTACAGCCCGTCTGAATTTCGGCCTGTCAAAGATCCGCATCGTAAATGGGCCACCATTTCGGCCTGCTAAGTCCAGTGGGTTATTTGGCACAATCAGGGCCCAATCTCACTTTCGGTCTATTAAAGGCCCATGTTTTTATGGGCTTGAGATATTTACACCTGTAAACGGCCTATTTTTACTGAGGGCCCAAATTATGTTTAGGCCTGTTAAAGGCCCACTATGGGCACAGGCCTACCAGAAAAATATGAAAGCTTATGCTGATTTAGGCCCAGATATTTCTAGTGGGCTACATGCCAATTTCGCCCGTAATCGTTTTTAGCCCAATTGGAATGGGCCCGACGAATGTTGGCATGTTGGGCTCCTACGAAGCTTTCGGCCGAATACATTACTAAGACAAACCTACACTATACAAAAATAGCGTCATAATTACTGCAGCCTGAGGCAGCATCATAAATGTTGTATCACAACAAAATCAATTCCAACCATACAACAAAAGGCATGTTGGCATAAAGTTTACAGTCCTTCCAGATAAAAGCACCATCAGATTTATAGAAGCACATATCATTTGACCTGAGTGCTAATGTTTCAGGCTGTAGAATCTGATGGAGCAACACGATCTCCACCTTTTTTCCTCCATTGTTCTTGAACAACAAAGCGAATGTCTGATAGTCTGGTTTCAAAACCATTCATATCATGACGACATTTCTCAACCACTATTCTTGTTTCCGAAACAACGTCCATTAGGAATTGGACTTGTGTCTGGAGCACAGATATATCACTCTGTCTAGAAGGAAGATTTTTGTTCGATGGCGATTTGGACGAGGTTACCTTGACAACCAACCCGTAATTACGCAGAAGGTGCTTTTGCACTTTGTTAGTGGAGATATCTTGACGATCGCAAGAAGAGGTGACATTGTGCTGTAGTAGCCTTGTCACCTTCGTGTGGTTGTGGCTGTTCAATCATTTGTTCCATAGCTTCCTGAAGGTTGGAACTTGTAGATTAGTGTACCAGCGAAGTTACTAATGAGACCAAAACAATCAAAGTCGGTTAAACTTTTATACATAACGTCGTTTGGTGAACTCTTGTAATACATTAGCATGTATTGTAGTGCCAACTACATAATAAAATCACTTCGGAACATATGTCCATGTAGCATGCCTACTGTATTGTCTATTTCCTCACATTTGTTGACATCTAAGGATAAAGAGACATGGTTTAAAGTAGGATGAACATAGTATGACATCATTCATATCATGGGCAAACATATATAAAACAAACATGCTATTTGATCATTGTGTGCTCACGTGAACATAACAACTAGATTACAGATCAAGACCAAAAGAATATCCTTCATCTCTTTTAAACCATGTAAGGTGAAATGATATGTTAAGACAACTGTGAATAAAAGTGAACAGAGTAACTGACATTGGCTGCAAACCAAGTAGTTAAATGAACACATCACAGTACCAATCAGTTCAAGGTAGGAGGAGTAAGGACTTACAACAACGGCTTGAATTGGTGTGCTCATGCCCTTCATCTTGCTGGTGTGGCAATCCTTGAAGATTTGCACTGCATTCGGTTCAGGTTCTTTTTGGTCCGCATGGGCTTTCCTCTGTATTTGGGACAAGTCAATATAGATACGATAATATGGCACAAAAAAATAAGGAAGTAGCAGCTATTTACAAGAGCCTCGCAGTGTGCAATATAGCTACGAGATCCTCTTGTCTGTTGGAATTTCAATTTAGAACGGTTGGTTTTGTTCTTCAAACAGTTATCCTAGAAGAAGATACACTTGTAAGGCACATACATAAATACAAGTTCAATATATGGTCTGATCAAATACATATAGCCTACCTGATACTTTGGATCAGAACAGTGTTTAACGAGGGCTATCCACTCTTCATCTGTAATATATTCCACTGGAGATGTTTGGGCGATTTCATTGTTAGCCTTGCCTTCGAAGTGAGATTATCTAAGGTGGTACCGACATCGTCGCAGAAAGCGACTGAAAAACATGAGTGTATGCTTGTTTAGTTGCATTATCTTTCGGATCCAACTTGAACCTCATCTGTTGAAAAAAGAATGTGAGTCTTATTAGGAGGAAGGTAGAAAGTATGGGACAGAGCAAGACAATATTACTAATTGCGATGAATAACATTACTTACGGATAAATGGTCAAGGAAGGTGTTAAGCTGGGTATTGTCTTTCTCATTCCTGTACTAGATCCACGTTGGGAGGATACGTGCATGACACCTAACGCAACGATCGCCTCGATACTAACTTGGCCGACTCAGTAGCATGACGTGGCCTTTTAAACCTGCCTCAAAATGGATCTCCATTCTTCCTCCTTTAGATTTTGTTAATCATCAAGCATTATCCACGATGTCTGCATTTCGCTTGCGCCGTGGTGCTAGTTCAACAACGAATATGGAAAGTGTTAGTGTACATCAAACTGTGAGAGTACATATAAAGGAGCATGCAACTTCAACTTGACTCGGTCAGGTACCGTCTTGGTGTTGATGCTCATGAGGTTCATCTGATCTTGCCAAGTCCCGTTGTGTCAGCAGTGCTTCGGAAGTAGTGTTAGGTGTGAAGGCAGCTTGGGAACCGCGGCGATTCTGGAGCAAACGAATGAGTAATCGGTTGAGATCTTTGAAATGCAGTTGAAGGCGGATCTTTGCGGTGGTGGAAGCGGTAATCTTGTGTTTGTAGATTTAGCCGATGGACTTGGACCTTCTCTTGCACTATAAGTACCGGCAGAATCTCGACGGCGTAACCTTTTTCGTTTCACCCGACGAGTAACAAGACCTCCCTACTATATTATTTTCCTTGCTCTTTTTGACTTTGCCATGTCAAGCTGTACCCACAACACAAAAGAATAAAATCAATCTTCGAACTCATTGATGCATGATCTGACAAGCAATACTTTGATGTAAGACAACCGTATGAGGATGGAATATGTAAAAAAACAGATGACATGACATATTCACAGCTACGATGTGCAAACTAAGGAAGGATTTTCTAGAAAATAGAAGTAATGCAAGCTAGACACCATATGAAAGATGCAACCAATATTACTACTGCCAAGTTAAAAGTGTCTTGTCATAAGTGGCAATTCGAAATATTAGAAGCAAGACAACGTAGAAATCAATGCAAGATGCAACCACTATCAAACCGCCATGTTAAAAGCGTCCAATCATGAGTGATCGATGCGGGATACACAACAGCAAAGATTTTGATGTAAGAACATGGTATGATAGATAGATGCAGTGTATTCTAGACACGTAAAGCCATGTCATATGCACATGTATAACGTATAAACTCAAAGGTGCAATTTAATCAAAATAGAAGAAATACAGGCTAGACAACATATGCAACATGAAACCAATTATCACATCATCAACTTAGAGCAAGCACCTGCGATGGTGGAGTACGGAGATGAACTCATCATGTAGACTTGGGACTTCAACTTCATTAGCGATGGCAGTGGCAAATCTAGAGAGTCTCTATTTGCGTCGGTGCGGGAGGACCACCAACATCCCCTAACTTACTCTTTTCCTTCCTATTTTACGATATTGCCTTATGAAGTCAAAACCACAAGAAGATGAATAAAATTAGCTCTGCATAACTGGTTGATGCATGATCTGAGATGAACACTACTTTGATGTAAGGCAAGCGCAGGATAGGAGGATGGAATATATACAAAAAGACAGCGTTTCATATTCACACGTCACGATAGGAGGATGGAATATGTATGAAAAAACAGATGGCGGAAGGCATTTCAACAAAATTAGAATGAAAGCTAGGCACCATATGAACATGCAACCAATATCACTCTATCGGGTAAAAAGTGTCTAAATCGTAAGTGCCATTTCAAGAAATTAGAAGCAGTACAAGCTAGAAGACAATGCAAGATGCAACCTACATCACAGTCCCAAGTTAAATGTGTCTTATGGGTAAGTGATCGCGTTGCGGTATAAGTTGTAAGCTACGCAGATGCAATTCAACATAATCAGAAGCAATACAAACTAGGGATCATACGGAAAACGCAACCACGTATAACCGTTCCAAGTAAGAGCAAGCACCTGTCATGGTGGAGTAGGGGAGATGTGCTCATCATGTACACGTATGTTCTAGAAACAGGAACACGTGTCATATTCACAGGCATTATGTGTAAAGTAAGCAGATGCAATTCAAGTTAGAAGCAAGCTAGACATCATACGCAACATGCAACCACATATAATAGTGTCAAGTTAGAGCAAGCACCTGTGATGGTGGAGTAGGGGAGATGTGCTCATCATCTACACAGCTACGTTGACTGTCCTTTTGTGTTGTCTTGCGAATCTTGTTGGGAGGATGGCGGAGTAGAATCTGTAGAGACCCCTGTTTGAGTTGCTCAAGGACCACCATCATCCACCGGGACTAAGTTCCTTCGGTTGTAATGATTTTGCATTGTGAAGTCAAACCGATAAGAAAAGGAATAAAATTCGCTCTTCAGAACTCATTCATGCATGATACTGACGAACACTACTCGGATGAAAGGCAAACACATGATGCGAGGATGGAATATGTATGAAAAACAAGATGGTGGGACATATTCACACCTATGATGTGGTAACTAAGTAGAAGGCATTTCAACAAATTAGAAGCACTGCAAGCTAGACACCATATGAAAGATGCAACCAATATCACTCTGCCAAGTTCAAATTGTATGGCGTTTCAACAAATTAGAAGCAGTACATGCTAGAAATCATATGCAAGACACAACCAATATCACAGTGGCGACTTAAAGGTGCCTTATCATAAGTTACTGATGCGGGATATGCAATAATAGTAGTCTGATGTAGAAACAGGAACACATGTCATATTCAGAGGCATTATGTGTAAAGTAAGCAGATGCAATTCAACAAAGTTAGAAGCAATACAATCTAGACATCATACGCAACATGCAACCACATATAATAGTGCCAAGTTAGAGCAAGCACCTGTGATGGTGGAGTAGGGGACATGTGCTCATCATCTACACAGCTACGTTATTTGTCTAGTCTTGCGTTGTCTTGCGAATCTTGTTGGGAGGATGGCGGAGTAGAATCAGTAGAGAACCTCCATTTCAGTTCTTTGGGAAGGACCACCATCATCCAATGCCTTGCCAATTTCCTTCACTTTATTGATTTTGCATCGTGAGGTCATACCAACAAGAAAAAGGAATATCATTCGCTCTTGAACTCATTCATGCATGATATCTTGTGAACACTACTACGATGAAAGGCAAAGTCATGATACGAGGATGGAATATGTACGAAAAAATGGACGGCTTGACATATTCACACCTATGATGTGGTAACTAAGCAGAAGGCACTTCAACAAATTAGAAACACTGCAAGACACCATATGGAAGGAGCAATCAATATCACTCTGCCAAGTTAAAACTGTCTCGTCATAGGTGGCGTTCATCAAGCTAGAAGCAATACATGCTAGAAATCATATTCAAGACTCAAACCAATATCACACTGCCAACTTAAAGGTGTCCCATCATAAGTGACTGATGCAGGATATACAAGAAGAGTAATTTCATGTAAGAACATGGTGTGATAGACAGATATAATATGTACCAAAAAACAGGAAAGCGTGTCATATTCACATGTATCATGTGTAAGATAAGCAGATGTAGTTTACACTAATTAGGAGCAATATGAGCTAGACACCATATGCAACATGCAACCAGATATCACACTGCCAAGTTAGAGCAAGCACCTTGGATGGTGGAGTAGGGGAGCAGAGACTTGGACCTTGTAATGCACTATCAAGACAAGGAGAATCGGTCTGAGATGTTCAGATTACGTTGTCAGAGAGGACCACCATCATCGCCTTCCTTACTCTTTTCCTTCCTCTTTCTTGATTTTGCCTTGTCAAGTCAAACCCACAAGAAAAGGAATAAAATTTGCTCTTCGTAACTCATTGATGCATGATCTTGTGAACACTACTTTCATGTAAGGCGATCGCATGATAGGAGGATGGAATATGTATGAAAAAGCAGAGACGGTGTGACATATTGACATGTATGATGTATAAAGTGTAAACTAAGCACAAGGTGCTTTAACTTGTTAGAATCGATGCAAGCTAGAAACCATATGAAAGATGAAATCAATATCACTCTGCCAAATTAAAAGGGTGCCCTAACAAATGTATTTGACCAAATTAGAAGCAATACATGGCAACAGGCTAGAAATAATATGCAATATGCAACGAATAAAGGTGACTCATAGTAAGTGATTGATGCACGATACAGAAGAGAGGTAGTTTCATGTACGAACAAGGTTAACACATAGATGTAGTGTGTACCAAAAATAGGAAGGCATGTCATATTCACAGGTATAGTGTGTAAACTAAGCAGATGCAATTTACCCTAATTAGAAGCATTACAAGCTAGACATCAGATGCAACATGCAACCACATATCACACTGCGAAGTTAGAGCAAGCACCTGTGATGGTGGTGTACGGGAAGTGCGGTCTTCAGGTACAGAGCTACGTTCAATATCTTCATTTAGGCTTGCTGTTTCTTGAGAATCATGTGGAGAGGATGAAATTGCATTATTTATAAGAGTATTGCGTCTCATATTAACTGTAGCGACCAGACCTCAAACAGTCTGATCTCTGTGCATCAGTGTCATCCTCGGATCAAGAATGTCTTGACACAAGTACTTGGATGATTTATAACGTAATAGCAATCACACACTTATTACATTGAATGTCTCAAAAGAGAACTTATTACAATAAATATGGCTTAAGGCCATCTAATAACGATAACAATGGAAGGCTTGGAAGATAAGCGAGTCCATCAACTCCAACGGCATCATCGAGTATAGAACCACGACCTAAGGCACCTTACTAAGAAATGCAAACGTCACGCACCATGAATGTTGCAGCCTGAAATGGGTCAGCACATGGAATATGCTGGCAATGTAACACATAGAGAGCAATATGAAGGAGTAATGCTATACTACATGCATATATGACTGGTGGAAAGCTCTATGGTTACAGTTTTGCGTAAAGCCAATTTTTCCCTACTGCAAAGGAATAAATTTTATTTAACTATCATGGTGGTTGTTAAACATTGAGAATGGTTGACAGCATTCTCAAACCCAATTAAGCATCAACATTAAAAACCCAACAATATTA
Organism: Aegilops bicornis; assembly: GCA_021605145.1. Classification (NCBI taxonomy): domain Eukaryota; kingdom Viridiplantae; phylum Streptophyta; class Magnoliopsida; order Poales; family Poaceae; genus Aegilops; species Aegilops bicornis. The sequence goes on from CM038675.1 coordinate 516,754,982, forward strand.
ATTAGAGTAACATGATGAGATTCACATGATAATCCAAGTACTAGATACTCAAGATGTCCATAACCGGGGACACGACTAACCATGATTAGTTTGACACACTCTGCAGAGGTTTGTGCACTTTTCCCCACAAGACTCGATCTCCTCCGTTGGGATTCTCGCACTACACGGTGTTTGAGAAACGGATGACCGAGACATAGTCTTCGTAAGCGCTTAGCACCTTATTTAACGGGTATACAAAGTACCAACCTACATCCCCTACATCTGCTAGTCTACCACCGTAAGAGTTCGCACGACTTAGTCAACTATGCTAGAGCCCATAGTAGCTTGTGGCTGCACACGGAAGTTTCTAGCATGAATAATCTCATGATCCCTTTGAGCCCGGGTGGCGGTCCAAAAAGAAATAGGCAATCCTGGAATACCCAGGTACCTCAATCCACCCAGATGTGTGTTTAAGTTGCCACCTTGAGTAAACCATTGATTAACAATCTCACATCTGTCATGGATACACTCACCCAATCCACGTCTACTAGCATAGCATGGCATAATAGGCAAACATAGAAGTAACTCCCAAGGGTTTGATAATAAAACAGGTAATAAGTACTACCTCAACTACTTTCTCAAAACCCACAGTTTAATTAGATCCTAATAATGCAATGTTTGTGGATTGATCTAATGCATAAAAACTGGGTATGAAAAGAGGTATGATCAAAGTGTTACTTGCCTTGCTGATGATCTGTGAAACCTAGAGACTCAAAGTAGCAAGCGACGCACTCCGGGTACTCTATCGCAAACAAACAAACACACAATAAGTACTCAACTAATGCACAGGTAAAACTCAAATAAAAGATCTAACCAGAAAGTTCAACTTAAGAACTTCGGTTTGCAAAAAGAATCAAATCAAATGAAGCAACGAAAGTCAAACGGCGAAAGAAACAGGCTTCGTTTTACTAATATCGACCTAAGTCAAATTTTATAGTAGCAAAAATTTGTTTGAGTTGATTATTCGGAAAGAGGGTTTCGAAATGAAACTCTACCGCTTGAATCGCCTGATTCCAATAAACGAGCGAAAAGTTATACTAGATCGAAAATCGGATCAGAAATCGCGATGAGAAAAATCGCGAAATAAATCCGAGAAAAAGAAAAACGATGAACAGATTAACGAACGAACGTTCGTTATCTGAATCTAAACGATGAACGCGTTCGTTAAAACGAACAAACGAGCGAACGCTCGCTAATTAACCTAAACCGGCAAAAAACTGATCTAACAAAAAAACGAAACGGATCTAAAAACCGAACGGTTATAAAAAAACCGTGGCGGGCGGTCGACCTCGGCGGCGTGGCGGCGACTGCCGTGGCGCTTGGCTGAGGCGGCGGCGGCGTTAGGGTGGGGCGGCACTGGGTGGGGTCACCGGGCGCTATTTAAAGGCCTCCCCCGGAGGAGTCCGGGCCTAACACAGCCCGTAGGTCGGTTTAGGTTTTTATTTAAATTAATTACGCGCAGAAAAACTAACGAAAGAAATACTAAACTGACTCCAAAAATCCCGAAATAAATTTTCCCCGGCTTCTAAAATCAACCCGGACAAGATGAACATTTATTTGGGGCCTAAATGCAATTTTGAAAAACGCGCATTTTTCCTAAATTCAAATAAAATAGCGAAAAACTCCAAATAAAATCTTATTTGATTTTTTAATTAAATCTTCATTATTCCTTTATTTTGGGAAAGTCATTTTGTTCCCTCTCTCATAATTTGACAATAGAAATAATGGAAGATAAAATAAATAAAATCAAATGATCCTATTTTCAGAATTTGAGAAAACTCAAATCTGAAAATAAAGAAATCTCCAACTCTCTCCGTGGGTCCTTGGGTTGCTTGAAATTTCTAGGATCGGGCCAAAATGCAATAAAAATATGATATGCAAATGATGATCTATGTATAACATTCCAAATTGAAAATTTGGGATGTTACAAACCTACCCCCCTTAAGATGAATCTCGCCCTCGAGATTCGGGTTGGCTACAAAATATGTGAGGGTGGTCCTTCAGCAGATCTTCCTCTCGCTCCTAGGTGGCTTCATCCTCGGTGTGGTGGCTCCACTGAACTTTGCAAAACTTAATAACCTTGCTGCGGGTGACTCGACTGGCGTACTCGAGAATTCTGACTGGTTTCTCCTCGTAAGTCAAATCATTACCCAACTGAATAGCTTCCAACGGCACGGTATCTCTCAGTGGTATATCAGCCATCTCTGTGTGGCACTTCTTCAACTGGGAAACATGGAACATGTCGTGAACTCCTGACAATCCTTCGGGCAATTCCAACTTGTAAGCAACTTCTCTCATGCGCTCCAAGACTTTGTATGGTCCCACAAAACGTGGCGCTAACTTTTCTTTAACTCCAAAGTGCTTAACTCCTCGAAGTGGTGATACTCGAAGATAGACTCTATCTCCGACTTTGAAAACTGTCTCCTTGCGTTTAGAATCCGCATAGCTCTTCTGCCTAGACTGGGCTACCTTGAGCCTATCTCGAATCAACTTCACCTTCTATTCAGACTCCTTAATCAAATCTGGTCCAAACAACTGGCGGTCTCCAACTTCATCCCACAACAGCGGGGTTCTGCACCTCCTTCCGTACAAGGCTTCGAAAGGGGCCATCTTCAAACTGGTTTGATAGCTGTTGTTATAAGAAAACTCCACATATGGTAGGTTATTATCCCAACTTGATCCATAATCCAATGCACATGCTCTCCGCATATCCTCCAAAATCTGATTGAGTCTCTCGGTCTGTCCATCTGTCTGCGGGTGAAAAGCTGTACTAAACTCTAGTCTGGTTCCCAAAGTTTCGTGAAACTGATTCCGAAACTTTGAGGTGAATTGGGTTCCTCTATCGTCGACACGATACTCCACAGGAACTCCATGTAGACATACGATCCTCGGTCATGTATATCTTTGCCAACTTGGCATGCCATTGTAGGTAGTCTTCATTGGGATGAAATGAGCTACCTTAGTCAAACGATCGACTACAACCCAAATCGAGTCATAGCCTGAACGAGTCCTGGGTAATCCCGTGATAAAATCCATGCCTAACTTTTCCCACTTCCATTCGGGTATCGGCAATGGCTGTAACAATCCCGTCGGCTTATGATGCTCTGCCTTCACTCTCTGACATACATCACAAACTGCTACAAACTCCGCAATATTCTTCTTCATTCCGGTCCACCAGAATGTGTATTTCAAATCCAGATACATCTTGGTATTTCCTGGGTGAATCGAGTATGGCGAATCACGGGCCTCTTGCAAAATCAACTTCCTGATCTCCGGATCACTAGGCACATAAACGCGGTCCTCAAACCATAGGTTATCGTGCTCATCCTCACGAAATCCCTTAGCTTTTCCCTTGCTCATTTTCTCCTTAATAGAGATAATCTCCTTATCAGTCTTCTGAGCTTCTTTGATCTTGTCCATCAACCTAGACTGTATATCCAATGCTGCTACATAGCCTCTCGAAACTATATCCAAACATAGCTCTCGGAATTCCTCGGCTAACTCCCTTGGTAACCCTCCGGTCATTAGTGTGTTGACATGGCTCTTGCGGCTCAACGCATCTGCTACTACGTTAGCCTTTCCGGGGTGATAATGCAATCTCATATCATAATCCTTGATGAGCTCCAACCATCTCCTTTGCCTGAGATTCAACTCCTTCTGCGTGAAGATGTACTTCAAACTCTTGTGATCCGTGTACACCTCACAGTGGTTTCCAATGAAAAAATGTCTCCAAGTCTTCAGTGCGTGCACTACGGCTGCTAACTCCAAATCATTGTAGCATAATTCAACTCGTGGGGCTTAAGCTGTCGTGAAGCATATGAAACAACTCTTCCCTCCTGCATAAGCACTGCTCCAAGTCCTCGACATGAAGCGTCGCAATACACCTCATAATCCTTTATACCGATCCGGCGTAATCAACACCGGTGAGGTAACCAAACGCTTTCTTCAACTCTTGGAAACTAGCCTCACATTCCTCAGTCCAATTGAACTTAGTGTCTTTCTTCAACAACTCCGTCATAGGCTTCGCAATCTTCGAGAAATTCTCAATGAATCTCCGGTAGTATCCTGCCAGTCCAAGGAAACTCCGGATATCTCCAACTGCCATTGGTGCTTCCCAGTTTGTCACAGTGACAACTTTAGTGGGATCCACTGCTATACCTTCTCCGGATATAACATGTCCGAGAAATCCAACTTCCTTCAACCAAAACTCACATTTGCTGAACTTGGCATATAGTCGATGTTCTGAGCTTCTCAAGTACCAAACGCAAATGCTCCTTATGCTCTTCTTCACTCTTGAGTAAACCAAAATATCATCAATGAACACCACGCATTTAACTTATCCAAAAACTCCATAAACACCTTGTTCATCATGTTCATGAAATAGGCAAGTGCGTTGGTCAGCCCAAATGACATAACGGTATACTCATACAGCCTGCACAGTGGTAAAAGCCGTCTTAGGTATATCCTGCTCTCGAATCTTCAACTGATGGTATCCTGATCGCAAATCAATCTTGGAAAATACCTTAGCTCCTTGCAATTGGTCAGACAAGTCATTGATCATCGGCAACGGGTGCTTATTCTTAATGGTCACTTCATTCAATCCTCAGTAATCAACAACAATTCTTAATGATCCATCCTTCTTCTCCACTAGAAGTACTAGCGATCCCCAAGGCAAAGAACTTGGGCGAATAAAACCTTTATCCAGTAACTCCTTAATCTGCTTCTTAATTTCTTCCAAATCTTGTGCGAGCATCCGGTACGGTCTCTTTGATATCGACCCTGTGCCTGGCAATAGCTCTAGCTCAATCAGAAACTCAATGTCTCTATCCGGTGGCATGCCTGGCAACTCTTCTGGGAACACGTCCGGGTAATCCTTCACCACTGGTACTTCCTCCTGCACAACTCCTGATAAGGAATTTACTTGTGTCCTCCTCGGCTCATGCCGTGACACATACTTGATTCTTCTTCCTTCTGGGGTGGTAAGAAAAATTGACTTACTGGCGCAATCAATGTTCCCTCCATACTTTGATAACCAATCCATGCATAATATCACATCCAATCCTTGTGATTCCAAAACTATTAGGTCCGAGGGAAACACATAGTTACCAATCCTTAATGGTAATCGATCACACCACAACCGCCATATATTCTCGCTCCAGCGAAGTTACTAGCATGGGTGACCTAAGGGCTTGGGTTGGCAATTTATACTTATCCACAAATCCCCTCGATATGTATGAATGCGATGCACCAGTATCAAAAAGAACAACTGTAGTAAATGTCTTATCCAAAAACTTACCTATTATTGCATCTAGTTGAGCTTCAACCTCCTCCACGGTAACGTGGTTCACTTGTCCCCTATTGAAAGGGTTCGGTTTCTTCCCTGAGCTTCCATTGCCATTTCCATTCTGGGCTTCAGGACATTCATTTGCATAATGTCCAGTCTTCTGACACTTAAAGCAAGTGACTTGGCTCAGGTCTCCCTTGGCTGGGGTTGACGGGTTAGTGCGGTTTTGTCCATTGCTTCCTCCATTCCCGTTTCCATTTTTGGAACCATTATGATTGTGCAAGCTACCTCCTCCATGGGTATGCTGAAATTGTCCTCCCAGTTTTGTGGTAAAGCGTAGCTTCTGCTGAGCTCCAGAATTGTACTCCCCCTGTCCATACTTCCTCTTACGGTTGTCAATCTGTTGCTGCTTCCCTTCAATCATAAGAGCACGATCTACCAACTCCTGGTAGTTATTGAAAGTGGCTACCATCAACTGCGTGCTCAGCTCATCGTTCAGTCCTTCGAAAACTTCTCCCGCTTAGCAAAGATCTCGTAGCAACGTCATCCGGGGCATAACGTGCTAACTTACTAAAATCCTCCACACTCTTGGCTTATAGTGCGTCCTCCTTGGCGTAAGTTGCGAAACTCACGCTTCTTCATGGCCATAGCTCCTGGCCGATACGCAGCAAAGACGGAAAGCTTGCTGAAACTGATCCCACGTGACAGTGTCAATAGGGTGTGTAGCTGTGTAATTCTCCCACCATGATGATGCGGGTCCATCAAGCTGATGTGCGGCAAAACACACTCTTTCCGCATCTGTGCATCCTGCAGTGGTCAGCTCCCTTCCAACCTTGCGGAGCCAATTATCTGCAACAATCGTCTCGGTGCTACTAGAAAACACCGGCGGATTTAGCCTCAAGAAACGGGTCAAATGGTCAACAGGTGGTGGTGGTGGGTTGTTGTTGTTGTTGTTGTTGTTGTTGTTGTTGTTGTTGTTGTTGTTGTTGTTGTTGTTGTTGTTGTTGTTGTTGTTGTTGTTGTTGCCTTGGTTCTGCATCGGTGTTTGAATCAAGGCATTCTCACTTCTTGAATCAACTCGGTGATCTCCGGTGGGAAAACAAATCCGTGTCGCGTCCTCGGAGGCATCCGAGGGTGTTAGAGAAGATGAGAATATAGAATAGAATGAGGTCTAGTGAGAAAACACTACCCATATGCGCATGAGACAGAAGCAAACAATATCACTCCAATCAATCAAACAAGGGCATACAACGGTCTAACTATCGTTACAAAAGCGCTTGGACTAAACTAGATACAATGGGGGAATTTCTACTACTGTTATAGTGGTCAACTAGAAAAACTGCTCCGATGAAGACTCCATGATATCTGCTCCAGCTTCATCAACATAGTCATCATCACTGTCGTCTGGATCCGAGTCAGTGTCGTCGATGATGATATAGTTATTCGGGCAAGTGGAATCGTCGTCATTTCCTCCTGGCGCGGGGTCTCCCATGAAAACTCCTAGCTTCCTAGTTAAGTGGTCATTCTTCTCCACTATTACTTCAATTTCTTCCATGTAATCTTCATGTGTAGCCTTGACTTCCTCTTCTAGCTCCTTGATCTTGGTCATAGCCTTCTGCAGATCCTCCATGCTCACAAGACATCTGGTTCTCCTGACGTCGGATGTGCTGGTTTAACTCCTGGATATATGCTGCGATTGATCTATCCCTCCTGGGGCTGATCATCTCCCGTTGCTCATCTCTGCGCCCACAAATCTAGTAGATAGTATCCTTGAGATCATTGCGGTAAACTTCTCCAATGCGTCCCATGGTGATGTGGGCTGCCATGCACTTTCCTAGACTCCAGGTTGGTGCATCAAAGGAAAACTCTATGGGCTCCGTGACAGGCGCGAACGTCCGTCCTGGAACTTGAACTTGAATCATCCAGCGCTCCTCTTCGGGTAAAGTGGTGTTGTAGGTCCCGGTGAAGCTTGGTACTCCGATGTTCAGCTATCTAGTGACTTCCTTCAAGTGACATCCAAAGGGTGTATCTTCATCCGGTTGTGTGAACTTATTGCTTGCATCCGCCATCCTAAAAGAGTAAAAAAGATGAGAAGTCAGAAATGAGAAGAAAGAGTAGTGATCTAGGGCTTTAGCTTAGTGGTCGTGTCCTCACAACGGCGTGTGCTCGATACCATCTTCTAGCGACGGACCTCAAACAAGATGATCTCGTGCATCGTTGTCATCCTCGATCAAGAATCTTTGACACACACAAGATTGGATTGGATTTATAAAAGAGTCGCAGTCACACACTTATTACATCGAATGTCTCAAAAGAGACCTTATTACAATAAATATGGCTTAAGGCCATCTAATAACGATAACAGCGGAAGGCTTGGAAGATAAGCGAGTCCATCAACTCCAACGGCATCACTGAGTATAGAACCACGACCTAAGGCACCTTACTCGTCGTCTGAAAAGTCTGCAACATGAACGTTGCAGCCCGAAACGGGTCAGCACATGGAATATGCTGGCAATGTAACACATAGAGAGCAATATGAAGGAGTAATGCTATACTACATGCATATATGGCTGGTGGAAAGCTCTATGGCTACAGTTTTGCCTAAAGCCAATTTTTCCCTACTGCAAAGGAATAAATTTTATTTAACTATCATGGTGGTTGTTAAACATTGAGAATGGTTGACAGCATTCTCAATCCCAATTAAGCATCAACATTAAAAACTCAACAATATTAATTAGAGTAACATGATGAGATTCACATGATAATCCAAGTACTAGATACTCAAGATGTCCATAACCGGGGACACGGCTAACCATGATTAGTTTGATACACTCTACAGAGGTTTGTGCGCTTTTCCCCACAAGACTCGATCTCCTCCGTTGGGATTCTCGCCACTACACGGTGTCTGAGAAACGGATGACCGAGACATAGTCTTTTAGAAGCGCTAGCACCTTACGAACGGGTAGACAGTACCAACCTACATCCCCTACATCTGCTAGTCTACCACTGTAAGAGTTCGCACGGCTTAGTCAACTATGCTAGAGCCCATAGTAGCTTGTGGCTGCACACGGAAGTTTCTAGCATGAAAAATCTCATGATCCCTTTGAGCCTGGGTGGCGGTCCAAAAAGAAACAGGCAATCCAGGAATATCCAGGTACCTCAATCCACCCAGATGTGTGTTTAAGTTGCCACCTTAAGTAAACCATTGATTAACAATCTCACATCTGTCATGGATACACTCACCCAATCCTCGTCTACTAGCATAGCATGGCATAATAGGCAAACGTAGAAGTAACTCCCAAGGGTTGGATAATAAAACAGGTAATAGGTACTACCTCAACTACTTTCCCAAAACCCACGGTTTAATTAGATCCTAATCATGCAATGTTTAAGGATTAATCTAATGCATAAAAAGTTGGTATGAAAAGTGGTATGATCAAAGTGTTACTTGCCTTGCTGATGATCCGTAAAACCTAGAGATTCAAAGTAGCAAGCGGCGCACTCCGGGTACTCTATCACAAACAAACAAACACACAATAAGTACTCAACTAATGCACAGGTAAAACTCAAATAAAAGATCTAACCAGAAAGTTCAACTTAAGAACTCCGGTTTGCAAAAAGAATCAAATCAAACGAAGCAACGAAAGTCAAACGGCGAAAGAAATAGGCTTCGTTTTACTAATCTGGACCTAAGTCAAATTTTAAAGTAGCAAAAATTTGTTTGAGTTGATTATTCGAAAAGAGGGTTTCGAAACGAAACTCTAGGCGCTTGAATCGCCTGATTCCGATAAACGAGCGAAAAGTTATACTAGATCGAAAATCGGATCAGAAATCGCGATCAGAAAAATCGCGAAATAAATCCGAGAAAAAGAAAAACGACGAACGAATTAACGAACGAACGTTCATTATCTGAATCTAAACGATGAACGCATTCGTTAAAACGAACGAACGAGCAAACGCTCGCTAATTAACCTAAACCAGAAAAAAACCAATCTAAAAAACGAAACGGATCTAAAAAACCGAACGAAACCGGCGAAAATTGGTTTTCAAAAAAAAACGGCGGCGGGGCAGGGTCAACCTCGGCGGCGGTGGTCGGCGGCGGCGGACTCGTGGACGGCGCGGCTGACGGCGGTCGGCGGCGGCTTGGCTTGGGCGGCGGCAAGGCGGTCATGGGCGGCTGGGTCAGGGTCACCGGCGCTAGTTAAAGGCCTCCTCCGGAGGAGTCCGGGCCTAACACGACCCGTAGGTCGGTTCAGGTTTTTTTTAAATTAATTACACGCAGAAAAACTAAAAAAAGAAATACTAAACAGACTCCAAAAATCCCGAAATAAATTTTCCCCGGCTTCTAAAATCAAGCCGGATAAGATGAACATTTTTTTGGGGCCTAAATGCAATTTTGAAAAACACACATTTTTCCTAAATTCAAATAAAATAGCGAAAAACTCCAAATAAAATCTTATTTGATTTTTTTTATTAAATCTTCATTATTCCTTTATTTTGGGAAAGTCATTTTATTCCCTCTCTCATATTTTGACAATAGAAATAATGGAAGATAAAATAAATAAAATCAAATGATCCTATTTTCAGAATTTGAGATAAGTCAAATATGAAAATAACGAAATCTCCAACTCTCTCCGTGGGTCCTTGAGTTGCGTGAAATTTCTAGGATCGGGCCAAAATGCAATAAAATATGATATGCAAATGATGATCTATGTATAACATTCCAAATTGAAAATTTGGGATGTTACATTAACCCACGCGCGTGACTGTCTCATCATAAGCGATAGACGCAGGATACACAAGAACAGTAGTTTGATGTAAGAACATGGTGTGATAGGCAGATGTAGTATGTACCAAAAACAGGAAGGCGTATCATATTCACATGTATAATATGTAAGCTAAGGAGATGCAATTTAACAAATTAGGAGCATTGATGAGGGATACACAAGAAAAGTAGTTTGATGTAAGAACATGGTTAATAGAAAGACGTAGTATGTACCAAAAATAGGAAGGCATGTCATATTCTAACTAAGCAGGTGCAATTTACCCTAATTAGAAGCATTACAAGGTAGACACCATATGCAACATGCAACCACATATCACAATCGCCAAGTAAGAGCAAGCACCTGCGATGGTGGTGTGGGGGAATTGCGGTGATCAACTAGAGAGCTACGTTGACTATCTTCATTTAGCCTTGCTGTTTCTTGAGAATCATGTGGGGAGGATGACACTGCACTCTTTAAACGAGTAGGGCGTCTCACAGTAACCCACTCGGGTGACTGTCTCATCATAAGTGATTGACGAGGGATACAAAAGAGCATTAGTTTGATGTACGAACATGGTTAATAGACATATGTAGTATGTATCCGTCGGATTTCGGGTTCCGGCAGACCCTCTAGGTTCGAACTCTGGGGTGCACGCGGAGATCTCACCTCCAACCTACCTACACCTCGTTGCCTCGCAAGGATCTAAACTACACAAAGAGCAACACAAGGGACACAAGGTCTATACTGGTTCGGGCCACCATTGTGGTGTAATACCCTACTCCAGTGTGTGGTGTGGTGGATTGCCTCAGGGGCTAATGATGAACAGTACAAGGAAGAACAGCCTCGCGGGGGTCTGTTCTTGGCCGGTGCGATGAACTGCTAGGGGGAGTTCAGTCGCTTCTCCCTCCCTCTCTCTAGATGCCTCTACCCTGTGGGTGGCTAGTCCTATTTATAGGCAGAGGCCCTGGGCCTCTTCCCAAATATTGAGCGGGAAGGGCGCCAACAATTGGCCATTTTGAAGGGGAACATCTAGTACACTTATCCTGACTAAAGTTGGTCCTCGCCCGCCAAAGGCTCTGACGATGACGCCGGCTTGGGCTCCACGATGACCTCCTTCCTGCCGTTGTGTTGGTCTTGGTCTTGTTGCAATCGAAATGGTTGCCTTTGCTTGATGCTCTCGCTGCGCTTGCCTCCTTTGCACCAAATATGAAATGAGGACCTGCGTAAGGCGCCCGCCTAGCGCCCTTGGTCGTCATGGCTTGCGTCATGGGCACCTCGTGAGGTACCCGCCTTGATCTCTCCGCCTCGCGAGACAGCCCGACGAGGCCGTGGCTCGAGGAAGCTTCTGTCGTCCACCCCTGCAACGCTTGGCACCTCGACGGTCTTAAGCTTGTCTTGATGAAGATGGGCGTCTTGGGCCACCCCTTGAGCCATGCCAGAGGCAGGAAAGTCTGGTACCCCGGTTCCCTAACGCCGACAAGAGCCCCGGGCCCAAGGCGCTACCAGACTTGGCTTAGCAGAGAAGCGAAGGGCAAGTGCGGCGCTGCTGGCCCTAACAGCTCTGACCTCGGGCGCCGCGTGGCGGTTGATTGGACGTGGGCGTCCCTGTTCCCCCATGCCTTCTTATTTTGCGCCCAGCTAGGCGGACCCATGGTTGCACACAGTCATCCCTCTTCTCGCCGCTCGAGCGTCTCCTGCTCTTCCTCCTCTCGAGCTCCAGTCCCCACTTGCAATCCAATCTCGAATCCTCCCCCTTCCTGTCGCCATGGCTCCGATGAAGGAGGGGAAAGGGAAGAAGCCTGTGCCTCCGCCCCGCTCGCCGTCGCCGACGGCTCCTGCTGTCGATCGGTCGATCATACGCAACCGAGAAGGCTTGGACAAGGTCAGTTCTGCCCTCGCCACCATCTTCAACGAGTGCAGGAGGACGACGGTCCGCCCAGTCTCACTTCTCCATTGATGAAATAGTCACCGAGGTCCCAGATTACGACGCTCTGTGGGCGGGACCGTTCCCCTTTTCCAATTTCTTCAACGCTGTGCTTTCCCATTACGAGATCCACATGATGCATTTGGGTCCCGAATCCATTACTCTTCTTGCCGTTTTCGCTTTTGTCTGCGAGGCGATGATGGGCATTCCTCCTTCAGTTGCCTTGCTGCGCCACTTCTTCTCTTTGCGCCTCAGCGAATGCTCGGGGTGCGTGAGATTCATTGCCGCACCAGAAACAGCGGCTTCAGGAATTGATTTTAGCCTTCCTCCTCCCGCGCCTGGGTTCCGTGAGCGGTGGCTGTATGTGGACGTCGGGGTGCCCAGCCCCCTGCTTTCGGAGCCAACATTACCCGCTATCCCCAATTCGGGCTGGGACCAAGAGACGCTCACGAGCCCCCAGCTCGTCTTTGTTCGGCATCGTCACAGATTTGAGGGCGCCGGCGTGACGGGCGCCTAAGGTGGTGAAGGAGTTCCTCCTATGTTGCATTGCCCTCTCCGGCGCCATTCCCGCGGATGTGGGCCTTGGGGCATGAAGACCGCATGCGGCCTGTGGAGGAGGACTTGACGCTGAAGTGCCGAGGAAGGTTCTCATGATCCGATCGGGGATCCTTCCTCTGGCAGCATCCGGCAAGGGGTGCCTGCTATACCTTTGCTCGAATAGGGGTGATTTCGTGAAGCGGATGCCCGGCTTGACGAATGGGGCTGCGCCCGTGAGGCCTCATGGGACCTCATGAGAACCAGTTGCCAGGTGGTTGACCTTCCGGTTGCCCACGGCGGTCCTTCCTCGAGTGGCGGAGGAGGGAGGCAAGGGCCACCGGGGGCTGAGGGGGCCTCCGCCGGGATGAAGACGCCAGGCGGCACTCCTGAGGCGGCAGCTCCTGTGGCCCGCCTGGGCGGCCGAGGCGTTGAGCCGCATGCCCGCCAGCCTCCGTGGCAGAGGCCCCTGAGGCCCCTGCTACCCTTCTTGGTGAGGCGGCTGGCGGCGTGCGCCAGGACGACGCCCCTGACGCTGGTCACTTTGGCGCTTCTTCCTCGTCAGTGGTGACCCCTCACGCCCGAGCTCTGGCCGCTTCAGCGTGGACTTCGAGGCTCTCCGAAGAGAAAGGAGGCCTTGGGTGATGATTACCCTTGCCGCCTCAAGCCTTGAGGAAGTATTTCACCATTGATGAGTAAGCCTTCCCCTTTCTTAGTTCCTTATTTTCCCGTTGCTTCGGCTGATCCTTGCTCTGTAGGGCCCTTCCTGCCGAGCTCACGGAGATGGCTGAGGCGCCATCCCCCCAGGCCTCGCCCTCTCCACCGTCCCCAGGCGCTTCGAGCTCAAGCACTACCCTCGTGGTGAGGCCGGTTGGAGAGGTGAGCCATCCTGCGATGCATCATGGTTCTGCGCACCTCGCGACCCTCCTTCGCGAGCCTCCCGGGGTATAGTCGCCTGCCTTGGGCTCTTCGATTGGTAGTGGACGGCGATTGGCTGAGGTCGGCCCTGCATTCTCCTTTGAGGATGAGCCGGCTCCGGGCCGGGCTTCTGGCGAGGCGTGCCCGGCCATCACGAGGGCGCCAGCCCCCAGCCCCCCGCCCAGAGGGGGAGTGCTGATTCGTGCCCCCCCACGCACACCTCGGGCGGAGGACGACGCGGAAGACGTGCTCGAGCGTGCCCGGGAGCGCCACGCCCTTCACCAAGGGTTTCTCCGGAGGGCGGCTGACGCAGTGAGCCAGCTTGGTGTAGAGCTCGCTGACGAAGACGCGTGCCTTGAAGCTGAGGGCTTGCGCCTAGCTGAAGATAGGCGCAAGCTGAAGGTGCCCATTGCCCTTGCGCGCCACCAGCGTGACCTCGACAATGAGAAAGCCGAGGGGTCGCTGGCGGCTTCTCGGGAGGCCTGCCTCGGCCGCCGAGGAGGCCCGGAGGCTGACCGGTGGCGTGAGGCGGCGGAGGAGCGGCGGGAGCTCTGTGCCCGAGCAATTCCTCGGAGCAGCAGGTGGAGCTGCGTGAGACGGCCCTGCGTCGATGAAGGGGCTTCGGTCGACCAGGCGGAGCTCTAGAGACGTGAGGAGGCACCGACGCCGAAGCCGCCGAGCGCCCGTGACCTTGAGAAGCCGGAGACGAGAGCGCTTGGTGGCGAGGCGGAAGACGGCAGCGCCGCTGGGGAGGCCCGAGTCTGGAAGAGGTTGATCGCCGGGTGGCGGCCCGCTCGAACCTCGAGCGCGAAGTTCGAGGAGAGGCTGGAGTTGATCGAGCCAAGCGGAAGGCAGGACCGCCGCCACGAGGCCAAGCTGGATGAAGTGACGCGGCGGGCTGATGCTTCCCGGGCCGCCCTTGGCACGACATAGGAGGAGCTGACTTCCTCCCGCGCCGAGGTGCTTCTTCTCCGTCAACGGGTGGACGCGGCTGAGGCCATTGCGCGGCGGAACGAGGACGAGATACGCCAGCGGCAGATCCTGGAGCATGAGCATGGCCCTATGCTCCGCAAGCTCCGGAAAAGAGCTAACACGGCCTTGGGCAACATCTGTGAGGCGGCCGTTGGGGAGCCTCATGCGGTTACTTATGCTGGTAACCTCCAGTTCTTCACTGATGTGGTAACACAGCTGGAGGCGCGGTCGGGCAGAGCCAATAGGTTGGTGGAGGAGAGGAGCCGTGCCCTGCTCAGGCGTGCTTTTTCTCGCGTCTTCAGCCATCTTCAGAACATGGATCCCCTCTTTGACTTTGATGCCGCCATCGCCCCGGTACCCCAGGCCATCCGGGACGACCTGGCGCATTGGGTGGAAGACAATGTGGATGCCCTCATCAGGGCCTTCACTACAACGACGGCGTGGTCGTGGTTGCTGATGAAGGCGGCGTGGTGAACGGCCCTGGCGCCGCCGATGGTGACGCGGAGGGTGATGGCGAGGCCAGCGATGCCAGTGGCGATTCAGGAGGTGCCCTTGAGGATGCATTGGCGGATTTATCCGATTGACCGCGTGTTGTTCTCGCTTTCTACCCTGCGCAGATAGAGTTCGGGCTTGGCCCTGAAGGTTGTAAGAGCATCTTGGGAGGGGGAGCCCCTCGTGTAAAAACTTGCAGTTAGCGTATTAGTAGATAGGATATCACCCGTGCACCTGCGCCAAGTGGCTGGCCTTGCGACGAGCTGGCTAGCTTGTTTATCTTCGACCCGCGTGGGCCCCGAGATAGCCTGCAGAGGGCTGTGGTGTCCCGAGTGCCTCCTGAACGAGCCCATTGAACCTGTAGTGAGAACCTCCTGAGAGGGCGCGGTGACGGCAGTCCGGGCTGCACACATGCTAGGCCTGGCCCGGCTCGCGAGGGGCTCACGAGGGGAGGCAGCTGAGGCAAAGTGGTAACCAGAATGCAAGAGATTGCTCGAACGAGACTAAACACCCCTTCCCTGAACACACACAAATCTCAAGCTCAAATCCAACTTAAATCCAAATGGGGAAAAAGCGGCACCAAGGGAAGAGCAAGAAAAGCAGAAAAAGCCGCGTCCGCCACCTAGTCTAGTCTTGGGCGTCTTCTCACCAGCAGAGCTAAGTGCTGCCACTGGAGTGGGAGGGAGCCCTGTGGCCCGAGGCCGGCGCTCCTGAGACTCCGGGGCATGTACAGCCCCACTCATTATTACGTGAGAGTGTCACGGGGTGGCGAGCTTCACAGGCACTGGGCCTTCTTCACAGGTACCGGCCTTGCTTCATATCGCCAGACAAGGGCCCCGCCTTGCACCACACTCTAGTGCCATCAACGACGGTCGGAGACCGAGGACGCCGCCGATGGGGTAGAGCGGTCGCCAGCGGTTCCCCCGATGACCACGGGTCCTCTGCCAGGGGTAGGCCCTGAGGCACCTCCCCGGCAGAGGGCCTACCTCCTGAGGACGCCTTGCTTCAACGTCATGTGGTGATGCCGGATCTCGGCCCCTCTCCTGCAGCCCGGCGCCCTCCTCCTGAGGGGTAGGAAGCTGCTGGATTGGGGCAGCCATCCGCCGCGACGACCTGTACCTCCTGCGATCCATGGTTAGCGTATGCCTGCTCCTGAGGAATTAGCGGTACCCGATAATCGCTGCCTCCAATGCGGTCGACGGGGCCTTCCCGGGGCTCCTGAAAGAGCTCAGCTTCGGGTGCCTCGTCCCCCCAGCTTGGGCCGAGGAGCGAGCCATGTTCTTCCTCCTGCGCGTGCCCTTGATCCATCATGTGGGGCACATACTCTTCCGGGGCCGCCACCCCGAATGCTTCGCCGTAGTGCCCCGTTTGCCATGCAGCCCTGCTTGAGGCGCTCGCCTGGGGGTGGTAGCGCGGCGGCCCACTAGGGTCGTGGGCTGTGGCGAGGCCTCCTTTGCTGGTCGGGAGCGGAGGCAGGCCGCTGTTAGCCCGGTGCTGACGGCCTGGTTGGCGTTGGAGTGGCCTTGGAGTCCGATCGGAGTTGTGCGGGCGCGTGTGGGGCCTCCGTGTGGCCCGCCCTAGACCTGAGGTGGCAGTTGGGTGCAGAAGGGGTGAGCCCCTGATGCGGCGAAGCCCAGGAGCTCTGCCACCCGCTCAGCACGTCGTGGCCGCCCTCCAGCAGCCTGCATTGCAGTAGCTCTCGGGCCACCATGAGCGTGGCCCTTGAGTTCGCCTGCTCCCATCGGGTGTACGGCGCCGTGGCCACGGCGTGGTTCGAGGCCCTTGCCGCCGACCGCACTTGCCGCGGCGTGAGAGCTGATGCTGCTTGACCGCGTCGCCGCTGCGGCAGCCACTGGGACCGGGGCTGCACTGGGCATGGGGTTGAGGTCGCCCGGGCAAGCGGCTCTGCATGGGCGGGCCAGCCGCCCAGGATCAGGTTGCCCGTTGGGTCGCCGGACATGATGATGACGATGCGACGGGCGCGAGGCGTGAAAGGCGGATTCCGGCGCACCCTACCTAGCGCCAAATGTCGGATTTCGCGTTCGAGACCCTCTAGGTTCGAACTGGGGTGCACGCGGAGATCTCACCTCCAACCTACCTACACCTCGTCGCCTCGCAAGGATCTAAACTACACAAAAAGCAACACAAGGGACACAAGGTTTATACTGGTTCGGGCCACCATTGTGGTGCAATACCCTACTCCAGTGTGTGGTGTGGTGGATTGCCTCAGGGGCTAATGATGAACAGTACAAGGAAGAACAGCCTCGTGAGGGTCTGTTCTTGGTCGGTGCAATGAACTGCTAGGGGGAGTTCAGTCGCTTCTCCCTCCCTCTCTCTAGATGCCTCTACCGTGTGGGTGGCTAGTCCTATTTATAGGCAGAGGCCCTGGGCCTCTTCCCAAATATTGAGCGGGAAGGGCGCCAACAATTGGCCATTTTGAAGGGGAACATCTAGTACACTTATCCTGACTAAAGTTGGTCCTCGCCGCCAAAGGCTCACGATGACGCCCGGCTTGGGCTCCACGATGACCTCCTTCCTGCTGTTGTGTTGGTCTTGGTCTTGTTGCACCGAAATGGTTGCCTTTGCTTGATGCTCTCGCTGCGCTTGCCTCCTTTGCACCAAAGAGGAAATGAGGACACTTCAGGCTGGCGCTCACTGGCGCCCTTGGTCGTCATGGCGTGCGTCATGGGCACCTCGTGAGGTACCGCACCTTGATCTCTCCGCCTCCTCGCGAGCCAGCCTGATGAGGCCATGCCTGAGGAAGCTTCCTGTCGTCCGCCCCGCGAGGCTTGGCCCCTCGCGAGGGTCTTGAGCTTGTGCTGATGAAGATGGGCGTCTTGGGCCACCCCTTGAGCCATGCCGCAGTCAGCAGTGTGCAAGTCTGGGTACCCGGTTCCCGAGCAGCGATATCAAAAACAGGAAGCCATGTCATTATCAAAGGTATCATGTGTAAAGTAAGCAGATGCAATTTAACCAAATTGGAAGCAATACAAGCTAGACACCATATGCAACATGCCACCACATTTGATGTGAAGTTAAAGCAAGCACACAGGATGGTTGTGTGTGGCAATTGAGATCATCAATCGCAGAGCTACGCCATCGTCTCCAATCACGACATCGCACCCATTAGAGCCTCAAACGCTTAGTGCTTATCTTGAATTACATCGAGGCGACTTCTATCTTTTCTTTTCTGCATTCATCAACACTGCTTCAGAGTCTGAAATACCCATGCATAAAAAAACAATAGTGTGAGTATGGGTGAAGTGTGTGCACAATTAGTACAGTGTAAAGGTAGCAGATAGCAGGTCGGTGAGAAATAGATGACGGGAGAGATATGATAGCTCTACAACATGCATGGCACACTAAATTATTACAGGATTCTATGAAAATAACAGTCGACTGAAAGCAAATAGGTCAGTCCATTTTTTCTGCACCGTCCGATGTACAAAGAACGGGCAGATCGCCTTCATCTACCTCTAGCATCGGTGTTGGCGATCTTCCTCAAACGCCCGGCGACCACCGCCCAATATTCCTCCCCGTCATGCCCTCCCTCGACCTCACCGCACCGGCGTGCTTGGCACCGCTCCCGCCATCCATTCAAGCCCCGCCGACCTTTCCGTGATCGGGCGCAAAGCGCCTCGCGCCCCACACCCCTATGATAGACACCGATGCGCCGCTTCCCCGGGGAACAGGCGGACTAGGTGCTTCGCGCGCCTAAGCGGGTGCTGCTTATTTTAATTGCGGTTCGACTAACCCTGAATTGAAATCCGGTAGACTCTTGACCTCTAGCAAAGGTGAAATAGTAAAAGGGAGGAAACCTTGTTCATTTAGTATCACGAAGAAGATGCAGTAAGAAGCGCTCAACTAGTTTCTTTCGTGGGAGGAATACGGTGTGAGCGGAGACGTAAGATTTGCACGAATAAGGGAAGGTGAGTACCTCTTTCTGCTGGCAGTGCTGTGTCCTCCTTCTGTTTTTTCGACGATCTTCTTGTTGTTCGCCGGAAACCAGAAGTTGTGGAGGACGGTGCAGCCTTGGACGAACCCATGGCTAAGTTGTTGAGTGTGGTGCGGTGGCCGTCTGTCGGCGGTGGGGTAGCAGATCCGAGGCGGCGAACGACGACATAGCGGTAACAGCTTCGGTGCGGTGGACGGTTGCGACAGTGGAGCCGCAGCAGTGAGGCGCAAGACGGCGTGGTCGGAGTGGTTCTGGTACGGCGCACATCGGTGTCAGCATCGTGGAGGCAGCTCTGCCTCGGCTTCGGCTGCTAAGTCCTTGAGGGTGTTGCGGTGTTGCGTTGCACGACGACGTCGGGGTACCGGCTTCGGTGTGATGGAGGAGGGCGGTGGTGGATTGGCCTCTATGGGGTGGAGGACGGAGGAGGCTGGGGTTTCGCGGCTGGTGGAGAGGGTGTTTTCGCGCCCACGGAGTATGAATGGGGAAACAGAGGGAGGCGGGGAACTAAGGGGGAACAATGTTTCGGTTTGAGACGCGCTTGTTTGAAATTTGGGGAAAGTTACAAACTTTGGCCCCATCTAAAATTTCGGACATATTGCGGGTTGGGGGTAGGACAGTCATGTCAAGTGTCCCAAATGTGGGCGGGATAGATTTCAGCCGAGCGCATGGGTAGGCGCCCATGGCGTACGAATTCTTCTCTGAGGCAGTTGAGACTGGCGTCTTGGTGAAGTTACAAACCTACCCGGTTTAGACCTTTGGACATCGGGCCGATAGGCTACACGGCCAGAGTCAGACAGTAATTTCCTACCACCAAAACATTAGTCTCAAGCGGTTTCGGGTGACCAGAGGCCTATTTGGCGCTTCGTTCAATATTTGGGAGCGAAGCATTAACGCTTTTGGTTCTCTTGAATTGAACTTTCAGGATTTGTCAAACTTCACAAATCTTTACTCTTGAAAATCCTAAAGCTACGATTATTTTGGAATGGAGGGGTACATTTGAATATACATTGTACACGAGTATATATTAAACAATATGCAACTTACCTCAGTTCATGCATGGTTCCAGATATAATCTCCTTGGTTGCAAAAAAAGTTAGATATGCGTATGAATATATATAGCATGTTCAAACTCACAACAAAGATTGATGCCCCCTTTTACATCTGATTTACAAATGCCATTATCTCGGGTTCAAATAGATGAATGCACTTCCTATGAATTCGAATCTTCGAAACCCCCTTTATGTTGAATTCGACATGTATCCTATTTTGCAGCTAGCAATTTCGAATGTATCCATGCAAGTGACAAATGTATAAAGTGCTTCACACTAACAACATGGAGTGCACTAATTAATGTTTATATATGAATTGCAAAAGCATCCATTGCCTGTATTTAAAACCGCTCTCACTCTATGGATCGATAATATGAAATAAAAACATGCACATGCTAGAATTCAATAGAGTATAGGTGTCTGATAGACCGATTTTCGTCCATACGCAATTTGCAAAATTCATGATCTCATCCAAAAATAATAATGCCATTTATATTTTAATTTAATGCGTTGAACCGCCTTTTACACGTAGATGCACTATGCCTCGCCCCATACTCACAAATGCGTTATATATCTCTCTATCTTACGCATAAGTGCACACACTTTATATGCATCGGAATTTCTCTTTCACACATGCTCACAATCTCTCTCAGGGTGTCGGGGTGTCTCACGCACATGCTCTCTCTGTTTCTCTCTCTCTCTCTCTCTTTATGACTACTATGTACCACTCTTTTCACTAATCTCAGTTGGAAAACACTATTTCTCTCACATGCATATATACACATGCACGGTCTCTACTAGCCCTCTATACGCACATATATGTGCCTACGTGTCTCCATACGCACATTATCTTTAGGCCTCTCTCGCACACATTGCCCCCCCGACACACCTCTCTCTTAGTAGTTGGCGATATGATTTCATCATATCATTCGGTAGGATATTCCTAGCTGTTAGGCTGGATGGTATCTGAGGCAAAGTTTTACCCTAGTTCGGATCGGACCCTTGCGGTTGAAGAAAGAGCCTACTCCAGACTGTATATTAGTGATAGGGGTGTGTATAAAGTACACGTGAATACCAGGCATTGTGCGTGTGTGTATACTATCGACGAACTAGCCCCCAAGCTTGTATAACATACTAAGCGCCTAGGGTTACAAATCATATATAGTCGGCTTAACCCCATTGGGGATAGAGTCCTCCGCGACTCTGGTAGCTTCGTGTTGTACGCCGAGTCCTCCACATGGGTCTTCGTATAATACGTCTCGGTCCAACCTATATGTGGTGCGGGATGGAACCGACCCATGAGTATTCATGTTGACCCACCACAACTAGAAATGATGTGCCCACCACACCACACATGCAATCGGCCACTAAGAAAATAAGCATATACAATAGTACAATGGTATCTAGCTCACGATACGTCTCCATATTTTGTTGATGACACTGACGGACTTTGCATTTGATGCGTGCTCCGTATTTTGTTGACGACACTTACGGTCATTTTATTTGAAGCGAAAGCGCGATATGGTCACTGGACTTCAGAATAAGCTCATCACAGTCACCACATACATTTTGTCGTGCTAACCAACATGTGGTTGGATGGTTAGAGGACAGTGGTTTCTCGAGCCCACCAAGGTTAAAGTCCCGGTGCTTGCATTTATCTTGTATTAATTTCAGTATTTTCCGGCGATGTACGTTCAGTGGGAGGAGATGTTCCACTCGACTACGAGGCACCTATGGTGACTTCGTAAAATCTCAAGATCATATATGTTGGCCCACTCTCTCGAAGGTGCTCATAGGGGTAGGGTTCGCGTGTGTGTGCTTATAGCGGTGAGTGCTTGCGCGTATATATGAGCCCTTGCGTCTGTACCGTGTTAAACAAATAGATATCATGATTATACGGTCACTGGCTCACCCGTACAACTCCGTATTTTGTTGATGACACAATCAATTGACCAGTCAAACATTCCACGCGGCGCAACTAGTGTTGCACCATCGAGGCGCGTAATCGTGGGGCCCACCTGTCAGCCCGTATATGAAAGAAAGAAATTGTAGTTTGAGTCTGTACTGTGTTAATAAAATAGAAGTAAATTTTAGGGTGATCATACGGTCACTGGCTCACCATACAACTCCGTAATTTGTTGATAACACGATCAATTGACTACCAAACGGTCCACATTCAGCAGCAAGACATTACCATAGGGCCCACCCACAACACAGTATATGAAGGGCGAAATGGTAATAAATTAGTGCTCCGAGGGTATTCAAGTCGTGAGACCTGCCGTTGGAAGTCACCGCGGTTGGGGCGTTCATTGGGCGGTGGGGTGGGGTCCCCGGAGAAAAGCTCGGCGGGGGGCTAGAGGGATGGCGGTGCGGCGCGGACCGACGGTGGCGAGTGGTTTCGGGAGGCGGGCTGGCCACGGGCGGCGGGGCTGGGCGGTTCGGCCGGTGGTGGCTGGCGGCTCAGGGGGGGTGGAGTTTGGTGATAAACTGGAGGCCCTTGATTTCGTATCCAACGACTGGAAAAATCTAATGACCAGACATGAAAAAGTCAGCCGACTGACGTGTAGCCTCACCCCGCGCGTACACATGCACGCACGCAAGACACGCACGCATGTAGGCGTGCAACACTGACACATATACACGCACGCATGCTGGCGTGCAACACTAACACGTACACATGCACTCACGTACACACGCACGTACGCACCCATGCATGCAACACTGAAACGTACCCTTGCACGCACGCAACACTCGCACGCCTGCATGCACACATCACACGACGCAAGACACACGCTCAACCTATACGTGCATGCACCCTTTGTTAAGGACATGGATTGTTACGGGTATTAATCAATCTTATCTGTGAGAAGCAGAACATTTGATGTTTGCAGCGGTCTTTATGAATCACAACGTATCGAATGGGCTATCAACATAGTAGGCTTATCTACATGAAAAAGATGACGTCACACTCAATGAACAATCATTGGTTTATGAAATGCCCGCTTCTGACCGCCCTGGCCCACCAAAGGTTCCTCTGCTGTGCGCTGCCTGCGTTGGGTCACTGACATGTAGGCCATGCACCCAAAGAGCCCACATGTCAGTGGAAGAATAGCGCGGTGTCCTAGGTCAGAGGCGAGGGCGCCACTCGCGGCACACCCGGCTGAACACGCCTCCGTGCCGCATTCAAACGCCTCCATGAAACCCGCCCGTGTGGAAGCCGAGAAACCCACTCTGGACACATGTCCGTTCATGACCGGGCCGGCGTTAAAGGCAACACCGGCCGAGATCCTCTCGTCCGTTGTCTATTTAATATCCTATTTAAATGAGGCCAAATGCCGGAAAAGAATCGCACACCTCTGTCGCTCCCCTATCTCCTCCACCATTTTGTCCACTCTTACAATGGCATACGAAGAGTAGTTATTCCACATCCAAGCCGACTGGGTAGCCCGCCGGATACGAGCTATGCAGCTCGTTGATCCACCTCCCCCCCCCCCCTCGCCCGACGGAGCCAGTTGCCGCCCTAAGCCGGCGTGCGTTTCAGCAACTCGCCGCTTCAGGCCAGCTCAACGAGGAGCGGCGCACGGGCGTTGTTGCTTCCGTCCATGCCGCCGCCTCGTACCGCGTCTCCCATTTCTGTGGCCGAGACTCCCATGCCGGCGGCCGTGCCATGCAAGCAGCGACAGAAGCCGGGTGCGCGGAGAGCGACGAGTCGGTGGCCAGCGCCTCCGCGTCCGCCGCCATCATCGAGGAGAAGTAGAACACGGGAGGCCACCGCCGCTTGGGTCCCATGAAGGCCACTGCGGAGGCGACGCCGGCGTACACAGCAGGTGTCTTGCCGGATCCTTTTGTTGCGAGGACCTTCGTCGACCCCGCATGGGCTCCATGGAAGAGGGGAATGTTAGGATGAACTTGAGCCGGTGCCGGCCATGGCGAAGTAGTTGCCGGTGATGAACTCGAACCGGTGCCGGCCACCATCATCTTCGGCACCAGCCAATGATGTCAGTTGGGCAGTGGGGAAGTGAGCCGTCCTTTGCGCTGAAGCATATACCTCCGGGGCTCCCGGCAGTCCGGTGATCGTGCTGCCGGACATGAGGAACACAAATCGATTGGCGGGCGACCATTTAGGCTAGGTATTATATACCTGTGTTGTCCAGAACTAGCACATCGTAGTTCATTTGAATGTAATGAAATCCGTCATGTTTGTATGAAAATCCGGTATTTTATATGATTTCCGTCGTTGTTTATATGAAATATCAGTTTGTCTACGTGTTTGCGTGAATTTCGTCCGGTTGGTTGAGTTCTTTGTCATAATGTGTGCGGCTACGGTTGGATGGCGTAATTTGCTTGGTCGCCGGTCGGTCGCATGACGGCTCGGGCGGCGTTAATGGGACAAAAAACACAGCTCGTGCGAGCTCGTCTCCAACGTCTTGTATTTGGAGGATGCATGACAGCATGAGCACCCGAGCCATTCCTAGTTCATCGGTGGCAAAGGCACCGGTGGAAAAAAGGGTCGCTAATATTTTGGCTACCCCGGGCAAGATCCAAACAGCCCCTCCCAATAGATTCAAATCCCTCGTTCACCGTGGAATTTTGCCATGTGTTGTTTTCATGGACTAGCAAGATGCCCGTGCATTGCACGGAACATCAAGATGCATTTTTTTACAAACTCCCGCATGCATGCAAGGGATAATTAATGTCCTCCTTTTCTAGTACCACGAGGCAAACACCATCAATATTGCATCAATTAGTGTTAGTGGCCTTGTATATCTGCAAATTGTAATTTTGATAGTGGCCCCTTGTATATAAAAATGGAGGGAGAAAGATGAGAGATAAGGTGAGGAGGAGTGGGGCGTGGTGGCGACTGGTAGTCGGACTGGGCGGAGGCATGGGGATGGACAGCGCATTATGTCTAGGTTTGTATCTCTCACACACACCCACGTAGGTGGGGGACATGCACGAAGAGAAGAGGTGCACGCACGACGCACGTACTCCCGTCTCTTTCCCAACCACACCGCACGGTACACGGTGGAGCTCATTTATGTCTGAAAAAAGGCAGCCCACGTCGTAATTTGGCACGTGTACTGGTTGTCCACTTGGTGGAGGGATGATCGTCTACCACGGGTGAACAAACAAATTGCGACTTGACGCGTTATGTTAAGTTAAAAAAGAGGCAAACCATGTGGGGCCTACCTTAGAGGCAAGGCTCTATACACTGGAGTACTTTTGATGTGTCCCGTCAACTCGCAGAACGAGGAGAAGCTTGCTTAGTACGCCGTCTCCCCCGCCCACAGGCGCGGTGGCTCGCAGGATGAGGTGAAGCTTTCTTATGAGTACTAGTAGTACTACTACTGTACACCTTTACGCCCGCTCCCTCGCCCTCGCGCGTGGTGGCTCGCAGCACGAGGAGAAAATTTAACTACTCCCTCCGTTTACTCCTCGTCCCTACTACGTACTTTGGTTAGTACTCCCTCCATTTACTTATACAAGGCCACTATAAAAAAATACATTTTGCATCTATACAAGGCCACAAATAGTAATCGAGACAAAAGTTACTACTCCCTCCTTTCCAGTTTATGGCTCAATTTCAAAATCTCTCCAACCAAGGTAGACGGTGAGTGGTCGAATTAATTTTGTAGTTTGCACAAGTAATTAGTACGCTCATTTTTCTCAAGAAGTTATGTTTACCAAGGCATTAATTAGAACGAATGCATGAATGACCACTAAATTTCCATGAACTTGCACATGCATTGGTTAGTTTCCTCTTGACACTGCTTGCGTCGGGTGATCTAACGCACCTCGAAATGCAACTAGTAATGGTACTACTACTAGTATAGTAGAACTGAGACTTATCAAACGGAAAAACGAATGTTTTTTAGATGAGCCCTATAAACCCTAGTGGGTACATACTCCGTAAAACAGATTTTTCCAAAACTAAGTCGCTCCCTTTCATGAGTTCTATAGTATACTCCTCCATCGACGCTCCCTTTCATGAATTATGTACTTCATGTCACCGACATGTGGGACATATAGCAACCGGGTCGACGTGTCAAGCACCAAATAACAGTGCAGAACAGCAGGGGGGACGCACCCCACTCGTACCGGCCCAGTAGTAGTAATGAGCAATGAGACGTCAAATCCAAATGCAGCACCTTCCCAGACGGACGAAGCAACCATTATTTCACACTTCGGTTCGCCATCATCTCAAACCACGGAGTATTGCTTCTGCCTCAAGAGGGACACACACATCGCCTTGGTACATCATGACACGTGGGACCGCATGATGTGCCATGCTCCCCGCCGATCGCTTCGGTAAAATCACCTCATTTTTACTATACTTCCTCCGTGTCGGTTTACTACATGGCATGCACGTCGTTCTAGGTTGAGAATTTAGCGGCTATATATGTGATGAACAGTACTCTAGCCTTTTAAAAATACATACTTTTGTATAGTAGTACTATCGATGGATTGCGCCATGGAGCAAAAATTGAAATTAAAAAAAAGGTGGTACATATAGAGAGCGCTCGTCGCCAAATTATGCATATAGTACTATTAAAAAAGCTAGTATGTTCTTAATTGGGGTGCTAAATTCTATTAAATAAATACTAGTAGTATGTACATACTGAAGAGTTAAATTAACGAGAAGAAACATAACATAGTTCTGCTGGGGCTCGACAACACACCCTCAAATTAAACTAAGCACACCTGAAATTAAACTATGCAACTAATCCGGTAGACACTGCATTAGAAGTTTAGAACCACCATGAGCAACAACATTGCCACCTTACTCGAAGTCCTCGTCCACGTCCTTGACTTCGTCCTTGTCCCTCTTCCTCTTGGCCGATACTTCTTTGCTTGAACCGCACACTTGGCTGTTGCTCTTCATCCAACCCTTGTAGATATTGAAACAAAGGTAGCCATCCATTGCAGCGTAGTGGATGTGGTCTATATCTAGTACATTCCGCTGCCATGCATGACGATGAAAGCGATGTAATGAGGTTTCTCCGGTTTACGCACGAAGGATGAACCATGGCTCCTGCCAGGTCGGCATTGAAGGTCGACGAGAGGGCACCACCGATTCTTACGGAGGTCGAAGGGGTTGCCTACAACGAGGCCTATCCGACCAGGACTTCTTTGTCGTTCTTAAAGTCTCTGATACGAATTTCACTGTTTTGTCCTTGAGGAAGTTCTTAAAATCCTGGCACTCAACGTCGACATGGCGTATGTGGTAGACCAAGCAAACGTTATGCACGCAAACCTGGATCACGGCGGGCTTCTTCCTCTCTTCGTCCTTTAGATCCTTCTCTCGTCCCAGGACTGTGGTGTACTCAACATCTAGCCCAGTGACCCACTCATCATCTGAGTTTTCGAACATGCGTCTGAAGTGAGAAAGGCATCCTTTCACCGTCACGAAAGAACGGGTGTAGATGACGTCGAACTCATCGCCGGTGATGGTTCTAACCTTGTACTCACCGCCGATCGTGGAGATTTGGGACGCCATGGATTTGGGAGGAGGGTTAGGATTAGTGGAACTGCCGTAATGTGCATGGACGGGATGACTAGGAGCGAACCACCGTAGTATTGAAGGACGTGCGGGGATGAGTAGGAACGAACTACCAGCGTGCGAACGGCAGGGTAGTGGCTTTCCATTCTCCCATGATACAGGCTTCCGAGAGCCCTTGGATCTGAGATCGAACGGTTGCATGGCGTGATTCTAGACCTATGGGTGAATATCCTATCCTGGAGGGTTATTCCACAAATTTTCAGCAACTTAGCATGCGACCGTTTGATCTCAGATCCAAGGGCTGCGGCAGCCCGTATCATGGTCGCGCCTACCACGACCGTCGCGTCGCTTTCGCCGGTCAGCGCCCTTGGAGATTTAACACGGTGCGTTAGGCTATCTCGATGTTGGCATGTCATACATAGTCGACACTTAGTCACTCATACTACAACAAGGTTGGCTATAAGGTTGGCTATAAGTGTATTTTTTACTCCTCTCTATCTCTTTCTTCGTACTCCCTCCGTCCCATAATATAAGAACGTTTTTGACACTAGTGTAGTGCCAAAATCGTTCTTATATTATAGGACACAGGAGTACTAGTATTTATTGCATTTGCCAAGGAGTGACCTCTTCCAATGAAATGGTGTTGCTAAGTTTGCTTCATTTAATTAGCTATAGACTCAAAATTGTCTTTTCACCTAGGTACATGCGCTTAGCACCGTTTCTTCCTTGGGTCACCAAACTAGTCTCTCTCTTCTTGATTAACTTGCCACATTAGACTTTATGCCTATGTGGCAAGCTTAAGCACCTGTAGGAGCAAGTAAAAGTAAGTGCAATAGTGCGCTTTACATGGCATTTTTGCATATGTGGAGGAAAGAGAGGCAAGGAAAAAGTGGAGAAGTGGGCTCTCATGCAAGAGCCAGCCTCTACTACATGGTGGAGTATTGGGAGAGGCACCTGTATGGAGGTGGTCGAATCGGAGACTCACGCCGGTCGTGGCGCCATGATTAAAATGATAATGGCAAGTCAAATCACGGGCCCCACCTGTCTAGCAAGAACTTCATTTGTCAAATCACACAGCCCTACGTTTGCAGCAGCCTACTCCCTCGTCTTCTCACGTCTCTGTCGAACCGACTAGGCGGAACTGCCCCGCCTACCGCGCAGGAAAAGCCCCACCCTCGACTTTTAAATACAACTACATCCGCTTAAGACTCCAATGATATACTTTCTGTGACATAGTAACTCATATTTAGTTAGTAGAACTACGTGCAGGCCCTATAAACTGAGACGCCTAAAAATAAAAAAACCGAGATGGAGAGGGTAGTTCAACATGTATCTTTTAGATCAATATAGTTGGGATTCACCAAGGAGCAAAACCAAGTGTTAGGCTGCTCCTGTCGTGTTGGCGTAGCAACTCAAGCAGGGTCAGTCCGCACACGAAATGGCGACACACTTAACAGGACCCCTTTGGCCGACATGTGGCTCATCCACCGTCTTGTTCCACATGCGATGCACCAAATTACAGTTCGGAGTAGCAGTTGGAATTGGAGGCACCCGGTCAGAAGCGCCCGTAGTAGTAGAAAATGAGCGATGAGGGGTCAAATCACAAAGCCCCACCTTTCCCGCATTAAGCTGGACGGACGAAGCAACCATCATTTCACTCTAGGGCGCAAGAGAATAAAGAAAAGAGAAAACAATGATGCATGTGGCAGCTACCTAGGGCACCCTAGGGTAGGGGTCTCAACTACAGATCCTTTTTTCTGAAAGCGCCTCCACTACAAATCGGCTTCTCCCTCGTCCTCTTGAAGAAAACCGATGATGAGTGTGGCGGTAGGGTTTGTAGGAGTACTATGGCATGCGGGGCCACGTTGTAGTAAACGGGTTCGACTCGACGCCTTAAATATGTGTGGGCCGCTTGGTTTTACGGGAACGAGGCAGCATTTTGGGTTCGGGGACCAGCGGAGATATAGTACGTACAAAAAATTGTGGACGTAGGTTCGACCGAAAGGCAATGATGCATGGGCCCTGCATTTTGATATACCCGGGGCTGCGTGAAATTTGCTACTCTACTCAAAACTAGTAAGATACACATGTGTTGAACGCATGAGATTTCGAAACAAAATTATGAATAAATACACACTATAGCATGTAAAGCTTTGAGTCATATATGCATGATGTAGATGTTCGTTTAGTTCTTATAGTTCATCTCATTCAAAATCAATTAGTTTTATAAAAATGTTAAGATTCATGGGGTTGTCCATTGTAAATCATAAAGTAAAAAACAAATAATGGAAATTCATTTAGAAAAAAATAATCAATTATGATACAGAAGATTCTAGAATAAAGGAGAAGTGCTTGTGTTTTGAGGTTTGTGCATTATGCTTAAGTTCAACCATGGAGTCTTCTAAATTGTACATGTGGCAGATCTGGTGGAATGTTGACGATATCCAACGGCCAGTAGTGCTCGGATTTGCCTATCTCTGCACTGTCGGGTTAGCTTCATCCAGCGACCATCTTTCAAAGTTATTGGCACACTATATAGTTCTTGTGCCATAGTTGCATGTTTCGGAAAAAAGCTACTAGTGGGTTGTACTATCTATTTAGGAATAGAAGATGCATAGATGGAAGTTGTAGGGAAAGAGATGACATGGAGCATCTCAATTCCTATGAGTAGGGATTGGAAAGGAGATGTCATTTGGTTCACATCATAGGAACTTTTCTATTGAATCTAGAGATGACATGTATCTCAATTCCTATGAGGAGGGATTAGAAAAGAGATGTAATTTGGTTCATATCATAGGAACTTTTCTATTGAATATACGCTAATGTTTATTTTCCTTTGAAATTAAGGGAGTATAGGAATCCATTCATATGAACCAAGTGGCTCTAAAGCTATAGAAATGATATCATGTTTATTTCCTTTGAAATGTGGAGTATATGAATCTATTCCTATGAACCAATTGGCTCTAAAGGAAAAAATCCTATAAAAATCATATCATATAGAGTTCCTATGATATTCCTCGACACTAAAGGATGATTGAAATTGCTGCGGGTGATATGATGGTCTTTCTTTGTAGACTCCTCACCCATCTTTATAGTTACCTCTCGAAGATGAATGAAACGATATATACATGGTATTCTACATGTGAAATTTGGTACATGAAAACTCGGTAAAAGTTTGCGAGCTTCGAATTTTCAATAAAGCTATATGCACCGCATTTCGGAATGGAGGGAGCATACGGCAGTTGCTAACACTCGCGTGGAAGATTTGTGTGTAGGAGGAGTGGCTGTTCTGTTAAATGACATGGCAAAACTGACACTGTCGGATGCCGATCTAACGGTTCTTACAGCGTTCGTCAAGAAAAAGGCTTGTGGCGAACATTTTTTGGATAATGATTTACGGACACATGCATTGCATTGATACGTGCCCCCCTCTCTCTCACGCACACACACCCTCACGAGTCACGACTCTCCCGAGTCCTCTCGCAGACTCGCACGTCGCACCCACCGTCTATCTGCAGGTAGACGTCACGCACATATGTGCTCTTCACACCCTACCCTCAGAACTTCTAAAAAACAAAAGATGACGTGCAAATTTTATTTTAGCTCACACATCACACACTTATACTATTACTCTTGCAGCGAACGTTCTTTGGGCATAGTATATTGTACTCTCACGAAGAGAAGCGGTGCATGCACGCACTAGTTCTCTCACACCCACTCGCGGGTACACGTAGGAGCGCATTTTTTTGAACCTGGTACAACAAAATCACTCCACTATATATAAAAGCAGGAGCCTTAGCGTTTACTTTACTAGGGTTGCTCTCATTCACTCTCTCATGCTCTCCAGATCTAAGAAACACATAGGTGGCCACACTCTCTCTCAGCTCACGGTTGGTCACAAATCCGGCCGGACAACCTTGACCGGGGCAGGGGTGTAGGTGCATCGTTCACGATGTCATCGGCGGTGAGGGAGGAGACCAACGGCTGCCCGCGCGTCTCGATCGGCGGCTGTGCCGTTCTCTCCGAGAGAGCGCGGCTTGGGAGGGCCTCCGACCCCTTCTTCCTCCCTGCGGTATTGTGGCCAAGATGCGGCCTCCCGACACCGTCTTTGCCACATGCCGACGACCCTCGGTGTATATTCCTTGAAACCTGCCTTGCTCTCGCCTCAGCTCCCTTCGTGTGGATCCTTTTCTACTTCCATCCGCTGTTCCAAAGCCACCTAGACTTCTACTATTATTAGAAGTAAAGCTAATTCATACAATGATCGGCATAAGCGTTGGTTCAAACAGGAAGAAAGTGGGAAAGCTGTAGCATGAATCTAGGACTTAGTTCTAAGAGGAAATGGGGAAAGTAGTAATATCTGTCACTATTTAAATAACCAGATTTCGTATTTGCATAAACAGGGATGTCATCTCCATATTGTTTCGGGATGTCTCTCGTATCATTTCTATCTGTGCAATCAAAAGCACACACCTCAGTTTTAGTACAATCACAAGAAATGAGATGGCTATCCTACTGCCGTCGACTAACCTCCCGTCTTCAAGGTATCCCTACATTGGTAGTAACTAAGGTAGAATGACCAACGCAATCTAAAAGAAGCTGATTCAGACGTTTTACTTCCCGATTGTAGTGCGAGGACGGCGAAAACAACTGCATCCTAGTCCGGAATGCACTTTCTACCAGTTCATCCATGGACCGACGACTAGTCGGCACGGCTGCACGGCGGTTTTTTGACAAAAGTGCGCGGACAAGAGGCATTGTGGTCTGCTTATTTCTGCAAATAAGCGGTGCTTAAATTTAGTGGAATGCACAAGCATTTCAGCTGGTCAAGATACCTGCATGGTTCAGTTCAGCATTCCATTTGAGACCACAATTATAATTGGTTATTACGGAACGAGAGAACCTAACCACGGATGGTGGCAACAAGAAAACCAGAGTGAACTCCAGGAAATTTAATCTCACGGAGGCCCATTGCTCAGAGAAGCCTTGCTTGTTTTTTCCTGATTTGTAAACCTTCTCACAACTTTGTCTTTTGTTGTGAACTAGTATATGTTTGTTATGTTCTATGAATCATTGAGATGTATAAAATTTCTTAACTTATGATTTTCTAGTTTTTTATGAAGACGAGTTTAATGTGAGTGTTCCACATGAGCACTGGACTAGCGTGTGAACGTTTGGAATTTATTACATTGTGGCCTCAATTAACTGCATGAACCACTGTAACAAGATACATAGTTGCTTATATGTCAGACAACAGATTGTTGATTGTTAAATGGTCCATAGCCTAGTGTTGAAGCGAGCTGAGCCAATGTGCCATGTTTTGCACAACTGCTTACAAGTGGGGTAGCACCAACAGTGTTTACAAGTACTTATGTATACGTCGGCGCATGGTTCTCGAGCAGTGCTCTATTTCATCAAAACACACCTTTGCTCATATGATAAACCGTGACAAATTATGTCTTACCATGCCATATTCATGAAAAACTAGTGAGGACGCATCTGTTTACGGCAACAATTACGATGGTTCTCACATGATTCACGGGCACACAAAAGTAGCAGCAGTTCCATAGACGGATTCAAACAGAGTACTAGCCCGGAGGGGTCGATATGAGCAAGGTTCGGATAATTAGACACAATCAAAACTACTATTAAACACTAGCTGGGGCAACTATTTCATGCCTCGATCTAATTTGGGCTGGACACAAGACGGACCTTGCCATGAACATCATCGAGGACGTCCCGCACCAGCTCAATCCTGTGAACCTTCATGAAGACAACCTTGTGGCTTTGCCACTGATAAACTTGTTTGTGGAGGCATGCCACGTCATCTTCCTACGTAAGCTTGACAAGAACAGTATGCCTCACAAACGAAGGAGTAGCTTTGAACTTCTTGTGCTTCAGTACACCCTGGACAACACGCCTGACAACGGTGAGGTTGGAATACAACTCTTCATTGGTATAACCGCAAATGGCTTCCAGGATCCAACATCCTAAGAACTCTGTTTTCCTAGTGCGTATATTCAGGTCGTCCGCCTCATAGCGAGTGACATGTACAACCACACAATCCTTGTCTACATCAGGGCTCTAATTGAAACAGAAACAGATTTTGAATTACTTTTCAGTATAAGAAACATAAGTTATTTAAACCACTATGTATAGCATGGCATCGAAGCTAATAAAATTTTGCATTATTAATCACCGCATACTTCCTTTTCTAAAAAAATCACCACATACTTAGATGAAAAACCACAATCTAGATAGGCAAAGAAGGAAATCACCTTGGGCAGCTCAGCAGGGGGGGGGGGACACATCCTCGAAGGGGGAAACTGCTCCTGCAGTGCCACAGGGGCTGTAACCTCAAACGGGGCGTTGACCATCTCAGTAGTGGCCGTGAGCGTATCCGGGGTCGGCTCGGTGGTTGCCTCCATCTTCTTGGAGCTCTCTGTCTCGTGGGGATCAGCCTCCCGCATCTGCTCCAATATCGGCAGATCTTTTCCTGGTTCTCTTTGGTCCATCATGAAACTGACGAATACTAGGGGACCACTGAAAGGAAAACACAATCGCAATGACAATGAAACAAAAAATAGAGTGAGGATCGGTTACTGCTTTGCAAAAGTTCTTTTTTTTCTCTGAACAAAAATATACCAACATCACGGATCTGCTTACCTTCCCTTCATTCAGAGAGAAGAATAGTGGCAGATGCGAGTGTTGCCTTTCTTGAAGACGGTGAGGGAGAAGGGGATTCAGCGAAGAGTGAAATGATGGTTGCTTCGTCCGTCAAACTTAGACTGCGGGGAGGTGGGGTTTTGTGATATGCCGGCTCGTTCTTGCCGCGCTTCTGACCGGGGTGACTCTCCTTTGCATACTGCCTTCTAATTTGGTGGATGGCATTTGGGCCGGCGCGCTGCATGGCCCGCATGTCGGTGAACAAAAGTATAACGGCATTCAGTAGAGGGAGACGTTTCAATGACCTAGGAGGAGCCAGAAGCGGTAGGGTGTCTCCACTGTACTAGTAGTAATTGATTTTTTGGGTAGCTGTCGATTGTCTCCACTGTACTAGTAGTAATTGTTTCTCTGGGCCCAAGACAAAACAGCCCATCCACACTAGTAAATAGTAAAATCAATTCAAAAGCCCATATATTTACTGAATGATAGGCGCTACCCACACCGAGCACACGCCCCCTCCCCCCAATAAAAAAACCTGGGTGCTCTTCTTCCTCCTCGCTCCCACCCACCTCACGTCAGCTCGCTCCACTCGTACCCCCAAATTCCTCACCTCACTCCTACAGAAAAACCCCAGCTCCCCTTCTTCCTCACTCCTACAGAAAACCCCCATCTCCCCTTCTTCGCTCGCACTACAACTAGGCTCGTCATTCGTTACTCTGCTCAAATCCGTGAGCTGACGGGACGCCTTGAGGAAAATGGAGTCGGCTGACCCCAGCCATTAAGAAGATGAGGCTCCGCCTTGGCGACGCTGTTGTAGATCCCGCACCCGGTAGCGCGGGGAGAAGCGGCGACCCCGCGCCCACCGGATCCCAGGAACCCGTAGAATCTCGGGTGGACCGCATCAGCAATCAACCGGACGCCGTCCTTGGGGAGATCATCTCGCTTCTCCCCACCAAGGATTTGTTGGGGAACGTAGTTTTCAAAAAAAATCCTACGCACACGCAAGATCATGGTGATGCATAGCAACGAGAGGGGAGAGTGTGTCCACGTACCCTCGTAGACCGAAAGAGGAAGCGTTAGCACAACGCGATTGATGTAGCCGTACGTCTTCACGGCCCGACCGATCAAGCACCAAAACTACGGCACCTCCGAGTTCTTGCACACATTCAGCTCGATGACGTTCCCCGGACTCCGATCCAGCAAAGTGTCGGGGAAGAGTTCCGTCAGCACGACAGTGTGGTGACGATCTTGATGTTCTACCGTCGCAGGGCTTCGCCTAAGCACCTCTACAATCTTATCTAGGAGACCTATGGTGGAGGGGGGCACCGCACACGGCTAAGAGATCTCGGGGATCAATTGTTGTGTCTATGGGGTGCCCCCCTCCTCCGTATATAAAGGACTGGAGGAGGGGGCCGGCCAAGGGGGGTGGCGCGCCCAAGGGGGGGAGTCCAACTCCCACCGGGAGTAGGACTCCCCTTTTTACTATTAGGAGTAGGAGAGGGAAGGAAGAGGAAGGAGGGGGGAAGGAAAGGGGGGGCGTGCCCCCTCCCTTGCTCCTTTCCCCTCCTTTCCACTAAGGCCCAATAAGGCCCATATACCTCCCGGTGATCCGGTATTGTCCCAATCTCAACCGGAACCTTTCCGGTGTCCAAATATAGTCGTCCAATATATCGATCTTTATGTCTCGACCATTTCGAGACTCCTCGTCAAGTCCGTGATCACATCCGGGACTCCGAACAACCTTCGGTACATCAAAACTCATAAACTCATAATAAAACTGTCAATGAAACCTTAAGCGTGCGGACCCTACGGGTTCGAGAACTATGTAGACATGACCGAGACACATTTCCGGTCAATAACCAATAGCGGAACTTGGATGCTCATATTGGCTCCTACATATTCTACGAAGATCTTTATCGGTCAAACCGCATAACAACATACGTCGTTCCCTTCGTTATCGATATGTTACTTGCCCGAGATTCGATCGTCGGTATCCAATACCTAGTTCAATCTCGTTACTAGCAAGTCTCTTTACTCGTTACATAATGCATCATCTCGTAACTAACTCATTAGCTACATTGCTTGCAAGGCTTATAGTGATGTGCATTATCGAGAGGGCCCAGAGATACCTCTCCGACAATCGGAGTGGCAAATCCTAATCTCGAAATACGTCAACTCAACAAGTACCTTCGGAGGCACCTGTAGAGCACCTTTGTAATCGCCCAGTTGCGTTGTGACGTTTGGTAGCACACAAAGTGTTCCTCCGGTAAGCGGGAGTTACATAATCTCATAGTCATAGGAACATGTATAAGTCATGAAGAAAGCAATAGCAACATACTAAACGATCAAGTGCTAAGCTAACAGAATGGGTCAAGTCAATCACATCATTCTCCTAATGATGTGATCCTGTTAATCAAATGACAACTCATGTCTATGGTTAGGAAACTTAACCATCTTTGATTCTGAGCTAGTCAAGTAGAGGCATACTAGTGACACTATGTTTTTTCTATGTATTCACACATGTATTATGTTTCCGGTTAATACAATTCTAGCACGAATAATAAACATTTATCATGATATAAGGAAATAAATAATAACTTTATTATTGCCTCTAGGGCATATTTCCTTCAGGATTGCTGTCGCACCCAAGTCCTCTCAATTTGGTGGCGCCCTCTATGGCGCGCCGTGCCCCTTAATCTCGACTGTCGTCAGCTATCTCTCTTCAATGATTTTGAAATCCCTAGAGCCATCATCTCCTCCCAACAGGGCTCCGTTCAAAGCATATGCATCCTGTCATGCTACCTGAGTAAGCATACCATGCCCCGCACGGTGGATGCCTGGCTGAAATCCCCTGAATTCACAGAACTACAGCTGCTTGAGTTCTACTATTCCCCTAGAAATCACATACCACATACCGAACGCCATGAACTTGTGCCCTCAGCACCGATGTCCATCTCGGGGTTTTCATCCTCTCTCCACACATCCACCTTTGCGCTGTGCTACCTACCAGACAATCCGGTACTAAACCTTCGACTCCCATTTCTCAAGAAACTTTCACTTGTGCGGGTTCGTATATCGGAGGCCTCATTGCACAGCATCATCCACTCCGATTGCCATCTTTGGAGTGCTTGGTGCTTGTTTTCACTGATTAGAATCGATTGTCTCCAAATAAAGTAGCCTAACCTTGTAAGAATTGGAATTCCTTTTGACGTAAGGTAGCTCATCATCCAAGATGCCCCTTCACTTCAAAGGTTGATCCTTGATTTTAGTTATTCACCGTTGCACCGTCCTCTCTGCGCCTAAACTGGAGACCTTGGGTGTAATACATGATCTCTGTGCTCATTTCAATATGGTGTTTGGCTCCACAGTTCTTCAGGTTTTTTATATTATCATCTACACTTGTAACCATAAGCTGCATTTTAAATTTCTGCGCATAATTTATATATCATCTTGGAGTACACATTTTGTACTAATATTATGTTCTATGCTCAATGAAGAGTTTCTCCATGGACGGCCTATCAATGGTGCTGGATTCTGTCAAGATCTTATATATCCAAATGAATAGTTTTGATCTGAACAAGATTATTGGCTTGCTGCAATGCTTTCCATGTCTGGAGCAGTTGTATATAAAGGTGATAATTTCACGCACATTGGAAGCCGCATATAGTGTACTAGAATTGACCGTTCAGCTGTTGCTCTTTCGACACTCTTCTTTTAGACCTTAACTGTTTTCAATCTTCATGTCTATTTAGGCAACATGACGGGGTAAGAAAGTTATAACCAATCGGTGGATTCGTAAGCATCGGGATTTTCTCACTTCTCATGAGATTCGATTGAAGACAATAACGCTAGAACGATATGTAGCCAACCGTGCAAACACAAGATTTGTCACATTCTTCCTGCTGAATGTGAGGTTACTATTGTCCATCAGGCGTAAGTTTATCAGCATCATGGTTTTGACAGATGGGTATGTCGAAGAGCAAAATAAGGAGTTTCAAGTGGGAAAAAGAGCTTCTGAACGTGTCGGGCTTATATTTACAACATATTGTGGTCATAATCCAGTAAATTTTACGACCCAGGATGTTCATTCTATGGACCTGACCGATCCATTTGACTATGACTGCCGAAAACCATGCTGGAGTTAGATGTTGTTGCCCTTTTCAATCTGGTGTTTTTTGTAAACCTGATGAACAATTAACCCTCGTGCTTTTGTACAGTTTGTAAGCTGGAGTTAGATGTTCCTGCCCTTTTCAACTCATTTGTGTTGTCATATTTTCTTTGAAACAAGGCAAATGGCTTGCCATTCGTTTAATTTAGAGTAAAATATTGTAACAAATCCCAACCAAGGGAAATAACATCACTCGCCGGCCGCTTGAGCTCACTTTGTGCATTCTGAAGCCAAGTGATTAGCCCCCACCAGCACCCACAAACTTATTTCGAACTAGCACATCAAATGGGTTGTAAATTTTCATAGGAAAGGCTGCATGACAGTGACAGGTTTGGATTCTGACATTTGGGACCCGCGAGGAAATAGCCTATTCAAGGTGGTGTCGACTTACTAGCCAGTCCACAAACGATTCTGCCTACCAGCCGTTGGATTGACATCCAACATCTGTCGTGTATCTTCTATCTCTTGTCTTCTTCTTCCTCCAGCCGCCCAAACCAAACCACCCGTCGGCTCACTTTGCTCCCGCCTCCATGGCTGGCTGCGCCTCCGCCGCCCACCGTCACGTACCCTCCAACGTTGGCGGTCCCTCCCTCTATTCCCCACACGCCCTGTTATTCTCCGGTGGCGTCGGTCCCAACACGCACCAGCGCCCGAACCAGTCAACCTCGTACTCCCCTCCGCTGCTGGCCCGGACGAAGCATCTTCAACGGCTCCTGTTCGTTCCGTCTGAGGCCTCGCTGTCGTCCTCCGCCTTGCGGCCTTGGTTCGCTCGCCGTGCACGGTGTGCCGCCCTCTTGCGTTGTCAACGTCGTCAACAACCGAGAGGAACAAGTAGATGATTGTACGTGGAGAGGATGACAATAGGGACCCACCAGCGTCATGGCAGTACGCAAGCAAGTGCCTCTATAGTACAAGCCCAAAAATATGGTTCCTCCTAATGGTTGGACATCTGGGGCTCACGCCATTGTCAATGTAGTCAATAAACGAGAGAATTACACTATGAGCGGCTGACACCAGGGACCCAGCAAGTCGCGCAGTTATTTTTTGAGGAACAAGCAGTTGCTATTTGTACTAGTTTTAGCGACGGATCAGGGTAACAACGGGGCTGTGCGGGGGCTGTGGCCCGTCTAGCCAGGGTTTTATTTTTGTTTACCACATCATGAGCCCAGTTGTGTTTTTTTCTTACTGAAAATGGCTAGCCCAGTTCTATTTTTTAAAAGAAATACCCAAACAAGGCCTACTTGCTTTATCAGCCCTGCTGGGCTGCAAATCTTTCAAGACGAGAAGAGTTTCATTCGGTTTGCCTTAAATGGGCTGTACATTTTTAAAACACATCAAACCGGGAATTAGTTTCAATTTTGTTCATTACAAGATCTTAAATTCCATTGATTTTTATGCGTGGACAATTATTTGGATTTTATATTTATATAAATTATTTTTCAAAATAGTTTGAATGTGAATCGATATTTACGGATTAAAAACAGTTGACCGCTTTTGAAATATGCAAAATTTCGTATACTTTTTAACCGTGGCCACAATATGGGGTGTAATGCTAACAAAAAGAAGATGAGCTCCAAAAAAATCTTAAGAATTAGCAAATGGGTTGTACATTATTAGAAATAATGGCAGATGGGTTGTATGTTGTTTTCCACATATTTGAGGCTGACTTGTGCGCCTACTACAGGTTGACGCGTATGCTTTCATAAAAAAAAGGTTGACGCACACGCAACGCCCTGTCAACTTAGTCAACACATGAGAGCAGTGACTGTTGGATGTCCATCCAACAGCTGTCGTGCTTCTTCAATCTCTGCTCTTCATGCTCCAGCCGCTCAAACAAGCGCCGGATCGCTCGCTTTCCTCCTCCCGCGGCCGGCTATAAGCCATGAGGCCTCACGGCCCCACCGTACTCCCATCGCTGGCCTAGCCATCCCTCTACTCACCCACACATGTTGTAATTCTCCGGTGACGGCAGACGAAATAGTAAACCCTCGTACTCCTCCGCATGGGAAACAACTGCCGAGTATTCCCTGGCTCCGTGTCGTTCCCTTCCTATGCCTCGCCGTCGTCCACCGCCCTGGTGCTCTTGGCACGGCCTAGTCAACGTGGTCAATGAACGACATCCATCGGAAGTGGACTGTACGTGGAGAGGCTGACAACTGGGTCCACGGCCGCATGCAAGGAAATGCCTCCTTATTACGCGCAAAATAATGATTCCTCCACCTGACAGCTAGGACCCACAGGAAGGGCCTTTGTATTTCATGAGAAAAACGTTCCCCCCGCTGACAGGTCGGACCCACCAGCTATATCTTCGTACGCAAGGAAGTGCCTCCTTATTACGCCCAAAAAAATGAATACCCCCTGCTAGCTGGGACCAACCATATTGTTGGGCTGACTTGTGGGCCTACTAAGTTGACGGGGACGGAGGGCTTTGTCAACTTAGTCAATAGTCCGTGACCGTATGATGTCCATCCAACAGCCATAGTGCTTCTTCAACCTCTGGTCTTCTTGCTCCAGCCGCCCAAAGCGGCTGACGGTCGTGCCGCCGCTTCCACGCCTCCCGTGGTCGGCTATGCTACCGCAGAGGCCTCACCGCCCCATACTACTCCCACCGCTGCCGTGCCATCCCTCCACTCACCCACACCCCCTGTTATTCGCGATGACGGCAGCCTCACACCGCAGCCAACCAAGAACGCCAGATTCTTCTCCGCGTGGGCATCCACTACCGTGTCTTGCCCGGCTCCGCGTCGTCCCCTTCCTAGGCCTCGCCGTCGTCCACCGCCGTGGTGCTCTCGGCGCGGCGTGGTCAATGTGGTCAACGACCGACTTCCATCGGAAGATTACTGTATGTGGACAGGATGACAGCTGGGTCCACGGCAGCCGCAAGGAAGTGCCTCCTTATTAAGCGGAAAATAATTATTCCTCCACCTGACAGCGGGGACCCACCGGACGGGCCACCAGTATTTTGCGAAAAAATTCTTTTCCCCCTGACTGCTGGGACCCACCGGACGGGCCACCGTATTTCGTGAAAAAAACGTTCCCCCCGCTGTCAGCTCGGACCCACCGGAAGTGCCTCCTTATTACGCACAAAAAAATGAATACTCCCCCGGCTAGCTGGGACCCACCTTGGTGGGAGGCCGACTTAATGGGCCTACTAAGTTGACGGGACGAAGGGCTTTGTCAACTTAGTCAATATGAATGATTCTAGCTCGGTGACCGTATGATGTCCATCCAACGGCCGTAGTGCTTCTTCAACCTCTGGTCTTGTTGCTCCGGCCGCCCAAAGCGGCGTCGGTCGTGCGGATGCTCACGCCTCCGTGGCCGTGCTCAGAGGCCTCACCGCCCCTACTATTCCCACCGTGGCGGGCCTTGCGGCGGCGACCTCACACGCGGCCGAACGGTGAACCTCGTACTCCTCTCCGCGCGGGCTTCCACTGCCGCGTCTTCCCCGGCTCCGCGTCGTCCCCTTCCTAGGTCTCGCCGTCGTCCACCGCCGTGGTGCTCTCTGCACGGCGTGGTCAACGTAGTGAAGGAACGACTTCCGTCGGAAGAGTACTGTACATGGAGAGGCTGACAGCTGGGTCCACGGCCACAACCCAGTTTTTTTGTGATTTGCCAAGTAAGTCGCTTTGTCGAACTGTTGAAGTGCAAATCTTTCAGGAGGAGGAGAGCTTTCATTCGGCCGGCCGAGAAAATGGCTCATCAGTAATGAGAAATGGGCTGTACATTTTTAAAACACATCAAACCGACAATTAGTTTAAAATATCTTTTTTTTTTCATTTCAAGATTTTAAATTACATTAACTTTTACGCGTGGAGAATTTGTTGGATTTTATATTGATACTAGTTGACCCGTTGCGCCAAATGGCGCAGAGACCCGCTAAAGCCATGTTGTCGATGAAAATAGTTTCATTTTGCAAGGACTTATTCGATATTGATAGTAGAAAGCCCGTGTGTTAAACCATGCTATATTGAAAATGTGTTTGTTACGCTACATAATCCGAATTTGAAAAAAAATGTATATGTTGAATTTGAAAAAAATATGTACAACATATACAGGCCAGCTAAGAAAGCATTGTTTTAGTTGAAATTATAGTTATCACTATGAGAAATCTGAGTTTGAAAACAATATATTTGTATAAGATATATAGACTAGTTAAAGAAGTATTTTTTAGCAGTGTTGGCACATTTTTCTTCCGATGAGCACAAAATATAAGCAATAAAGGTCATTAAGAGCATCATTATTATTCAAAATGATAGCAACTCTATACAACCTGGTATTTAATTATTTCCCTTTTTCTCTCAAGCTCTAATTCTGAACACGGCACAATGAATGATCCACCCCCTATTCTAAGCCTACACTGAAATCTGAATTTAGTGGGTGGCATGTATGTTTGTAGATGAAGCTTAAAACCTGAGAAGAGCATCGCACAAACGCATACTACTTTAACTTCAAAAAAACCAACTCCATAACATAGATGAATATTAGAGCATCACTTTTTAGTACAATAGTTTGTGTATAATGTGTATAATGATATGAATGTACACGGAAGAGAATATTGTGTATAATGATATGAATGTACATAGGCAAAAGAAAACACAATGTCTGGCCAAACCCGGAATATCAACACGACCAATGAAGCAAGAATAATCTATGGCCAAACACAATGTCTAGTCACACAATAAATGCAATTCCTACAAAAAAGGAAAGGAAGAAACCTTGATAAGCAGAAGAAAGAAGAAGAAAACTTGATCAACATGAGAGAAAAAGCGACCTCCAAGAACGTATAACGTACAAAAGAAAAGAAGTAATCAGGCCACATGCATTGCACTAAACAACTCATATTATTAGAACATGTGTGCATACCCAAACTTCTTAAGATTCTGTGTAGAGCAGAAATTTTGAAACGACCCAGAATAATGCAGTAAGAAATAAAATACAGGAACTACAAAAACTAATTAATGCAGGTGGTCTATGCACCACAAATCAGGAATCCTACAATTAAAATACATTCCAAGTGCTCTTATATTACATCCTTCTTTTTAATAATGAAATCCATCATCCTAATACATGTCTCATGCTTGATTTTTCTCTAGCAAATCATGAGGTGATAAGCATTCCAGCTCTATGTACATACTCCGGTATCCAGGGAGTGACTACTTCCATGTTACAAAATCACATAAAGACATGGGTTTGACACAGTTTATAATCACTTGGTCCTCCCATACTTTACATGCCACAGTTTGACAACGAAGGAAGATTGAAAAACATGTATACATGCATCCACAGATGCTTTCACTTCAACACGACTACAGTATAAAAAAGGTTGAATATCACCTTCGGCCTATCCATCAGTATGGATATTTATCACCTTCAGCAAGACTACTTATTCATTAGAAATGGATCTCTTGAATATCACCTTCGGCTTATCCATCAGTTTGGAGATTTATCACCTTCAGCAAGACTACTTATTCATTAGCAATGGACCTCGTGACCTTTATTGTCAATCTACATTTTTTAAGTATATTTAAATGAAAACATGAGGGCTCTATAAAAGGCTCCCACATAACCTACACACATATAAATTGTTATTCCTTTACAATGAAAAACATGATACATCGGACAGCAAGGTAGCATAACTTTACCTTGTCGATGTTGTTGTAATTTATTAGAAAGTCAACAAAAGCAGAAACTTCAATCTCAACGCCTATTTGACTAAATTGCAGTGACAACTGACAAGTTCTTCACCAAGGTCTCTATAAAAGGCCCATGACTGCTCCACTGTCAAGAAAGCATTACCAAAAACCAGAATGAGCAAAATGTTGAAGCTAAAAAAGAGGATACACCAATCAACATATTTGAGTACCAAAAAAAGGCACGTAGACATAAAACAATTGTTGTCTGATCAATTAAAAAATGGACAACTTTTTTCATTAGGTGCAAAGTGAACTTCAA
The DNA here is from genome assembly GCA_021605145.1 of Aegilops bicornis. Lineage (NCBI taxonomy): Eukaryota > Viridiplantae > Streptophyta > Magnoliopsida > Poales > Poaceae > Aegilops > Aegilops bicornis. The sequence continues at coordinate 516,799,202 of CM038675.1, forward strand.
AGTTATCTTACAGATTTAGTTGCAAGGTTGACCAAGCAAAGCGAATGACCCATTATTGCTGAAGGTACAGAATCGTGTTTGGATAGCACCAGCTAATGTTTCATTCTGTGACATTTTTTAAATTATTCAGCGCGCTTGAATACTTTATAGTGCCCCTTTCTTAAAAGCAATGTATCTTTATTTCAACATTACCATAGAAAATGACCTTCCAAAACATGATCGGCACAGAGCAAAAACCACACATATATCTTTATTTGAACATGAAAAAGGATGAAAAACACATGAGCATGTAGTTATATAGACGTGAACATATCAAATACTTGTTTTCATGTATATCTTGAAGTATCACAGTCCTATATTTTATTTCTGCTGGCAATCACACTCCTATACTAAAAGGCTAATCTCCAAATAAGTAAATAAATTATTTCTCTCTTATACATCATATCAATGTACAGAAACTCAGCCTGCAAATAAAAATCCTCAGATATGTGCATTGAGTTTTTTGCTGTTATTATCCTAGCGGGAGCCCCCTATCTCATCTTTTATTGTTCGTTTATACTTAAAAGTAAAATACACGACATTGATCTTGATAAATATACATGTCAATAATTATTTTTTGTCGAAAGTAGCATAATCCAAATTAGCCGATGTGGAATCCTTCAGAACTAATCGGCTGGCATAAAGCCGGTGAAATCAATAACACAATAGAACAATAATTAAATCAATAACACAATAGAACAATAGTTTTAAGTTTTACTTAAAGGCATAGACCTGAAAAGTAGTTATCCAAACAATTAGATAAAAGACCTTGATTTGAGTATACATGCACTTAACCTTTCATTAGCAATCGTTTTGTTGTTGGTCTGCACCATATGAACCCAAAGTAAGTTTTCCCTTTTACTTTTGTTTTTTCATGCAAATGTGTAACAGAGAGAGGGTCTGAAAAGAAAGATAGTTCAGAGGAAAGAGAGGGCACGGAGGGGGAAGGGGATTACCTGTGAGCAGAGGTGAGGATGGAATGGCAGGGTTCCTCCTGTATTGGTTGGGCTGCTCCGGGACCTCACGGTGCACGTTGCCGCCGGCGTGCTCCAAGACACACCTCCTGTGCCCGGGCGCGCGCGTTCCAAGCCGTCGGGCATGCCATCCTGAAATGCCTGCGGAGAGGCCGCGCCCATCTTACCAGGCTTCGCGCAACATGCGTATTGCCGTTGCCGCCGACGCCATCTGCGCGTGGTCGCTTGTCCCCGATTCCTCACACATGCTACTATGCGGAGCAAGGTGGTCGTAGAGGCGGCGACGACGTTCACGACGCAGCGGAGACAAGCCCATCCACCTCCCTGGCTGGCATATATACACGATGTATAAAGCATGAACCTGGAAAGAAAAATACAAGGGATTACCTAAATATATGATGCTGCAGTACACCTATTTATCTAACTGAAATTAAGCCTACCACTTCCTGCTCTCTATTACTTCAGAATCATATGTATGAGAAAACATTGTTACCCATTACTTTATACTGATAAACTGCATGCTCCGGGACAAGGTCGCTCACCATGGCACGCCGACAGCTCCTTTCTCTTCTTGAATGAACATCTTGATTTTGAGATGCAACATATAACCAGGTTTTTATCTTACAACAGAAGGGAATCCTCGCAATCGGCTAGATACAAGTACTTTGTATGACGTGCCTGAGCATCAATTTGCCAGTCCTTTTCTTGACACCAACATTGACAACACCAACTGATTTTCCAGCATGCAATAGCTTCCCCTCAACTTCTATTTCTTCCTGGAAAAATAAAAGAAATAGTTTACAACATGTCAAATAACTATTAAAATAAAATAAGAGTGAAAATACAAAGGTATATTCTAAATTAATCAAGCCTTATGATAATTTTCTAGCAAGAAGCTGGCCAAAGCTTCCCTTTTGGGGGCAAAAATTATAACCAAAAGCAACCAGAAAAGTACGTTCGAAATCTTTAGAGCAATATCTAGACAACATGACAATAACTCTGATCCTAAACTAATTCTAGGAAACTCTTAGAGCAATATCTGGACAACATGACAACAATTCTGATCCTGAACTAATCTTGGAAACATTTTGTACCCAACAAGCTGCAATTTGTACTCAGAGCCGTCAAAGGAAAAAAACTGAATAACACCTAGTCGTGTAAATGCAGGGCACCAAATTGAACCATCTTTTCTACTTAGTACACACTTGCATTCCTATAATATTAAAATGACTGGAAGGTAAGAAGTAGTGGTCCTTTTACCTTGCCAATTGAGATATTAGCATACCAACTTCCGGTGATGCTTCTCAAACACCAAATTCCTTATTACATATGCATCATGCTGCAATAAAATTTAGACGATGGCAATCTTCACAAAATGCTGATGGTACCTGCCTAAACTTGACACCATCGACCAGATATAATTTCGATATCATGGTCAAAACTAAAAAAACAAGAGAGGAGTAAGCCGCTGTCTAGCAAACTTACCACGGGGGACAGAACATAACAACCCCTGCAAAACTATGAAAAAAGGTTCCAGTCAAACAAGAGAGGAAATCAAAAGGGAATAAAAAAAAGATCCTTCTTCTCTGCTAATCTGAAAGGGATAAACAAAGGGTAAAATTACTCACCGAACCTATCTCTCCCTGACTGGTTTGTCAAGACCTTGGTTGTAGCAAAGGTATTTGCTCCTGTTCCCCACGAACCACCGTGCAACCACAGCAAGGCCATGAACATGAAGTGGAAGATGGAAATCAGCACCAAATCAGGTAATATTGGAGGATGTCGGGTTTGCACTCCACATTTTACAATTCATAGGTGCACTTTTTCTTTTGTTCAACAGAAAGTAATTAAGTATTAAGTCTCAGCCTGGGCCCCTCTAATGAAAAAATTCCATACAACAACTAAGCTAATATCCATTCTCCAATCTTGAAGTTTAAACAGAAAAAAAAATAGAGGTAACAATCTCACTTACCTGTAAATGGAATGCAACTAAGGAGATAAATTCCGTGGAACAAATCGTTCCATCTTTGGGACAATTAACACCAGAAATTCATCTACAGAAGCATCTGAAATCTTTCATCAATAAAAGAAACAAGTTTAAATATCCTTGATCTTGACATGCCTGCAAATCGGAAGAACATCAATGCCATATGGAGATGCATTATGCACAAATAGCAAGATCAGGAGGAGATTATTGTGTGATGAGAGAGAGAGAGAGGAGCCGAGGGGAAGCTCACCTTGGCATCAGCCATTGCTTGATGCTCGCGCTGCTCCCCAAAATCTGCCCGTGGTCGCCTCTCCCAGCCGCCAGGGAGGAGGAGGGGCTTGGGACAGACCAGGGAGGGATGAGGAGGGCAGATGCAGGAGGGTGCGGCTAGGGTTCGTGGGGGTGGCGGCTGAGACGAGGGAGGAGGGAGGGGTGCGGGCGTGCGGCTGTGGGGATTGGGGAGGCAAGGGGCGCAGGCCGACGCCTCGCCGGTGTAGACCGACTCCGGCCGGTCACCCTCTCCCGTCCGCTGCCGGACCTCCCTCTCCTCTCCTCTCCCCTTTCTCTCCCTCTCATCTTCCTATCTCGGGGAGAAGGGATGCGGCGGCCGGCGGCTATCCGGACGAGCAGGAAGGAGGGAGGAGGTGCGGCGCTGTCGAGGGAGGGAGGGAGGGAGGAGGCGCGGTGCTGTCGAGGGAGGGAGGAGGCGTGTGGCGGCTAGGGGTGGTGCGGGTGTGGGCTCTGGCGCAGCAACCCGACGACCAGGATTGGGAGCGGAGCGTGCGCGGGGATTGGGCGAAAGCCTTTTCCACCCGAGATCGATCCACCCAGCCAACAGGCATAGAACACGAGCCCACCAGTCATTGGCATGAGAACTTACGACGCGGTCAAAACCACCAGCGAGAGCAACGAGCATATAACGGCCCAAACGAAGTCAAAGATCAGATTGACCACGATCCAACGGCCAACGAAGGCTGAAATCGGGGGAGCCTACTGGAGTTGAGTTGGCTAGCCTCTTTTTTGTTTTAAATACATTTATTTTTAAAATCAGTTTGAATGTGAGTCAAAATTTCGGGATTAAAAATAGTACGGACCGCACCGAAATATGCAAAATTTCGTATAATTTTTTAACCGTGGCCATAATATGGGCTGTAATGCTAACAAAAAGAATATGGGCTCCAAAAAAAACCTTAAGAATTAGCAAATGGGCTGTAAATTATTGGAAATAATGGCAGATGGGATGTATGCTGTTTTCCATAGATTTGAGGCTTTCCTCAAAAAATTTGACGCACAAGCACTAACTGTTGGATGTCCATCCAACGGCCGTCGTGCTTCTTCAATCTCTGCTCTTCTTGCTCCAAATTAGCCAAACAAGCAACGGATCGCTCGCTTCCCTCCTCCTCATGCCGGTTGTCTAGGCCGCAAGCCTCACCGCCCCACCGTACATTCCCATCACGGCTTAGCCATCCCTCTACTCACCCACACCGCTATTATTCTCCGTGACGGCAGACAAACCAAGAAACCTCGACAGCTTTTACTCCTCCGCGTGAGAAACAACTATCGAGTCTTCCCCGCCTCCGTGTCGTCCCCTTTCTAGGCCTCGCTGCCGTCCACCGCCGTGATGCTCTCGTGGCGTGGTCAATGTGGTCAACGACCGATCGCCATCGGAAGAGTTACGTGCGTGGAGACGGCGATACCGGGTCCACTACCGCAAAGAAGGAAGTGCCTCCTTATTAGGCGCAAAATAATTATTCCTCCACCTAGCAACGGGGACCCACCGGACGGGCCACCGTATTTCACGAAAAAACGTTTCCCCCCTGACTGCTGGGACCCACCAGCTACACCTTCGCACGCAAGGAAGTGCGTCCGGGCAAAAAAAAACAAAACGATTCGCCACCTCGATCATTGGGACCCACTACCTACATCTTCGCATGCAAGGAAGTGCCCGGCGGTCGAGACCCACCTAGTTGAAGCGTATGTAGCGTTGTCATTACGGTCGCGAACGGTATGCGTACATATATCTTTGGTGGATGTAGAGGCGCCGCGTGTCGTAGTAGAGGCGCTGCGACGTAGCATGTACATGTACGCATACGCCGTGGTGCAAGAAAGAAAATACGGCCAGGTATGTGTACATATGGGCGGGGTTTCGAACACCTACTCGCGCATACGTACGGCGAGGGCTCGTTGACATGGCTGGGTCGGAACGGAGAAACAGCGTCGTCGTCGTGTTCATGGGGAGGCAACGAAATGCGTCGTGTTCATGGGGAGGCAACGGAATGCGTCGTGTTCATCGGGAGGCAACGGAACGCGTGGGAGCCAACCGGCTGGGTCGGAACGGAATGCGTGGTCGTGTTCATCGGGAGGGCTTGGACGGAACAGGCGATGGAAACAAGGCCTGGTGTACCGCAGAACAGAGGAAACGGCCTAGTGTTGGACCGGCCACGTTCGAAACGGGATCCTGTTAATCGGGAGGGGTCTGGCGTACCGCAAAACGGACAAAACGGACCTCCTACGATCGAAACGGGGTCATGTTCAACCACCCCTCCACGGGCACCCCTCCACCGTCTACTGTTCATCCAGCCCTCCACCACACCACGGGGTCCTGTTCATCCAGAGGCAACGCCACCGCTCACTATTCATCCACCCCGCAACACTCACCGCTCATCCCAGAGGCGGCATCGATCGGCTTGATTAGCGGCAGAGCGGCGAATCGCCGATCGGGTTCAGATTAACGACCATCGATCGATCGCCGGGTTCGAAGAACGTGTAACTGCGGTGCAATCTCTCGGGTTCAGTTAGAGCCCAACGCCTCGCTCGGCTTCAGTTAGAGCCAATGCCTCACACACACGCGTGTACGTGTACGAGAGAAACGCGGATCGCTCGGCCCCCGACCTAATACCGTAACCGGGAACTCCCCGAAATTTTCCTCGCCCTCGCTTCTACCATGGTTTTTCCGTCATGGACGGCCCAAAGAATGTCATGCACCAAGGCCTCCGCCCGCCCAGGACGAAAAGCCCAATTTCTGTCATGATTTTTTGTCATAGAAGTACGATCCCACCACATCTATGATGATACCGGGTTTTGTCACAATTATCGTCATAGAAGTGTCATATGTATGACAGAAAAAATTCGTTCGGCCCAAAACGTCACGGATGTGTCTTTTTTTGTAGTGAAACTATTCTATTTTTGACAGATTCTGTTTTTCGTGTGTTGTTTGCTTATTTTGATGAATCTATGGCTAGTATCGGAGGTTATGAACCATAGAGAAGTTGTAATACAGTAGGTTTAACACCAGTATGAATAAAAAATGATTTCATTACAGTACCTTAAAGTGGTGATTTGTTTTCTTTCGCTAACGGAGCTCACGAGTGTTTCTGTTATGTTTTGTGTTGTGAAGTTTTCAAGTTTTGGGTAAAGATTTGATGGATTATGGAACAAGGAGTGGAAAGAGCCTAATCTTGGGGATGCCCAAGGCACCCCAAGGTAAAATCCAAGGACAACCAAAAATCCTAAGCTTGGGGATGCCCCGAAACGATCCCCTCTTTTGTCTTCGTCCATCCGCAACTTTACTTGGAGCTATATTTTTATTCACCACATGATATGTGTTTTGCTTGGAGCTTCTCGTATGATTTGAGTCTTTGCTTTTTAGTGTACCACAATCATCCTTTCTGTACACACCTTTTTGGAAAGACGCACATTAATCGGAATTTATTAGAATACTCTATGTGCTTCACTTATATCTTTTGAGCTAAACAATTTTAATCTAGTACTTCACTTATATCTTTTAGAGCACGGTGGTGGTTTTATTTTATAGAAATTATTGATCTCTCATGCTTCACTTATATTATTTTGAGAGTCCTCTAGAACAGCATGGTAATTTGCTTTGGTTATAAAGTTAGTCCTAATATGATAGGCATCCAAGATGGATACAATAAAAACTTCCATATAAGTGCATTGAGTACTAGGAGAAGTTTGATACTTGATGATAGTTTTGAGATATGGAGATAGTGATATTAAAGTTGTGCTAGTTGAGTAGTTGTGAATTTGAGAAATACTTGTATTGAAGTTTGCAACTCCCGTAGCATGCACGTATGGTAAACGTTGTGTAATAAATTTGAAACATGAGGTGTTCTTTAATTGTCATCCTTATGAGTGGCGGTCGGGGACGAGTGATGGTGTTTTCCTACCAATCTATCCCCCTAGGAGTATGCGCATAGTGCTTGGTTTTTGATGACTTGCATATTTTTGCAATAAGTATGTGAGTTCTTTATGACTAATGTTGAGTCCATGGATTATATGCACTCTCAACCTTCCATCATTGCTAGCCTCTTCGGTACCGTGCATTGCCCTTTCTCACCTTGAGAGTTGGTGCAAACTTTGCTAGTGCATCCAAACCCCGTGATACGATACGCTCTATCACACATAAACCTCCTTATATCTTCCTCAAAACAGCCACCATACCTACCTATTATGGCATTTCCATAGCCATTCCGAGATATATTGCCATGCAACTTTCCACCATTCCGTTTATTATGACACGCTTCATCATTGTCATATTGCCTTGCATGATCATGTAGTTGACTCGTATTTGTGGCAAAGCCACCATGCATATTATTTCATACATGTCACTCTTGATTTATTGCTCATACCAGTACACCAGGGAGGCATTCATATAGTCATATTTTGTTCTAAGTATCGAGTTGTAATCATTGAGTTGTAGATAAATAGAAGTGTGATGATCATCATTATTAGAGCATTATCCCAACAAAAAAAGAGAAAAGAGAAAGGCCAAAAAAATTAAAGGCCCAAAAAAGAGAAAAAAAGAAAAAAAGAGAAAAAAGGGACAATGCTACTATCCTTTTTCCACACTTGTGCTTCAAAGTAGCACCAAGATCTTTATGATAGAGATTCTCTTGTTTTGTCACTTTCATATACTAGTGGGAATTTTTCATTATAGAACTTGGCTTGTATATTCCAACGATGGGCTTCCTCAAATGCCCTAGGTCTTCGTGAGCAAGCAAGTTGGATGCACACCCACTTAGTTTGTTTTGTTGAGCTTTCATACATTTATAGCTCTAGTGCATTCGTTGCATGGCAATCCCTACTCCTTGCATTGACATTAACTGATGGGCATCACCCTAGCCCGTTGATTAGCCGCGTCAATGTGAGACTTTCTCTTTTTTTTGTCTGCCCCACACAACCCCCATCATTATATTCTATTCCACCCATAGTGCTATATCCATGGCTCACGCTCATGTATTGCGTGAAAGTTGAAAAAGTTTGAGATTACTAAAGTATGAAACAATTGCTTGGCTTGTCATCGGGGTTGTGCAAGATGAGAGCATCTTGTGTGACGAAAATGAAGCATGGCCAAACTATATGATTTTGTAGGGATGAGCTTTCTTTGGTTATGTTATTTTGAGAAGACATAATTGCTTAGTTAGTATGCTTGAAGTATTATTATTTTTATGTCAATATTAAACTTTTATATTGAATCTTCCGGATCTGAACATTCATGCCAAAATAAAGAAAATTACATTGAGAAATATGCTAGGTAGCATTCCACATCAAAAATTCTGTTTTTATCATTTACCTACTCGAGGACGACCAGGAATTAAGCTTGGGGATGCTTGATACGTCTCCAACGTATTTATAATTTTTTTTCTTCCATGCTATAATATATTCTGTTTTGGATGTTCAATGGGCTTTACTATACACTTTTATATTATTTTTGGGACTAACCTATTAACCCAAGGCCCAGTGCAAATTGTTGTTTTTTTTGCCTATTTCAGTGTTTCGCAGAAAAGGAATATCAAACGGAGTCCAAACAGAATGAAACCTTCGGGAGCGTGATTTTTGGAACAAACGTGATCCAGAGGACTTGGAGTGGACGCCAAGAAATCAACGAGGAGGCCACAAGGTAGGGAGGCGCGCCTGCCCCCCTGGGCGTGCCCCCACCCTCGTGGGCCCCTCGTGGCTCCACCGACCTACTTATTGCTCCTATATATACCTACGTACCCCGAAACCATCCACGAGAACCACGAAACCCTATTTCCACTGCCGCAACCTTCTATACCCGTGAGATCCAATCTTGAGGCCTTTTCCGGCGCTCCGCCAGAGGGGGCATCGATCACGGAGGGCTTCTACATCAACACCATAGCCTCTCCGATGATGTGTGAGTAGTTTACCACAGACCTTCGGGTCCATAGTTATTAGCTAGATGGCTTCTTCTTTCTCTTTGGATCTCAATACAAAGTTCTCCTCGATCTTCTTGGAGATCTATTCGATGTAACTCTTTTTGCGGTGTGTTTGTCGAGATCCGATGAATTGTGGGTTAATGATCAAGATTATCTATGAACAATATTTGAATCTTCTCTGAATTCTTTTATGTATGATTGGTTATCTTTGCAAGTTTCTTCGAATTATCAGTTTGGTTTGGCCTACTAGATTGATCTTTCATGCAATGGGAGAAGTGCTTAGCTTTGGGTTCAATCTTGCATTGCTCGATACCAGTGACAGAAAGGGAAACGACACGTATTGTATTGTTGCCATCGAGGATAAAAAGATGGGGTTTATATCATATTGCTTGAGTTTATCCCTCTACATCATGTCATCTTGCCTAATGCGTTACTCATTCTTATGAACTTAATACTCTAGATGCATCTTTGGATAGCGGTCGATGTGTGGAGTAATAGTAGTAGATGCAGCGATGAGTCGGTCTACTTGTCACGGACGTGATGCCTATATACATGATCATGCCTAGATATTCTCATAATTATGCAGTTTTACATCAATTGCTCGACAAGAATTTATTCACCCACCGTAATACTTATGCTATCTTGAGAGAAGCCACTAGTGAAACCTATGGCCCCGGTCTATTTTCCATCATATTAATCTCCGTCAACTAGCTTTTACGTCATTGCGTTTATTTTGCAATATTTACTTTCAATCTTTATCATAAAAATACCAAAATATTATCTTATCATCTCTATCAGATCTCACTTTTGCAAGTGGCCGTGAAGGGATTGACAATCCCTTTATTGCGTTGGTTGCAAGGTTCTTATTTGTTTGTGTAGGTACGAGGGACTTGCGTGTGGCCTCCTACTGGATTGATACCTTGGTTCTCAAAACCTGAGGGAAATACTTACGCTACTTTGCTGCATAACCCTTTCCTCTTCAAGGGAAAACCAACGCATGCTCAAGAGGTAGCAAGCATCAAGTGTTGATGGTTAAAAAGACCACTAATTTCAAGAAAAAGGGCAAAGGGAAGAAGGGGAACTTCAAGAAGAACAGCAAGTAAGTTTCTGCTCAAGTGAAGAAGCCCAAGTCTGGACCTAAGCCTGAGACTGAGTGCTTCTACTGCAAACAGACTGGTCACTAGAAGCGGAACTGCCCCAAGTATTTGGCGGATAAGAAGGATGGCAAAGTGAAAGGTATATTTGATATACATGTTATTGATGTGTACCTTACTAATGCTCGTAGTAGCGCCTCGGTATTTTATACTGGTTCTGTTGCTCATATTTGCAACTCGAGACAGGGGTTACGGATTAAGCGAAGATTGGCTAAGGACGAGGTGACCTTGCGCGTGGGAAATGGTTCCAAAGTCGATGTGATCGCTGTCGGCACGCTACCTCTACATCTACCGTCGGGATTAGTTTTAGACCTGAATAATTGTTATTTGGTGCCAGCATTAAGCATGAACATTATATCTGGATCTTTTTTTATGCGAGACGGTTAGTCATTTAAATCACAGAATAAAGGTTGTTCTATTTATATGAGTAATATCTTTTATGGCCATGCACCCTTGATGAGTGGTCTATTCTTATTGAATCTCGGTAGTGATACACATATTCATAATATTGAAGCCAAAAGATGCAAGGTTAATAATGATAGTGCAACTTATTTGTGGCACTGTCGTTTAGGTCATATTGGTGTAAAGTGCAGGAAGAAACTCCATGCTGATGGGCTTTTGGAATCACTTGATTATGAATCACTTGATGCTTGCGAACCATGCCTCATGGGCAAGATGACTAAGACTCTGTTCTCCTGAACAATGGAGCGAGCAACAGACTTGTTGGAAATAATACATACTGATGTATGCGGCCCGATGAGTGCTGAGGCTCGCGACAGGTATCGTTATTTTCTGACCTTCAAAGATGATTTGAGCAGATATGGGTATATCTACTTGATGAAACATAAGTCTGAAACATTTGAAAAGTTCAAAGAATTTCAGAGTGAAGTGGAAAATCATCGTATAAGAAAATAAAGTTTCTACGATCTGATCCTGGAGGTGAATATTTGAGTCATGAGTTTGGTCTTCATTTGAAACAACGCGGAATAGTTTTGCAACTCACGCCACCGGGAACACCACAGCGTAATGGTGTGTCCGAACATCGTAACCGTACTTTATTGGATATGGTGCCATCTATGATGTCTCTTACTGATTTATGACTATCGTTTTGGGGTTATGCTATAGAGACGATTGCATTCACGTTAAATAGGGCACCATCTAAATCCGCTGAGACGACACCATATGAACTGTGGTTTGGCAAGAAACCGAAGTTGTCATTTCTTAAAGTTTGGGTTTGCGATGCTTATGTGAAAAAGCTTCAACCTGATAAGCTCGAACCCACATCGGATAATGTGTCTTCATAGGATACCCAAAGGAGACTGTTGGGTACACCTTCTATCACAAATTCGAAGGCAAGATATTCGTTGCTAAGAATGGATCCTTTCTAGAGAAAGAGTTTCTCTCGAAAGAAGTGAGTGGGAGGAAAGTAGAACTTGATGAGGTAATTGTACATGCTCCCTTATTGGAAAGTATGTCATCACAGAAATCAGTTCCAGTGATTCCTACACCAATTAGTGAGGAAGCTAATGATGATGATCATGAAACTTCAGATCAAGTTACTACTGAACCTCGTAGGTCAACCAGAGTAAGATCCGCACCAGAGTGGTATGGTAACCCTATTCTGGAAGTCATGTTACTTGACCATGACGAACCTACAAACTATGAGGAAGCGATGATGAGCCCAGATTCCGCGAAAATGGCTTGAGGCCATGGAATCTAAGATGGGATCCATGTATGAGAACAAAGTGTGGACTTTGATTGACTTGCCCGATGATCAGCAAGCCATAGAGAATAAATGGATCTTCAAGAAGAAGACTGACGCTGACGTAATGTTACTGTCTACAAAGCTTGACTTGTTGCAAAAGGTTTTCGACAAGTTCAAGGAGTTGACTACGATGAGACCTTCTCACCCGTAGCGATGCTTAAGTCTGTCTGAATCATGTTACCAATTGCCGCATTTTATGATTATGAAATTTGGCAAATGGATGGCAGAACTGCATTCCTTAATGGATATCTTAAAGAAGAGTTGTATATGATGCAACCAGAAGGTTTTGTCGATCCTAAAGGTGCTAACAAAGGGTGCAAGATCCAGCGATTCATTTACGGATTGGTTAAAGCCTCTCGGAGTTGGAATATACGCTTTGATAGTGTGATCAAAGCATATGGTTTTATATAGACTTTTGGAGAAGCCTCTATTTACAAGAAAGTGAGTGGGATCTCTGTAGCATTTATGATATTATATGTGGACGACATATTGTTGATCGTAAATGATACTGAATTTATGAATAGCATAAAAGGATACTTGAATAAGAATTTTTCAATGAAAGACCTCGGTGAAGCTGCATATATATTGGGCATCAAGATCTATAGAGATAGATCAAGACGCTTAATTGGACTTTCACAAAGCACATACCTTGATAAAGTTTTGAAGAAGTTCAAAATGGATCACCAAAGAAAGAGTTCTTGCCTGTGTTACAAGGTGTGAAGTTGAGTCGACTCAATGCCCGACCACCGCGGTGGATAGAGAGAAAATGAAAGTCATTCCCTATGCCTCACCCATAGGTTCTATCATGTATGCAATGTTGTGTACCGGACCTGATGTGTGCCTTGCTATTAGTCTAGCAGGGAGGTACCAAAGTAATCCAGGAGTGGATCACTGGATAGCGGTCAAGAACATCCTGAAATACCTGAAAAATACTAAGGATATGTTTCTCGTTTATGGAGGTGACAAAGAGCTCGTCGTAAATGGTTACGTCGATGCAAGCTTTGACACTGATCTGAATGACTCTAAGTCACAAAAAGGATACATATTTATATTGAATGGTGGAGCTATCAGTTGGTGCAGTTCCAAGCAGAGCATCATGGCGGGATCTACGTGTGAAGCGGAGTACATAGCTGCTTCGGAAGCAGCAAATGAAGGAGTCTGGATGAAGCAGTTCATATTTAATCTAGGTGTCATACCTAGTGCATCGTGTCCAATGAAAATCTTCTATAACAATACTGGAGCAATTGCCTTGGCGAAGGAATCCAGATTTCACAAGAGAACCAAACACATCAAGAGACGCTTCAATTCCATCCGCGATCAAGTCAAGGAGGGAGACATAGCGATTTGCAAAATACATACGGATCTGAATGTTGCGCACTGCTGACTAAGCCTCTCTCACGAGCAAAACATGATCAGCACCAAGACTCCATGTGTGTTGGAATCATTACTATGTAATCTAGATTATTGACTCTAGTGCAAGTGGGAGACTGAAGGAAATATGCCCTAGAGGGAATAATAAAGTCGTTATTTATATTTCCTTATATCATGATAAATGTTTATTATTCATGCTAGAATTGTATTAACCGGAAACTTAGTACATGTGTGAATACATAGACAAACAGAGTGTCCCTAGTATGCCTCTACTTGACTAGCTCGTTAATCAAAGATGGTTAAGTTTCCTGACCATAGACATGTGTTGTCATTTGATGAACAGGATCACATCATTAGAGAATGATGTGATGGACAAGACCCATCTGTTAGCTTAGCATAAATGATCGTTTAGTTTTATTGCTATCGCTTTCATCATGAATTATACATGTTCCTCTGACTATGAGATTATGCAACTCCCGAATATCGGAGGAACACCTTGTGTCACTACAAAAAAAAGACACTTCCGTGATGATACGTGTTTGTCACAGCAGGTCACATTTTCTGTCATGCGTGTACATCCATGACAATTCTATGACAGAATCAAGATAGTCATACATGTGCTGTCGTAGAAGTGTTCCATGACATTACCAAAATTATCATCACAGAAGTGTCCACTTCCATGACGATAAATCGCGCGTCCTAGAAGTGCTTTCGTCAAGGGTGACTAACACATGGCATCCACCGTAACGGGACGCTGTTAAGCTATCGGGTCTGGTTTTGGATCCGATAACCCGCTTACAGCAACGACCAATGCCGATTTTCCACGTGTAAAATTCTCATTGGCTGATGGAACCACGTGTCAGCTCCGGGTTGGCACAGTTGTCACTCATCCAATGGGTGAGATGCGCCTATGATACGTTGACACATGGACTGGCCCAAAATTGGCCCATAAAGATTAAATGGGCCGGCCCAACTAAAGGCCCACAAGATCTAGCGGGCCATAATGGGCCGGCCCAGCTAAAGGCCCACAAGATTTTGCAGACCATAATGGGCCGCCCAGATAAAGGCCCAACATTCTCAGTTAAGGCCCGTACGGCTAGTGTTAAATCGGCCCGTCAACAGCCCGTCCTAAACTTGGCATCATTGTGGCCCATGGTCATTTCTGGCCCGTTAACAGTCCGCTAAGAATTTGGGCCGAATTACGGCCTGGTGTGTTTCTGACCTATTAAAGGTCCTACTTCATTTGGGCCCATTTATAGGCCATTGAAACTTTCGGCCCATAAACAACCGTGAAGGATATGGGTCATATTCGGCCATGTCTGACATTCGGCCTGTTAGAGGCCCACTACAGTTTTGGGCCACTTTCAGCCTGTTGTGACTTTCGGCCTATTAATGTCGGACGGAATCCATGGGCCATATGTGGCCCAACGCCACATCGGGCCTACTAACAGCCCATATAAAAATGACACTAATCAAGCCCGACCGAACTTCCGGCCAGTTAAAGGCACGTGTAGTAGGTCGGCGCATTTACGACCCGTATGGATTTCAGCCTGTGGTCGGTCCGCATTGTAAATGGGCCACCATTTCAGCCTGCTAAGACCAGTGGGTTATTTGGCACAATGAGGGCCCAATCTTACTTTCGGCCTACTAAAGGCCCATGTCTTTTATGGGCTCGAGATACTTACACATGTAAACGTCCTATTATTACTGAGGGCCAAAATTATATTTAGGCCTGTTAAAGGCCCACTATGGGCACGAGCCTACCAGAAAAATATGAAAGCTTATGCTGATTTAGGCCCAGATATTTTTAGTAGGCTACATGCAAATTTCGGCCCAGATATATTTAGTGGGCTACATGCAAATTTTAGCCCAAAATTGTTTTTTGCCCAATTGGAATGGGCCCGACGAATGTTGGCATGTTGGGCTCCTACGAAGCTTTCGGCCTAATACAGTACTAAGATAAACCTACACTATACAAAAATAGCGTCGTAATTACTGCAACCTTTGGCAGCATCATAAATGCTGTATCAAAACAAAATAAATTTCAACCATACAACAAAAGGCCTATTGGCATAAAGTTTACAGTCCTTGCAGATAAAAGCACCATCAGATGTATAGAAGCACAGATCATTTGACCTGAGTGCTTATGTTTCAGGCTGTAGAATATGATGGAGCAGCACGATCTTTCCCCTTTTTCCGCCATTGGTCTTGAACAACGAAGCAAATGTCTGATAGTCTGGTTTCAAAACCATTCATATCTTCACGACATTTGTCAACCACTATTTTTGTTTCCGACACAACGTCCATTAGGGATTGGACTTGTGTCTGGAGCACAGATATATCACTCTGTCTAGCCGGAAGATTTTGTTCAGTAGGCGATTTGGACGATGTTACCTTGACAACCAACCCAGAATTATGCAGGAAGGTGCTTTTTGCACTATTAGTGGAGAGATACTGACGCACTGCAGCAAGAGGTGAAATTGTGCCTGTGGTAGCCTCGTCACCTTCAAGTGATTGTGGCTATTCAATCATTTGTTCCATAGCTTGCTGAAAGTTTGAACTTGTAGATTAGTGTACCAGATAAGTTACTAATGAGACAAAAACAAACAAAGTAGGTTTCAAGTTTATACATAGCTTATTTTGGTGAACTACTATAACACATTAGCATGTATTGTAGTGCCAACTATAACACATTAACACATTAGCATGTATTGTCTATTTCCTCACATTCGTTGACATCTAAGGATAAAGAGACATGGTTTAAAGTAGGATAAAAAGACATCATTCATATCATGGGCAAACAGATATAAAACAAACATGCTATTGTATCATTGTGTGCGCACGTGAACATCACAACTAGATTACACATTAAGACCAAAAGAATATCCTTCATCTCTTTTAAACCATGTAAGGTGAAATGATACGTTAAGACAATTGTGTATAAAAGTGAACATAGTAACTGACATTGGTTGCAAACGAAGCAGTTAAATGAACACATCATAGTACCAATCAGTTAAAAGGCAAGAGGAGTAAGGACTTACAACAGCGGCCTGAACTGGTGTGCTCATGCCCTTCATCTTGCTGGTGTGGCAATCCTTGAAGATTTGCACTGCATTGGGTTCAGCTACTTTTTGGTCCGCACGGGTTTTCCTCTGTATTTGGAACAAGTCAATATAGATACGATAATACGGCACAGAAAAAAGAAGGAAGTAGCAGCTATTTACAAGAGCCTCGCAGTGTGCAATATAGCTACGAGATCCTCTTGTCTGTTGGAATTTCACTTTAAAACGGTTGGTCTTGTTCTTCAAACAGTTAGCCTAGAAGAAGATACACTTGTAAGGCACATACATAAATACAAGTTCAATATGTGGTCTGATCAAATACATATACCCTACCTGATACTTTGGATCAGACCAGTGTTTAACAAGGGCTGTCCAGTCTTCATCTGTAATATATTCCACTTGAGATGTTTGGGTGATTTCATTGTTAGCCTTGCCTTCAAAGTGAGATTTTCTAAGGTGGTACCGATACTGTCGCAGAGCAGACTAAAAAACATGAGTGCATGCTTGTTTAGTTGCATCATCTTTCGGATCCAACTTGAACCTCATCTGTTGAAAAAAGAATGTGAGTCTTATTAGGAGGAAGCTAGAAAGTATGGCACAGAGCAAGACAATATTACAAATTGTGATGAATAACATTACTTATGGATAAATGGTCAAGGAAGGTGTTAAACTAGGTATTGTCTTTCTCATTCCAGTACTGGATCCATGTTGGGAGGATACGTGCATGACACCTAATGGCAATGGCTGCCTCTGATACTAACTTGGCTGACTCTGTAGCATCACGTGGTCTTTTTAAACCTGCCTCAAAATGGATCTCCATTCTTTCTCCTTTAGATTTTGTTAATCTGTCAAGCATTATCCCTGATGTCTATTTCCGCTTGCGCCGTTGTGCTAGTTTAACAACGAATATGGAAAGTGTTAGTGCACATCAAACTCTGAGAGTACATATAAAGGAGCATGCAACTGCAACTTGAATCGGTCAGGTACCGTCTTGGTATTAATGCTCATGAGGTTCATCTGATCTTTCCAAGTCCTGTTGTGCCAGCAGTGCTTCAGAAGTAGTATTAGGTGTGAATGCAGCTTGGGAACTGGCCAGTTCCGGAGCAAACGAATGAGTAACTCGTTGAGATGCTGGTGCAGTTGAAGCGGATGCTGCAGCTGGTTGAGCAGGTGATATTGTGTTTGTATATTTAGCCGATGGACTTGGACCTTCTACTGCACTATAAGTACCAGCAGAATCTCGAGGGTAGATCCTTTTCCCTTTCACTCGACGAGTAACACCATTCCCTACTATATTATTTTCCTTGCTCTTTTTTGACTTTGCCATGTCAAGGCATACCCACAACACAAAAGAATAAAATCGCTCTTCAGAACTCATTGATGCATGATACGTATAAGCAATACTTTGATGTAAGACAACCGTATGAGGATGGAATATGTAAGAAAAATAGGACGACATGACATATTCACAGCTACGATGTGTAAACTAAGCAGAAGGATTTTCAAGAAAATAGAAGTAATGCAAGCTAGACACCATATGAAAGGTGCAACCAATATCACCCTGCCTAGTTAAAAGTGTCTTGTCATAAGTGGCATTTCGAAAAATTAGAAGTAGTACAATGTAGAAATCAATGCAAGATGCAACCACTATCAAACCGCCATGTTAAAAGCGTCCAATCATGAGTGACTGATGCGGGATACACAACAGCAGTACTTTGATGTAAGAACATGGTATGAGTGATAGATGAAGTGTATTCTAGACACACAAAGCCATGTCATATGCACATGTATAACGTATAAACTCAGCAGGTGCAATTTAATCAAAATAGAAGAAATACAGGCTAGACAACATATGCAACATGAAACCAATTATCACACTGTCAACTTATAGCAAGCACGTGTGATGGTGGAGTACGGGAGATGAACTCATCATGTAGACTTGGGACTTCAACTTCATTAGTAGTAGAAGTGGCAAATCTATAGAGTCTCTGTTTGCGTCGGTCCGGAGGACTACCAACATGCCCTAACTTACTCTTTTCCTTCCTATTTTTTGATATTGCCTTATGAAGTCAAAACCAAAAGAAGATGAAATTAGCTCTGCATAACTGGTTGATGCATGATACAGACGAACACTACTTTGATGTAAGGCAAGCACATGATAGGAGGATGGAGTATATACATAAAAGACAGCATTGCATATTCAGACGTATGATAGGAGGATGGAATATGTATGAAAAACAGTAAGCAGAAGGCATTTCAACAAAATTAGAAGAAATGAAAGCTAGGCACCATATGAACATGCAACCAATATCACTATCAGGTAAAAAGTGTCTCGTCGTAAGTGCCACTTCAAGAAATTAGAAGCAGTACAAGCTAGAAGACAATGCAAGTTGCAACATACATCACACTCCCAAGTTAAATGTGTCTTATGGGTAAGTGATCATTGCAGGTATAAGTTGTAAGCTACGCAGATGCAATTCAAGAAATCAGAAGCAATACAAACTAGCCATCATATGGAACACGCAACCACATATAACAGTTCCTACTACCTCTTGAGCATGCGTTGGTTTTCTCTTGAAGAGGAAAGGGTGATGCAGCAAAGTACCATAAGTATTTCCCTCGGTTTTTGAGAACCAAGGTACCAATCCAGTATGAGACTACACGCAAATCCCTCGTACCTGCACAAAAAATTAAGAACCTTGCAACCAACGCGATAAAGGGGTTGTCAGTCCCTTCACGGCCACTTGCAAAAGTGAGATCAGATAAAGATAATAAGATAAATATTTTTGGTATTTTCGTTGTATAGATTGGAAAGTAAATATTGCAAAATAAACGGTGACAGAAATAGCTAATTGACGGGAGATTAATATGATGGAAAATAGACCCAGGGGCCATAGGTTTCACTAGTGGCTTCTCTCAAGATAGCATAATCTACGGTGGGTGAACAAATTACTATCGAGCAATTGATAGAAAAGTGCATAGTTATGAGAATATCTAGGCATGATCATGAAGTTAGGCATCACATCCGTGACAAGTAGACCGAAACGATTCTGCATCTACTACTATTACTCCACACATCGACCGCTATCCAGCATGCATCTAGAGTATTAAGTTCAAAAGAACAGAGTAACGCATTAGGCAAGATGACATGATGTAGAGGGACAAACTAAAGCAATATGATATAAACCCCATCTTTTTATCCTTGATCGCAGCAATACAATATGTGCCTTTGCTGCCCTAACATCCTGGGAAAGGACACCGCAAGATTGAACCCAAAGCTAAGCACTTCTCCCGTTGCAAGAAAGATCAATCTAGTAGGCCAAACCAAACTGATAATTCGAAGAGACTTGCCAAGATATTAAATCATGCATATAACAATTCCGAGAAGAATCAAATATTGTTCATAGATAATCTTGATCATAAACCCACAATTCATCGGATCTCGACAAACACACCGCAAAAAGAATTGCATCGAATAGATCTCCAAGAGAATCGAGGAGAACTTTGTATTGAGATCCAAAGAGAGAGAATAAGCCATCTAGTTAATAACTATCGACCCGAAGGTCTGTGGTAAACTACTCACACATCATCGGAGAGGCTATGGTGTTGACGTACCAAAGATGGCAATACCTAGATCTATCCTTGCCTTGATGCCTAGCTAGGGGCGTTAAACGATAGCGCTTGTTGGGAGGCAACCCAATTTTATTTTAGTTTTTTGCTTTTTGGTTCTGTTTAGGAATAAATAATACATCTAGCTTCTGTTTAGATGTGGTTTTGTGTTTTGATTAGTGTTTGTGCCAAGTATAACCTTTGGGAAGACTTGGGGAAAGTCTTTGCGATCTTGCTGTAAAAAAATAGAAACTTTAGCACTCACGAGATTAGCTACAACTTTTACCGAAGAGTGATATTTAGTTGATTCTTTTTGCAGATGATTAATAGATAAATTCCTCACGTCCAGAAATTTATTTTTGAATTTTTGGAGTTCCATAAGTTTGCGTTAGTTACAGATTACCACAGACTTTTCTGTTTTTTGACAGATTCTGGTTTTCGCGTGTTGTTTGCTTATTTTGATGAATCTATGGCTAGTAATGGAGTTTATAAACCATAGAAAAGTTGTAATACAGTAGGTTTAACACCAATATAAATAAAGAATGAGTTAATTACAGTACCTTGAAGTGGTGTTTTGTTTTCTTTCGCTAACGGAGCTCACGGGATTTTCTGTTAAGTTTTGTGTTGTGTAGTTTTCAAGTTTTGGGTAAAGATTTGATGGATTATGGAACAAGGAGTGGCAAGAGCCTAAGCTTGAGGATGCCCAAGGCACCCCAAGGGAAAATCCAAGGACACCAAAAAGCCTAAGCTTGGGGAGGCCCCGGAAGGCATCCCCTCTTTTGTCTTCGTCCATCGGTAACTTTACTTGGAGCTATATTTTTATTTACCACATGATATGTGTTTTGCTTGGAGCGTCTTGTATGATTTGAGTCTTTGCTTTTTAGTTCACCACAATCATCCTTGCTGTACACACCTTTTGAGAGAGATACACATTAATCAAAATTTATTAGAATACTATATGTGCTTCACTTATATCTTTTGAGTTAAACAATTTTGCTCTAGTGCTTCACTTATATCTTTTAGAGCACGGTTGTGGTTATATTTTATAGAAATTATTGATTTCTCATGCTTCACTTATATTATTTTGAGAGTCCTTTAGAACAGCATGCTAATTTGCTTTGGTTATAAAATTAGTCCTAATATGATAGGCATCCAAGATAAAAAACTTTTAAGTGCATTGAATACTAAGAGAAGTTTGATACTTGATAGTTGTTTTGAGATATAAAGGTGGTAATATTAAAGTTGTGCTAGTTTAGTAGTTTTGAATTTGAGAAATACTTGTGTTGAAGTTTGCATGACCCGTAACATGCACTTATGGTAAACGTTGTGTGACAAATTTGAAACATGAGGTGTTCTTTGATTGTCATCCTTATGAGTGGTGGTCGGGGACGAGCGATGGTCTTTTCCTACCAATCTATCCCCCTAGGAGCATGGGCGTAGTGCTTGGTTTTTGATGACTTGTAGATTTTTGAAACAAGTATATGAGTTCTTTATGACTAATGTTGAGTCCATGGATTATACGCACTCTCAACCTTCCATCATTGCTAGCCTCTTCGGCACCGTGCATTGCCCTTTCTCACCTTGAGAGTTGGTGTAAACTTCGGCGGTGCATCCAAACCCCATGATATGATACGCTCTATCATACATAAACCTCCTTATATCTTCCTCAAAACAGCCACCATACCTACCTATTATGGCATTTCCATAGCCATTCCGAGATATATTGCCATGCAACTTTCCACCATTCCATTTATTATGACGCGCTTCATCATTGTCATATTTCCTTGCATGATCATGTAGTTGACATCGTATTTGTGGCAAAGCCACCATGCATATTATTTCATACATGTCACTCTTGATTCATTGCCCTTCCTTACATCACGGAGGCATTCATATAGAGCCATATTTTGTTCTAAGTATCGAGTTGTAATCATTGAGTTGTAAATAAATAGAAGTGTGATGATCATCATTAATAGAGCATTGTCCAAAAAAAAGAAAAAAAAGAGAGAAAGGCCAAAAAAAGGCCCAAAAAAAAGAAGAAAAAAGAGAAATAAAAAGGGACAATGCTACTATCCTTTTTCCACACTTGTGCTTCAAAGTAGCACCATCATCTTTATGATAGAGAGTCTCTTGTTTTGTCACTTTCATATACTAGTGGGAATTTTTCATCATAGAACTTGGCTTGTATATTCCAACGATGGGCTTCCTCAAATGCCCTAGGTCTTCATGAGCAAGCAAGTTGGATGCACACCCACTTAGTTTCTTTTGTTGATCTTTCATACATTTATAGCTCTAGTGCATCCATTGCATGGCAATCCTTAATCCTTGCATTGACATCAAGTGATGGGCATCTCCCTAGCACGTTGATTAGCCGCGTCAATGTGAGACTTTCTCCTTTCATGTCTTCTCCACACAACCCCCATCATCATATTCTATTCCACCCATAGTGCTATATCCATGGCTCACGCTCATGTATTGCGTGAAAGTTGAAAAAAGTTTGATATTACTAAAGTATGAAACAATTGCTTGGATTGTCATCGGGGTTGTGCAAGATGAGAGCATCTTGTGTGACAAAAATGAAGCACGACAGAACTATATGATTTTGTAGGGATGAACTTTCTTTGGCCATGTTATTTTGAGAAGACATAATTGCTTTGTTTGTATGCTTGAAGTATTATTATTTTTATGTCAATATTAAAATTTTATCTTGAATCTTTCGGATCTGAACATTCATTCCACAATAAAGAAAATTACATTGAAGAATATGCTAAGTAGCATTACACATCAAAAATTCTGTTTTTATCATTTAACTACTAGAGGACGAGCAGGAATTACGCTTGGCGATGCTTGATACGTCTCCAACGTATCTATAATTTTTTATTCCTCCATGCTATTATATATTCTGTTTTGGATTTTTAATGGGCTTATTTATACACTTTTATATTATTTTTGGGACTAACCTATTAACCCAAGGCCCAGTGCAAATTGCGAAAAGGAATATCAAACGGAGTCCCAACGGAATGAAACCTTCGGGAGCGTGATTTTTGGAACAAACGTGATCCATAGGACTTAGATTGGACGTCAAGCAATAAACGAGGAGGCCACGAGGCAAGGGGCGCGCCTACCCCCTGGGCGCGCCCTCCACCCTCGTGGGCCCCTCGTGGCTCCATCGACCTACTTCTTCCTCCTATATATACCCACATACCCCGAAACCATCGAGGAGCACCACGAAAACGTAATTCCACTGTCGCAACCTTCTGTACCCGTGAGATCCCATCTTGGGGCCTTTTCCGGTACTCCGCCGGAGGGGGAATCAATCACGAAGGGCTTCTACATCAACACCATAGCCTCTCTGATGATGTGTGAGCAGTTTACCACAGACCTTCGGGTCCATAGTTATTAGCTAGATGGCTTCTTCTCTCTCTTTGGATATCAATACAAAGTTCTACTCGATCTTCTTGGAGATATATTTGATGTAACTCTTTTTGCGGTGTGTTTGTCAAGATCCGATGAATTGTGGGTTTATGATCAAGATTATCTATGAACAATATTTGAATCTTCTCTAAATTATTTTATGTATGATTGGTTATCTTTGCAAGCCTCTTCGAATTATCAGTTTGGTTTTGCCTACTAGATTGATCTTTCTTGCAATGGGAGAAGTGCTTAGCTTTGGGTTCAATCATGCGGTGCTCGATCCCAGTGACAGTAGGGGAAACGATACGTATTGTACGGTTGCCATCGAGGATAAAAAGATGGGGTTTATATCATATTGCATGAGTTTATCCCTCTACATCATGTCATCTTACCTAATGCGTTACTCTGTTCTTTTGAACTTAATACTCTAGATGCATGCTGGATAGCGGTTGATGTGTGGAGTAATAGTAGTAGATGCAGGCAGGAGTCGGTCTAGTTGTCGCGAACGTGATGCCTATATACATGATCATGCCTAGATATTCTCATAATTATGCACTTTTCTATCAATTGCTCGATAGTAATTTGTTCACCCATCGTAATACTTATGCTATCTTGAGAGAAGCCACTTGTGAAACCTATGGCCCCCGGGTCTATTCTCCATCATATTAATCTCCCATCAACAAGCTATTTCTATCGCCGTTTAGTTTGCTTTCTTTACTTTTAGTCTTTATCATAAAAATACCAAAAATATTATCTTATCATCTCTATCAGATCTCACTTTTGCAAGTGGCCGTGAAGGGATTGACAACCCCTTTATCGTGTTGGTTGCAAGGTTCTTATTTGTTTGTGTAGGTACGAGGGACTTGCGTGTGGCCTCCTACTGGATTGATACCTTGGTTCTCAAAAACTGAGGGAAATACTTACGCTACTTTGCTGCATCACCCTTTCCTCTTAAAGGGAAAACCAACGCAGTGCTCAAGATGTAGCAGCCAGCTCCCTCCTCCCGCGGCCGGCTATGCTGCCACGCAGGCCTCACCGCCCCATCATTCTCCCATCACTGGCCTAGCCATCCCTCTACTCACCCACACCTGCTGTTATTCTCCAGCGACGGCAGACGAACCAGTAAACCCTCGCACTCCCCTCCACGTGGGAAACAACTGCCGAGTTTTCCCTGGCTCCGTTTTGTTTACCTTCCTAGGCCTCACCGTCGTCCAGCGCCCTTGTGCTCTCGGCGCGGCGTGGTCAACATGGTCAACGAACGATATGCATCGGAAGTGGACGGTACCTAGAGAGGCTGACAGCTGGGTCCACGGCCGCACGCAAGGAAATGCCTCCTTATTACGTGCAAAATAATGATTCCTCCACCTGACAGCTGGGACCCATCGAAAGGGCCTCTGTATTTCGCCAAAAAACGTTCCCCCGCTGACAGGTCAGACCCACCAGCTGTATCTTCGCATGCAAGGAAGTGCCTCGTTATTACGCACAAAAAAGATGAATACTCCCCCTGCTAGCTGGGACCCACCATAGTGGGAGGCTAACTTGTGGGCCTACTAAGATGATGGGGATGGAGGGCTTTGTAAACTTAGTCAATATGAATGATTCTAGCTCCAGTGACTATACGATGTCCATCCAATGGCCGTAGTGATTCTTCAACCTCTAGTCTTCTTGCTCCAGCCGCCCAAACAAGCGTCGGCCGTGCCGCCTGCTCCTGCCTCCTATGTCCGGCTATGCTACCACCGCTGGCCATGCCATCCCTCTATACTCACCCACACCTCCTGTTATTCTTCGGCGATGACAGCCTCACACCACAGCCGAAGCAGTCAACCCACATACTCCCCTCCGCGTGGGCATCCACTGCCGCGTCTTCCCCGGCTCCGCGTCATCCCCTTCCTAGGCCTCGCTATCGTCCACCGCCCTGGTGCTTTCGGCGCGGCATGGTCAATGTGGTCAACGAATGACTTCCATCGGAAAAGTATCAGACGTGGGCGGTGATACCGGAGTCCACGGCCGTAGCAAGGAAGTGCCTCCTTATTACACGGAAAATAATGATTCCTCCACCTGACAGCAGGGACCCACTGGATGGGCCCACCGTATTTCGTGAAAAAACGCTTTCCCGATCGCCGGGACCCACCAGCTATATCTTCGCACGCAAGGAAGTGCGTCCATATTACAGGCAAAAAAATTATTCGACCCCTGACTGCTAGGACCCACCAGCTACATCTTCGCACGGAAGGAAGTGCCTGACAGTCGGGACCCACCTGGTCGAAGCGTACGTAGTGTTGTCATTCTGGTCGCGAACGTGTACGTAGTCAATGTAGAGGCACACACGTGTCGTAGTAGAGGCGCGCACGTAGCATGTACACGCACGCATACGCCGTGGTGCAAGAAAGAAAATACGCCACGCGTCGTACATACGGGCGGGGTCTCGAACGCCTACTTACGCATACGTACGGCCAAGGCTCGTGTACTTGGCTGGGTTGGAACGGAGAAGCTGCGCCGTCGTCGTGTTCATGGGGAGGCAACCGGCTGGGTCGGAGCGGAATGCGTCGTCGTGTTCATCGGGAGCCAACCAGCTTGGACAGTACAACCGATGGAAACGAGGCCTGGCGTACCGCAGAACGGAGGAAACGGCCTTGTGTTCGACCGGCCACAGTCGAAACAGGATCCTGTTCATCGGGAGGGGTCTGGCGTACCGCAAAACGGAGGAAACAGACCTCCTACAGTTGAAACGGCGTCCTGTTGATCGGCAGGGGTGTGGCGTACCACAAAATGGAGGAAACGGACTTGTGTTGGAGCGCTACGGTCGAAACGGGGGTCCTGTTCATCAGGAGGAGTGTGGCGTACCGCAAAACGGGACTCCACGGGATACTGTTCATCTCCACCGTCAACTGCCTCCATGGGCTACTATTCATCCACCGTCGCCTGCCTCCACGGGCTCCTGTTCATCCACCGTCGACCTCCTCCAACCGCCACCTGCGACTGTTCATCCATGGGCTCCTGTTCATCCAGCCTCCACCGCTCCTCCACCGGCTACTGTTTAGCCAGCCCTCTCCACGGGGTCCTGTTCAACCACCCCTCCAGGGGCTACTGTTCATCCAGCCCTCCACCGGCTACTGTTCAACCAGCCCTCCACCGGCCAACCAGCCCTCCACGGGGTCCTGTTCATCCACCAGCTCGATCGATCGGGGTACTGTTCATCCAGCGGCAACGGCCTCTACTACCACGGGGTCCTGTTCATCCAACCCCATACAGGGAACTGTTCATCCAAACCCCTTCAACAACACTCACTGTTCATCCAGGGAAGGAGGCAGCAGTGTTTGATCGGCTTCAGTTAGCAACAGTAGCGAAGGAATCACTCGGGTTCAATTAACAGCAAGGGATCGATCGATCGCTCGGGTTCAGTAATGTGTAGTCTGCAGTACAATCGCTCGGGTTCAGTTAGAGCCCAACACCTCGCTCTGGTTCAGTTAGAGCGCAATGCCTTGCACACACACGCGTACGTAAGGGAGAAACGCGCATCGCTCGGCCCCCGACCACCCATCGTAACCAGGAACTCCCCCAATATTTTCCTCGCCCTCGCTTCTACCACGGTTTTCTCCGTCATGGATGGCCCAAAGAATGTCATGCAGCTGCGTCCCTGGCCCGCCCAGGATGAAAAGCCCATTTTTTGTCAGGATTTTTGTCATAGAAGTAGGAGCCCACCACATCTATGATGATACCGGGTTTTGTCACAATTATCAACATAGAAGTGTCATAAGTATGACATATTTGTTCGTTCAGCCCAAAATGTCACAGATGTGTCTTTTTTTTGTAGTGTGTGCTATCAAACGTCACAACGTAACTAGGTGATTATAAAGATGCTCTACAGGTGTCTCCGATGGTGTTTGTTGAGTTGGCATAGATCGAGATTAGGATTTGTCACTCCGTGTATTGGAGAGATATCTCTAGGCCCTCTCAGTAATGCTCATCACTATAAGCCTTGCAAGAAATGTGACTAATGAGTTAGTTGTGGGATGATGCGTTACAGAACAAGTAAAGAGACTTTCCGGTAACGAGATTGGACTAGGTATGATGATACCGACGATCGAATCTCGGGCAAGTAACATACCGATGACAAAGGGAAGAACGTATGTTGTTATGCGGTTTGACCGATAAAGATCTTCGTAGAATATGTAGGAGCCAATATGAGCATCTAGGTTCCACTATTTGTTATGTAACGGAGATGTGTCTTGGTCACGTCTACATAGTTCTCGAACCGGTAGGGTCCGCACGCTTAACGTTCAATGACGATTTGTATTATGAGTTATGTGATTTGATGACCGAAGTTTGCTCGGAGTCCCGGATGAGATCACGGACATGAAGAGGAGTCTCGAAATGGTTGATACATAAAGAATGATATATTGGACGATGTTATTTGGACACCGGATGAGTTCCAAGAGGTACCGGATAACTATCGGAGTGCCGGAGGGTTATCGGAACCCCCCGGGGGAACTAATGGGCCTTCATGAGCCTTAGGGGGGAGAGAGAAGGGCCACAAGGGGCTGGCCGCGCGCCCCCCTCCTTGGGTCCGAATTAGACTAGGGGAAGGGGGCGGCGCCCCCCTTTCCTTCCCTTCCCCCTCTCCCTTCCTTCTTCCCCCTTTCTCTAGGTGGAACCCTACTAGGACTTGGAGTCCTAGTAGGACTCATCCCTCCTGGCGTGCCCTACAGGGGACGGCCGGCCTCCCCCTCCCCTCCTTTATATACGGGGGCAGGGGGCACCCTAGAACACACCAAGTCTTCTCTTAGCCGTGCGCGGTGCCCCCCTCCACAGTTACACACCTCGGTCATATTGTCGTAGTGCTTAGGCGAAGCCCTGCCTCGGTAACTTCATCATCACCGTCACCACGTTGTCGTGCTGACGGAACTCTCCCTTATCCTCAACTGGATCAAGAGCTCGAGGGACGTCATCGTGTTGAACGTGTGCTGAACACAGAGGTGCCATACGCTCGGTGCTTGGATCGGTTCGATCGCGAAGACGTTCGACTACATCAACCGCGTTTTAAACGCTTCCGTTTTTCGGTCTATGAGGGTATGTGGATGCACTGTCCCCTCTCATTGCTATGCATCTCCTAGATAGATCTTGCGTGATCGTAGGAATTTTTTAAATACTACGTTCCCCAACACAATGATGATAGGGAGATCACTACGGTGCATAATAACGTGGCCCGACAATTCTCAACTCGCTAGTCTCGATGGGTAAGTGACGCAAAATGGCTCGAGTTGTCAATGCAAAAGCAAGGGTATGAAGTAAGTGTCGTCGAGGTTACCGTCCTTTCTTACGGTTAGCAGTGACAACGGTGAATATCGTTGGCGAAGATGACTCTGAGGCAATGATGAATGGCGGTGATGTCGATGTCACACATTCCTAAGTAGCCGAAACACCTTAGGAAACGGAAACCGCAACTCAAAATTGGTCAAATGCAGAAGGTGGGTGCTTTTATGAAGAATTTTTTTATGCTGGCTAATGGTGGTGGTAATGGTAATTGTGTATGGGGGATGTCAAGAGCTTCCAAACGAGCTAAAGAACACGAAAAAAAGAGTTGGGAGTTGGAAGTTATGGTCAAAACGATGGTGAAGTTGGGCTGATTCGGTGGGGTGCAGGCACCCGGGGGTGGGAGGTGCGGGTGCCTGGGGTGGTCAACGGGAATTGGCCGGGGTGCGGGCACCCGGGGGTTCGGGGTGCGGACACCCGATGGTGTCCGATT
The DNA here is from genome assembly GCA_021605145.1 of Aegilops bicornis. Taxonomy (NCBI): domain Eukaryota; kingdom Viridiplantae; phylum Streptophyta; class Magnoliopsida; order Poales; family Poaceae; genus Aegilops; species Aegilops bicornis. The sequence goes on from CM038675.1 coordinate 516,828,520, forward strand.
TGGCGGAAAATTTTGGGGCAAAGCTCAATTCGGTGGATTTCGTGGTGGGAAGGGTGGGGATCGATGAGTAGGGGCTAGATCCACTTGCCAAACAACAAATCCATGGACCAAAACAACCAAATCTCACAAGATCCAACAAATTGCAAGAAAATTTTTTGGGGCTATTTTTGTGGGGATTTTTGAATTTGGACGAAAAATAACAAAATCAAGCTAGCAAATGGGGGGATGGGACTCCAAGATGTGAATCAACCTTGCTCATGATACCAAGATGTTGTAGGGTGAAACCCTAGAGGGGATCTTTTCACACTTGGAGTGGGAAAAGAGCAAGAACACACAAGAACACAAGAGGAAATCACTCCAACAATTCCCAATGACACATCCACTAGAATAGCATCACAAGATCCACAAGTTCACAAACACAATCAAAGGAAAGATACAATGATAATGTTCATCCCACTCCTTAGAGATGAGGTCTTGATGGTGGTAGTCTACTCCAAGGTGGAGGTCTTGATTCCACAAGTGGATACTCTCCTAGGAGGCCTTGATCTCCAAAGGAGGTGGGGAGAAGAGCAAAGCTCACAAGTGTCTCATCTAAATCTTTTCTATCCCTCTAATGAGCTAGGTGGGGGGTACTTATAGTTTAGAGACGAAATAAGAGGGGGAGAGGGATACAAGGGAAAAACCCCAAAAAGGCACGCAGGCCCTTGGAGGGGTCTGGGCACCCGGGGCAAAGTGGCCCGGACACCCGGACCGGTCAGAGCCAGAGCTCAGGAAGGACCGGGCACCCGAGGCGAAGGGGCCGAGCACCCAGCATGGTCAGGGGGCTGGCAAGGGAGTGGCCGTGCACCCCCGGCTCCATGTCCGGGCACCCAGGGGGGCTGGGAGCAGTGGGACGGGCACCCGGGGCTCAAGGTCGGGCACCCGGGGGTGGCTGGGAGCAGCGCCCAGGGGGGTGCAGGCACCCGGGCCCTCCATAGTCGGGCACCCGGGGGTGGCTGGGAGCAGCGCCCAGGGGGGTGCAGGCACCCGGGCCCTCCATAGTCGGGCACCCGGGGCTGGCAGGGGGCGCGCACAGGTTGGGACCAGGCACCCGGGGCCAAAGTAGCCGGGCACCTTTCATCCTTCTCGCTCCTTTCCTCCTTCTCGTCCGTAGGTGCTTGGGTCCTCGTGCTAGCCTCTTCATGATCAACACCTTGATGCCTAATCATGCACAACACTTCCGTCTGAGGTAGGACCCAACTCTCGTGTGAATTTGAGTGGAGCTCGAAAAAGAAGGACTTCACCTTATTCTCGATGGCGCGTGCACGTGCTCTTCTCATTGGTCCTCTCGGTGCTCGTGGTGGTGATGGAGTGTCGTTGTGGATGGACTCGGGATGCTCCACATCACATAGGGAGGAAAAACAAGCAATACTTCAAAACTTTCAACACATAGAGAGGAAACTTGATATTACTGAGATATGTAAAAGCATATGTTCCTCTTCCATAATAATTTTTAGTACCATCACGACTGAATTCAGCAATATAACTATCACATAAAGCATTCTTTTCATGATCTACAAGCATAGAAATTTTATTAATCTCCACGTAAGAGGAGCTTGCCGGGAAGGCCACTCAAGGCACACAGAAGACAAGACCCCGGCAAGAGGAGCTTGCCAGGAAGGCTCGGAGCGCGACAAGTCTCTGGACGCGACAAGGATTCAGTCGCGGCAAGGCACTTGCCGCGGCAGGCAACCTCTCTTCATCTCCGCTCCAGCTCATCCATCAACGTGTCGCCATGGGACCATTTCATGCGCGTGTGTCAAGAGGCTGTGCAGCCAGCGGGGAGCAGTGATAAGCGGCGCTGACAAGCCTACCATCGTGGCAAACGGTGGCGCTCACAGTTACCTTTGTTTAGGCGGCAGGACGGGCATTTAATGCTTTTGTCCCTTGCCGTGGTTAGGTACATTGCAATCGCATACCTTTGTTCAAGTAGGTGTACCAACTACTGTTTTTCCATTTGTACTCTCATCTACGTTGCCACCTGTCGGAGACCCCTTGAGCATATAAAAGGAGGCCCATGCGCAACGTAGGGGGGGGTCGGCTCGTTCGATTCCAACGTAACAAGAGACACTCACGCTAGGTCTTGTAGCTCTCATCGCTCCCTAGCAAGAACACAATACAATCAGACAAGCAGCAGTAGGAGTATTATCTCTCCGGAGAGCTCCGCTGGGTAAACTGCTCGTGGTGCTTCGCCTCGATCCGCTCTTCAGGCGATCTCCACCCTCCGAACGAGAAGGGCCTGGTCCGCCGCCCCATAGGTGTTCGTGGGTCCGATCAGCCTCCCCGACATCTTTGGCGCGCCAGGTAGGGGGCGTCGAGGCTGTGTGAACCTGATCCGGCGCTCACACGAGCAACATCTTCATCATCTTCAACTTCTTCATCAACATGCCACCGAAGAAGAAGGCTTGGCGGCAGCCGAGCCGTCGCGCCGAACCCACCATCACCGCAGCAAACGGGTGGTGGAAGCAGTGGCGGAAGAACGGGCGCCGGCGAAGGAGTTCGTGACGCTGCCAAGTCCAAGGACAAGGCCGCGCAGACCTCGGCGTCCGTACATGTACCGCGCCCATCTCAGGAGGCGCGGGACCGACAGCGTCATGGCAGTCACAATGCCATACGCTCGTTGGACCGAGATGGAGCTGGAGGATCTCGAGACCCTCAAGACCAGCGTGCACGCCAACATGCTGGCACGAGCGAGATACGGTCGCCTGGACGGGATGCTGCTCCTTCTAACATAGATAGAAGTCCGAGCATATCCCGCCTCGCGCCGCTCGCCATTGCCACCCACTATTCCAGCAGAAGCTCTGGCGAGCTCAATCGCTCTCGACTACCCTCCAACGGCCGACAAGGTCGACGAGTGGAGGGCCACCATCCAGTCTCATCGGCCGCTTAACGGCGCGACGCTCCGCGGCAACCGAATGCGTCGCTGCCGTGGCAAGAACGCCAAACGCGAGCCGGTGGCGACGAGACCGGTGAGGGTGCAACCACCATGCACTCTCCGCCCCGAAGGCCAAGGTCGCCGACTCGCCGGATCCACCTCGACAGCGACTCCATCAAGGCCATCGGATCCACGAGCTCAGCGCGATCAGCGCCAAGTGCTGCATGATCGGCAAGAAGAGGACGCTCGAACTCGTGATCGAAGCGCCAAGAGAAGCGCGACGCCGATCCGACAAGCGCCGGGCCCTCTGTTGACACGCGACGCGCCAGAGGAACCAGCGACTTGTCAGACGCTGTAGGTTGCCCTGCATTCACTCGTGAGCCGCGGCAAGTCTAGTGGCCCAAAGAAGAAAAACTTCAAGCCGGGCGTGCGAGAGAAGCACGATGGCGGGGACGCATCCGTCGGAGTTCCTCGGCATCTACACCATCGCGTGCAAGCTGCGGGAGGACGAGACGACAAGATCCTTGCCAACTACTTCCTACCGGTACTCAAGCCCAACGTCGAGTCCCGGCTCATGCACTTGCCGGACAACTCCATATCTTCTTGGCAGATCTATGCCATCGGTTTGTTGGCGCCTTCACAGCGCCACAAGCCTCATGGCTAAGAAAGTGACCTTCATCCGCCGCCCGAAGGAAGGAGAGTCCTCGCGCAAGTTCATTCAGAGATTCACCGTGTGCACTACAACATCCCAGATGTCCACCCTGCCGTGGTGATCAGCGTGTTTCATCAGAACATGCGAAACCGCAGGATGAGGGAGGAGATGGCGATGTGCAAAGTCAAGGACGTCAGTGAGCTGTATGCCTTGGCCGACAAGTGTGCACGTGCTGAGGAAGGGAGGAGACTCCCAGGAGAAAATGCAGAAGCAGGATCTAACAGTGAGGAGACCGCCCCGGCAAAGAAAAGCCGGCAGCAGGGCAACAGGAAGAAGAAAGGCAGAGAAGTGCTAGCTGTTGAGCAGTCCGGCAATGGAGGTGGCGACAAGAACGCCAAGGCTGGTGGCTCCGGCAAGGAGGTTGCCGCTGGCACCAACCACCAGTCTGTGGCGGCCGCCGACAAGGTGACAGAAGCAAGATCTGCAAGATCCACCGCACTCAAGGGCCATGACCTCCAAAGTTGCAAGAAGGTCGAGCAGCTTGTTGAACAGCGAAGGCTGAAATACGAGCGGCGCGACAAGGAGAAGGTTTCAGAAGGTGCCGGAGGAGCCAGCAAGAAACGCCCCGGCCGGGAGGACGCCTTGGGCAAGGCCAAGCAATGCAAGGAGACAGGCCTCCCCGCGGCCGCGACAAGGATGAAGACGAAGACGACGATGAAGACATGGACGATGACGACGCCGATGAGCAGGAGTTTCAGAAAGCCACGGAGGTCCTCTGCGTTGACGGAGGTGCTTACCTGCATACCTCCCACCGCCAACTCAAGCAGTGGATGCGGAGGTCAATGCGTGGAACCATCCGAGAGTCACGCAAGCCTCTGAAGTGGTCCAAGACGCCTATCATCTTTGATATTGAGGACCACCCTGATCGCATAATCGCGGTCGGGTGCTTGCCGATGTTGGTCTCAAAGAACTATCCGCAACCTCAAGGTCACCAATATGCTAGTTGACGGGCGGGCCGGCTTGAATTGATCTCCTCCGCGGTGCTCCGAAGCTTCAAATCCTCGACAATGAGCTCAAGAGACTGGCACTTTCCAAGGAATCAATCCGGGAAGGAGCAAGTCAAGGGGAAGATCACGTTGCCGGTAACATTTGGCAGCGAGCTGAACTTCAGGACTGAGAGGGTCACATTCGATGTTGCTGATTTCCCATTGCCTTACAATGGGATACTTGGCCATCCAGCACTCGCCAAGTTCATGGCAGCCTCTCATTATGCATACAACTTACTCAAGATGCCAGGCCCTATAAGCATCATCTCTATCCATGGCGACAAGAAGGATGCTCTTATGTGTGCCGACAAGATCTACCGGGATGGAGCAGCCGCAATGTAAAGCGAAACACTTGCAGCTGAAGCTCCCGGGGAAGAAGAAGACCAAGTCCGGCAAGAGCTCGATGCCCACTCCGCAAGCGCACCTCTTCGGAGTCTTTGCGCCATCGCCGAGGACGCACCATCGAGCTCCACCGGAAAGTGCAAGAAGACGATGGCAGCTCCGCCAAAGACCAAGAGGGTGTCCGCCAAGGAGGACGGCACTGGTGGTACCTTCACCATCAGTTCCTCTCTCGACCCCAAATAGGAAGGCGCGCTCGTTGCTTTCTCGCAGCGAACGTCGGCGTGTTTGCGTGGCAACCGTCGACATCCCGTGTTCCCGAAAGTAATTGAGCACCGTCTTGCCGCTTGCCCTCATGCGCGCCCGTCAAGCAGAAAGTCAGGAAGCAAGCAGTGGAGCGCCAAGAGTTCATCGCAGAGGAGATCAAGAAACTGGAAGCAGCAGACCTTGTCAGAGGAGTGCTCCATCCTACGTGGTTGGCCAATCCTGTAGTTGTGCACAAGGCTAACGGGAAATGGAGGCTTTGTATCGACTTTACAGATGTCAATAAAGCTTGTCCCAAAGATCCATTTCCCTTGCCGCACATCGACCAGATTGTTGACTCCACGGCTGGATGTGATTTGCTTTCATTTCTTGATGCATATTCAGGATATCATCAGATCTTCATGGCAGAAGAGGATGAGGAAAAAACCGCATTCATTACTCCATGTGGCACATATCGCTTTCATACGGATGCCTTTCGGTTTGAAGAATGCTGGTTCAACGTTTGCAAGGGTAGTCCATGACGCTTTTGAGCCGCAAATGCACAGAAATGTAGAAGCCTACATGGATGACATAGTGGTCAAGAGCAAGGACAAAGCAACTCCGGTTCAAGATTTGGATGAGACCTTTGCAAATCTGCGCAAGATCAACCTCAAGCTCAACCCCGAGAAGTGCGTGTTTGGAGTCCCTTTCGGCAAGCTTCTCGGGTTCTTCGTGTCATCTCGGTGGGAATTGAAGCCAATCCCGACAAGATCAAGGCCATTGAGCAGATTGAAGCACCAAAAGCGCGTCAAGGATGTACGAAGACTTGCGGTTGAGTGGCTGCTCTCATGAGGTTTATATCTAAGTCTGCTGAATGCGCCCTGCCATTTTTCAAGATTTTGAAAAAGGCGGGTCCACTGAAATGGACTCCCGAAGCGGAGGCTGCATCGCAGTAACTTAAAGAATTTTGTCCTCCGCTCCAATACTTGTCGCACCTAAGCCACAATGAAGTTGCTGCTATATATAGCGGCAACCAATCAAGTGGTTAGTGCTGCGTTAGTAGCGGAGAGGGAGGCGGATGATGAGCTAGCAACCACGGCGAGACACATCGAAGCGACAAGCGGGGGCTTCGCCGACAAGCTCTGGTCCCGACAAGGACGGATCTGCGCAGACGCATGTGCAGATCTGCGAGAAAAGGATGGTGCGGCGCCCAGTTTACTTTGTCGGTTCCGTCTGCGAGGGCTAGATCAAGGTACTACGGTGTGCAGAAATTGCTTTTCGGCCTCCTCATGGCCTCGAGAAAGCTGCGCCATTACTTCCAAGCATATGAGATCACAGTCGTCACTCGCTTTCCGCTGAAGAGGATACTGCAAAATCCGGAGGCAACAGGCAGGATTGTCGAGTGGGCACTAGAACTGTCAAGCTTTGGCCTCAAGTTTGAAAGCACATCAACTATCCAAAGCAGGGCATTGGCAGAATTCATAGCAGAATGGACGCCAACACGGATGAAGAAATTCGCAGACGAGCATCCCCGGCCAAGGAAGCAAGCAAAGAGTGGCTGATGTACTTTGATGGTGCCTTCTCGGCTGCAAGGCGCCGGTCTTTGGCGTCTTGCTTATAGCACCCACCGGAGAGCACCTCAAGCACGTAGTCGGATGCACTTTCCCAAGGAGCAAGCAACAAACAATCTGCAGAGTATGAAGGTTTGCTTGCCGATCTCGAGGATCATGATGGACCTTGGGATCAAGAAGCTCATTGTCAGGGGTGACTCGCAACTTGTCGTCCGCCAAGTGAACAAACATTATCAGAGTCCTTTGATGGAAGCTTATGTTGATGAAGTGAGGAAGCTAGAAGAGCACTTTGACGGCCTGCAAATGGAACATGTTCCAAGAGCTCAGAATGATATTGTCGATGGCTTTGTCAAAGTGCGCTGCACTTCAGTTGCCTTTGGAACCAGGGATTTTTGTGCTCAAGCTAACTCAACCAACCGTAACACCATCAACTGGACAGGGCAAGAAGAGGAAGTTGATTTCTGGTGACTACTTTCCGGCAGAGCTTCCCGAAGCCGCCACCAAAAAGGTCCCCAGGATCAACACCGAGAATGCTGTGGGGCAGTCTGCTCCGACAAGCCCCAGGGTTTGTTTCGTTGAAGCAGACGCTCCCGACAAGTTTTGCTCCGGCAAGCTTGCTGTGGAACGCGTCAAGCTCTTGAGCCGCAGGAGTTCTTGCCATGGAAGGCTGATGTTCCCGCAGCAGCTAGATGTGCCTTTAGTCCTTGTTGTCGAGCCGCAAGCTCCAAAGATGGGCGCAGCAGATTGTCCATTTCCTTCAAACAGGAGAACTTCCGAAGAGCAAGAAGAAGCGGAAAGAGTAGCCCGGCGGTCAAGTATGTACCGGTTTGTCGACAAAGACACCTGCATGTAAGAAGACTCAACGGTGTGAAATTGAAGTGTATTTGCCGGGAAGATGGACAAAACTGTTGGCGAGAGATACATGGAGGCATATGTGGTCACCACATTGGCGCAGAGCACTTGCTTAAGCAAAGCTTTCCTAAGCAAGGTTTCTTCCGCCGACAGCCCTCCAAGATGCAACTGCACAAGTAACCAAGTGTGAAGCGTGCAGGTTCCATTCCAAGCAGATACACCAGCCGACTCAAGCTCTCCGAACGATCCCTTTATCCTGGCCATTTTCGTGCAGGGGCTCGACATCCTCGGCCCCTTCCCGAGCTGTCGAGGGATTTGAGTACTTATGCGTTGGTAATCGACAAGTTCACAAAGTGGCGGAAGTGGAAGCGATGAGGAAGGTGACATCACGATCGTGATCAAGTTCTTGAGTTGATTGTTTGCCGTTTCGAATCCCTAACAGGATCATCACCGACAACGACACACAATTCTGAGTCGCACCTTCATGCAAGACGTCCAAGATCTTGGCGCCAAGGTCTGCTTGGCTTCATTGCTCATCCGAGAAGCAACGGTCAAGCGAGAGGGCAAATCTTTGAAGTGCTGCGCGGGCTCAAGACCAGAACTTTCGACGGGCTGCACAAGTGCGGAAGAAAGCTGGATTGAGGAGCTGCCGGTGGTTCTTTGGTAGATCGTGACGACGCCAAATCGATCCACTGGCGGACACCTTACGCTCTAGTCTATGGAGCAGAGGCAGTTCTCCCCACGGAACAAGTATACGGATCGCCTCGAGTGCTCACTTATGATGAGCTTGAGCAAGAGCAGCTGCGACAAGAGGACACGTTGCTCATTGAGGAAGATCGTCTTGAGGCTTTCAGTCACTTTGCTCGTTACCGACAAGCTTTGCGCCGCTACCATAGCCGCAAAGTCAATGCCAGAAGTCTCGAGGAAAGGCGACCTTGTTCTTCGCGCGTTCAGTCCGCCAAGAATTCAAACAAGTTGGCCTTGAAGTGGGAAGGCCCTTATCGGGTGAAACGAGTCACTAGGCACAGCGCTGTCATGCTTTGAGACCGAAGATGGCATTCCGGTGAGCAACTCCTGGAACATTGAGCATCTTCGTAAGTTTTACCCGTAGGGCGCCGTTGCCGGAACCTGTTCCGGCAACCACCTTTTGTACAAATCTTGCCGCTGTTGCATGTAATCCTTTGTACAAAGCCGGGCGCAGATCCCGTGCATCAGTAAAGCTCATGTGTTGTGCATAACTTGCCAAATTCATGCTTTCATCATTTTATTGCATGATTTGGCTAACACTTTGTGCAGCACCCACACCCGGTAAGCAATAACGAGCCACTAGGCTCCATGACTTTATTTTCTCTTCTTTCTCTTTCTCAAAGAAAGGAAGGTTCCCTCGCACACAAGTTAACCAGGGGGGAAGGAGAAGATACTACTATGGACCAACCGTTGCTCGAGGAAGTTTCACTTATCGGGAAGCAAATGATGAAAAGCTAAGTTGCCAAAGTTTGAGCAACCAGTTCTTAAATTTTAAGTTATCTTCCTCGAACGATAGTACTTTGTATGGAAAACACATGTTACGAGGAACCAACTTCATGACTAGTCGCGCCCTTACTTTGTTTCGAGTCCGCTCAACAACTTAAGTGAGCTGCAGCTAGTCACGACAAGGTTGCTTGTCGAGGCGGCATCGCCAAAGGCTCTTGACGTTCCGCTTTTCGGCCTTTCATGACAAAGGTGCCTGCACCGACAAGTTCCCTAAAAGTGTAGGGTAAAAACGTACAAAGGAAGGAATCAAGTAAAGGAAATAACATTGCAATGATCGCCTAAGATAGAGTATATTAAAAAAAACTTGTCGCGGATCTAATAAATTGTTCTAAACATGATCAGCAGCAACAAGGGAAAGATAGAATTGGCGGCCTAGTCTACGCGGTCGCCATCAACCCGCTTGATCTTGTTCACCTTGTCCACAATGGGTGCGACAAGGGCTTTGAGCGCCTCCACGTCGGCATTTGGCGGCAAGGATCTGAGGACGCCGTTGAGGTTGATGCCTGGATTACGGAAGGCCACCTTCATCAACACCTTCTGGAGGGCTCCTGCATAGATCTGGCGTGATTCCTCGGCCAGCTGCTTTGGGACCTCTTCCCGGAGTCGCTGGAGGCCCTTCACCACGCCCTTGAAGAATAAGCTAAGCTTGGCACTGGGTTGGAGGTGCTCGTCGGAGGAGTATGCAAGATCCACCATCCCCAGCTCCATTAGCTCGCTGTGGATGGCGGCGGCGGTATCCACGAGACCTTCGGTCCAGTGCTCCACACTCTCCCTCAAGGCGCCTGGTGTCAGCGGCATTACTTTGTTGGGTAACGTAGTAATTTCAAAATTTTCCTCGCACACGGGACCATGGTGATGGCATAGCAACGAGAAGGAGAGTGTTGTCTACGCACCCTCGTAGACCAAAGCGGAAGCGATCACAGCGTAGAGGAAGTAGTCGACGTTCTCCTCGCGATCCTGCCGATCCGGTGCGTTGCATTCGGCACCTCCGAGTCGATGATGACGTAGAGGAAGTAGTCGACGTTCTCCTCGCGATCCAGCCGATCGGCGCCGTTACTCGGCGCCTCCGAGTTCTTGGCACACGTTCATTCGATGGCGCTCCTCGGGCTCCGATCCGGCAAAGCTCCGGGAGAGGGAGTTCCGTCGGCCTGACGGCGTGGTAGACGATCTTGATGTTTCACCGACGCGAGGCTTCGCCTAAGCACCGCCACGATATGACCGAGGTGGAATATGGTGGAGGGGGCACCAGACACGGCTAAGGAACGATCTCAAGGATCAACTTGTGTGTTCTAGGGTGCCCCCACCCCGTATATAAAGGAGGGAGGGAGGAGGTGGCCGACCACAAGGGGCGCCATGATAGGGAGGGGGAAACCTACTCCAAGTAGGTTTCCTCTCCTTTCCTTATCTTATTTGGAGGGAAGGAAGGAGTACTAGTATTAGGAAGTAGTACTAGTAGTAGGAATAGGAAGAGGGGAAGGAGAAAGGAAAGGGGCGGCCCCCTCCCCAATCGGATTGGGCTTGAAGCGCGCCCCCTCCTTGTTCCTTCTCCCTTACTCCTACATGGGCCCAATAAGGCCCATATACCTCCCGGGGGTTCAGTAACCTCCGGAGCTCCAAACTTCTCCGGAACCTTTCCGGTGTCCAAATATATCCGTCCAATATATTAATCTTTATGTCTCGACCATTTCGAGACTCCTCGTCATGTCCGTGATCATATCCGGGACTCGAACAACCTTCGGTACATCAAAATACACAAACTCATAATATAACCGTCATCGAAACCTTAAGCGTGCGGACCCTACGGTTCGAGAACAATGTAGACATGACCGAGACACATCTCCGGTCAATAACCAATAGCGGGACCTGGATGCCCATATTGGTTCCTACATTTTCACGAAGATCTTTATCGGTCGGACCGCATAACAACATACGTTGTTCCTTTTGTCATCGGTATGTTACTTGCGAGATTCGATCGTCGGTATCCAATACCTAGTTCAATCTCGTTACTAGCAAGTCTCTTTACTCGCATCGTAATACATCATCTCACAACTAACTCATTAGTTGCAATGCTTGCAAGGCTTATGTGATGTGTATTACCGAGAAGGCCCAGAGATACCTCTCCGAGCAATCGGAGTGACAAAACCTAATCTCGAAATACGCCAACCCAACAAGTACCTTTGGAGACACCTGTAGTACTCCTTTATGATCACCCAGTTACGTTGTGACGTTTGGTAGTACCAAAAGTGTTCCTCCGGTAAACGGGAGTTGCATAAGCTCATAGTTATAGGAACATGTATATGTCATGAAGAAAGCAATAGCAATATACTAAACGATCAAGTGCTAAGCTAACGGAATGGGTCATGTCAATCACATCATTCTTCTAATGAGGTGATCCCATTAATCAAATGACAACACATGTCTATGGTTAGGAAACATAACCATCTTTGATTAATGAGCTAGTCTAATAGAGGCTTACTAGTGACTTATCTGTTTGTCTATGTATTCACACATGTATTATGTTTCCGGTTAATACAATTCTAGCATGAATAATAAACATTTATCATGATATAAGGAAATAAATAATAATTTTATTATTGCCTCTAGGGCATATTTCCTTGATCTCCCACTTGCACTAGAGTCAATAATCTAGATTACTCAAGAATGATTCTAACACCCATGGAGTCTTGGTGCTGATCATGTTTTGCTCGTGGAAGAGGCTTAGTCAATGGGTCTGCAACGCTCAGATCTGTATGTATTTTGCAAATCTCTATGTCTCCCACTTGGACTTGGCCGAATGGAATTGAAGCGTCTCTTGATATGCTTGGTCCTCTTGTGAAATCTGGATTCCTTTGCCAAGGCAATTGCACCAATATTGTCACGAGAAGATATTCATTGGTCCCGATGCACTAGGTATAACACCTAGATCGGAAATGAACTCTTTCATCGAGACTCCTTCATTTGCTGCTTCCGAAGCGAGCTATGTACTCCGCTTCATATGTAGATCCCGCCACGACGCTTTGTTTAGAACCGCACCAACCGACAGCTCCACCGTTTAACAAAACACGTATCCGGTTTGCGATTTAGAATCGTCCGGATCGGTGTCAAAGCTTCGCATCGACGTAACCATTTACGACTAGCTCTTTGTCACCTCCATATCTGAAACATATCCTTAGTCCTTTTCGGTATTTCAGGATGTTCTTGACGTCCGATGATCCACTCTGGATTACTTTGGTACCTTCCTGCCAAGCTTACTGACTAAGCATACGTCAGTCCGGTACATGACATTGCATACATGATAGAGCCTATGGCTGAAGCATAGGGAACATCTTTCATTTTCTCTCTATCTTCTGCGTGGTCGGGCATTGAGTGCGACTCAATTTCACACCTTATGTCTGGTAAAAACCTTTCTTTGCACGATCCATTTTGAACTTCTTCAAAACTTTATCAAGGTATGTGCTTTGTGAAAGTCCAATTAAGCGTCTTGATCTATCTCTATAGATCTTGATGCCCAATATGTAAGCAGACTTCACCAAGGTCTTTCATCGAAAACTCTTGTTCAAGTATCCCTTTATGCTATCCAGAAATTCTATATCATTTCCGATCGGTAATATGTCATCTACATATAATATCGGAAATGCTCTGAGCTCCCACTCACTTTCTTGTAAATACAGGCTTCTCCAAAAGTACAGATAAACCCAAATACTTTGATCACACTATCAAAGCGTTTATTCCAACTCCGAGATGCTTGCACCAGTCCATAAATGGATCGCTGGAGCTTGCACACTTTGTTAGCTCCCTTTGGATCGATAAAACCTTACGGTTGCATCATATACAACTCTTCTTCCGAAACCCATTCAGGAATGCGGTCTTTACATCCATTTGCCAAATTTCATAATCATAAAATGCGGCAATTGCTAACATGATTCGGACAGACTTAAGCATCGCTACGGGTGAGAAGGTCTCATCGTAGTCAATCCCTTGAACTTGTCGAAACCCCTTTGCGACAAGTCGAGCTTGTAGAACAGCAATATTACCGTCGGCGTCGGTCTTCTTCTTGAAGATCCACTTGTTTTCTATTGCTTGCCGACCCTCGGGCAAGTCAACCAAAGTCCACACTTTGTTTTCATACATGGATCCCATCTCAGATTTCATGGCCTCAAGCCATTTTGTGGAATCTGGGCTCACCATCGCTTCTTCATAGTTCGTAGGTTCATCATGATCTAGTAGCATGACTTCCAGAACAGGATTGCCGTACCACTGCAGTGCGGATTTTATTCTGGTTGATCTACGAGGTTACTGTAGTAACTTGATCTGAAGTTTCATGATCAACATCATCAACTTCCTCACTATTTGGTGTAGATATCGCGAAACTGGTTTACGTGATAAACTACTTTCAAATAAGGGAGAAGGTACTGATTACCTCATCAAGTTCTACTTTCCTCCCACTCACTTCTTTCGAGAGAAACTCCTTCTCTAGAAAGGATCCATTCTTAGCAACAAATGTCTTGCCTTCGGATCTGTGATAGAAGGTGTACCCAACTGTCTCCTTTGGGTATCCTATGAAGATACATTTCTCCGATTTAGGTTCGAGCTTATCAGGTTGAAGCTTTTTCACATAAGCATCGCATCCCCAAACTTTAAGAGCGACAACTTTGGTTTCTTGCTAAACCACAGATTCATAAGGTGTCGTCTCAACGGATTTTGACGGTGTTCTATTCAGCGTGAATGCGGCCGTCTCAAGAGCATAACCCCAAAGCGATAGCGGTAAATCTGTAAGAGACATCATAGATCGCACCATATCTAGTAAAGTGCGATTCTGACGTTCGGACACACCATTGCGCTGTGGTGTTCGGGTGGCGTGAGTTGCGAAACTATTCCGCATTGTTTCAAATGTAGACCAAACTCGTAACTCAAATATTCGCCTCCACGATCAGATCGTAGAAACTTTATTTTCTTATTACAATGATTTTCAACTTCACTCTGAAATTCTTTGAACTTTTCAAATGTTTCAGACTTATGTTTCATTAAGAAGATATACCCATATCTGCTTAAATCATCTGTGAAGGTGAGAAAATAACGATATCCGCCACGAGCCTCAACATTCATTGGACCACATACATCTGTATGTATGATTTCCAACAAATCTGTTGCTCTCTCCATAGTACCGGAGAAGCGGGGTTTTAGTCATCTTGCCCATGAGGCACGGTTACATGAAGTGCCAAGTGATTCATAATCAAGTGACTCCAAAAGTCCATCAGTATGGAGTTTCTTCATGCGCTTTATACCGATATGACCTAAACGGCAATGCCACAAATAAGTCGCACTATCATTATCAACTCTGCATCTTTTGGTTTCAACATTATGAATATGTGTATTACTACTATCGAGATTCATTAAAATAGACCACTCTTCAAGGGTGCATGACCATAAAAGATATTATTCATATAAATAGAACAACCTTTATTCTCTCGATTTAAATGAATAACCGTCTCGCATCAAACAAGATCCAGATATAATGTTCATGCTTAACGCTGGCACCAAATAACAATTATTTAGGTCTAAAACTAATCCCGAAGGTAGATGTAGAGGTAGCGTGCCGACCGCGATCACATCGACTTTGGAACCATTTCCCACGCGCATCGTCACCTCGTCCTTTGCGGTTGTTAAGCAATACGTAGTCCACTGTTTGAGTTGCAAATATTAGCAATGTAACGATTATCAAATACCAGTGCTACTGCGAGCTCTAGTAAGGTACACATCAATAACATGTATATCACATATACCTTTGTTCACCTTGCCATCCTTCTTATCCGCCAAATACTTGGGGCGGTTCCGCTTCCGATGACCGGTACCGCTTGCGGTAGAAGCACTTTCGATTTCAGGTTTAGGTCCGGACTTGGGTTTCTTCCCTTGAGCAGCAACTTGTTTCTTGTTCTTCTTGAAGTTCCTTCTTCTTCCCTTTGCCCTTTTCTTGAAACTAGTGGTCTTGTTGACCATCAACACTTGATGCTCTTTCTTGATTTCTACCTCCATGACTTTTAGCATTGCGAAGAGCTCGAGAATTGTCTTAGTCATCCCTTGCATATTATAGTTCATCACGAAGCTCTTGTAGCTTGGTGGCGATGATTGGAGAATTACATCAATGACACTATCATCCGGAAGATTAACTCCCGGCTGAATTAAGTGATTATTATACCCGGACATTTTGAGTATGTGCTCACAGTGAACTGTTCTCCTCCATCTTGCAGCTATAGAACTTATTGGAGACTTCATATCTCTCAATCCGGGCATTTGCTTGAAATATTAACTTCAACTCTTGGAACATCTCATATGCTCCATGGCGTTCAAAACGTCGTTGAAGACCCGGTTCTAAGCCGTAAAGCATGGCACCTTTGAACTATAGAGTAGTCATCGACTTTGCTCGCCAGACGTTCACAACTTGGCGTTGCTCCTGAAGAGTTCGGCACCCAGCGGTGCTTCGGGGCGTAATTCTTACTTGCAGCAATGAGGATAATCCTCAAATTCACGGACCCGATCCGTGTAATTGCTACCATCATCTTTCAACTTTGCTTTCTCAAGGAACGCATTAAAATTCAACGGAACAACAAGACGAGCCATCTATCTACGGTAAACATAGACAAGCAAAATACTATCGGTACTAAGTTCATGATAAATTTAAGTTTTTAATTAATCATATTACTAAAGAACTCCCACTTAGACAGACATCTCTCTAGTCATCTAAGTGATCACGTGATCCAAATCAACTAAACCATAACCGATCATCACGTGAGATGGAGTAGTTTTCAATGGTGAACATCTTATGTTGATCATATCTACTATATGATTCACGCTCGACCTTTCGGTCTCCGTGTTCCGAGGCCATATCTGGTATATGCTAGGCTCGTCAAGTTTAACCTGAGTATTACTGCGTGTGCAAAACTGGCTTGCACCCGTTGTAGATGGACGTGAGAGCTTATCACACCCGATCATCACGTGGTGTCTCTAAGACGCATTTAACTTTGGCAATGGTGCATACTTAGGAGAACACTACTTGATAATTTTAATGAGAGATCATCTTAAAAATGCTACCGTCAATCAAAGCAAAATAAGATGCATAAAGGATAAACATCACATGCAATCAATATAAGTGATATGATATGGCCATCATCATCTTGTGCTTGTGATCTCCATCTCAAGCACCGTCATGATCACCATCGTCACCGCGCGACACCTTGATCTCCATCGTAGCATCGTTGTCGTTACGCCATCTATTGCTTCTACGACTATCGCTACCGCTTAGTGATAAAGTAAAAGCAATTCTGAGGCGTTTGCATTTCATACAATAAGCGACAACCATATGGCTCCGCCGGTTGCCGATAACTTCGGTTACAAAACATGATCATCTCATACAATAAAATATAGCATCACGTCTTGACCATATCACATCACAACATGCCTGCAAAAACAAGTTAGACGTCCTCTACTTTGTTGTTGCAAGTTTTACGTGGCTGCTACGGGCTGAGCAAGAACCGTTCTTACCTACGCATTAAAACCACAACGATACTTCGTCAAATAGACTCCGTTTTAACCTTCTCAAGGATCGGGCGTAGCCACACTCAGTTCAACTAAAGTGAGAGGCAGGACACCCGCCAGCCACCTTTAAGCACGAGTGCTCGTAGCGGTGAAACCGGTCTCGGCGTAAGCGTCTGGCGTAATGTCGGTCCGGGCCGCTTCATCTCACAATACCGCTGAACCAAAGTATGACATCTTTGGTAGGCGGTATGACTTGTATCGCCCACAACTCACTTGTGTTCTACTCGTGCATATGACATCAACGCATAAAACCAGCTCGGATGCCCTTTGTTGGGTAACGTAGTAATTTCAAAATTTTCCCACGCACTTTACGGGACCATGGTGATGGCATAGCAACGAGAAGGAGAGTGTTGTCTACGTGCCCTCGTAGACCAAAGCGGAAGCAATCACAACGTAGAGGAAGTAGTCGTACGTTCTCCTCGCGATCCTGCCGATCCCGGTCACCGTTACTCCGGCACCTCCGAGTCGATGATGGCGTAGAGGAAGTAGTCGACGTTCTCCTCGCGATCCGGCCGATCCCAGCGCCGTTACTGCGGCACCTCCGAGTTCTTGGCACACGTTCAGCTCGATGGCGCTCCTCGGGCTCCGATCCGGCAAAGCTCGGGGAGAGGGAGTTCCGTCGGCCTGACGACGCGTGGTGGACGATCTTGATGTTTCACCGACGCAGGGCTTCGCCTAAGCACCGCTACGATATGACCGAGGTGGAATATGGTGGAGGGGCACCGCACACGGCTAAGAGAACGATCTCAAGGATCAACTTGTGTGTTCTAGGGTGCCCCCACCCCGTGAGATATAAAGGAGGGAGGGAGGAGGTGGCCGGCCACAAGGGGGCGCGCCATAGGGAGGGAAACCTACTCCAAGTAGGTTTCCCTCTCCTTTCCTTATCTTATTTGGAGGGAAGGAAGGAGTACTAGTATTAGGAAGTAGTACTAGTAGTAGGAATAGGAAGAGGGGAAGGAGAAAGGAAGGGGCGGCCCCCTCCCCAATTCGGATTGGGCTTGGGGCGCGCCCTCCCTTGTTCCTTCTCCTTACTCCTACATGGGCCCAATAAGGCCCATATACCTCCCGGGGGTTCGGTAACCTCCCGAGCTCCAAACTTCTCGGAACCTTTCCGGTGTCCAAATATATCCGTCCAATATATTAATCTTTATGTCTTGACCATTTCGAGACTCCTCGTCATGTCCGTGATCATATCCGGGACTCGAACAACCTTCGTACATCAAAATACACAAACTCATAATATAACCGTCATCGAAACCTTAAGCAGTCGGACCCTACGGTTCGAGAACAATGTAGACATGACCGAGACACATCTCCGGTCAATAACCAATAAGCGGGACCTGGATGCCCATATTGGTTCCTACATTTTCTCTGAAGATCTTTATCGGTCAGACCGCATAACAACATCGTTGTTCCTTTTGTCATCGGTATGTTACTTGCGAGATTCGATCGTCGGTATCCAATACCTAGTTCAATCTAGATTCTTGGCAAGTCTCTTTACTCGTTCCGTAATACATCATCTCACAACTAACTCATTAGTTGCAATGCTTGCAAGGCTTATGTGATGTGTATTACCGAGAAGGCTCAGAGATACCTCTCCAGACAATCGGAGTGACAAAACCTAATCTCGAAATCGCCAACCCAACAAGTACCTTTGGAGACACCTGTAGTACTCCTTTATGATCACCCGATTACGTTGTGACGTTTGGTAGTACCCAAAGTGTTCCTCCGTAAGCAGGAGTTGCATAATCTCATAGTTATAGGAACATGTATAAGTCATGAAGAAAGCAATAGCAATATACTAAGCGATCAAGTGCTAAGCTAACGGAATGGGTCATGTCAATCACATCATTCTTCTAATGAGGTGATCCCATTAATCAAATGACAACACATGTCTATGGTTAGGAAACATAACCATCTTTGATTAATGAGCTAGTCTAATAGAGGCTTACTAGTGACTTATCATTTGTCTATGTATTCACACATGTATTATGTTTCCGGTTAATACAATTCTAGCATGAATAATAAACATTTATCATGATATAAGGAAATAAATAATAACTTTATTATTGCCTCTAGGGCATATTTCCTTCATCGCCAGCAGCTCCTCCTTGGCCTTGATCGTCTCCAACAGGCCCACCTCCCGCTCCTTGGCGCCGTCCAGCGTTTGCGTCAGAGTGGTCGCTTCAGCTGAAGATCTGCCTTGGAATCCTTGGCGGCGTCGAGCTCCTTGCTCCTATCAGCGAGACGGCCCTGCAGCTCTCCAAGAGTGTAGGCGTCCTTCTCACGCTCGTGCTCGGCGCGGCAAGCTCCTCGCCCGCTCTTACAGGCCCGGCCTCCAATTGCGCCACCTTTGTCTCCAGCTCCTTCTTGGCGGCCTCGGCGGCTGCGGCAACATCGCCCGCTTCCTTAAGCGCCCCGCCAAGTGACTCCTCGGCAGCGACAAGCTCTTCCTCGTGGCTGTTCAGGTTGACCTTCCGCTGCGCCCATTTCGCTTTCCTGGCGGACGGCTTCGGCGGCAAGCCGCTGCTCCTCCTCAGCTGCGGCCTTCTCGATGATGAAGGCCGTGCGCTCTTCAGCAAGCCGCTCCCGCTCTTACGCTACGTTCCGGAGAGTTTCTTGGTTGGCGCTCCGGAGCTCTTCTGCGCGCTTCTCCATACGCTCCCGCCCTCGCGACAAGTGCTTCCCGAGACTCCAACTTGGCTTGCCGGCGCGTAGAGCGACAACAACTTCTTCAACATTGCTCCTCCTCAGACTCGCCGCTGCTGCTGCTTGGCGCGTCCACCAGCGTCAGCCCAGCGGAGGCGAGCAGCTCTCCGTCGAAGGTCTCTCCTTCGACCGGTGCCCTGGAGCTCGACTCCCATGGAAGCTTGATGAAGACGCCGTCGTCGGCCTTCAAGTAGGCGCCGGGCTGGGGCTCTTCGGAGCTTGACACTGCAGCAGCGGTGGGGGAGTCGGCGGTCGGTGTAGCGCCTGGCGCTCCTGCGGCCCCAGGGCCGTCAGTGCGATCGCCAGACCCCTCGCCAGCTTATGCGGCGGCAGCCTCGGTGGCCTCCTCACCGGCAGGCTCGTCGGCGCCGGCCTCTTCTTCCACGACGGCGGCTTCGTCAGTGTTGCCGCGCGTGTCCTCCTCGCCGACGACCTCAGTCTCCATCGGCTCTGTGGCGGACAAAGAAAGAACAGTCAAGCAAATATTCAAAGAAAAACAGAAGAAAACAAGCCCAAGGGAAATTTTCGCGCAAGAGGATTACCTGCAACGGGATCTGCAGCCATGGTCTCGACCACTGGAGGGTCACTGGTGCTGTCCCTTGCCGGAGTAGCCTCCCTTGCCGGAGGACGCTCCCTTGCGGAGAATCCTCCCTTGGCGGCGTGGTCGAAGCAGATAGAATTTCAGGGCGGCTTCCGAGCCCTCCTGATGAGGCTGCTCTGCTCCTACACAAACCAACAGTCAGATATCAATGAAGAAGGAGCACCCATGCACACCTAACAGTAAGGAGAAAACCGCATACTTACTCTGGGGGCTGTGCTGGGGGCTGCTCTGAGGAAGGGTTGCCGGATCCGGCAAGGGGGTCTCAGACGCGCCTCCTGTTGCCATGGGTAGATCATCCTCAACGACGACCACCGGGGTCTTGGCTCTCTTCGACACTCTCTGGCCTAGCGTCCTGGAAAGGAAATAGTTCAGAACGAAGCAAATCAGATTCAAGATGAAGCAATAAAATTGAAGAAATACAAGCACAATATTGAAGCTTACTCTTCTTCTTCCTCCTCGGGCTGGCGCGGAGAAATCAAACTCGGCTCGCCTCCGGTGCGGCAATGGAGGAGTGGGCTCTCTTAGCCGCTTGGCGGAGGCGCCCGTGATGGCACGGGAGGATCCGCCCGATTGTCACAGCAGTGTGGGGTGCTCCAGCGGCAACATCGCTTGCCATGATGAAGCGCGTCATGCGGCGCCTTGTGGGCCCGTCTGCCGCCCGTCTCGTCTCGGCCTTGCGGAGGCGCCTCTTTGGCGGAGCCGGGGGCTCCGTTTGCGGCAAGCTGCTGGATGGTGGGTAAGAAGCGCCCTCGGCTGGTTCGCTCGACTCGGCCTCGGATTCGGCAAGCTCTTCCTCACCGGCGAACTCCTTCGGCAAGGCTTGCCGCCTCGGCTGCATCCGCCTCCTCCACGGTGTACCGAAGACGCCAGCGGCTGACTCTTGCCGCCGCCTCCAACCTTGTGGCGTCGCACCATCTCCTCGTCGGTGGTGTCGCGGGTGAGCTTCTTACGCTCGTCGGGCGGATCGGCACTTCTTCCAAGCTGTCGAAGAACTGCTGCCGCGATGTCGTCGGAAGGCTCTTGCCAGTTGGAACGATCCATGAGAATCGCTGGCGGCATCATGGCCCGGATGCGGTCGGCCTTGAGTTGTTGCACAATGGGACGCCCCCCTCGGCAACCTAAACCACTCGGGGTGATCGGGGTCATTCTTGAACAGCTCTAGCAGCATCGCATCCAACTCCAAGACGGTGAAATTCCAGTTAAGGCCCGGGCGCAGCCTCATGATGTCCGCTGCGTTTTGGAACTCCCAAGCAGGCCTCCTCCTCTCACGCAAGGGAAGCGATGTGGCGGCGAAGGAAATCTGCGCCAGCTGCGCCTACGGTAGTCCGGCAAGCCCGAGGCGCAAAATCCGGTCACAGCTATCTTCAACCTAGCATCCTCGGCGTAAGCTGCTCCAATCGTTGCCGCGCATTATTGGGGTTTGGCGCCGCAGCGGTGATCTGCAGGTTCTCCTCTACGATCCAACACCAATTGGCTCTCCACTCCTCCCACTTGTTGCGGAACTCTCCTTCCAGATAGGCCTCTTTCTTGCCAACCCTGGAGACCCAAGCAATCCCTCCGGCAAGAGGCTCCCCTCTCTCTACGCGGGGCATGAAGGAAGAGGGCTACGTTGGGGTGGATCCCGACAAAGTTTTCGCAAAGGTGTGCGAAAACTGCCATGGTCAGAATGGCGTTGGGGGTGAAATCAAGGAGGCGGAACCGTAGGTGTTCATAATGTCGCAAAAGAACTCAGAGAAGGGCGGGAAGAGCCCGCAATAGAAGAAAAGGGCAAAGAAAGGATACCCAGTTGGGGCTAATCCCAAAGCGGTGGCGGGGAGTACCTTCGTGTGCGGATGCGCACGCATCTCCGTTGACCAGAAGAGGTAGAAGCCCTCCCTCAGCTCCTTTGTGTCGAGCTGGGGGGAGAAGATGGCCCGCTCCTTTCGCAGCGCAGCGAGCCGCTGCGCCTCGGCCGACTTGACACCCTTCCCCTTGTCGGCTTTCGGAGCCATGGCGGAGGCGGCGGAGGAGGCCGACGGCGTTGATGGTGCTGTGGCGAAAGGGGGCGGAGCGCTGCTCTCTTCGCACTGGAGAAGAAGGGGGGAGCGGCGGTTGTTTTCAAGACAAGACAGCAATGGCGAGGTGGGCGACCTGCCTCTGTTTCCCCTGTTTATAAGGAGGGGAGGGGGCGGACGTTCCGCTTTTCCTAATAAAGAAACCCCCACGACCTCGCCCACGATCTCTCACACGACGCCACGTTCGGTGCGTGCCGTTAGCGGGGGACGTGGTGGGTCTGGGGTGAGTTACGGCGTGATCAAGGCCGCGTGTGTCCGTGCCTTTATTTTGGGCACAGCCCGACAGCGCTCGGCACCGTGTCTTGACCCGAGCCGGGGCTCACAGCCGGTGTACTAGAGTAGGGGTACCCTAGTATCCCGAACTTCGTGCGCACGGCAGTTCTGACACCAGCGGCCAGGCTTGCCTGGTCACCGCCAAGATCCTCCGTGGTTCCTTTGGAGCCATTCAAGAACAAAGTATTTAACCAAGAAAACAAGGCCCCGGCAAGAGGAGCTTGCCGGGAAGGCCACTCAAGGCACGCAGAAGACAAGACCCCGGCAAGAGGAGCTTGCCGGGAAGGCTCGGAGCGCGACAAGCCTCCGGACGCGACAAGGATTCAGCCGCGGCAAGGCACTTGCCGCGGCAGGCAATCTCTCTTCATCTCCGCTCCAGCTCATCCATCAACGTGTTGCCATGGGACCATTTCATGCGCGCGTGTCAAGAGGCTGTGCAGCCAGCGGGGAGCAGCGATAAGCGGCGCTGACAAGCCTACCATCGTGGCAAACGGTGGCGCTCTGTTACCTTTGTTTAGGCGGCGAGGGGCGGGCATTTAATGCTTTTGTCCCTTGCCGTCGGGGAGTTAGAGTACATTACTGTACCTTTGTTCAAGTAGGTGTACCAACTACTGTTTTTCCATTTGTACCCTCATCTACGTTGCCACCTGTCGGAGACCCCTTGAGCATATAAAAGGAGGCCCATGCGCAACGTAGGGGGGGTTCGGCTCGTTCGATTCCAACGTAACCAGAGACACTCACGCTAGGTCTTGTAGCTCTCATCGCTCCCTAGCAAGAACACAATACAATCAGACAAGCAGTAGTAGGAGTATTATCTCTCCGGAGAGCTCCGAAGCTGGGTAAAACTGCTCGTGTGCTTCGCCTCGATCCGCTCTTCGTCTGATCTCCGCCCCCCTCCGAACCAGAAGGGACCTGGTCCGCCGGCCCCATAGGTGTTCGTGGGTCCGATCAGCCTCCCCGACAGTAATAGTGGGAGCAAACTCAACAAAATAACTATCATGAGATACTTGATTGACATAATCAAATTGAATATTGAAATCATGATGAAAAGTTTCATTATTATCTATAGCATACATGTCATCACAATAATCATCATAGATAGGAGGCATGCTAACATCATAATAATTTTTCTCATCAAAACATGGGGGACAAAAAAATATCATATTCATCAAACATAGCATCCCCAAGCTTATGGTTTTGCATATCATTAGCACCATGGATATTCAAAGAATTTATACCAACAACATTGCAATCATGCTCATCATTCAAAGATTTAATTAGTGCCAAATATTTTATTGACTACTTCTTCTATCACTTTGGCACAATTTTCCTTTCCATCATTTTCACAAAAGACATTAAAAAGATGAATAATATGTGGCAACCTCAATTCTATTCTTTTGTAGTTTTCTTTTATAGACTAAAATAGTGATAAAACAAGAAACTAAAAGATTCAATTGCAAGATCTAAAGATATACCTTCAAGCACTCACCTCCCTGGCAACGGCGCCAGAAAAGAGCTTGACGTCTAGTACACAACCTATCTTCTTGTAGACTCGTGTTGGGCCTCCAAGCGTAGAGTTTTGTAGGACAGTAGCAATTTTCCCTCAAGTGGATGACCTAAGGTTTATCAATCCGTGGGAGGCATTGGATGAAGATGGTCTCTCTCTAAAAACCCTGCAACCAAATAACAAAGAGTATCTTGTGTCCCTGATACGTCCATTTTGCATCATCTTTCCTTACTGTTATTTATGATGTTTTTACCCATAATAATGCTTTTTGGAGTAATTCTAATGCCTTTTCTCTCATAAATTGCAAGGTACACACCAAGAGGGAGAATTCCGGCAGCTGGAAATATGGACCTAGAAAAGCTACGTCAGGCTACCTATTCTGCACAACTCCAAACAAGCTGAAACTTCACGGAGATTTTTTATGGAATATTTAAGAATCATTGGAGTAAATAAATACCAGAGGGTGCCCACCAGGTGGGCACAACCCACCTGGGCGCGCCAGGGAGCCCAGGCACGCCCTGGTGGGTTGTGCTCACCCAGGCCCATCTCCGGTGCCCATCTTCTTGTATATAGGTCATTCTGACCTAGAAAAAATAAGGAGAGGATTTCGGTACGGAGCGCCGTTGTCTCGAGGCGGAACTTGGGCAGGAGCACTTTTGCCCTCCGGTGGATTCCGCCGGGGGATATTCCCTCCCGGAGGAGTAAATCATCGTCCTCATCATCACCAACAACTCTCCCATCTTGGGGAGGGCGATCTCCATCAACATCTTCAACAACACCATCTCATCTGAAACCCTAGTTCATCTCTTGTGTTCAATCTTGTTACCGGAACTATAGATTGGTGCTTGTGGGTGACTAGTAGTGTTGATTACATCATGTAGCTGATTACTATATGGTTTTTTTGGTGGAAGATTATATGTTTAGATCCATTATGCTATTTAATACTCCTCTGATCATGAGCATGTTTATCATTTGTGAGTAGTTACTTTTGTTCTTGAGGTCACAGGAGAAATCATGTTGCAAGCAATCATGTGAACTTGATATGTGTTCGATATTTTGATAGTATGTATGTTGTGATTCCCTTAGTGGTGTCATGTGAACATCTACTACATGACACTTCACCATATTTGGGCCTAAGGGAATGCATTGTGGAGTAGCAATTAGATGATGGGTTGCGAGAGTGACAGAAGCTCAAACCCAGTTTATGTGCTATTCCGTAAGGGACCGATTGGATCCAAAAGTTTAATGCTATGGTTAGAATTTATTCTTAATACTTTTCTCGTAGTTGCGGATGCTTGCGGGAGGGTTAATCATAAGTAGGAGGTTTGTTCAAGTAAGAACAACACCTAAGCATCGGTCCACCCACATATCATATTATCAAAGTAGCGAACACAAATTAAACCAACATGATGAAAGTGACTAGATGAAATTCCCGTGTACCCTCAAGAACGCTTTGCTTATCATAAGAGACTGTTTTGGCCTGTGCTTTGCCTCAAAAGGATTGGGCTACCTTGCTGCTTGATTTTGTTACTACTACCGTTACTTGCTCGTTACAAATTATCTTGCTATCAAACTACTCCGCTACTTACAATTTTAGCACTTGCAGACATTACCTTGCTGAAAACCACTTGTCATTTCCTTCTTCTCCTCGTAGGGTTCGACACTCTTACTTATCGAAAAGAGCTACAATTGATCCCCTATTCTTGTGAGTCATCAAGACTTTTTTCTGGCGCCGTTGCCGGGGAGTGAAGCGCCTTTGGTAAGGGAACATTTATATAGTGTGCTGAAATTTATTGCCACTTGTTACTATGGAAAACAATCCTTTGAAGGTTTGTTCGGGGTATCTTCACCTCGTACGGAACCACAATTAGCTACCCCTCACCTACTGCACCTACTGAAAATATTGAATATGAAATTCCTTTGGGTATGATAGAACAACTACTAGCTAATCCTTATGCAGGAGATGGAACCGAACATCCTGATATGCACTTGATATATGTAGAACAAATTTGTAGATTGTTTAAGCTTGCAGGTTTACCCAGGGATGAAGTGATGAAAAATGTTTTCCCTTTATCTTTTAAGGGAAAAGCATTGGCATGGTATAGGCTATGCGATGCTATTGGATCTTGGAATTGGAATCGTTTGAAATTGGAGTTCCACCAAAAAAATTATCCTATGCATCTAGTTCATCGTGATTGGAATTATATATATAATTTTTGGCCTCGTGAAGGAGAAAGTATCATTCTAGTTTGGGGGAGGCTTAAGTTAGTGTTATATTCATGCCCCAATCATGAACTCTCAAGAGAAATTATTATCCAGAATTTTTATGCTCGGCTTTTTCATAATGATCAAACCATGCTTGATACTTGTTGTGCTGGTTCTTTTATGAAGAAGACTATTGAATTCCGGTGGGATCTTTTGGAAAGGATTAAACGCAACTCTGAAGATTGGGAACCCGAGGAAGGTAAGAGTCAGGTATTAAGCTTAAGTATGATTGTGTTAAATCTTTTATGGATACCGATGCTTTTCAAAAGTTTGGCACTAAATATGGACTTGACTCTGAGATAGTAGCCTCCTTTTGTGAATCATTTGCTACTCATGTTGAAATCCCTAAAGAGAAGTGGTTTAAATATCACCCACCTATTACGGAAGAAATCAAAGAACCGGTACCAATTAAAGAAGAAACTATACTTTATAATGTTGATCTAGTTGTTCCTTCTGCTTATATTGAGAAACCACCTTTCCCTGTTAGGATAAAGGAACATGCTAAAGTTTCAACTGTGGCTAACAAAAGCTATATTAAAACACCTAAACCCGATGAACAAATTAAAGTTGAACCTAGCATAGCTATGGTTAAAGATCTCTCAGAAGAAGATATAGATGGGCATGTTATTTACTTCTGTGAAAAAGCTGCTAGAATTGCCAAAACCGATAAAAAAGATAAACATAGACCTGTGGTTGGCATGCATGTCATCTCAATTAAAATAGGAGATCACTGTTATCATGGTTTATGTGGCATAGGTCTAGTGTGAGTGCTATTCCTTACACCTTATATCAAAAAATTATGAAAGACATAGCACCTGCAGAGATAGAAGTCATAGATGTTACTATTAAACTTCCTAGTAGAGACACCATAACACCAATTGGGATTGTTAGAGATGTTGAAGTCTTGTGTGGGAAAATAAAATACCCTACTGATTTCCTTGTTCTTGGCTCCCCACAAGATGACTTCTGTCCCATTATTTTTGGTAGACCTTTCTTGAACACAGTTAATGCTAAGATAGATTGTGAGAAACAAACTGTTGGTGTTAGCTTTGGTAATGAGTCTCATGAGTTTAATTTTTCCAAGTTCAGTAGAAAGCTTCATGAAAACGAATTGGCTAGTAAGGATGAATTAATTGGTCTTGCTTCTATTGCTGTACCACCTACTGATCCTTTAGAACAATATTTGCTAGACCATGAAAATGATTTACATATGCATGAAAGAAATGAAATAGATAAAATTTTCTTTGAACAACGTCCTCTACTTAAACACAATTTGCCTATTGAAACTCTAGGAGGTCCACCTCCACCTAAAGGTGATCCTGTGTTTGAATTAAAACAACTGCCAAACACTTTGAAATATACTTATCTTGATGAAAAGAAGATATATCCTGTTATTATTAGTGCTACCCTTTCAGAACATGAAGAAGAAAGATTATTGAAAGTTCTAAGGAAGCACCGAGCCGCTATTGGATATACTCTTGGCAATTTAAAGGGCATTAGTCCCACTCTATGTAAGCACAAAATTAATATGGAACCTGATGCTAAACCCGTTGATCACCAACATCGGTTAAATCCGAAGATGAAAGAAGTGGTAAGAACGGAAATATTAAAACTTCTGGAAGCAGGTGTAATCTATCCCATAGCTGATAGTAGATGGGTAAGTCCTGTTCATTGTGTCCATAAGAAAGGAGGTATAACTGTTGTTCCTAATGATAAGAATGAACTTATTCCACAAAGAATTGTTACAGGCTATAGAATGGTAATTGATTTTAGAAAATTAAACAAAGCAACTAGAAAAGATCATTATGCTTTGCCTTTTATTGATCAAATGCTTGAAAGATTATCTAAGCTCACACACTTTTGCTTCCTTGATGGATATTCTGGCTTTTCACAAATACCTATTTCTCAACCTGATCAAGAAAAGACCACTTTTACTTGTCCTTTTGGAACCTATGCTTATAGACGTATGTGTTTTGGTTTATGTAATGCACCTGGTACCTTTCAAAGATGTATGGCTGCTATATTCTCTAATTTTTGTGAAAAGATTGTTGAGGTTTTCATGGATGACTTTTCTGTTTATGGGAAGTCTTTTGATGATTGTTCAAGCAATCTTGAGCGAGTTTTGCAGAGATGTGAACAAAAAAGTCTTGTCTTGAATTGGGAGAAGTGCCACTTTATGGTTAATGAAGGCATTGTCTTGGGTCATAAAATTTCTGAAAGAGGTATTGAAGTGGACCAAGCTAAGGTTGATGCAATTGAGAAAATGTTGTGTCCTAAAGATATAAAAGGTATTCTGTCGGGGAGGCTGATCGTACCCACGGACACCTATGGGGCCGGCGGAGCAGGCCCCTTGTGGTTCGGAGGGGGGCGGAGATCGCACGAAGAGCGGATCGAGGCGAGGCACACGAGCAGTTTACCCACCGGAGCTCTCGGGAGATAAACCTCCTCTGCTGCTTGTTTGATGTATTGTGTTCTTGCCAGGGAACTATGAGAGCTACAAAACCTAGCGTGAGTGTATCTGGTCTCGAGTGAGTCGAATGAACCGAACCAGCCGAACCCCTTCTACGTTGCGCATGGGCCTCCTTTTATATGCTCAAGGGGTCTCCGACAGGTGGCAACATAGGCGGGGGTACAAATGTAAAAACAGGGAGTTGGTACACCTACCGAGCGATTATGCGATGCAAAATACCTAACTCGTGGCAAGGGACAAAAGCAATAAATGCCGTCGATGTCGTCCGAACAGTGCAACAGAGACCGTCAGGTGCGCCTCCGCTCGCCACGATGGCAAGCTTGTCAGCGCCGCTTATCGCTGCTCTCCGCTGGCTGCACAACCTCTTGACACGCGTGCATGGAATATTCCCATGGCGACACGTTGCGGGATGAGCTGGAGCGGAGAGGTGGAGAGGTTGCTTGTCATGACAAGCGCCTTGCCTTGGCTGAATCCTTGTCGCGTCCGGAGGCTTGTCGGCGCTCCGGGCCTTCCTGCAAGCTCCTCTTGCGGGGCCTTGTCTTCTGCATGCACAGGTGGCCTTCCCGACAAGCTCCTCTTGTCGGGGCCTTGTCTTCCTAATCAAATACTTTGTTCTTGAATGGCTCCAAGGGAGCCACGGAGGACCTTGGCGGTGACGAGGCAAACCACCGCTTGGGGTCTGCAACCGTCAGGTACTGCAGTACGGGATACTAGGGTACCCCTACTCTAGTACACCGACAGGAGCCGGGCCTGGGCATTACTGCAGTGCAGCGCTTGTCGGGCCAGGCCCAAAGCGTACTGCGGACACGCGGCCTCGGCCACGTCGCAACTCGCCCCGGACCCACCACGATCCCCACTAACGGCACGCACCGGTCGTGGCGTCGTGCGAGAGATCGTGGGTGCGGTCGTGGGGGGTTCTTTATTAGTATAAGCGGAACGTCCGCCCCCTCCCCCTCTTTATAAGCGGAGGAAACAGAGGTAGGCCGCCCACTCCTGCCATTGTTGTCTTGTCATTAAAACCACCGCCGCTCCCCTCTTCTTCTCCGGTGCGAAGAGAGTAGCGCGCCGCCCCCTTTCGCCACAAGCGCGCTCACCACCGTCGGCCTCCTCCGCCCCCCCCCCTCGCCATGGCTCCGAAAGCCGACAAGGAGAAGGGCGTCAAGTCGGCCGAGGCGCAGCGGCTCACGGCGCTGCGCAAGGAGTGGGCCATCTTCCCCCCGCAGCTCGGCGCAAGGGAGCTGCGGGACGTCTTCTACCTCTTCTGGTCGACGGAGACGCGTGCGCATCCGCGCATGAGAGTACTCCCCGCCTCCGCCGCTGATTTGGCCCCAACAGGGTACCCCTTTTTTGCCCTTTTCTTCTATTGCGGGCTTTGCCCGCCCTTTTCCGAGTTCTTTTGTGACACCATGAACACGTTTAGACTCCGCCTCCTTGATTTCACCCCCAACGCCGTCTTGACCATGGCAGTTTTCGCGCATTTGTGCGAAAACTTTGTCGGAGTCCACCCGAACGTGGCACTCTTCCGCCATTTCTTTGTTCCCAGCGGCCGAGAGAGGAGAGCCACTTGCCGGAGGGATAGCCTGGGTCTCTAGGATCGGCAAGAAAGAGGCCTACCTAGAGGGCGAGCTCCGCAACAAGTGGGAGGAGTGGAGAGCCAACTGGTGCTGGGTCGTAGAGGAGAACCCGCAGGCCTTCACCGCCGTGCGCCAAACCCCAATAGTGCGTGGCAGGGATTGGAGTAACTTGGCGCCGGAGGATGCGAAGATGAAGATAGCTGTGACCCGGATCCTGCGCCTCAGGCTTGCCGGGTTGACCGTAGGCGCAGTTGGCGCAGACTTCCTTCGTCGCCGCATCGCTCCCTTGCAGGAAAGGAGGAGGCCTGCCTGGGAGTTCCAAAATGCGGCAGACATTATGAGGCTGCGCCCGGGCTTGAACTGGAACTTCACCATCCTGGAGTTGGATTCAATGCTGCTCGAGCTGTTCAAGAGCGACCCTGACCATCCAGAGTGGTTTAGATTGCCGCGGGGGGCCGTCCCTTTGTGCAACAACTCGGCGCTCGACCGCATCCGCGCCATGATGCCGCTGTGCGACTCCCACGGGATCGTCCCAACTTGGCAGGAGCCCCCCGACGAGGTCGTGCAGCAATTCTTCGACGATTTGCAAGAAGTGCCGATCCGCGCCGACGAGCAGAAGAGGCTCACCCGCGACACCACCGACGAGGAGATGGCGCGATTGCCACCAGGGTGGAGGAGGCGGCAGCAGCCGCTGCCGCTGGAGCCTTCGGGTTCACCGTGGAGGAGGCGGACGCGGCGGCGGCAAGCCTTGCCGAGCGAGGGAGGTCGTCGGCGAGGACGAGCTTGTCAAGCCCGAGGCCGGGTCGAGCGGACCGCCGAGGGCGCTTTTTCCCCACCGCTAAGCGACTTTGCCGCTGAGCCGAGCCTCGCCCGCCAAGAGGCGTCTCCGCAAGGCCGGAGACGAGCCGGGCGGCAGATCGCCTGACAGAAGCAGCGCCACGCGACGCGCTCCACCGCGGCAAGCGAGGTTGCCGCGGGAGCGCCCCACACTGCCGCAACGACTGGGGTGGGGTCTTCTCAGGCCACCGCCGATGCCTCCGCCAAGCGGTTAAGAGAGCCCACCTCGTCGCACCGGAGGCGAGGCGGAGTTTGACTTCTCCGCGCTTAGCTCCGAGGAGGAAGGCGAAGAGTAAGTTCTTGAGACTTGTGCTTGTATTTCTTCATTTTTATTGCTTCATCTTGAATCTGATTTGCTTCGTTCTGGACTCTTTCCTTTTCAGGACGCTGGCCGGAAGAGCGGCGAAGAGGGCCAAGATCCCGACGGTCGTCGTCGAGGACGATTCTCCCGTGGCAACAGGGGACGCGTCCGAGACCGCCTTGCCGGACCCGGCAACCCTTCCTCAGAGCAGCCCCCAGCACAGCCCCCAGAGTAAGTGTGCAGTTTCTTCCTTACTATTAGGTGTGCAGGGGCGCCCTTTCTTCGTTGATATCTGATTGTTTGCTTGTGTAGGAGCAGAGCAGCCTCACCAGGAGGGCTCGGAAGCCGCCTCCGAGATCCTGCCCGTTGCCGCTACGCCGCCAAGGGAGAACTCCGCGGCAAGGGAGCGCCCTCCGACAAGGGAGGCCACCCCGGCAAGGGAGGCCACCCCGGCAAGGGACGGCACCAGTGACCCTCCAGTGGTCGAGGCCATGGCTGCGGATCCCGTTGCAGGTAACTCCCTTACGCGAAAATCTCCCTTGGGCTTGCTTTCTTTTGTTTCTCTTTTTGAACATCTGCTTGACTGCTCTTTCTTCGTTTGACGCAGAGCCGATGGAGGTCGAGGCCGCCGGTGAGGAGGAAGCACGCGGCAACACCAACGAGGCCGCCGTCGAGGAAGAAGAGGTCGTGGTTATGGAAGAAGAGGCCGTCGCCGACGAGCCTGTTGGCGAGGAGGCCACCGAGGCTACCGACGCAGAGGCCGGTGAGGGGTCGGGCGATCAGACTTGACGCCCCCGAGGCTGCAGGAGGCGGCAAGCGCCACACCGACAGCCGACTCCGCCGCCAGCCGGGCGGGCTCCGAGGAGCCCCAGCCCGGCGCCTACACGAAGGCCGTGAAGGCGTCTTCATCAAGCTCCTCGGGAACCGAGCCTGTGGCGCCGGGTCGAGGGAGAGACCTTCGACGGCGAGCTACTCGCCTCCGGCTTGGCCGACGCTGGTGGATCGCGCCAAGCAGCAGCAGTGCGAGTCTCGAGGAGGAGCAGCTGTCGCTCTACCGCGCCCGGCAGGCCAAGTTGGAGACCCGGGAGGCACTTGTCGCGAGGGCAGGAGCGGACATGGAGAAGCGCGCCGAGGAGCTTCGGAGCGCCAACCAAGAAGCTCTCCGCGACGTAGCAGAAGCGCGGGGGTATCTTGCAGAGGAGCACACGGCCTTCATCCTCGAGAAGGCCGCGGCTGAGGAGGAGCAGCGGCTGGCTGCTGAGAAGCTCGCCGCGCAGGAAAGTGAGCTAGCGCAGCGGAAGGTCAACCTGGACAGCCATGAAGAAGACCTTGCAGCAGGAGTCACTGGCGGGCGCTCAAGGAAGCGAAGGATGCCGCCGCAGCCGCCGAGGCCGCCAAGGAGGAGTTGAAGGCGAAGGTGGCGCAGCTGGAGGCCACCCTCAAGAAGAGCGGCGAAGAGCTTGCCGTGCTCAAGCGTGAGCGCGAGAAGGACGCCTACACTCTGGGCGAGCTGCAGAGTCGTCTTGCTAATAGAGGCAAGGAGCTCGACGCCGCCAAGGATTCCAAGGCGGATCTTGAGCTGAAGCTGACCACTCTGACGCAGACGTTGATGGCGCCAGAGAGCGGGAGGTGGGCTTGTTGGAGGCGATCAAGGCCAAGGAGGAGCTGCTAGCGAATGCTGCCTCCATCCAGAACACCTTGAGGGAGAGCGTGGAGCACTGGACTGAAGGTCTCGTGGACACTGCCGCCGACATCCACAACGAGCTGATGGAGCTGGGGATGGCGGACCTTGCATACTCCTCCGACTAGCATCTCCAACCCAGCGCCAAGCTCAGCTTATTCTTCAAAGGCGTGGTGACGGGCCTCCAGCGAGTCCGGGAAGAGGTCCCAAAGCAGCTGGCCGAGGAATCACGCCAGGTCTGTGCAGGAGCCCTCGAGAAGGTGTTGATCAAGGTGGCCTTCCGCAATCCAGGCCTCAACCTTAACGGCGTCCCTCGGATCCCTCGCCGCCGATGCCAACGTGGAGGAGCTCAAAGCCCTTGTCGCACCCATTGTGGACAAGGTGAACAAGATCAAGCGGATTGAGGGCAACCGCGTAGACTAGGCCGCCAACTTTATCTTTCCCTTGTCGCTGGCGATCATGTTTAGAACACTTTGTTAGATCAGCGACAAGTTATTTTGTAATATACTCTATCTTAGGCGATCAATGCAACGTTATTTCCTCTACTTGATTCTTTCCTTTGCATGCTTACGCTTTACGCATTTGGGGGACTTGTCGGTAGCGGGCGCTTTTGTCATGAGCTACCGAGTGAACGTCACAGCACCTGCTAGCGATGCCGCCTCCGACAAGCAACCTTGTCGCGACTAGCCGCAGCTCACTTAAGTTGTTGAGCGGACTCGAAACAAAGTAAGGGCGCGACTAGGCATGAAGTTAGTTCCTCTCGCAACATGAGTTTTCCATACAAAGTACTATCGTTCGAGGAAGATAACTTGAAAATTTAAAAATTGATTGCTCAAACTTTGGCAACTTAGCTTTTACATCTCTTGCTTCCCGATGAGGTGAAACTTCCTCGAGCGGTGCTCGGTCCATAGTATTATCTCCTCCTTCCCCTGGTTAAATTGTGCGCGAGGGAGCCTTCCTTTCTTTGAGAAAAGAAAAAGAAGAGGAAATAACGTTATGGAGCCCAGCGGCTCGATTCTGCTTACCGGGTGTGGTTGCTGCACAAAGTGTTAGCTAAAACATGCAATAAAATGATAAAAGCATGAATTTGACAAGTTGCGCGCAACACATGAGCTTTACTGATGCACGGGGTCTGCGCCCGGCTTTGTACAAAGGAGTACATGCAACTGCGGCAAGACTTGTACAAAAGGTGGTTGCCGGAACGGGTTCCGACAACCGCGCCCTATGGATAAAACTTACGAAGATGCTCAATGTTCCAGGAGTTGCTCACCGGAATGCCATCTTCGGTCTCAAGGCGGACAGCGCCAGGCCTAGTGACTCATTTCACCCGATAAGGTCCTTCACACTAAGGCGTCAACTAGTTTGAATTCTTGGCGGACTGAACACGCCGAAGAACAAGGTCGCCTTCCTCGAGACTTCGGCACTAACTCTGCGGCTATGGTAGCGACACAAAGCTTCTTTGGTAGCGGCGGCTCGCATAAGCGGCTCAAGACGATCCTCCTCAAGGAAGCGGTAGCGTCATCTTGTCGCAGCTGCTCTTGCTCGAGCTCATCATAAGCGAGCACTCGAGGCGATCCGTATACGAGTTCCGTGGGGAGAACTGCCTCTGCTCCATAGACTAGAGCAAAGGGTATCTGGCCGGTGGCTCAATTTGGCGTCGTCCTGATCGACCAAAGAACCACCGGCAGCTCCTCGATCCAGTTTCTTCCGCACTTGTGCAGCCTGTCCAAAGTTCTGGTCTTGAGCCCACGCAGCACTTCTGCATTTGCCCTCTCTGCTTGACCGTTGCTTCTCGGGTGAGCAATAGAAGCAAAGCAGAACTTGGCGCCAAGGTCTTGGACGTACTGCATGAAGGTGCGACTCGTGAATTGTGTGCCGTTGTCGGTGATGATCCTATTAGGGATTCCGAAACGGCAAACAATCGACATGAAGAACTTGATCGCCATCTTTGTGCGTCACCTTCCTCATCGCTTCCACTTCGGCCACTTTGTGAACTTGTCGATGGCGACGTACAAGTACTCAAAGCCCCGACGAAGCCTTCGGGGAAGGGGCCGAGGATGTCGAGCCCGGACCGAAAATGGCGTGGATAAAGGGATAGTCCGGAGAGCTTGAGCTGGCTGGGTGTATCTGTTTGGAATGGAACCGCACGCTTCACACTTGGTTACTTGTGCGATTGCATCACGGAGGGTGTCGGCCATAAGAAACCTTCTTGGGAAAGCTTTGCCGGCAAGTGCTCTTGGCGCCAATGTGGTGACCACATATGCCTCCATGTATCTGCCAATAGATTCTGTCCATCTTCACAGGAATACACTTCAATTTCACACCGTTGAGTCTTCTTCGCATAAAGATGTCGTCGACAAACCGGGTACATACTTGACCGCCGGGCTACTCTTTCCGCTTCTTCTTGCTCTTCGGGAAGTTCTCCGTCTCAAGGAAATGGACAATCTGCTGCGCCCATGCTTTGGAGCTTGCGGCTCGACAACAAGGACTAAAGGCACATCACTGCTGCGGGAACATCACTTCCACGGCAAGGACACGAGGTCTGCCGGAGCTTGATGGTCCCCGACAAGCTTGCCGGAGCAAGACTTGTCGGGAGCGTCCGCTCAACGAAACAAACCACAGGTTGCAGCCGGGCAGAGTGCTCCTCAAAGACTGCTGGTGTTGATCTTGGGGACCTTTGCAACGACGGCTTCGGGAAGCTCGCCGGAAAGTAGTCACCAGAGGCCAACTTCCTCTTTTTGCTTTGTCCAGTTGATGGTGTTACGGTTGGCTTGAGTCGACTTGAGCACGAAAATCCCTGGTTCCTGAGCAACTTAAGTGCGGCACACTTTGTGAGGCCGTCGGCAATATCATTCTAAGCTCTTGGAACATGTTCCATTTGCAGGCCGTCAAAGTGCTCTTCTAGCTTCCTCACTTCATCGACGAGGCTTCCATCAACGGACTCGTAATCTTTGTTCACTTGGCGGACGACAAGTCGTGAGTCACCCACGACAATAAGCTTTTTGATCCCAAGGTCCACTGCGATCTGAGACCGGCAAGCAAACCTTCATACTCTGCGGTATTGTTTGTCGCTTGCTCCTTGGGAAAGTGCATCCGGACTACGTACTTGAGGTGCTCTCCGGTGGGTGCGATAAGCGACGCCGCACCGGGCGCCTTTGCAGCGAGAAGGCACCATCAAAGTACATCAGCCACTCTTTGCTTGCTTCTTTGACGGGAATGCTGCGTCTCGGAATCTCTTCATCCGGTGTTGGCGTCCATTACGCTATGAATTACGCCAATGCTCGCTTTGGATAGTTGATGTGCTTTCAAACTTAAGACCAAAGCTTGACAGTTCAAAGGCCCACTCGACAATCCCCGCCTCGCCGCTTCGGATTCTGCGGTATCCTCTTCAGCAGAAAGCGAGTGACAACTGTGATCTCATGTGCTTGGAAGTAATGGCGCAGCTTTCTCGAGGCCATGAGGAGGCCGAAAAGCAATTTCTGCACACCAGAGTATCTTGACCTAGCCCCCTGCAGGAGGGAACTGACAAAGTAGACTGGGCGCTGCACCATCCTTTTCTGCATCTGGTCATGCGTCTTCGCGGACTCGTCCTTGTCGGGACCAGAGCTCGTCGGCGAAGCCCCCCGCTTGTCGCTGGATGTGCTTGTCGTGGCTGCTGGCTCGTCATCCGCCTCCCTCTCCGCTACTAACGCAGCACTAACCACTTGATTGGTTGCCGCTATATATAGTAGCAACTTCTCTTGTGGCTTAGGTGCGACAAGTGTTGGAGTGGAGGACAGGTATCTTTCAAGTCCTACAACAAGCAGCCTCCGCTTCGGGAGAGTCCATTTCTTTGGACCTGCCTTTTTCAAAATCTTGAAAAATGGCGGTAGCGCTCAGCAGAACCTAGAAATAAACTCGCTGAGAGCAGCCACGAACCGCAAGTCTTCGTACATCCTGACGCGCTTTGGTGCTTCAATCTGCTCAATGGCCTTGATCTTGTCGGGATTAGCTTTAATCCCTCGTTGAGATGACGAAGAACCCGAGAAGCTTGCGGAAGGGACTCCAAACACGCACTTCTCGGGGTTGAGCTTGAGGTTGATCTTGCGCAGATTTGCAAAGGTCTCGTCCAAATCTTGAACCAGAGTTGTTTTGTCCTTGCTTTTGACCACTATGTCATCCATGTAGGCTTCTACATTTCTGTGCATTTGCGGCTCAAAAGCGTCATGGACTACCCTTGCAAATGTTGAACCAGCATTCTTCAAACCGAAAGGCATCCGTATGAAGCAAGATGTTCCACATG
The DNA here is from genome assembly GCA_021605145.1 of Aegilops bicornis. NCBI lineage: Eukaryota > Viridiplantae > Streptophyta > Magnoliopsida > Poales > Poaceae > Aegilops > Aegilops bicornis. The sequence goes on from CM038675.1 coordinate 516,865,817, forward strand.
GTGTGATGAATGCGGTCTTCTCCTCATCTTCTTCAACCATGAAGATCTGATGGTATCCTGAGTATGCATCAAGAAACGAAAGCAAATCACATCCAGCCATGGAGTCAACTATCTGGTCAATGCGCGGCAAGGGAAATGGATCTTTGGGACAAGCTTTATTAACGTCCGTGAAGTCAATACAATGTCTCCATTTTCCATTTGCCTTGCGCACGACTACAGGATTGGCCAACCACGTAGGATGGAGCACTCCTCTGACAAGGCCTGCTGCTTCTAGTTTCTTGATCTCTTCTGCTTTGAATTCTTGGCGCTCCACTGCTTGCTTCCTGACTTTTTGCTTGACGGGCCGCGCATGAGGACAAACGGCCAAGTGGTGCTCAATCACTTTCCTGGGAACACCGGGGATGTCAGACGGTTGCCATGCAAACACGTCGACGTTCGCCCGCAGGAAAGCGACGAGCGCGCCTTCCTATTTAGGGTCGAGAGAGGCACTGATGGTGAAGGTACCACTAGTGCCGCCCCTCCTTGGCGGGCACCTTCTTGGTCTTCGCGGAGCCACCATCTTCTTGCACTTGCGGTGGAGCTCCATGGTGCGTCCTCAATGGTAGCGCAGCACTCAAGAGGTGCGCTTGCGGAGTGAGCATCGAGCCCTTGCGGACTTGGACTTCGTCTTCTTCCCCGGGAGCTTCAGCCGCAAGTGTCACGGCAATCTGTCATGCTGCTTTGCATCCAGTAGATCTTGTCGTCACAAATAAGGGCATCCTTCTTGTCGCCATGGACAGAGATGACGCTTATCGGGGCTGGCATCTTGAGTAGGTTGTAGGCGTAGTGAGAGGCTGCCATGAACTTGGCGAGTGTCGGACGGCCAAGTATCCCATTGTAAGGCAATGGGAAATCGGCAACGTCGAATGTGACCCTCTCAGTCCTAAAGTTCAGCTTGCTGCCAAATGTTACCGGCAACGTAATCTTCCCCTTCGGCTTGCTCCTTCCCGGGTTGATTCCTTGGAAGGTACCGGTCTCTTCGAGCTCGCTGTCAGGGATTTGAAGCTTCTGGAGCACTGCGGAGGAGATCAGATTTAAGCCGGCCCCGCCGTCAACTAGCATTTTGGTGACCTTGAGGTTGCGGATGGTTGGCGAGACCAACATCGGCAAGCACCCGACCGCATTTATGCGATCAGGGTGGTCCTCAATATAAAAAATGATAGGCGTGCTGGACCACTTCAGAGGCTTGCGTGACTCTACGGATGGTTCCGCTGCATTGACCTCCCGCATCCATTGCTTGAGTTGGCGGTGGGAGGTATGCAGGAAGCACCTCCGCCAACGCAGAACCTCTGTGGCTTTACGAAACTCCTGCTCATCGGCCGCTGCTGCCTTCCATATCTTCGTCGTCGTCATCATCTTCATCTTGTCGCGGCCGCTGGGAGGTCGATCTCCTTGCCGCTGCTTGGCCTTAGCGTGGCGTCCTCCCCGCCGGACGCTTTCTTGCTTGCTCCCCAAAGCACCTTCCTGGCCTTCTCCTTGTCACGCCGCTCGTACTCAGCTCTCTGCTGTTCGACAAGCTGCTCGACTTTCTTGCAGCTCCGGAGGTCGTGGCCTTTGGTGCGGTGGATCTTGCAATACTGTTTGCCGGAGCTGTCCTGCTTGTCGGCGGCCGCCACTGACTGGTGGTTGGCGTCAGCGGCAACCTCCTTGCCGGAGCCACCAGCCTTGGCGTTCTTGTCGCCACCTCCATTGCCGGACTGCTCAACAGCTAGCACTTCTCTGCCTTTCTTCTTCCTGTTGCCTCGCCGCCGACCTTTCTTTGCCGGGGCGGTGTCCTCACTGTCAGATCCTGCTTCCGCATTCTCTCCTGGGAGTCTCCTCCCTTCCTCAGCGCGTGCACACTTGTCGACCAAGGTTTACAGCTCACTGACGTCCTTGACTTTGCACATCGCCATCTCCTCCCTCATCCTGCGGTTCCGCACATTCTGATGAAATGCGCTGATCACCGCGGCAGGGTGGATGTCTGGGATGTTGTAGTGCACACGGCTGAATCTCTGAATGAACTTGCGTAGGACTCTCCTTCCTTACGGGCGAGCGAGATGAAGGTCACTCTCTTGGCCATGAGGTTTGTGGCCACCGTGAAGGCGCCAACAAACCGATGGCACAGAATCTGCCCAAGAGGATATGGAGCTGTCCGGCAAGTGCATGAGCCAAGATCTGACGTTGGGCTTAAGCACGAGCAGGAAGTAGTTGGCAAGGATCTTGTCGTCCCGTCCCCCCGCAGCCTGCACCGCGATGGTGTAGATGCTTTGAGGAACTCCGACGGATGCATCCTGCCATCATACTTCTCCGCACGTCTGGTTTGAAGTTTTTCTCGGCTGAGGCCTTTGGACTTGCCGCAGCTCACGCAGTGAACGCAGGGCAACCTACCGCAGACGGCAAGTCGCCTGCTCCTCCGGCGCGCGCATGTCAACGAAGGCCCAGCGCGCTTGTCGGATCGACGTCGCGCTTCTCTTCGGGCGCTCGATGCGAGTTCGGCGTCTTCTTGTTGTCGCTCATGAAGAACTTGGCGCTGATCGCGGCGAAGCTCGCGGATCCGACAACGCAGTGGAGTCGCTTGTCGAGGTGGATCCGGTGAGTCGGCGATCTTGGCCTTCTTGGCAGAGAGTGCACGGTGGTTGCACCTCCGACGATCTCGTCGCCACCGGCTCGTGCCTTGTCGTCTCGCCCGCGGCAATGATGGCGTTAGTTGCCGCGAGCGTCGCCGCTGGCAAAGCCGATGAGGCTCGATAGTGGCCCTCCACCGTTAATTTTGTCGGCCGTTGGAGGGTAGTCGAGGAGCAGCTGAGCTCTCGCCAGAGCTTCGCTGGAGTAGTGGGCGGCATTGGAGAACGGTGCGAGGAGCGGATACGCCGGACTTCTAACTACGTTAGAAGGAGCAGCACCGCCCAGCGACCAGATCTCACTCGTGCAAGCATGTTGGCGCCGCATGCTGGTCTTGAGGGTCTCGATCCAACGAACGTATGGAGTTGTGAACGCCATGACGTTGTTGGTCCCGCGTCTCTCGAGATGGGCGGGGGATCTTGTGACGCAGAGGTTTGCGGGCCTTGTCCTTGGACTTGGCAACGTCGCGAGCACCTTCGTCGGCGCCGTTCCTCCGCCAGCGTCTGCCCCACCACCCGCTTTGCTGCGGTGAGGGTGGGTACGACGCTGACGGCTCTGCTGCCGCCAAGCCTTCTTCTTCGGTGGCATGTTGAGGAAGATGTTGATGACGCTGCTCGTGGTGAACGCCGGATCAGATTCACACGGCCTCGACGCCCCTACCGGGCGCGCCAAAGATGTCGGGAGGCTGGTCGCACTCCACGGACACCTATGGGGCCAGCGGAGCAGGCCCCTTGTGGTTCGGAGGGGCGGAGATCGCATCAAGAGCGGATCGAGGCGAGGCACACGAAAGCAGTTTACCCAGCTCGGAGCTCTCCGGAGAGATAAAACTCCTACTGCTGCTTGTTTGATGTATTGTGTTCTTGCCAGGGAGCGATGAGAGCTACAAAACCTAGCGTGAGTGTATCTGGTCTCGAGTGAGTCGAATGAACCGAACCAGCCGAACCCCTTCTACGTTGCGCATGGGCCTCCTTTTATATGCTCAAGGGGTCTCCGACAGGTGGCAACATAGGCGAGGGTACAAATGTAAAAACAGGAGTTGGTACACCTACTCGAGCGATGTATGCAGTGCAAAATACCTAACTCGACGGCAAGGGACAAAAGCAATAAATGCCCGCCGTTGTCGCCTTTAACAAAGGCAACAGAGACCGTCAAAAGCGCCTCCGCCGCCACGATGGCAAGCTTGTCGGCCGCTTATCGCTGCTTTCCGCTGGCTGCACAGCCTCTTGACACGCGTGCATGGAATGTTCCCATGGCGACACGTTGCGGGATGAGCTGGAGCGGAGAGGTGGAGAGGTTGCTTGCCGCGGCTGAATCCTTGTCACGTCCGGAGGCTTGTCGCGCTCCGGGCCTTCCCGGCAAGCTCCTCTTGCCGGGGCCTTGTCTTCTGCATGCCTGGAGGGGCCTTCCCGGCAAGCTCCTCTTGTCGGGGCCTTGTCTTCCTAATCAAATACTTTGTTCTTGAATGGCTCCAAGGGAGCCACGGAGGACCTTGGCGGTGACGAGGCAAACCACCTTGAGGTGTCAGAATCCGTCTGCTGCAGTAGCACGGGATACTAGGGTACCCCTACTCTAGTACACCGACATATTCATAGTTGCCTAGGTCATGTTGGTTTCTATAGGATATTTATCAAAGACTTTTCTAAAATTTCTAGGCCTCTCACTAGTCTCTTGCAAAAGGATATTCCTTTTGTTTTTTATGATGATTGTTTAGAAGCCTTTGAAACACTCAAGAAAGCCATAATTTATGCACCTATTATTCAACCACCTAATTGGAATTTGCCTTTTGAAATTATGTGTGATGCTAGTGATTATGCTGTTGGTGCTGTTCTAGGACAAAGAGTTGATAAGAAACTGAATGTTATTCATTATGCTAGTAAAACTCTAGACAGTGCTCAAAGAAATTATGCTACTACTGAAAAAGAATTCTTAGCAGTGGTGTTTGCTTCTGATAAATTTAGACCTTACATTGTTGATTCTAAAGTAACTATTCACACAGACCATGCTGCTCTTAAATACCTTATGGAAAAAAGATGCTAAACCTAGACTTATTCGATGGGTTCTCTTGTTACAAGAATTTGATTTACATATCATTGATAGAAAAGGAGCTAAGAACCCCGTAGCTGATAATTTATCTAGGCTTGAAAATGTGCTTGATGACCCACTACATATTGATGATAGTTTTCCTGATGAGCAGTTAGCTGCAATAAATGTTTCTCATAGTACTCCTTGGTATGCTGACTATGCTAATTACATTGTTGCTAAATATTTACCACCTAGCTTTACATACCAACAAAAGAAAAAATTCGTCGATGATTTAAGACATTACTTTTGGGATGACCCACATCTTTATAAAGAAGGAGTAGATGGTATTATTAGGCGTTGTGTACCTGAGCATGAACAGGGACAAATCCTACGGAAATGTCACTACAAAGCTTATGGAGGGCATCATGCTGGAGATAGAACTGCTCATAAGGTATTGCAGTCTGGATTTTATTGGCCTACTCTCTTCAAGGATGCCCGTAATTTCGTGTTTTGTGATGAATGTCAAAGGATAGGTAATATCGGCAAGCGTCAAGAAATGCCAATGAATTATTCACTTGCTGTTGAACCATTTGATGTTTGGGGATTTGATTACATGGGACCTTTTCCTTCCTCTAATGGGTATACACATATTTTGGTTGCTATTGATTATGTTATTAAATGGGTAGAAGCTATTCCAACCAGTAGTGTTGATCACAACACCTCTATTAAAATGTTTAAGGAAGTTATTTTCCCAGGGTTTGGAGTCCATAGATATTTAATGACTGATGGTGGTTCACATTTTATTCTTGGTGCTTTCCGTAAAATGCTTGCCAAGTATGATGTTAACCATAGAATTAAATCACCTTATCATGCTCAGTCTAGTGGTCAAGTTGAACTTAGCAATAGAGAAATAAAATTAATTTTGCAAAAGACTGTTAATAGGCCCAGGAAGAATTCGTCTAAGAAATTAGATGATGCACTTTGGACTTATAGAGCAACATATAAAAATCCTATGGGTATGTCTCCATATAAAATGGTTTATGGAAAAGCTTGTCATTTGCCTCTTGAGTTAGAACATAAGCACTTTGGGCAGTCAAAGAACTCAACTATGATTTCAAACTTGCTAGTGAAAAGAGGTTATTTGATATTAGCTCCTTAGATGAATGGAGAACCCAGCTTATGAAAATGCAAAATTATTCAAAGAAAAAGTTAAAAGATGGCATGACAAAAAAATTCAAAAGCGTGAGTTTAATGTCGGAGAATTGGTTCTTTTGTACAACTCTCATTTCAGATTCTTTGCAGGAAAACTCTCAAAATGGGAAGGCCCATATGTCATCGAGGAGGTTTATTGGTCTGGAGCCATCAAAATAAATAACCCCGAAGGTAATAACCCAAAGGTTGCCAATGGGCAACGAATAAAACATTATACCTCAGGTACGCCCATCAATATTGAAAGTAATATTATCCAAACTTTGACACCGGCAGAACACATAAAAGAGTCCTTCCGGAACACTCCAGAATCTTGAAAATAAGGAGGTACGTGATACAGTAAGTAAGCGGACTCCGAAAAATCCGCAAAAATGTTTTTTATCAGTTTTGGAATATTTAAGAATTTTGGAAATAAAGAAACTTCCAGGAAGGGTCCCCTAGTGGGCACAAGACACCAGGGCATGCCAGGCTTGCCTGGCGCATCCAGGTGGGTTGGGCCCATCTGGGACACCTTCCCGACTCCGTTTTTCTTCCGTATACTTGTCCTCCAAGATAAAAAAAATCTATATATACTTCCCGAACCTGTTGATCACCGTATCGCGAAGAAATTCTCTGTTCTCTTTTCTTGCTGTTTCCGGTCAAATTATCAAGCCAGGCATCACGTCTTCCTGCTCCTCCAACAACATGGAAGAAGATGCTTGGTTGATGAAGATCGAGACGAAGAGGGAGGAGCCTTTGGACCCCGTCAAGGGAGACAAGGGCAAGGAAGCTACTGTAGATCCATCCCCGGTGGTAGCACAAGCACTTCTGGCCGAGCAGGAGGAAGAAGATATCCTTAAGCCCTACCTTACTCACCTTACTCCTGCTAAGATTGAAGCTTTTCGCGTCATTGAAATAGTTCGCACACAAAATAAGTATCTCACTCGCGAAAACTGTCTACATCAAGAGCATACATCCATCTCCGGAGCGTCATCCGTCGGTTGGAGAATCTCTTGATCCTTAAGGATAGGATCGCTTCTTCACCACCATCACTTTCTTCTTCATAACCAAAGGAGAACTGAGTATCGGGTATGGACACTCCCCTTGGCTTCCGCCAAGCTTGGGGAAGGTGCTCCGTATCGTATCACCCCACTATCTTATTGCTTTTACTTATTTTAGTTTGATCTTTTGCTTTAGATGAAATAAAGTTAGTTCGAACCTTTCTTCTTTGAAAGTTTGCTTAGTGATCTATCCCAGTAATCATGTGCAAGTTATATAATAAAGTTTAGTGTGAGTTTTTTATTTCTTTACTTTCATGTTGCAAATAAAGAAAAGAGAAAGGAAATAAATAAATCAAGAAAATCATATACTAATCCTATGGTAGGTGATGGTACCACATAAGGAAAAGTATAAGTAGAAAATTTTATTAGAGATTGACAAACATAGCATTAGTCAATGATTCAACTCATGAAATAATTAATAAGGGAAGAGAAGATTCACATATAAATATACTATCCTAGAAATATTTTGTGATTTTGAGCCCTCATCAAAATATTATATGCCAAAATTTTTGACGTTGGACAAGGAGGACAACGTAATCATTTATGCTTGTTCATATTCACATACAAGTCACATTGTCATGGATCCTTTAACATGTGGTGCTTTCCCCTATCTTTGCTAGCCAAAAATTCTGCACTAAGTAGAGATACTACTTGTGCATCCAAAAACCCTTAAACCCAAATCTTATTTTCAAGTGTCCACCATACCTACCTAGGGATTGAGCAAGATCCCTCAAGTAAGTTGTCATCGGTGCAAAAAGGCAATAAAAATTGCTTCTAAAAGTGTGAGATCATTTAGTGTAAGAGAAAATTGAGCGTTGTACGAACTTGGATGACAAAGAATAAAAGTGACAGACTGCATAATAAAGGTTGTCATCTTAAGGGGCAATACAACGTGGCATCCTTTTGCACTAAGGGATTGAGCATACAAACAAATAAGCGCATAACGACCTCTGCTTCCCTCTGCGAAGGGCCTATCATTTACTTTTATGCAAAGATTCAAAGTTTTCCTTCTATTCCTTTTTATTTTTCTCCTTTGGCAAGCATCATGTGGTGAGGAAAGATCTAGGCACATATGTCCAGTTGAATATGGGTGGCATGAATTATTATTCTTGACATCACCCTTGAGGTGAGTATGTTGGGAGGCGAAACCATAAGCCCCAATCTTTCAATGTGTCCGGTTGAAACGTTTTGCTCATGTGTACGTGGTGAGTGTTAGCAATCATAGAAGACTATATGATGGTTGAGTATGTGGACTTGCCTAAAGGCTCCGACACGTGATCCTTCCTGAAAAGATGATGAATTGTAGTTGCAAAGTTGACTAAGAACATAGTTTGTTGGCTTCTAATACAGTTTTTGCAGTATACTTCGATTGTGTGATGAACTATTACTTATTCATGAGAAGTATATGATAAAAGTTCTATGATAAAAGTCCTATGTTTAATTTTGTTGCTGTTATAATAATCAACATGATGATTCTGTGTCCGTATTTTTTATTGACACCTCTCTCTCAAAGCATGTGGACATGTTTTTCAATTTCCGTTTTCGCTTGAGGACAAGCGAGGTCTAAGCTTGGGGGAGTTGATACATCCATTTTGCATCATGTTTTATTACTGTTATTTATGATGTTTTTATCCATATTAATGCTTTTTGGAGTAATTCTAATGCCTTTTCTCTCATAAATTGCAAGGTACACACCAAGAGGGAGAATTCCGGCAGCTGGAAATCTGAACCTGGAAAAGCTACGTCACGCTGCCTATTCTGCACAACTCCAAACAAGCTGAAATTTCACGGAGATTTTTTATGGAATATTTAAGAATTTATTGGAGCAAATAACTACCAGAGGGGGCCCACCAGGTGGGCACAACCCACCCGGGCGCACTAGGGAGCCCAGGCGCGCCCTGGTGGGTTGTGCTCACCCAGGCCAACCTCCGGTGCCCATCTTCTGGTATATAGGTCATTTTGACCTAGAAAAAATAAGGAGAGGACTTTCGGGACGGAGCGCCGCCGTCTCGAGGCGGAACTTGGGCCGGAAGACTTTTGCCCTCAGGCGGAGCGATTCCACTGGGGGAACTTCCCTCCCAGAGGGGGACATCATCGTCCTCATCATCCCCAACAACTCTCCCATCTTGGGGAGGGCGATCTCCATAAACATCTTTAACAACACCATCTCATCGCAAACCCTAGTTCATCTCTTGTATTCAATCTTGTTACCGGAACTATAGATTGGTGCTTGTGGGTGACTAGTAGTGTTGATTACATCATGTAGTTGATTACTATATGGTTTATTTGGTGGAAGATTATATGTTCAGATCCATTATGCTATTTAATACTCCTCTGATCATGAGCATGTTTGTCATTTGTGAGTAGTTACTTTCGTTCTTGAGGTCACGGGAGAAATCATGTTGCAAGCAATCATGTGAACTTGATATATGTTCGATATTTTGATAGTATGTATGTTGTGATTCCCTTAGTGGCGTCATGTGAACGTCGACTACATGACACTTCACCATATTTGGGCCTAAGGGAATGCATTGTGGAGTAGCAATTAGATGATGGGTTGCGAGTGATGAAGCTTAAACTCCAGTTTATGCGCTATTCCGTAAGGGACAGATTGGATCCAAAAGTTTAATGCTATGGTTAGAATTTATTCTTAATACTTTTCTCGTAGTTGCGGATGCTTTCAGGAGGGTTAAGCATAAGTAGGAGGTTTTTTCAAGTAAGAACAGCACCTAAGCACATGTCCACCCACATATCAAATTATCAAAGTAGCAAACACAAATTAAACCAACATGATGAAAGTGACTAGATGAAATTCCCTTGTACCCTCAAGAACGCTTTGCTTATCATAAGAGACTGTTTTGGCCTGTGCTTTGCCTCAAAAGGATTGGGCTACCTTGCTGCAGTTTTGTTACTACTACCGTTACTTGCTCGTTACAAATTATCTTTCTATCAAACTACTCCGCTACTTACAATTTCAGCACCTGCAGAGATTACCTTATTGAAAACCACTTGTCATTTCCTTCTGCTCCTTGTTGGGTTCAACAATCTTACTTATCGAAAAGAGCTACAATTGATCCCCTATACTTGTGGGTCATCAGTCCCCAACACACCCAATATAATGGTAAATTGTATAGGTGCACTAGTTCGGCGAAGAGATGGTGGTACAAGTGTAATATGCATGGTAGATATAGGTTTTTGTAATATGAAAATATAAAAACAGCAAGGTAACTAGTAACAAAAGTGAACAAAAATGGTATTGCAATGCTTGAAAACAAGGCCTAGGGTACATACTTTCACTAGTGCAAAGTCTCTCAATAATGATAACAAAATTAAATCATATGGCAATCCCTCAACGTGCGGCAAAGAATCACTCCAAAGTTTCTATCGGAGAATATACGACGAAAACGTGCATCAACCCCTATGCATAGATTACCCCAATGTCACCTCAGGAATCCACGAGTTGAGTGCCAAACATCATCAAGTGAATCAATAGAACATCCCATTGTCACCACAGATATCCCATCGCAAGACATACATCAAGTGTTGTCAAATCCAATACTCAATCCAACATAACGAAACCTCAAAGAGCAAGACTCAATTCATCACAAGAAGGTAGAGGAGGAGAAATACCATATGATTCAACTATAGTAACAAAGCTCGCGTTACACCAAGATCGTGCCAAATCAAGAACACGAGAGAGAGAGAGAGAGAGAGAGATCAAACACATAGCTACCGGTACATACGCTCAGCCCCGAGGGCGAACTACTCCCTCCTCATCATGGTGGCCGCCAGGATGATGAAGATGGCCACCGATGATGGTTTCCCCTTTCGGCAGGTTGCCGGAACGGGCTCCTAATTGGTTTTTCGTGGCTACAGAGGCTTGTGGCGGCGGAACTTCCGATCTGGGGTTCTTTTCGGAGGTTTCTATATTTATAAGAATTTTTGGCATCGGAAAAAGTCAAGGGGGTGCCCGAGGGGCCCACAAGCCCTCAGGGAGTGCCCTGGGGGGGGGGGGGGTAGGGAGAATCCCCTTGGCTTGTGGACTCCTCGGGACTCTTCTGGTCCAGCTCTGGTGCTTCGGGGGTCTCTTTTGGTCCATAAAAATCACTGTAAATTTTCAGCCTATTTTGAGAATTTTTATTTCTCACAAAAAACGACACCACAGTAGTTCTATTGATAACAGTGTCAGTCCGGGTTAGTTTTAATCAAATCATACCAAAACCATATAAAATTGTTGTAAACATGGCATGAATACTTCATAAATTATAATTACGTTGGAGACATATCAATCCACTATGTCTCGGGCAGCCTTGTTGGCTGAGGGCCAATAAAAACCGGCTCTGAACGCTTTGGCGACCAAGGTCCGAGAGGACGCATGGTGCCCGCAGGTTCCCAAGTGAATCTTTTGCAATATATGTTGCCTCCTCTGGGGATATGCATCGTTGAGTGACTCCAGTTGTACTTTTCTTGTATAATTGATCTCCCATGATGGTGAAAGCTTTGGATCGATGGATGATCTAGCGGGCCTCATCCTCGTCCTCTAGGAGTTCTTGCCGGAGCAAGTATGCTAGATACGGTTTGGTCCACTCGGGAGTGATGAACAAAACCTCTTGGACCATATCGATTACTGCGGGAATATCTACTTCAATCGGATTGGAAGGTCCAACTGGCTGCGGGGGCTCTTCCACAAAAGGATCTTCCTTGATAGTGGGCGAGTGCAAGTGTTCCAGGAACACATTCTTGGGTACTGGCTTCCGAGTGAAACCCATCTTGGCCAGGTCGTCAGCCACTTGGTTCTTGAGACGTGGCACATGGTGCAGCTCTAGCCCTTTAAAGTGTTTCTCTAACTTCCTGACGGCATTGCAATAGTCGGTCATCGCCAGACTACGGATGTCCCATTCCTTCATGACTTGATTCACCACTAGGTCCGAGTCTGTGACGCCCCCGATTTAATCGTACACTAATCATGCACGCAAATGTGTACGATCAAGATCAGGGACTCACGGGAAGATATCACAACACAACTCTACAAATAAAATAAGTCATACAAGCATCATAATACAAGCCAGGGCCTCGAGGGCTCGAATACAAGTGCTCGATCATAGACGAAGTCGGCGGAAGCAACAATATCTGAGTATAGCCATAAGTTAAACAAGTTTGCCTTAAGAAGGCTAGCACAAATCGGGATACAGATCGAAAGAGGCGATGCCTCCTGCCGGATCCTCCTAAACTACTCTGGTCGTCGTGGGCTGCACGTAGTAGTAGGCGCCTCCAGTGTAGTAGTAGTCGCCATCGACGGTGGCGTCGGCTCTGGGCTCCATCGTCTGTTGCGACAATCGAGTAGAGATAGGGGGAAAAGGGGAACAAGGCAACCGTGAGTACTCATCCAAAGTACTGCAAGCAAGGAGCTTCACTACATATGCATGGATATATGTGTAAAGGGCCATATCAGTGGACTGAACTGCAGGATGCCAGAATAAGAGGGGGATAGCTAGTCTTATCGAAGACTACGCTTCTGGTCACCTTCGTCTTGCAACAGGTAGAAGAGGGTAGGTTGATGTCCTCCAAGTAACCTCACATAGCAATAATCCTACCCGGCGATCCCCTCCTCGTATCCCCGAGAGAGAGCGACCACCGGTTGTATCTGGCACTTGGAAGGGTGTGTTTTATTAAGTATCCGGTTCTAGTTGTCATAAGGTCAAGGTACAACTCCAAGTCGTCATGTTACCGAAGATCACGGCTATTCGAATAGATTAACATCCTGCGCAGGGTGCACCAACTTACCCAACACGCTTGATCCCATTTGGCGGACACACTTTCTGGGTCATGCCCGCCGCTGAAGATCAACACGCCGCAGCCCCACCTAGGCACAACAGAGAGGCCAGACGCGGTCTAAACCTAAGCGACAGGGCTGGGCCCATCGCCCATAGCACACCAAGACGTTGCGAGGCGGCCGAAGCAGACCTAGCCTAAAGGTGCGTTCAGTCCAATCCGCGCCCGTCGGCCGACGTCTGAAGTGCTTCGGCCGATACCACGACGCCGAAAGTGCCCATATCTTTCCCACGTGGTTGGTTAGTGCGTATAAGCTCGTAGCCAACTCAGATCAAATACCAAGATCTCGTTAAGCGTGTTAAGTATCATGAACGCCCGAACAGGGCCAGGCCCACCTCTCTCCTAGGCGGTCTCAACCTGCCTGCCGCCTCCGCCACAAAGATCCATCCAGGAGGGCCGTCGGGACAGTGTCCTTTCAGCCCCCAATCCGTGAATCACTCATGGTGCTCCACAAGCCGAATTCGACTTTAGTCACCACAAGTATCATGTATAAGTATAAGTATATACCCGTGATCACCTCCCGAGTGATCACGGCCCGATAGTATAGCATGCCAGACGGACAAGAATGTAGGGCCACAGATGGAAATACTAGCATCCTATACTAAGCAAAGAGGATAGCGAGATAAAGGTAACAACAGTAGTAGCAAGGACAGGCTATGCAGCAGTATAGGATTAACTGAAAGCAGTAACATGCTACACTACTCTAATGCAAGCAGTATAGAGAAGAGTAGGCGATATCTGGTGATCAAAGGGGGGGCTTGCCTGGTTGCTCTGGCAAGAGAGAGGGGTCGTCGACACCGTAGTCGATCACATGGGGTAATGCAGTGGTCTCGGGGTCTACCGAAAAGTAACGAGGGGGAACATAATAAATAACAGAGCAATCAAAGCATAACATGACAAATGCGGTGCTAGAGGTGATCTAACGCAGGGATAGGTGATACCGGTGAAGGGGGGAAACATCCGGGAAAATATCCCCGGTGTTTCGTGTTTTCGGGCAGAGGAGCCGGAGGGGGAAAGTTGCGAGTTCGATAGGTTAGGGGTGTCTGGCGGACTAACGGACTGCTTATCCGGATTCGTCTCGTCGTTCTAAGCAACTTTCATGTTGAAAATATTTTAATCCGGGTTACGGATTAAAAGATATGATTTTCTAAAGATTTTATTAATTTCTGGAATTTAATTAATTATTTAATCCAACATTATCCAGAATAGTAATGTCGACGTCGGCATGACATCGTGGTGATGTCGGCAGTCAACGTTGACCATTGACCTGGTCAATTCGACGGCGTGTGGGTCCAAGTGGGACCCACGTGTCATTCTCTATTTAGTTTAATTACGTAGTTAGTTAATTCAATTAGTGATTAGGTTAATCTAATCAGGATTAATTAACTTAATTAATTATTTAATTAATATTTTAATTACCTTAATTATTACTTATTTATTTATTTAATATTTTTTAATTCCTCCTTTTTTTATTACAGGGGGCTGGGCCCACGTGTAAGTGGCCCAGGGGGCGGGGCCCAACTGTCAATGGTCCAGGGACCATAGCGGGCGAATGGGCACGCTTAACGCAGTGGGTGTTGGGCGAACGGGCGGAGCCCTGTGGTGCGAGTGTAACCCACCGAGGTGTCACGGCAGAAGCGGGCGCGCCTGGCGCCAGGCCGCACGAGCGCCGAATAACAGGCGATGAAGGAGGGGACCGGAGCTGCGCTGGCACACCGGGCGAGCGACATCGTCACAGGCGCGGCGACGGGCCGGTCGGCCGCGCGGCAAAGCGGCAACGGGCGCAATGAGACGGCCGGGCAAAGGATTTGGGGAAGGCCACGGCGGAGTGAGCTCCGGGCGCGGGTGTGGGCTCGCGCGTGGCCGTGCGTCGCCACGACGGAGCGGGGCGCCGAGCGCGCAGTGAGGGCGACACGCACGCACAGAGGAGGAGAGGGAGGAGGGAGGTGGCGGCTCACAGGGGAGCGGGAGTGGCATGGCAGTGGGCTCGAGGGCGACCCGTGGGGAGGAGGACGGCGACGACCACGGAGACGGGGAGGAGATCCGGCGAGGGAGCTGCCCGAGGCGGCTCCAGTGAGGTCCAAAGCGGCGACGGTGGTGGTGGCGACGGGTCGAGCGGCGGCGTTGTCGTGGCGCCGGCGACGCCGGGACAACCGGGAGGCGGTGGTTCCTCGCACGGGCGCCCGGGCGAGGTAGAAGCGCGGCGACGGCGGACGACGGGGTCGGGGGCGCCGGTCGCCCCCCGATCCAGATCCGTTCGTGGGGGGGGGGGGGAATGAGCGAGGGGGGAGGGGGGGTTCGTCCCCGATCCAATCGGGATCGGGAGGGGGTGGAAACGATGGGGGGTGCGGGTGGTTGGGTTAGGGTTTGCGGGGGGGGGGTGGGGATAAGGTGTGGGTTTGGGCAGTTGGGCGACTGGCAAAGCATCGGGGCCGAGGCCTAGTTGGCCTCGGGGGTTTTCTTTTCCTTTTTTGTTAGTTTTCTTTTCATTTTTTGTATTTTCTTGTCTCTTTTTATTTGTAGTTTCTTTTATTTTTAGTCTTATAAAATTACCACTAGTGCCTAATTTGTATTTACCAATAAACTACTACGAGATTAATTCTTAACCCATAATAAAATAGTGTTAGTATTTTATAAATTCAATAGGCATTTGTTTAATTGTTTTCACTATTGTTTTAATTGTTTTAGGGCCTTTAATCATTTTATCAAAGTTTGGTTTCTCCACCATAATTACCTATGTATTATTTGGTTCACTCCGAACATTTAAATTTTTAATATTTGAAACTTTTATTGTTTGCTCGATTTTGAATTTGAAATTGAACTAGGTTCGAACTAACGCGAGTTTATCCACAAAGAATCGAGGTGACGTGGCATCATTAGCGGGATTCTTGTAGCTTAATTACCCGGGCGTCACAATTCTCCTCCATTACAAGAAATCTCGTCCGAGATTTAAGAGGGAGTAAGGGGGGAAGGTTTGGTAACGAAATTCTAACGGATCTTCTCAAAGAAGTTAATCCCTTTCGTTGATGTCTTCAATCCTTCATTTCGATGCATCATGATAGACTTGTCATCATTTCTTCGGGAACTCCATCGTACTTACGAAAGGATAAGGGCAGCTCACTACGACATAATGCTTTTGAGGGAAACAATCTGGGGTTAACCCATGAATTAGTATAAGATTATCTCTCGAGTTCAACATATGAAATACCTCGAGAGTAAGGTACGAAGGTACCATAAGAGGCTCCAAGCGGATAGATAGTTGCCTGAAGCCTGAACCAGAGTGAGAAAGGGGTTCAGAGTAGCGAGAGTAAGTATTGCGTCTGATACGAGAATAGATCACTAGGACAGTGGCCCGTGAATTACATCTGAGTCCACGCGAGGAATAACTTTGGGAATAGGGGTGTACAGTGACGGTCAGTTTCGATCCTGTGGAATCATGGGTTATGGGCCCACCATGTGGTTTTTTGTAGGAGCAGTGACATCTTTCACGGTCATGATAGCAAGGCAAGTCAGAGAGTACCATGTCAGTTATGTCGGCAACAACGTTGGTACCAAGGGCGAGGGACGAAGAGAACCATTTTCCTGCTCGTTGCATCGAGGCGGACCAATAGGCAAAGTTCTCGTCCATCAGTGGTTACCGGAATGTTATCAACAATAGTAACAGGGTCTTACTAACAGATTTGTACACCGAGGTGTTTACATAAGCAGGAGAATATCACTGCTCAGATCATATAGATCACGAGCAACGTTAAACCAACCAATGGAAGGAAAATTCGATTATCGGTTTAAACAAAACAATGGAAAGGTAAAATGTGTTTAAACACATATTTCGTGGGTATATCCTTCCCAAGGACAAGCGGGGCATGATATCCATGACAAGATAGAAAGTAGAAGACCATTAAGGTAAGGGAGGAATTTCACGATATTACCCATACAACGGTGTTAGGATAAATGATAAATAAAATTTAGCATCGTTCTTCAAATGTTCTGTTGAAAATCGGAGTACCATTGACATGCTTCGAGATAGCATTGACATGGTCTTCATGTGAAGATCGAGACTGAAACACGAAGGATCCATCAGGAATAACTTGTAGAATAAGTCTTACAATTTCCTCATGGGTGAATGGATAACCTTCTTTGAAAAGGAATCTATCATGATAGGTCCTCCAAGGGGGTGCTAGGCATGACATCATGTTACCGGGTCATCAAAGGATCAACATCATAACTCTTGGAAAGTTGTCCCAACCATCATATCTGACCGAGATTCATATCCAATTGGTGTCATGATACCTCAGACTCAGGGGGTCCGAGAGGAAAAGGTGCAACACAAATTGACGAAATGGCATTGCAAGATTCTCGAGAAATGAACTATGGGAGCGGGTTTCTGAAGCAATAGTTCATCATTAAACCAAGGAGGGGATGAGAAGGTGGCTGATGGGCTCAAATGACAATTCATCAAGAATTCCAAACGGATGGATTTCCACGATAATGTGAACAAGAAGATGACATTTGTTAGATCAAATGATATAATGGGACATGCTCGAGGAAAACATACATAATTAAACATTGGTTGAACGGTGCACCCGAAATATGGGTTGGGTTGCACGGCCAATGTTAGAATGGTGATTCAATTATCGAAAGACTTAGAATGAACTATCGCCCATTCACTTCAAAGCAATAGGGTTGCTAGAAGTTTTGAATTCACACGTCATAGCTCAATTGTCGGTATTCCATTGAAAACAATACGGGGACCAAGGAATGAACGAAGATGGCAAGAAGTATTATGATATCAAGAATTCTTAAGAGGTGGTGAAATTCTCACCACATTCTTGACAAAAGAGATGGTAATACTTCCGAGGTAAGGAAGATCAACTGCCGGGTAGCAGGGATCTCAAGGTTTACACAAAACACGAACAAGTTGTGTTGAACGGAAGGCAATAAAGTGGTCGATGAGAATAGGAATCATCGAGGGGCAAGGATGGTATTACCCATCATGAATTCAATTGAATTCCTGGAAGAGCTCATAAGGTTGATGATGATCACGACACATTTGTCGAGAGATTTCATGCAGATGTAGTCAATCAGCGACGTCATCAAGTCGTGAGGAATGATGAAGCAAGAGGTTATTGGAACCACGATTCTGACACAAACTCGAACTCAAGCTTGTTGTTTAAGGTGAAAGGGTATGACGAGGAAAATCGACGTAAGCTTAGCTATCGTCGCAAATTGGTGCTCCGAGAATAAGGACCAGGTAGCACAGTTAGAATCATCACGACCATGATATAGCCAAACAGGCTAGGAATGGCGTGATCGGGTACAAACTCGTAGTTATAGAAGCTTACTGAAGAGTTGTTGAACCGTGAAAAGTGCGGACTCGGTTCGCTTATCGGTGTCTTTGAGTGTTTAATAACTTCAGAGCCCGTGAAAAATTGGAATCGGTGGGAAGGTAGTACTTGATGAGCTCATAAAAGTTATGCAGTTCCATGATAATCTCGAGATACCAGGGGGTAATACTCGATGTGATCAAGTAGAGGTTGGACCGAGGTATTGCTCTACAAAAGACAAGTGCTAAAACTTGCACGAGAAATGGTATTCAAAAGAGAACATGGTCGGAACCACGATTGCAAAAGGCGGATCACGATATAAGATGAACTTATACCAAAGGAATAACTAATTTAAGAGAAGCTTTAACGATAAGATCTACATCGTGTCCATGGGCATGAACACAAGTTCAAGGTCGACTCCCACTTCTCCAATGCATAACCTTTCATTCACTTCTCACCTTCGAGGAAGTTGTAGTGTTGAAATTTTATCTGGCAAAATACCAGAAGTGTATGACTCGTGAAACCATCGAGTTCACACATATTAAGTAAGGCATAGGTTCAACCCATCGGGCATCTTAGAATCATATACAGAATCTTTAGAAGTAATTAACTCAAGCTCGAAGGCAGAGCATGGTTAAGAAAGCAGAGGATACAATTTACCAAAGGCATTATGTATCAGAGGAAAGGCTCTCAAGGTTATTGAATATGAAGGGCGTTGTCAGATAAAATCCAACAAAGGATCTGGTGGTCCACAAGGGATCTGACGTGAGCATCGGTACTCAACTAGAGAAAGCAGATTATAGAAACAACTGACTAACTCAATTGTCAAATGCAAAGGAATTATGATTTCCAAATCAAGGGATCAGAAGCAATGCTCTGATTAGGGATGGATAAGTTGAATAGCCTTAGGGTACAATCAACGACAATTGGATTGGTCGAGAACCAATTCCAGTTAAAAGAATGGCAACTCAGTCGGAAAGGTAATTCATAAGGATCAATGATGATTGCGTGTATTTGCAAACATATTGAGCCAATAGACCCAAAATGATAATGACAAGGAATGTCAATAAGACTACGAGACTTAGGGGATTAACCATAATGCGAGCAAGCAAGAATTTCAAGAGCCAAAGGCTCCAGAGGATTTTCGGAAGATCGAATAGTATTTTGAAGACTTTTGTGAAACACATGAACAACTGGGGATGATCGGATACTCGACAAGTGCGAGGATTTATTTGAAGGGGTATTCATGTGGCAAAGATCTGCTAGGCAGTAGGCACAAAGTATTCTCGGTACAATAGAGAAAACTTCGGGGCATCTTGTAGTAACAAGATCAACGGGGGATGATCGTATGAATGGCAAGTGTAAGTAGTTATCCATAAGGATTTACAGTGGAAGGTGAATTGCAAACACGATGAACACAAGTTCTCGGGTTAACAATGAGAGTATCTTTAGGGTCTTACAGTGCATGACGACCATTAGTAATAAGGGACTCTCCGGATGAAAGTGATAACGAGATCCTAATGTTAGATTTAGTAAACTTCATTTAACCCGAATAGAGGAGAGATCGTGAGTCCCGAGTAAAGGTCGAGGAGTAAAAGATCCTAATACCACCCAATGGCGGCGTGGGCCCATGGGCGCTTTAGCCATGTTAGTAAAAAAATTTGCAACGTCTAGACTCGACTTCGGCCAAGGAGTGTGGAAGGGGGATTCCTACAGGCAGTCGGCTCTGATACCAACTTGTGACGCCCCCGATTTAATCGTACACTAATCATGCACGCAAATGTGTATGATCAAGATCAGGGACTCACGGGAAGATATCACAACACAACTCTACAAATAAAATAAGTCATACAAGCATCATAATACAAGCCAGGGCCTCGAGGGCTCGAATACAAGTGCTCGGTCATAGACGAGTCGTGGAAGCAACAATATCTCGAGTACGAGACATAAGTTAAACAAGTTTGCCTTAAGAAGGCTAGCACAAATCGGGATGATCGAAGAGGCGCAGGCCTCCTGCCTGTGATCCTCCTAAACTACTCCTGGTCGTCGTCAGCGGGCTGCACGTAGTAGTAGGCGCCTCCAGTGTAGTAGTCGTCATCGACGGTGGCGTCTGGCTCCTGGGCTCCATCGTCTGGTTGCAACAATCGAGTAGAGATAGGGGGAAAAGGGGAACAAGGCAACCGTGAGTACTCATCCAAAGTACTCGCAAGCAAGGAGCTACACTACATATGCATGGATATATGTGTAAAAGGGCCATATCGGTGGGTGAACTGCAGGATGCGAGAATAAGAGGGGATAGCTAGTCTTATCGAAGACTACGCTCGGGTCACCTTCGTCTTGCAAATGTAGAAGAGGGTAGGTTGAAGTCCTCCAAGTAACCTCACATAGCAATAATCCTACCCGGCGATCCCTCCTCGTATCCCCGAGAGAGCGACCACCGGTTGTATCCGCACTTGGAAGGGTGTGTTTTATTAAGTATCCGGTTCTAGTTGTCATAAGGTCAAGGTACAACTCCAAGTCGTCCTCACACGAAGATCACGGCTATTCGAATAGATTAACTTCCCTGCAGGGTGCACCAACTTACCCAACACGCTTGATCCCATTTGGCGGACACACTTTCTGGGTCATGCCCGCCGCGGAAGATCAACACGCCGCAGCCCCCACCTAGGCACAACAGAGGCCAAAGACGCCGGTCTAAACCTAAGCGCAAGACAGGGCTGGGCCCATCGCCCATAGCACACTCACACTTGCGTTGCGAGGCGGCCGGAAGCGAACCTAGCCTAGCAGGCGTTCAGTCCAATCCGGCGCCGCTCCGTCACGACGTCTGAAGTGCTTGGTGATACCACGACGCCGAAAGTGCCCATATCTTTCCCACGTAGTTGGTTAGTGCGTATAAGCTCAGAGCCAACTCAGATCAAATACCAAGATCTCGTTAAGCGTGTTAAGTATCCATGAACGCCCGAACAGGCCAGGCCCACCTCTCTCCTAGGCGGTCTCAACCTGCCTGTCGCTCCGCCACAAAGATCCATCCAGAGGGCCGTCGGGACACAGGTCCTTTCAAATTTAATCCGTGAATCACTCGCGGGTGCTCCACAAGCCGACCCGACTTTAGTCACCACAAGTATCATGTATAAGTATAAGTATATACCCGTGATCACCTCCCGAGTGATCACGGCCCGATAGTATAGCATGAGACGGACAAGAATGTAGGGCCACAGATGGAAATACTAGCATCCTATACTAAGCGATGGATAGCGAGATAAAGGTAACAACAAGAGTAGCAAGGATAAAGGGCTATGCAAAGATAGGATTAATCGAAAGCGGTAACATGCTACACTACTCTAATGCAACCAAGATAGAGAAGAGTAGGCGATATCCGGTGATCAAAGGGGGGCTTGCACGGTTGCTCGGCAAGAGAGAGGTCGTCCAACGCCGTAGTCGATCACAGGGTACAATGCGGTCTCGGGTCTACCGGAAAAGTAACGGAGGTAACATAATAAATAACCGAGCAATCAAAGCATAACATGACAAATGCGGTGCTAGAGGTGATCTAACGCAGGGATAGGTGATACCGGTGAAGGGGGGAAACATCCGGGAAAATATCCCCGGTGTTTCGTGTTTTCGGGCAGAGGAGCCGGAGGGGGAAAGTTGCGAGTTCGATAGGTTAGGGGTGTGTGGCGGACGAACGGACTGCGTATCCGGATTCGTCTCGTCGTTCTGAGCAACTTTCATGTTGAAAATATTTTAATCCGAGTTACGGATTAAAAGATATGATTTTTTAAAAGATTTTATTAATTTCTGGAATTTAATTACTTATTTAATTCAACATTATCCAGAATAGTAAATGCTGACGTCAGCATGACATCAGGGTGATGTCAGCAGTCAACGTTGACCATTGACCTGGTCAACCTGACGTGTGGGTCCAGTGGGACCCACGTGTCATTCTCTATTTAGTTTAATTACAGATTAGTTAATTCAATTAGTGATTAGGTTAATCTAATCAGGATTAATTAACTTAATTAATTATTTAATTAATATTTTAATTACCTTAATTATTACTTATTTATTTATTTAATATTTTTTAATTCCTCCTTTTTTATTACATTTGGGCCCACGTGTAAGTGGCCAGGGCGGCCCAATTGTCGATGGTCCAGGACCATAGCGAATGGGCACGGCTAATTGAGCAGTCTGTTGGCGAAGCAGGCGGAGCCAGTGGTGAGTGTAACCCACCGAGGTGTCCTGGCAGCTGGCGCTTGGCGCCCGTGACGGCCGCACGAGCGCCGGGCAGGCGATGGGGCGGAGGGGACCGAGCCGTGGCGCTGGCACACCGGCGAAGCGACATCGTCGCGGGGCGAAGGCGACGGGCCAGTCTTTGGCCGCACGTCGCAGCAAGCGCAGCGAGACGGCCCGAAGGATTTGGGAAGGCCACGGCGGAGTGAGCTCCGGCGCTGAGTGTGGGCTCAGCGTAAGGCCGTCTTGTCGCCACGGACGAAGGCGCCGAGCGACAAGATGAGGGCGACACGCACGCCTGAAGGAGGAGAGGGAGGAGGGAGGTGGCGGCTCACAGGGGAGCGGGAGTGGCATGGCAGTGGGCTCGAGGGCGACCCATGGGGAGGAGGACGGCGACGACCACGGAGACGGGGAGGAGATCCGGCGGGTGTTTAATTGTTTTCACTATTGTTTTAATTGTTTTAGGGCCTTTAATCATTTTATCAAAGTTTGGTTTCTCCACCATAATTACCTATGTATTATTTGGTTCACTCCGAACATTTAAATTTTTAATATTTGAAACTTTTATTGTTTGCTCTATTTTGAATTTGAAATTCGAACTAGGTTCCGAACTAACGCGAGTTTATCCACAGTAACCGAGGTGACGTGGCATCATTAGCGGGGATTACTGTAGCTTAATTACCCGGGCGTCACAGAGTCGCCATAGATCATCCGTCGGCGAATCCACAAAGAAATTGCCATTCACAGCCCATGCAGGAGAGCTTCGTATTCAGCTTCGTTGTTAGAGGAGTTGAAATGAATTTGAAGAACGTAACTGAGTCGATCGCCTTTAGGAGACACCAAGACCACTCCAGCCCCGGAGCCGTGAAGCATCTTGGAGCCGTCGAAGAACACCGTCCACTGTTCAGGAACACTCGGGACAGGTTGTTCTTACTCAATCCATTCGACCAAGAAATCTACCAGGGCTTGCGACTTGAAGGCCTTCTTGGCTTCAAACCTGATGTCCAATCGGAGGAGCTCAATGGCCCACTTGGCCACTCGGCTAGTGGCATCTCTATTGTTCATGATCTCAGATAGAGGAGCGTCACTTATCACCATGACCAAGTGTTCTTGAAAATAATGCGCCACCTTCTTTGCAGTTAGATAAATTCCATATACTAACTTCTGATAATGCGTATACCATTGTTTGGAAGGTGTGAGGACTTCAGAGATGTAGTAGACCAGTCGTTGGAGCTTGAAGGCTTTGCCTTGTTCTTCCCATTCCAGCATGAGGGTCGTGCTAACAACTTGGCTCATGGTCGTGATGTATAAGAGCAAGGTCTCCTTGCTGCTCGGGGCAGCTAGCACCGGCTGGGTTGAAAGCAGGGCCTTAAGTTCCTGGAATGCAGCCTGCGCTTCGGGAGTCCATTTGAACCTGACAGACTTCTTCATTAGTCGGTAAAGCGGCATGGCTTTTTCACCAAGTCTGGAGATGAATCTACTCAGGGCCGCGAGGCAGCATGTGAGGCATTGCACGTCGTGTAGACATTCTAGGTTCTCCATTCGGATGATTGCCCCTATCTTCTTGGGATTGGCATCGATCCCTCGTTCGGAAACGAGGAAACTGGGTAACTTGCATGCGGGTATGCCAAATGTACACTTGGTTGGGTTGAGTTTGATGCCGAAAGCTCGCAAATTTGTGAAGGTCTCAGCAAGGTCAGTCGGGAGGTCGAAACCTTTCCTGGACTTAACCATAATGTCATCCATATAAGCTTCTACGTTCTGACTGATTTGCTTCTGTAAGCACTTTTGGATCATACGTTGGGATGTGGCCCCAGCATTTTTCAACCCGAATGGCATCGTGATATAGGAGAAACACCCGAATGGGGTAATGAACGCTGATTTTATTTCATCACGGCCATACAATCGGATCTGATGGTACCCGAAGTACGCATCTAGAAATGACAGCCGCTCACATCCAGCAATAGAATCTACTATCTGATCTATGCGAGGGAGAGGAAAATGATCTTCCGGGAAGGCCCAATTGATGTGCCTAAAATCTACACACATTCGAAGAGACTTATCTTTCTTCGGCACCATGACGACGTTGGCGAGCCACTCGGAGTGGTACACCTCTCGGATGAATTCGGTGGCTAAGAGACGTGCTATCTCCTCGCCAAAGCCTTGAGCTTCTCGGTTGAAGATAGCCGAAGATACTCTTTGACAGGCTTCGACGCTGAGTCAACATGGAGTCTGTGCTCGGCTAGTTCCCTGGGAACACCCGGCATGTCAGAAGGCTTCCATGCGAAGATGTCCCAGTTCTCACGTAGGAACTGGATGAGCGCGACTTCCAATTTGCTATCTAGGGTGGTGGAGATGTTGGTCAGGGCAGCATTCGGGTCCTTAGGATGGATGTGCACCGGCTTCGTCTCTCCTGACGACTGGAAAGCAGATTCCACAGTCGGCTTCTTGGACTTGAAAATTTCGCTTGGGTATGCCACCTTATTATACTCGTCTATCTCGGCCATCGCCATCTGCTCATCAGCGATCTGGGAGCCCTTCTGGAGGCACTCTTCGGCCAACTTCCAATTGCCCGTGATAGTGATCACGCCTTTAGGCCCTGCCATGTTCAGTTTAAGATACACGTAACATGGACGGGCCATGAAACGCGTGTAGGCATGCCTACACAGGATTGCATGGTAAGCACTTCTAAAGTCCACCACTTCGAAAGCCAGTCGTTCCTTTCAGAAGTTCTTCTCTTCACCAAATACGACGTTGAGAGCGATCTGGCCGAGTGACTTAGCCTTCTTCCCGGGGATTACCCTGTGGAACTGCATATTTCTCTTGCTGAGTTGGGTCATCAGGATGCCCATCGCCTCTAAGGTGTCGGCGTAGATGATGTTAAGCCCGCCGCCGCCGTCCATTAGGACTTTGCGCAATCGGACTCCTCCCACAAGTGGATCTACCATCAGGCGATGGTATGCGAGCCGGATGGTCCGACTGGTCAAACATTATCGGTGTCTTAGCCTAGTCGAGATATTTGGTGACAGTCGGAACTGCCATGTTGGCCTCACGGTTGATCACCTTGAGGTGAATTTTGCTTTCAACATGAGCAAAAATCATAAGGATGTTCTCAACACTGGGGTACCCAGAAGTACCTTTGCCTCCGTCTTCGTCGTCATCATCTCTTTCTCTAGAAGAATCCTACCGCATCTCTTGCTTCAGGAGTCGACACTCCCGAGTGGTATGCTTGGGCAAGATCAATTTACCCTCCTCATCTTTCTTCGTGTGAATCTGGCAAGGCTGGTCGAGGATGTCGCTCTTCATGGTGTGTCTTGCTTCTTTCCTTTCCAATCCTTCTTATGCTTTTGGGGGTTCTTTTTGTCTTGGTTGGCCAGAGCCGCGGCCTCGGCATTCCCTCCAGCATCTACTTTCCGCTTATGCTTCTTGCCCTTGTTCTCTGACTGGTGTGCATCGCCAGCTCGGCTCTTGCCACTTCTTAGTCGGTCTTCCTCTTCACCATTGGCATACCGGTTGGCTATCTCCATAGCCCGACTGAGAGTCGGGGTCTCAGTACGGCTGAACTTCATGTTCAGCTCCCGGTACCTGACTCCAGCCTTGAAGGCGCAGATTGCCTAGTGTTCGGTGACATTCTCCACCATGTTGTGCAGAGTGGTCCACCGCTGGATATACTCTCGGAGAGTTTCATTCTGCTTTTGCACACAGTGCTGTAACTCGGTCAAACCTCATGCTCTCTTGAACGTGCCTTCAAAGGTCTTGACAAATAATTTCGCCAGGTCTTCCCAAGAAAAGATACTACTCGACGGGAGCTGTGTCAGCCAAGCCCGAGCAGAGCCTTCTATCATCAGCAGCAAATGCTTCATGGCCACGTTGTCATTGCCGCTGCTGATCTGGACTGCCACTCGATAATGTTCCAGCCAAATTCTGGGCTTGGATTCAGCGGTGAACTTGCTGATCCCCATGGCCAACCTGAAGTTGTTGGGAATCTCAGCCGCTCGTATATAACGGCTGAATCATTCGGGGTCCAAGGGTACGGAACCACTCGGCACGTCGTGCTCTTGGCCCTCCCGTAAGGCCTGACCTCTATCAACCAAGTTCGGGGTGAGAACGGATCTCTCATTGAACAACAGATCCCGAGCGTCCCTCGACGGACGAGTAGGACTCGGCCTGCGGTCACCGTTGTGCACCTGTCTATTGTCATAGGGCTGGCGCCCGTACGCGATGTCCTGAGGTGGAGGCATCAGTGCACGATCGTAGTCATCGTTATGCCAGGGCAACGCTACTCGATCACGTCTCCGATCTTCGTGACGGTCTCTAGAGGAGAAAGTAGCTCGGCGCCTGCCCGAGCCGAGTGGGCTATGAACCGACTGGACGGTCTCCGCACGAACGGATGTGCTATGGATCCGGTCTCTGAAGGATCCCTTCTTCTTATGAAAAGCCAGAAGGCTGAATGGAATCCGCAATCCGAGTGGCAGCTGCTAGATTTTATAACGGAGTACTAAGGACTTGATACTTACGAGGCTGGTCACTGCTTGCGCCGACTGTGGCTGGGTTGACGGCGCTCGCGTTCATCAGGTTCCCTCCGAAGTCGTTCAAGGCGATCGTGCTCGGCCAAAGTAGCCAAGTGAGTCGACTCCATGGCCAGCGCCTTGGGAGTCGTTCCGGTGATGGGAATGTTCAGGAGCTGATTGTTTCAGTGGCGGAGCTCATCCTGTTGCTCCTGAGTGAGATCTTGAGGCACATACGGCTCGTGCCCCGGGAAGACGCAGTTGGTGTTGATGTGAGACGCACCCGTGTGATCGCCTTTGGGCTATGTGTAGCCCGGGGGTACGCAGTGCTCGGAGTTATCCACCATAAGGATTTCGGTGGTCGACTCGATGCTCTCGGAGTCGGACTCCTCTAAGGAATCGCCGAGTAATCTGTTCGAGAGGTCAAGGGCGGGCTCGTCGACCTCGATAGCCGCCACCTGTTATGTTGCCGCCTGAGTGGCGACAGCGTGCTTGATCCAACGCTGCAGCCGTGAGCGCCTGGAGCGCTTGCGATGGCATACGACGGTGGGATGGACAACCACTCGGTATGGAGCCGAGGGTTGTCGAAGAAGGACTCCGTAGTAAGAATCTAGGAAGTGCGTCGCGCCATGGGTGGGCAACGCTTCTACGACCAGGGGGGCTTCGCGTAGTCATGCTGAGTAATCGGCGATGAAGGAGATCGTCCCGAAGCGGATTTCGCCACCGACTGACATGATGATGATGAAGAAATCCACCTACACCATGACGTTTTGCTAGACACCTAGCCCCATGGTGGGCGCCAGCTGTCGGGGTTATGATAGTGACAATGTGTACTAGGGGTATGAACAAGGGGCAGAATCAACCTACACCATAGGTGTAACACACGGTGTTTAACGAGTTCAGGCCCCTCACTCGGTGGAGGCAAAAGCCCTATGTCTCGTGCCCTTAGGCTTGCTTTGATTTTATAGATAGGATTACAAAGTTGAACGTGTTTGACTATAGAGAGTGGTGCCGCTTATATAGAGTGCGCTGCAGCCCCATGTCTCACACGCTGCTGGGGCAATAAATGCCATTGAATGAGGCAGTTACTAGTGTAATGAGCCTATATTACGGTAGTTACATGTATATGATAGT
Source organism: Aegilops bicornis (assembly GCA_021605145.1). NCBI lineage: Eukaryota > Viridiplantae > Streptophyta > Magnoliopsida > Poales > Poaceae > Aegilops > Aegilops bicornis. The sequence continues at coordinate 516,893,759 of CM038675.1, forward strand.
TATAACTCTATTTAGTGGATGACTTAGGATCCCTCGACCGTTGCAGCTCCCATGACGCCTTCTTGCCCTGTACGTCCTGGTTGATTGTCTGCCGAGTGACGCATGGTTGTCCACGTGCTGTAGAGCCGCCTGAGTGATCCTCCTGATGTGCGCATCCGAGTGCTGGCATGGTCCAAGGACCTACCCATGACGATGATGGGCCCTATGTGGGTCCCAAATGATGGGTCCATGACCCTACCTATAATAGGTGACCACATCAGGTCCCACATCAACTTGACGGGAATCCTTGGAGTTGTAGTTGAACTTGATGAAGTAGAGCTTGATGAAGTCTTGGGAACCCACTTGACCATGGCTTTAGGTGCTTCTTTAAACGAGTCAATCTCTTCTTGAAGCTTGTCCTTGCCTTTTAGCTTGTGGTCTTGTGGTAGAAGATCATCTTGAGCTTGTGTTCCCTCAAAAGAAGTGGGGTCAAACTTCTCTTGTTGAGGAACAAACTTCATCTTCGGGTATTGATCTTCTTCCCATTCAACTCCATTGGCATTGAATTTTTGTTGATAACCAACACCTTGATTCTTCTGGTGTCTTCTTTGCTTGCGTACAATAATTTTGAATTGCTTACTCTTAGCAAGATTCTTGTAAACAACTTTCTCTATAATTCCCTTCAATAAGCTATTTTCTTGCTCAAGGGTAACTTAGCTAATAGAATCGTTAGTGGAATCAAGAGAACTACTAGAAGCAACAATATTGGATTTAGCATGGTTATTGTTACTACTAGAAGAAGAATCTTTCTTACTCTTGTTTCTAGGTTTAACTTGTGGCATGTAAGTAGACAAGAGGAGACATTTGGCACTGTAAGAAGAACACTTCTTTCGAAGATCATCATTGATTTCTTTTAGAAACTCATGCTATTGCTCTAAATTTAGCTTCTTGATGCGTAGCTTCTCATGATTTCTTAGGAGTTCTCTATGATCCTCTTGAGTTGTTTCATGAGCTAACTTAAGAGTGTTTAGTTCTTTACTTAAGTGCTCAATCTCCTTCTTAACGTTGTCATTCGTTTCATCTTGACTATTATGATTACTAGCAAGTTCATTATAGATCACATCATTAGTTTTATCAACAAAGCAAATCATCATCACCTGGAAAATCATCTTCATCACTATTGAAATCAAGATACTCGGGGTGTGATACCTTGGGGCCTTTAGCCATGAAGCATCTTCCAATTCCTTCATTTGGTGAATCAAATATGTCGTGGGAGTTGGATGACACTAGTGCAAGACCGGCAACACATTCATCTTGAGTATAGTCGGAGTCGAAGTGATAGCTTCTCTTGGTGTGGGTGTTGCAGTCGGAGCCGGAAACCCATTCACCAACATGAGCTTGATGTATTCGTCTTTTGTAGCTCTTTGATGACTTATCTTTCCTTTCAGAATCCTTGCTTCTTCGAGAGGGTCTTCATTCATCATGACCATCTCTACTCCTTCTCTCTCTGTGAGGTGATTCATCTCTTCTACTTCTCCTTTTTGGCGAGTCTCTCTTTTCTTGTATGAAGTCGTACACTCATTGGAGTAGTGTCTGGGTCTTCCACAATTGTAGCAATTAGATCATGACTAGAAGATCTTTTCTCATTCTAGGACCTTGACTTGGAGCTTCTATCATTTCTTCTACTCTTGTAAATTTTTTTGAAGTTTTTCACCATTAGACTCAATTCCTCATTCGAAACTAGCTTGTCACTTGATGTTGTAGGAGCATAACTTGATTTGTATGCACTACTTGACTTGTTGTGGTGCTCTTCCTTATCATTGAGTGACATCTCATGAGCAACAATTCTACCAATGACTTTCGTAGGCTTGTGATCTTTGTAATTGGGCATCATTTGGATCAATGTGCACATGGTATCATATTTACCATCCAAGGCTCTAAGGATCTTCTTGATGATGAACTTGTCGGTCATCTCTTCACTTCCTAAGCTGGCAGTCTCATTTGTGATGAGAGCAAGCCTAGAGTACATTTCAGCAACTCCTTCACCATCCTTCATCTTGAACTTGTCAAGTTGACTTTGAAGCACATCCAACTTGGATTCCTTGACGAACTCGGCACCTTCATGCATATCAACCAAAGTATCCCAAATTTCCTTTGCATTCTCAAGGTGGCTGATTTTATTGAATTCCTCGAGGCACAATCCATTGAAGAGTATATCACATGCCTGAGCATTATATTGCAACATATTCAATTCTTCTGTGGTCGCTTCATGATCCGGTTCTCTACCATCCTCAAAGAATTCACCTTGCAAGCCCATGCGAACAACAACCCAAATGGCGGGGTTATGACCAAGAATATGCATTTTCATCTTATGCTTCCAACTAGCAAAATTTTTACCATCAAAATACGAACCTCGACGGTGATAGTTACCCTCACTAGATGCCATACTGTCCTAGATTGTGAAACCAAGGCTATGATCACTAAAGCAATGGAAATCAAGGCTTATGGATATCAAAGCTCTGGTACCACTTGTATGATCAAAAGTATGTCTAGAGGGGGTGATTAGACTACTTGACGAAATAAAACCTAACCTTTTCCCAATTTTAGTTGTATGAAGATTTTATAAATTATGACAAGTCAAGTAACACCCTACACATGCAAGTCTAAGAGTGTAGCAGCGGAAAGTAGGACATTGCACATGTAAGTAAAGGGAAGGGTTTGGAGAAGGCATACACAATGGGGACATGATGATTTTTGGCGTGGTTGCAATAGGTGGTGCTAACGTACATCCACGTTGATGGAGACTTCAACCCACGAAGGGTAACAGTGGCACCAGTCCACGGAGGGCTCCACCCACAAAGGGTCCATGAAGAAGCAACCTTGTCTATCCCACCATGGCCATCGTCCATGAAGGACTTGCCTGACTCGGGTAGATCTTCATGAAGTAGGTGATCTCCTTGACCTTACAAACTTCTTGGTTCAAGTCCACATCATGTTGGAGGCTCCCAAGCGACACCTAACTAATCTAGGAGACACCACTCTCCAAAAGGTAATAGACGGTGTGTTGATGATGAAATCCTTGCTCTTCCGCTTCAAATGATAGTCTCCCCAACACTCAACTCTCTCTCTCTCTCTCTCATAGATTTGGCTATGGTGGAAGAAGGATTTGAGTGGAAAGCAACTTCGGGAAGGCTAGAAATCAAGGTTCAAATGGTAGGAATGGAATCTCTTGATCTCAACACATGCGTAGGTGGTTCTCTCTCAGAAAATGAATGGTGGAAGTGTAGGCATGTTCTGATGGCTCTCTTAATAAGTAAGAGGGGTTTGAGGGGTATATATAGCCTCCACACAAAATCCAACCGTTACACACTTTTGACCCAACTCGGTGGCACCGATCAGAAATCTCGGTGGCATCGACCTGTGTAAAAATATGAACGAGAGGAATCTTGGTGGGACCGACTGGAAAAACTCGGAGGACCGATGTGCAATGGCTAGGGCAAACCTCGTCTCGGTGGCACTGATTGCATCAACTCGGTAGGACCAAAGTGAAGCAATAAGGCAATAGAGAGTTGGCAAGCCATCTCGGTGATACCGAAATAATTGTAACTAGTAACAGAGAGTTGGCAAGGCCACCTAGGTGGGACCGAGATCAATATAGGTGGATCCAATTTGTTAGGGTTTGGCAGTGGCTAAGTCCAGATGAACTCGGTGGCTCCGGATAGGAAATTTCGGTGGGGCCGAGTTGGAATGTAGGGTTTGGACATATTTGGATGGAGAAAGTGGTTGAGGGTTTTGGAGCAGTATCATTAAGCACTTGAACAAAAAGATCATTAAGCAACCCCCATCCCCTTTTAGTAGTACTATCTTTCCTATGGACTCAATGTGATCTTGGATCACTTAACAAAAAATGTAGAGTCTTGAGCTTTTGCCAATCCATGTCCTTAGCATTTTGAGGGGACCACAATCACTAGTCCTTGCCATGCCGATCACTGAACATCCTTAAATCTTGAACTTGAATGGACATTAGTTCAATGAGATATATGTTGTTATGAATTACCAAAACCACCCGGGGATTAGTTGCACTTTCAAAGAAGTATATGTTGCTCAACCACCAGGTTTTGAGGATCCAAAGCATTTTGACAAAGTCTTTAGACTCAACAAGGCTCTCTATGGCCTCAAACAAGCCCCACGGGCTTGGTATGATACTCTGAAGGAGTTCCTAAAGAAAGGGTTTCAAACACGGTTCACTTGACCCTACTCTTTTCACAAAAATCTTATGATGGTGAACTATTCATATGCCAAATATATGTTGATGATATTATCTTTGGTTGCACCAACAAGCGTTTCAATGACGAATTTGCATATATGATGCGTGAAGATTATCATATGTCTATGATGGGAGAGTTAAAATTCTTCCTTGCTCTTCAAATTCATCAACGACCAAATGGCATCTTCATTTCTCAAGAGAAATACCTCAATGATTACCTGAAGAAATTCGGCATGCAAGACTTCAAAGGCCTCAAAGTACCTATGCCTACAAATTGTCAACTCTGCACTGACAAAAATGGTAAAGATTTCAATCAGAAGGTATATCGCTCCATCATTGGTTCGCTGCTTTACCTATGTGCATCTAGGCCATATATTATGCTTAGTGTTTGCATGTGTGCCCGATTTCAAGCGACACCGAAGGAATCACACCACCAGGTTGTGAAGCAAATTCTTTGACATTTGGCTCACACACTAAGGCATGGATTATGGTATCCTAAGGGCACATCTTTTGACCTAGTTGGATTTTCCGATTCTCATTATGGTGAAGATCATGTGGATAGCAATTCTACATTAGGCACATGCCACTTCCTTAGACGATCTCTTATTTGTTGGTCGTCAAAGAAGTAGAACATCATTCAACTTTCCACAGCAGAGGCTGAGTACATTGTGCTGGTGCCTGCTGCTGTCAGTTGCTATGGATGAAGCAGGCCCTCAAGGACTATGGCGTCAATGTGAAGAAAGTCCCTCTCTATTGCAACAATGAGAGTGCTATCAACATCGTCCACAACCCAGTGCAACACTCCATGATGAAGCACACTCAAATTCGTCACCACTTTCTTCGTGATCATGTGCTAAAGGGAGACACTTTCATCGACCACGTAAAGACTGAAGATCAGCTTGCCAATATCATCACTAAGCCCTTGGATGGAGAAGGTTTTGCAAGTTGCGGTGTGAGCTAAACATCCTAGAATCTTTGAATGTTCTCTGATGTGGACACACATAACGCTTATGATTTTTTGATGACTTTGATGCACAACATACGAAGTAATATATTTCTTCAATTAATGAAGATTTACACATTAATGAAGAACTTGACAGTCAGAACCCCACGACAATTGTACGCGGTGTTTGTAGTCATCATAGTTCTTATACAGTGGGTAACACCACCACCTCTTTGTGACATTCTTCAAATTTGAGTTTTTCGTCATTTGCAATTTCGTCAAACTTTTCAAATTCGTCATTTGAGGTTATTCTTCATTGGTTGAGCTGATATATATATATATATATATATATATATATATATATATATATATATATATATATATATATATATATATTCTTGAGGTTTATGTCCTCAACAAAATCCACATATTGCTATTTCTTCACGCTATTTTTCTTCATCTATGTGGATGTGATCGGACCCGCTCCCCTCTATGCTAAACTCAACCCACTCTGTTCACAAATTCTTCATATGCGTTCTACTTGATACCGTTCAAAGTCTTCACTGTGTCCTTGACTCTTGATTGCTTGTATCTGTGTTGGTATTTCCTCAAAGGGGAGAGGATGATGCAGCACATCAATGGTAAGTATTTTCCTCAGTGATGAAAACTAAGGTTATCAATCCAGTAGGCGGATCCACCCACACTATGTAAACATCACCTGCACACAAATAACAAATACTTGCAACCCAACGCGTAAGAGGGGTTGTCAATCCCTCCTCGGTATTGAGATAGATTAAATTGTATGAGATTGGATAAATAGATCTAAACAAACACAAAATATAATAAATAAAGAAAAATTAAAGCAAGGTATTTTTTGTTTTTTTATAAGATAGGAAATAGACCCGGGGCCCGTATATTTCTCTAGAGGCTTCTCTCAAGAAAATAGCACACGATGGGTAAACAAATTACTATTGGGCAATTGATAGAAAAGCGAATAGTTATGACAATATCCAAGGAAATGATCATGTATATAGTCATCACGTCCAAGATTAGAAGACCGACTCCTGTCCGCATCTACTACTATTACTCCACACATCGACTGCTATCCACCATGCATCTAGTGTATCAAGTTCATGGAAAACGGAGTAACGAAATAAGAACAATGACATGATGTAGACAAGATCTATTCATGTAGGAATAGACCCCATCTTTTTATCCATAATGGCAACGATACATGCATGTCGTGTCTCTTTCTGTCACTGAGATTGAGCACCACAAGATCGAACCCATCACAAAGCACCTCTTCCCATGGCAAGAAAAATCAATCTACTTGGCCAAAGCAAACCAAAGTTTCGGAGAAGAAATACGAGGCTATAACAATCATGCATAAAAGAGTTCAACAAAGACTCAAATAATATTCAGAGATAGATCTTATCATAAACTGACAATTCATCGGATCCCAAGAAACACACTGCAAAAAGTCATTACATCAAATAGATCTGCAAGAACATCGAGGAGAACATTGTATTGAAGATCAAAAAGAGAGAAGAAGCCATCTAGCTACTACCTACCGAACCGCTATGTCTGGAGAAAACTACTCACGCATGACCGGAGGGGCAATGGTGACTATGAAGAACCCCTCCGTGATCGTTGACCCCTCTGACAGAGTGCTGGAAAAGGCCTCTAGATTGGATCCCGTGGTTCAGGAACTTGCGGCAGCGGAAACTCTGATCTCTTGACTCCCCTATGGTTTTTGGGATTTTAGAGTATTTATAGAGTTGATAGTCGGTGGAGGGGGTGCGTGTGGGCCCCACTACCCACCAGGGTGCGCTAGGGGACTCTGGCGCGCCCTGGTGCCTAGTGGGCCCCACAGGGCCCCTCTGGTGCACCTCTTGGGCCTCCTTGGCGTCTTCTAGGCAGAAAAAATTCTCCAAAAAGTTTCATGGCATCTGGACTCCGTTTGGTATTGATATTCTGTGAAGTAAAAACCAAGCAAAAAAACAACAACTGGCACTAGGCGCTATGTGAATAGGTTAGTCCCAAAAAAATGATATAAAGTTGCTAATAAATGAATATAAAACATCCAAGATTGATAATATAACAACATGGAACAATAAAAAAATTATAGATATGTTCGAGATGTATCAGCATCCCCAAGCCTAATTCCTACTCGTCCTCGAGTAGGTAAATGATAAAAAGAGAATTTTTGTTGTGGAATGCAGCCTAACATGTTCATCACATATTCTTTTTTTGTAGCATGGGCATTTGGACTTTTAGATGATTCAAAGCAATAGTATATAATTGACATGAGGACATCAATACTCAAGCATATCAACAAGCAACCATGTCTTTCAAAAATATCAACACTAAAGAAAGCTATCCCTAGCCCATTATGCTCAATCCTTGATCCATTCATGAAACACACTCAAATATTAGCTATGCCCAATGCACAAGTATGATAATAGTGTTCCCTAGTTGGTGCTTTATAAGAGAAGATGAAGACTCAATAAAAACAAAATTGCATAAAAAGTAAATAGATAGGCCCTTCGCATAGGGAAGCAGAGATTTGTAGAGGTGCCAGAGCTCAAAGCTTAAATTGAGAGATAAAATTATTTTGAGTGGCATGCTTTTCCCTTCAACGAAAACCAACGACCGAGAATTCTCAATACTTTCCATGCTAGATAAATCATAGGCGGTTCCCAAACAGAAAATAAAGTTTATTCCTTTTTCCACCATTCTTTCACAATCCATGGCTAGCCGTATCCACGGGTGCCCTCCATACCAACACTTTCCAAGGAATTTAGTATTTGACAACATTTTTTTTCATTTCGGGACTAGGCATCCCTAATAAGTTGCCACACTCACGTTCAATGACAAGTGAATAAACACTCATCTCAAGAATAAAATATCTAGCATGGAAAATATCAGCCACCCCCTACCGCTTCATGAGCTGTACAGGCACACAAAAAAGAAACTTATTTCGAACATTAGAGTTGGCACATACAAATTTACTTGGAACGGCATGGAAATACCACATATAGGTAGATATGGTGGACTCATTTGGCACAACTCGGGTTTAAGGATTTGGATGTGATGACCCACAAGTATAGGGGATCTATCGTAGTCCTTTCCATAAGTAAGAGTGTCGAACCCAACGAGGAGCAGAAGGAAATGACAAGTGGTTTTCAGCAAGGTATTCTCTGCAAGCACTAAAATTATTGGTAACAGATAGTTTTGTGATAAGATAATTCATAATGGGTAACAAGTAAATAAAGTAACTAAGGTGCAGCAAGGTAGCCCAATCCTTTTTGTAGCAAAGGACAAGCCTGGAAGAACTCTAATATGAAGCAAAGTGCTCCCGTGGAAGATCATATGTTCAGATCCTTAATGATGATTAACCCGTCTCGCAAGCACCCGCAACTACAAAAGAAGTATTAAGGTAAACCTAACCATAGCATGAAACATATGGATCCAAATCAACCCCTTACGAAGCAACACATAAATTAAGGTTTAAGCTTCTGTCACTCTAGGAACCCATCATCTACTTATTACTTCCCAATGCCTTCCCCTAGGCCCAAATAATGGTGAAGTGTCATGTAGTAGACATTCACTTAACACCACTAGAGGAGAGACAACATACATCTAATCAAAATATCGAACGAATACCAAATTCACATGATTACTTATTACAAGACTTCTCCCATGTTCTCAGGAACAAACGTAACTAATCACAAAGCATATTCATAATCATAATCAGAGGAGTATTAATTATCATTAAGGATCTGAACATATGATCTTCCACCGAATAAACCAACTAGCATCAACTACAAGGAGTAATCAACACTACTAGCAACCCACAGGTACCAATCTGAGGTTTGGGGACCAAGACGAATACAAGAGATGAACTAGAGTTTGAGAGGAGATGGTGTTGGTGAAGATTTTGATGGATATTGACCCTCCCCCGATGAGAGGATCGATGGTGATGATGATGGCGATGATTTCCCCCTCCCGGAGGGAGGTTTCCCCGGCAGAACAGCTCCGCCGGAGTCCTAGATTGGTTCTGCCCAGGTTCCGCCTCGAGACGGCGGCGCTTTGTCCCAAAAGCTTCCTTATGATTTTTTCCAGGGTAAAAGACACCATATAGCAGAAGATGGGAACCGAAGGCCTGCCAGGGGCCCACAAGGTCGGGGGCGCACCCAAGGGGGTAGGGCGCGCCCTCCACCCTTGTGGCTGGCTGGTGGCCCCCCTCTGGTTCTTTCTTCACCCAATATTTTTGATATATTCCAAAAATAAGCTCCGTGAAATTTCAGGACTTTTGGAGTTGTGCAAAATAGGTCTCTAATATTTGCTCCTTTTCGGTCCGAATCCAAATTACTGACATTCTCCCTCTTCATGTAAACCTTGTAAAATAAGAGAGAATAGGCATAAGTATTGTGATATAATGTGTAATAACAACCCATAATAATGCAATAAATATAAATATAAAATCATGATGCAAAATGGACATATCAACTCCCCCAAGCTTAGACCTCACTTGTCCTCAAGCGAAAACCGATATTGATAAATATGTCCACATGTTTAGAGATAGAGGTGTCGATAAAATAAAATACAGACATGAGGGCATCGTTAACATCTTTAGAACAACAACATATAATGCCATATAATTTCTTATGATAAAGTAACAATTCATTCACAAGGCGAAGTATGTATCCGAAACTTCACTGAAAACTAACAAACTGTGATCTCAGTCATTGAAGCAATTGCAATTTATCATAACATCGGAAAGAGTCAATATAAGAGCTTTTCAGCAAGTCCACATACTCAACTATCATATAATCTATCACAATTGCTAACACCCACGCGATACTTATGGGTACAAAGTTTCAATCAGACAAAGAGAAAGATAGGGGCTTATAGTTTCGCCTCCCAACCTTTTACCTCAAGGGTAATGTCAATAATAATACTTTATGATAACCTACATCCGAGTGGATATATATATATCCAGATCTCTCCAACACATAGAGTTGCCAAAGAAAAAAGTGTAAAAGGGAAAGGTGATGATCACCATGACTCTTGCATAAGGGTAGGAGATAAAAATAATAAAAGATAGGCCCTTCGCAGAGGGAAGCAGAGGTTGTCATGCGCTTTTATGGTTGGATGCACAAAATCTTAATGCAAAAGAACGTCACTTTATATTGCCGCTTGTGATAAGGACCTTTATTATGCAGTCCGTTGCTTTTATTTCTTCCATACCACAAGTTCGTATAAAGCTTATTTTCTTCACACTAATAGATCATGCATATTTAGAGAGCAATTTTTATTGCTTGCACCGATGACAACTTACTTGAAGGATCTTAGTCAATCCATAGGTAGGTATGGTGGACTCTCATGGCAAAACTAGGTTTAGGGATATTTGGAAGCACAAGTAGTATCTTTACTTGGTGCAAAGAATTTGGCTAGCATGAGATGGAAAGGCAAGCTCAACATGTTGGATGATCCAAAACAATATAACTTCTATTCGGATATAAAAGAACATAACTCATTATGTTGCCTTCCTTGTCCAACATCAACTTTTTAGCATGTCATATTTTAATGAGTGCTCGCAATTACAAAAGATGTCCAAGATAGTATATTCATATGTGAGGCCTCTCTTTCTTTATTACTTCCTATTAATTGCAACAATGACTACAACTATGTTTGTCAACTCTCAATAACTTTTATTCATCATACTCTTTATATGTGAAGTCCTTACTCTCTATAAGATCAATATATGATCTTTTTATTTCTTTTATTCTTTCTTTTATTTAATTCCCTCAAGATCATAGCAAGAAAGCAAAGCCTTTATCTCAAAACTACTCTTTATTATATATCTCACGGACTCGATTACATAGAGGGAACATAAAGCAAAACTCAAAACTAGATCATACTAAAAACTTTATTCCACTAGATCAAGATATAACCAAAATGATCGAACTAAGAAAAATGATAAAGATAAAGATGTGATGGTGATACGATACCGGGGCACTCCCCCAAGCTTGGCAGTTGCCAAGGGGAGTGCTCATACCCATGTATTTAGATCTCTTTCTTCGGAGGTGGTCATGATGGAGTTGTATTCTTCTTCTCCAACTAGCGTGGGAGGATAAAAAATTTCCTCCCTTAGCTCCTCGTTATTGAGCTCGAGTTTCATTATCTTTTTGCATAATGCCAACTTGCTGTCCTGCGAGAAACATGGTGGGATAGATTGGACCTAGGGAAGCTCGACTTCTTGAACTCCATGTGCATATCGCCAGGTTGGGGTAGTGGATCATCCTCTTCATCGGAGCTCGTCTCCTCCTTCCTCTTTTGCTCATAGTCTTCTTCTTCCTCCGTGGTCCATCCATAATGTTACACATCCCCATATACTTTTGGGTTTGTGATATAATCAGCCATGTAGCTCTCTCCCTCCGAATCTTGAGATGACATCTTGCTCTAGATCTGCTGCAGAAACAACCCAAAAATGAAAACATAGAATTTTGTCGTGGTACTGTTGTCAAAACCTTCGGGAGATTATATAATGAATTTTTACCGACCATAAGAAGTATTCTGCGAGAAAACAGAGACCGGAGGGCACACAAGCTAGCCACAAGGTCGGGGGGCACGCCCAGGGGGTAGGGCGCACCCTCCACCCTTGTGGTGGCCTCGTGTCTCTTTCTAACTACTTTTAGTTTTCCCAATTTTTAAAATATTCCAAAATGGAGAAAATTCATCATTAGAAAGGTTTTGGAGTTAGTTTACTTAACGTACCACATACCTATCCCTTTTCGGAGTCTAAAACATTCTGGAAAGTGTCCTTATGTACTCCTCCGGTGTTACGGTATCAATTATATTGTTCTCAAAATTTATGGGAGTACATGAGATATAATGTTTGAGTCTTTGACCGTTTACCACCTTCGGAATTTTACCTTCGCCATTGTTGATTTTTATGGCACCGGAATGATAGACCTCCTCGATAATGTAAGGGCCTTCCCATTTAGAGAGAAGCTTTCCTGCAAAAGATATTAAATGAGAGTTGTATAGCAAAACATGATCACCTACATTAAACTCACGCTTTTGTATCCTCTTGTCATGTCATCTTTTAATTTTTTTTCTTTAAACAACTTGCCATTCTCGTAGGCTTGGGTTCTCCATTCATCAAGTGAGCTGATGTCAAATAACCTCTTCTCAAGGGCAAATTTGAAATCATAGTTGAGCTCTTTAATAGCCCAATATGCCTTATGTTCTAGTTCAAGAGGTAAATGACATGCTTTTCCATAAACCATTTTATATGGAGACATACCCATAGGATTCTTATAAGCAGTTCTATAAGTCCAAAAAGCATCATCAAGTTTCTTAGACCAATTATTTCTAGATCTATTAACAGTCTTTTGCAAAATTAATTTAATTTCTCTATTGCTCAATTCTACTTGACCACTAGACTGAGGATGATATGGAGATGCAATTCTATGATTAACATCATATCTAGCAAGCATTTTAAGGAAAGCACCATGAATAAAATGTGAACCACCATCAGTCATTAAATATCCAGGGACTCCAAACCTCGTAAAAATAACTTCCTTAAGCATCTTAATAGAAGTATTATGATCAGCACTACCAGTTGGAATAGCTTCTAACCACTTAGTAACGTAATCAACAGAAACTAGAATATGTGTATACCCATTAGAGGAAGGAAAAGGTCCCATATAATCAAAGACCCAAACATCAAATGGTTCAATAACAAGTGAATAATTCATAGTTATTTCCTGACATCTGCTAATATTACCAATCCTCTGGCATTCATCACAAGATAAGACAAACTTACATGCATCTTTAAAGAGAGTGGGCCAATAGAAACCGGATTGCAATACCTTATGTGCAGTTCTATCTCCAGCATGGTGTCCTCCGTAAGACTCGGAGTGGCACTTGTGTAGGATCTGTTCCTGTTCATGCTCAGGTACACAACGTCTAATGACACCATCTACTCCTTCTTTATAAAGGTGTGGGTCATCCCAGAAGTAATGTCTTAAATTACAGAAAAACTTTTTCTTTTGCTAGTATGTGCAACTAGGTGGTATAAATTTAGCAACAATATAATTAGCATAATCAGCATACCATGGAGCATTACGAGAAGCATTTATGACATTTAGTTTCTCATCCAGAAAGCTATCGTCAATACATAGTGGGTCATCAAGAACATTTTCTAACCTAGATAAGTTGTCTGCAACGGGGTTCTCAGCTCCCTTTCTATAAATAATATGACAAACAAATTCTTGTAGCAAGAGAACCCATCTAATAAGTCTAGGTTTAGCATCTTTATTTTCCATAAGGTATTTAATAGCAGCATGATCAGTGTGAACTGTTACTTTGGAATCAACTATATAACGTCTGAACTTATCACATGCAAATACAACTGCTAAAAATTCTATTTCAGTAGTAGCATAATTTCTCTAGGTAATGTCTAGAGTTTTACTAGCATACTGAATAACATTTAATTTCTTATCGACTCTTTGTCCTAGAACAGCACCAACAGCATAATCACTAGCATCACACATAATTTCAAAGGGTAGGTTCCAATCAGGTGGCTGAACTATAGGTGCAGAAATCAAGGCTTTCTTAAGTATTTCAAATGCTTCTACACAATCATCATCAAAAACAAGAGGAATATCTTTTTGTAAGAGATTAGTGAGAGGCCTAGAAATTTTAGAGAAGTCTTTAATAAACCTCCTATAGAAACAAGCATGACCAAGGAAACTGCTTATACCTGTGATATCTTTAGGACATGGCATATTTTCAGTAGCATCTACTTTAGCTTTATCAACTTCAATACCTCTTTCAGAAATTTTATGCCCCAAGACAATACCTTCATTAACCATAAAGTGGCACTTCTCCCAATTCAAGACAAGATTAGTTTCTTCACATCTCTGCAAAACTCGATCAAGGTTGCTTAAGATCATCAAAAGAAGTTCCGTAAACGGACAAATCATCCACGAAAACCTCAACAATCTTTTCACAAAAGTCAGAGAATATAGCAGTCATACATTTTGAAAGGTAGCAGGTGCATTACATAAACCAAAAGGCATACATCTATAAGAAAAGATACCGAAAGGGCAAGTGAAAGTGATTTTCTCTTGATCCTCTTTTGACACAGGTATTTGAGAGAAACTAGAATAATCATCTAGAAAGAAAAAATGTGTATGTTTAGATAGTCTTTCTAGCATTTGATCGATAAAAGGCAGAGGGTAATGATCTTTTCTAGCAGCTTTATTTAATTTGCAGAAATCAATTACCATTCTATAACCTGTAACAATTCTTTGAGGAATCAATTCATTCTTATCATTAGGAACAACTGTAATACCTCCCTTCTTAGAGACATAATGAACATGACTTACCCATTGACTATCAGCAATAGGATAAATTATACCTACCTCCAGAAGCTTTAGTATTTCATTCCTTACCACTTCTTTCATCTTAGGATTTAACCGTCGTTGATGATCAACAACTGATTTAGCATCTTTCTCTAATTTAATTTGTGCTGACATAGAGTGGGACTAATGCCCTTAAGATCATCAAGAGTATATACAATAGCGGCACGGTGCTTCTTCAGAGTTTTCAATAATTTATTTTCTTCATGCTCTGAAAGGTTAGCACTAATAATAACATGATATATCTTCTTTCCATCAAGATAAGCATATTTCAGAGTATCAGGTAATTGTTTAAGCTAAAAAAACGGGATCACCCTTATGTGGAGGAGGATCCCCAAGGATTTCAACACGCAAATTGTGTTTCAAAATAGGTCCTTGTTTGAAGAATACTTCATCTATTTCCCTTCTTTCATTCATAAACATATCATTTTCATGGTCTAGCAAATATTGTTCTAAAGGATCATTAGGAGGCACGACAATAGAAGCAAGACCAATTATTTCATCTTTATTAGGCAATTATTTATCATGGGGTTGTCTACTAAATTTAGAGAAATTAAAATCATGAGACATATCCCCTAAACCAATAGTAACAATATCTTTCTCGCAGTCTATCCTAGCATTAACAGTATTCAAGAAGGGTCTACCAAATATAATGGGACAAAAATTATCTTGTGGAGAAGCAAGAACAAGAAAATCAGTAGGATATTTTATCTTCCCACACAAGACATCAACATCTCTAACAATCCCAATCGGTGATATAGTATCTCTATTAGCAAGCTTAATAGTAACATCAATATCCTCTATCCCAGTAGGTGCAATATCATTCATAATTTCTTTATATAAGGTATAAGGAATTGCACTCACACTAGCACCCACATCACATAAGCCATGATAACAATGATCTCCAATTTTAACAGAAACAACAGGCATGCCAACAACAGGTCTATGTTTATCTTTAGTATCAGGTTTAGCAATTCTAGCAGCTTATCATAGAAATAAATAGCATGCCCATCAATATTATCAACCAAGAGATCTTTAACCATAGCAATACTAGGTTCAACTTTAATTTGTTCAGAGGGTGTAGGTGTTTTAGTATTACTTTTACAAACCACAGTTGAAGCTTTAGCATGATCCTTTATTCTAACAGGGAATGGCGGTTTCTCAATATAAGCAGTAGGAATAATAGGATCAACATTATAAGTAATAATTTCTTCTTCAACTTTAATAGGTTCAACTACTTTAACTTCAATGGGAGGATGATATTTAAACCACTTCTACTTAGGGATCAACATGAGTAGCAAATGATTCACAAAAAGAAGCTACTATCTCAGAGTCAAGCCCATATTTAGTGCTAAAATCACGAAAAGCATCGGTAACCATAAAAGATTTGACACAATCAAACTTAAGTTTATACCTGACTCCTTACCTTCGTCGAGGTCCCAATCTTCAGAGCTGCGTTTAATTCTTTCCAATAAGTCCCATCCGAATCCAATATGTTTCTCCATATAGGAACCAGTACAAGAAGTATCGAGCATGGATCGATCATTATGAGAAAGTCGAGAACAAATTTTTTGAATAATAATTTATCTTGAGAGCTCATGATTGGGGCATGAATATAACATTGACTTAAGCCTCCCCCAAGCTTGAGCGATATTTTCTCATTCACGAGGCCAACAATTATATATATAATTCCGATCACGATGAACTAGATGCATAGGGAAATTCCAATTTCAATTGGTTGTAGTTCCATGATCCAATATCATCCAATAGCCTAAACCATGTCAATGCCTTTCCTTTCAAAGATAAAGGGAAGAATTTCTTCTTGACAACATCCTCGGGTATACCTGCAAGCTTAAATAATCCACAAACTTCATCCACATAGATTAGGTGCATATCGGGATGTAATGTTCCATCTCTGTATAAGGATTAGCTAGCAGTTTCTCTATCATACCGAAGGAATTTCATAATAAATATTTTCAGTAGGTGCAGTAGGTTGAGGAGCAACTAATTGTGGTTCCGGTCGAGGTGAAGATACCCCAAACAAACCCCTCAAAGGATTATTTTCCATAGTAACAAGTGACAGTAAATTTCAGCACACTATATAAATGTTTCCTTACCAAATTCCACTTACCAAAGGCGCTTCACTCCCCGGCAATGGCGCCAGAAAAGAGTCTTGATGACCCACATGTATAGGGGATCTATCGTAGTCCTTTCGATAAGTATGAGTTTCGAACCCAATGAGGAGCAGAAGGAAATGACAAGTGGTTTTCAGCAAGGTATTCTCTGCAAGCACTGAAATTATCGGTAACAGATAGTGTGATAAGATAATTCGTAACGGGTGACAAGTAAATAAAGTAACTAAGGTGCAGCAGGGTGGCCCAATCCATTTTGTAGCCAATGACAAGCCTGGACGAACTCTAATATGAAGCAAAGTGCTCCCGAGGACACATGGGAATTTTTGTCAAGTTAGTTTTCATCATGCTCATATGATTCACGTTCGTTACTTTGAAAATTTGATATGTGGGTGGACTGGTGCTTGGGTGCTGCCCTTCCTTGGACAAGCCTCCCACTTATGATTAACCCCTCTCGCAAGCATCCGCAAATACAAAAGAAGTATTAAGGTAAACCTAACCATAACATGAAACATATGGATCCAAATGAGCCCCTTACGAAGCAACGCATAAACTAGGGTTTAAGCTTCTGTCACTCTAGCAACCCATCATCTACTTATTACTTCCCAATGCCTTCCCCTAGGCCCAAATAATGGTGAAGTGTCATGTAGTCGATGTTCACATAACACCACTAGAGGAGAGACAACATACATCTCATCAAAATGTCGATCGAATACCAAATTCACATGATTACTTATAACAAGACTTCTCGCATGTTCTCAGGAACAAACGTAACTACTCACAAAGCATATTCATAATCATAATTAGAGGAGTATTAATTATCATTAAGGATCTGAACATATGATCTTCCATCGAATAAACCAACTAGCATCAACTACAAGGAGTAATCAACACTACTAGCAATCCACGGTACCAGTCTGAGGTTCTGAGACCAAGATCGAATACAAGAGGTGAACTAGGGTTTGAGAGGAGATGGTGCTGGTGAAGATGTTGATGGAGATTGACCCTCCCCCGTTGAGAGGATCGATGGTGATGATTTCCCCCTCCCGGAGGGATGTTTCCCCGGTATAACAGCTCTGCCTGAGCCCTAAATTGGTTCTGCCCAGGTTCCGCCTCGAGACGGCGGTGCTTTGTCCCGAAAGCTTCCTTATGATTTTTTCCAGGTTAAAAGACACCATATAGCAGAAGATGGGCACCGGAGGCCTGCCAAGGGGCCCACAAGGTTGGGGGGCGCGCCCTCCACCCTTGTGGCTGGCTGGTGGGCCCCCTCTGGTTCTTTCTTCGCCCAATATTCTTTATATATTCCAAAAATAAGCTCCGTGAAGTTTCAGGACTTTTGGAGTTGTGCAGAATAGGTCTCTAATATTTGCTCCTTTTCGATCCGAATTCCATGCCAAACATTCTCCATCTTCATGTAAACCTTGTAAAATAAGAGAGAATATGCATAAGTATTGTGATATAATGTGTAATAATAGCCCATAATGCATTAAATATCAATATAAATCAAAATGGACGTATTAGGATGCACAAGCAGTATTCCCGCTTAGTGCAAATAAAGACTAGCAAATAGATTGAGAAGCGACCAACCAAGAAATGAAAATGATCATAAAATAGCATTAAACATAACTAACACCGAATAATGCACCACAAGTAGGACGTAAATTCATTGCATAACTATTGACTTTCGTGCTTGCATAGGGAATCAAAAACCTTAACACCAATATTCTTACTAAAGCATAATTACTCACCAACATGACTCACATATTACTATCTCCATATCTCAAAACTATTACAAGGAATAAAATTTATTTTGTCCAATGATCTTCATGAAAGTTTTTATTATATCCCTCTTGAATATCTATCACTTTCGGCCTAATTTCATATATTACCATTGCTACTAACAAAGCTCTCAAACAAATCTAAGTGAAGAACAAGAGCATAGTTATTTCTTCAAAATAATTTTCATCTCTCAAAATAATATAAGTGAAGCATGAGAGGATTTGTTCAAAATTAAAGCACCACCGTGCTCAAAAAGATATAAGTGAAGTACTAGAGCAATTCCATAGCTAAAAAAAATAAGTGAAGAACATAGAGCAATTCTAACAAATCATAGCATAATTATGGCTCTCTCAAGTACGTGTGTCCAGCAAGGATGATTGTGACAAACTAAAAAGCAAAACAAGAAAAGACTCATATAATACAAGACGCTCCAAGCAAAACTCATGATATGTGACGAATAAAAATATGGCTCCAAGTAAAATTACCGATGTGTAACACCCCGAGTATCATGCTACAGTAACCCCTGGATTTAATCTAATCTTTTTGCTAAACAGTGCATGATCATCTTTGATCCTATCTCTTTTCAAATTCCCCTTGAATTCAAATTCAATTACTAAGTGAAATTCAAAATTTCACAAACATGAGATCTAAAATGCTCATCATGTGTCAAATAATCATTTGTTACTATTGGTGGTGAACCAACATTTTTATAAGGTGTTTCACTGCCCTAAACTAAATAAAAAAGTGTCCTAGTCGATAATTTAATTGCCTTTCTAGTTGGTAAAAATACTAAATTACTTTATTTTGGTGCCAAGTTAGTTATAGCAGTGGTCTAATTTAAAATGGTATTTTAGGTGAAAGATTAGTTTTATAAAACTATTTTGCTTTCTGAAAATAAAAGAAAACATAAAAAATGTAAAAGAAGAGATGAGAGAAAGAGCGCCCCCGCTTGCCTTCCCTGGGCTTGGCCCATTCAAGTCGGGCCGACCTTTTCCCCCACTGGTCGCCTTCTTCCCCTGTAGCCCCGACCCGAGCCGCATCGGGCGTGCTCCCATTGCACCACCTCGTCGCCGTCGCCGCGAGAGGATAAGGCCCGGGACTCCTCGGTCCTCTCCCCCGCACCTCACTCTCTCCTCTGTCGCTCCGCTTCCCTCTGGGCTCGCCCCGGATACCCTCCTCCCCAAAACCTCTCCCGCCATGGCCGCCTCGACCGACACCGTCGCGAGCTCGCCCATGTAGCGGCTATTGCTGCCTCGCCTCGTCTCCGTGCCGGAGCGATCCACCGACGTCTGCTACTTCATCAGCGCCCACGAACGCGAGACCGGAAGCGCCACAGTGATGCCTACGCCATCTCCTCCCTCCTCGGACGCCACCGCCCTCGTCGTCGACTCCGGCCATCCCAACCCCCGTCGAGCCCGCTGCCAACCCCCTACGACTCTCGGTGAGCCACACCCTCCCTTTATTTCCCCTCCGTTGCAGTCCTTGACGCCCGCTGCAGCTTCGCGCCCGTCCCTGTCTGTGACCCGGTCTGTGCGTGTACACGCCAGCGCTCCCTCGTCTTCTCCTCCGCACCCGCCTGCATTGCTGCTCCACCCGCGCCCCTGCCTTGCTTGTAGCGCGCCACTGATCGAAGCCACTGCACACCCCCACCACCCAGCGCTGCTTGCCGTCGTGCTTGTCCCGCCGTCTTTGCCGCCTCCGCTTCGCACCCAGCCGCTGCCATTGCTTGCAGCCGCCGCTTCTGCCGTTGCTCGGCCGCCTTCGCTCGCTATCGCTGCCACCACCCACGCCTGGCCACGCTGGAGGCCGTGCCACTCCTCCCTTGCTGCTTGCCGCACCCGCCGCCTTTTGAAAGCCCATCTGGCGCGCCCTTCTGTCGAGCCCCTTGTGACTCTTCCTGTTGCCCATTGCAGCCGCCATGCCGACCGCCCGCCCGCCACTGCTGCCCGCACCGCTCCTCCCCGTGTGGCCTCGCCCTTTGGCCGTCGGCGCCCCGCCACCCGTGGGCCCTGCTGCCTTCACCGCAGCCGGCGCCCTCCCGTCTCCGGCGCCCGGTTGGGTTCGCCCATGCCCAGGGCGCCCACGCCCATCCCTCTGCCCGTTAACCCGCTCCGCTGGGGTGGCCTTATGCCACTGCCAGCGGGCCCCACGAGCCCTGGCTTTTATTTTAAAAGGTTTTTTTAATAAAAATAATTAATTAGTTAATTAATTAACTAGTTGGGTAATTATTTTAACTTAATTAATCTTGCTTAATTAGCCTAATGAACTAGATTAGTCTAATTAAACATGTTCAATTAGTTGAGTCTATCGCAGGTGGGCCCCACTGCCCTGTTTGACTGGTCAGCGGTCAGAGTTGACCGCTGATGTCATTACGACATCATGCTGACGCAATACTTCATTTCTGTTAACTTAAATAATTTCAGAATTTTGTTTAAGTTTTTTAAAAATTCATAGAAAATAAATCGTAGCTCGGATCGAAAAACTTTATATATGAAAGTTGCTCAGAAAAATGTGGCGAATACGGATACACGGTCCGTTTACCTGTTAGATGCCTCTAACTAGCTGAACATGGAACATTCCCGCTCCGGTCATCTGTCTGACACAGGTCCGGAACCGGGAAAACATTCCTGGTTGAATTCCCCCCTTCACCTATATCGTATAGCCCTGCGTTAGAACACCCTAGCTTTGCTTGTTGTCATGTCATGCATTTGTGTGCTTGTATTTACTGCTTCTTCCCCCTCTTCTCTCTGGTAGACTTCGAGACTGACGCCGATGTTGCCCCTGTGTTCGACTATGTCACCGACGACCCTCCTTCTCGTTTGAGCAACCAGGCAAGCCCCCCCCCCCCCCTTGATCATCCCGATATCGCCCATTCCATTCTCTCGTGCTTGCATTAGATTTTACTCTTTGTTATTGTTTGCTCCTATTACGATGCATAGCTTTGTTTATTGTAACCTCTTGTTGTTACCTACCTTATCCTAAACTATTTAGTATAAATTTGGTAGAGACCCATCGAGATCCCCACTTTGTCCCGATCGCCTACTGGATTATCGAAGACCCGACCAATGGGATCGAAGACCAGGCCCGACACCGCACATTACTATGGTTACTATGACTTTACACTTTGAACCATGTTACTAAAGGCGAATTCGGCCTGAGGGATACCAGCGAGCATATTTGCAGTGATGAGGAGTCGGGTTGACACGGAGGGTGCCATGAGATAATTCTGGCGTGGCCGGGCATTCTTAGCCCTTGCCGCAAGTCCTCGAGATGGGGCGACGGGGTCACATCTTTCGTGAGTCTCTGCTTGTTACCGCGCGTTCCTAATCCACCACGATTTGGATATTTGATCCGAGGGGCCTCTGGCTGATAGCACTAACTATCACGTGGGCATAGTATGGGCGTTCTGCGTCGTATGCATCAGCCGAAGCTTAATAGACGTCGGGTGACGGCGCTTATTTGGTTGGGTTGGTAAGCACCGCCTTTTTGAAGGAGGTAGCTAGGTACGCTCATCGGCCGCGTTCATAGCGTCTTGAGAGTACGGGCGATGGCCCATGACTCTGGGGCATAGGTTTAGTCCGGCATCTTGACCTCTCTATTAAGCCTAGGTCGGGTTGCGGTGTATTGTTTGGCCAAGGCGGGCATGACCGAGAAAGTGTGTCCGGCGGAGTTAATCGATCATGGTGGGTAAGTTGGTGCACCCTGCAGGGAAGAAAACATCTATCAATAGCATGTGCTACGGTAACGGACACTCGGAGTTGTATCCTGATCGATACAACTAGAACTAGATACTTGAGATGAGACATGGATATGAGAAATGGATAGTATGGCTCTGGGATTGCTTTCTCGCAGGGAGTCGAGAAAGGATCTCTGGCCGAGGTTGATAACACTACTACTACTTTACTTTATGCTACTCTACTCCCTCCTGTTGCTGCAAGATGGTGGTTCCCAGAAGAAGCTAGTCTTTGATAGCTATGTTCTCCCCTCTATTCTGGCATTTCTGCAGTTCAGTCCACATATACAGCCCATTTCATTGATATCGATGCATATGTAGTGTAGTTCCTTGCTTGCGAGTACTTTGGATGAGTACTCACGGTTGCTTTGCTCCCCTTTTCCCCCTTTCTTCTTCTTTCCGGTTGATGCAACCATATGTGAACCAGCCGAGGCGGATGCCACCGCCGATGCTTACTACTATGTGGAGGCCGACGACGACTAGAAGTAGTTAGGAGGCTCCCAGGCAGGAGGCCTTGCCTTTTCGATCATAGATGCTTTTGTGCTAGCCTTATTAAGGAAAACTTGTCTAACTTATGTCTGTACTGAGATATTGTTGCTTCCGCTGACTCTTGTGTATTCGAGCCCTCGAGGCCCATGGCTTGTAATATAAAGCTTGTATTATTTTAATTTGTGTCTAGAGTTGTGTTGTGATATCTTCCCGTGAGTCCTTGATCTTGATCGTACACATTTGCGTGTATGATTAGTGTATGATTGAATCGAGGGCGTCACATGATGGTCGTTAGAAATAAGAGGGGATGCCTTCCGGGCCATCTCCAAGCTTAGTTGCTTGGTAATCCTTGAATATTACCTTGGGGTGCCATGGGCATCCCCAAGCTTAGGCTCTTTTCACTGCTTATTCCTTCATCCATCGTGATCTCACCCAAAACTTGAAAACTTCAATCACATAAAACTTAACAAAAACCTTCGTGAGGTCCGTTAGTATAAGAAAACCAATATTTACTTTAAGTATTGTTTCAAACCCATTCATATTTTTTTATTGCATTATACCTACTGTATTCTAACTTTACCATGGCTTATACCCCCCGATACAATCCATAGATTCATCAAAATAAGCACACAACCAACGAAAACAAAATCTATCAAAAACAGAACAGTCTGTAAAGACGAGAATTTTGCTCATATTTTTGTAACTCCAACAATTATGAAAAATTAGGACAACGTAGGGAACTTGTATATCAATCTTGTGTAAAAAATTCAGAATTTTCATAAACCTGCGAATTTTCAAAATCTTTGCTCTTGGGCCTTAAAAG
The DNA here is from genome assembly GCA_021605145.1 of Aegilops bicornis. Taxonomy (NCBI): domain Eukaryota; kingdom Viridiplantae; phylum Streptophyta; class Magnoliopsida; order Poales; family Poaceae; genus Aegilops; species Aegilops bicornis. The sequence continues at coordinate 516,917,341 of CM038675.1, forward strand.
TTTATGTTTTCAACAAGATCAAATCAACTATCACCCAACATGACCCTAAAGGCTTTACTTGGCACAAACACTAACTAAAACATAAAACCAATAATAACAGTAGAATAATTGTGCAAACACAAAAGAACAAAAATAAAAAGGGGAAATTTATTTTATTCATTGGGTTGACTCCCAACAAGCGCTATTGTTTTATGCCCCTAGCTAGGCATAATGCATAGATTCAAGTATTGCCATCTATGGTGTCCAACTCCTCAATCACACAAACCAAAATTTCTCAGAGATATATCATGCATAGTTTCAATAATCACGCTCCTAGGAATAAAATTGAAGAATTCATTCTTACAAGTAGGATTTTTTATCAGTTCAACAAAGTTGGGGTCAATACTAATCATTTTAAGGTCTTATTTATTGCTTTGCTAGAGATGGCACCCTTGTTCTTAGGAAAATGTGTAGATTTGCAAAAGTTTTTTAATAGTTATCTTTGGAATAAAAGCTAAGCACAAGTTACTAGAAATGTATTCCAATTTATCAATCCGAAGCAGGACTCTCTTCTACCCTTCGTTAGCTACGGTTTTTCTCTTTTAGTAATTTAATGGTATCTCCTACCTTGACCCAATTTTATTAGCAAGATTATGTACCCTTTTATCCAAATTTTCAACAAGTTCTTCGGTGAGCATTTTCTTTTCAATAGCATCTAGCCTTTGCAAAACATGCTCAAGAGTTAAAACCGTTTCATTGATAATGATAGGGGTGATCCCACTAATTTTCCCATAGCATTAAAAGCATCCAAAGGGGGACACATCAATAAATTTCTACCGGCGATAGTATCAAGAAAACAATCTATACCAAGTAGTAATGCCCACATAGAAATTGCAAAGAAGAATAGTAGTGGATTGCTTTCGAATAGATCTATTATGAGCATCGCAAATTCTATACCAAGCATCTTTTAAATTCTCCCCTCCCCTTTGCTTAAAATTGAGAACTTCATTCTAGAATTTACACCTAGTAGGGGAAGAACTAGCCATACAGATAAAATAGGAAAGCAAGATCATGAGCAAACAAAAGATCAAATGAGAAAAGGCAAGCGAAAAGAAGGCAAATATTTTTGTGTTTTTTCAAAAGCGTTTTAGAAGTGGCGGAGATGAAAAGCGAGAGGCAAATGGCAAATAAAGTAAATTGAAAGGAGATGAAATTTGTGATTGGGTACTTGATAGATGTTGATGACGTCTCCCCGGTGCCAGAGATTGACACGTGAACGGAAGACTTGATCCTCCCGGCAACGGCGCCAGAAATTCTTCATGATTGCTTGTATCTACGTTGGTATTTCCCCGAAGAGGAGAGGATGATGCAGCACAACAATGGTAAGAATTTCCCTCAATTATGAAACCAAGGTTATCAATCTAGTAGGACGATCCACCCGCACTATGTAAACATCACCTGCACACAAATAACAAATACTTGTAACCAAACGCGTAAGAGGGGTTGTCAATCCCTCCTCGGTATTGAGATAGACTGAATTGTATGAGATTGGATAAATAGATCTAAAAAACATATAATAAAATAAATAAAGAAAAATTGCATCAAGGTATTTTTGGTTTTTATAAGATAGGAAATAGACCCAGGGGTCGTAGATTTCACTAGAGGCTTCTCTCAAGAAAATAGCACACTATGGGTAAACAAATTGTTGTTGGGCAATTGATAGAAAAGTGAATAGTTATGACAATATCCAAGGAAATGATCATGTATATAGGTATCACGTCCAATATTAGTAGACCGACTCCTACGTGCATCTACTATTATTACTCGACACATCGACCGCTATCCATCATGCATCTAGTGTATTAAGTTCATGGAAAACAGAGTAATGCAATAAGAACGATGGCATGATGTAGACAAGATCTATTCATGTAGGAATACACCCCATATTTTCATCCTTAATGTCAATGATACATGAGTGTCATGTCTCTTTACATCCTTTGAGATTGAGCACCGCAAGATCGAACCCGTCACAAAGCACCTCTTCCCATGGCAAGAAAAATCAATCTAGTTGGCCAAACCAAACCAAAGTTTTAGAGAAGCAATACGAGGCTATAACAATCATGCATAAAAGAGTTCAGCAAAGACTCAAATTATATTCATAGATAGATCTGATCATAAACTCATAATTCATCGAATCCCAACAAGCACACTGCAAAAAGTCATTAAATCAAATAGATCTCCAAGAACATCAAGGAGAACATTGTATTGAAGATCAAAAAGAGGGAAGAAGCCATCTAGCTACTACCTATGGACCCGTAGGTCTGTAGTAAACTACTCACGCATCATCGGATGGGCAAGGGTGATGATGAAGAACCCCTATGTGATCGTTGACCCCTCCGGCAGAGTGCCGGAAAAGGCCACTAGATTGGATCTCGTGGTTCTTAACTTGCGGCGGTGGAACCTCTGATCTCTCAACTCCTGTAGGGTTTTGGGGATTTTAGAGCATTTATAGAGCTGCTAGTTGGTTAAGGGGGTTCCTGTGGGCCCCACTACCCACTAGGGCGCGCCAGGGGCTTCTAGCGCGGCCTGGTGCCTAGTGGGCCCCATAGGGAAAGTGAATGCTCCCTATGGTGGCTTGTGTGATATTTCTAGTTTCCCCACGGTGATGCTAGCAAGGAAATCACTATATTCAGATTTGTGAGGCTCACTAAGAATGCCCCATTGTGGAATTTTGCATGCATCACAAAAATCTTCTAGATTCATGGTATAAGATTCATCATAAAGATCAAACAAGACAGTATGAGTATTACGCTTAGATGAAAACTCAAACCTCCGCATAAAGGAATTGGCGAGATAATAATATTGTAGGCACTTGTCTGACAAGAAAACCTCAAGGCCGACATTTTGTACGTATGTATAGAACTCATCCTTGAAACCTGCACGAACCATAAATTCATCTGATGGCCATTCACAAGGCTGCACCTGAGCTTCCCTTGGTGGTTCAAGGTCTGGTTTGCGTATCGCGAGCCTCGGTGCTTGCTTCCTCGAAGAACCACCTTGATAAATTCTCATATACATTTTTCTTCCTCTGAAAATTTCTGAAAATTTTAGTGACTCAAAATATAAGTGAACCAAACTCAACAAAATTGATAACAACTACTCCTACAAGTGCCTAGAGGCTATATCATGCATCAAAACTACTTTGGACCATATAAATTTGACATGCAAGCTCAAGAACAAGGTCACCACAGCAGCAAAAATTTGTAGTAAATAAAGCACTAGAACAAAAACTAATTGGACCATTGGAGGAGTCACATGAAGAACAATCCCCAAAGCAGTTTTGCGAATGGAGCTTTGAGCAAAGCGATCGAAAATGGCGACAAAATGAGCAAGAACACGAGTTTGAGCTATGGAGTGATTTTTCTAGAGGAAGAAGGAGTGGATGGGTCTTTGGAATAAGTGGGGGAGCCACGTGGGGCCCTGAGGACAGTGCGCCCTCCACCCTTGTGGCTAGATGGTGAGGCCCCTGGTGTGTTCTCAGTGCCATAAATTCTCAAAGATTCTATAAAAAATCATACCAAATTTCCAGGGCATTTGGAGAACTTTTATTTTCGAGACATTTTTTTATTGCACGGATAATTCAGAAAACAGACATAAAATACTATTTTTGCTTTATTTAATCAAAATAACAGAGAGTAAAAGATGGGTACAGAGAGTTGTGCCTTCTAAATTCATCCATCTCATGCTTATCAAAAGGAATCCATTAACAAGGTTGATCAAGTCTTATTAACAAATTTCTTCCGAGTGACATGAAACCAGAGAATTTTCGAATAACACTAGGTTACCTCAACGGGGATATGCATTTCCCCAAAAATAAGAATATCATATTTCTTTTTGACAGTAGGAAGAGGAAATTCAAAACCTCCAATAATAATAGTTGAAATTTTTTCAATAGAATTGATGCTATGAACTTGAGGTTGTTTCTTCGGGAAGTTTATCGTATGCTCAATACCGTTAACATGAAAAGTGACATTGCCTTTGTTGCAATTAATAACATTCCATGCAGTATTCAAAAAGGGTCTACCAAGGATGATCGACATACTGTCGTCCTCGGGAATATCAAGACTAACAAAGTCCGTTAAGATAGTAACGTTTGCAACCACAACAGGCACATCCTCACAAATACCGATAGGTATAGCAGTTGATTTATCAGCCATTTGCAAAGAGATTTCAGTAGGTGTCAACTTATTCTATTCAAGTCTACAATACAAAGAGAAAGGCATAACACTAACATCGGCTCCAAGATCACATAAAGTAGTTTTAACATAGTTTCTTTTAATGGAGCATGGTATAGTTGGTACTCCTGGGTCTCCCAGTTTCTTTGGTATTCCACCATTGAGAGTATAATTAGCAAGCATGGTGTAAATTTCAGCTTCCGGTATCTTTGTTTTATTAGTAACAATATCTTTCATGTACTTAGCATAAGGAGGCATTTTAAGCATATCAGTCAAACGCATACGCAAAAAGATAGGTCTAATCATTTAGCAAACCACTCAAAATCCTCCTCATCCTTTTTGTTGGATGGTTTAGGAGGAAAGGGCATGGGTTTTTGAACCCATGGTTCTCTTTCCTTACCATGTTTCCTAGCAACGAGGTCGCTCTTATCATAATGTTGATTCTTTGATTGTGGGTTATCAAGATCAACAGCAGGTTCTATCTCTACATCATTATCATTACTAGGTTGAGCATCAACATGAACACCATTATTAACACTATCACTAGGTTCATGTTCATCACCAGATTGTGTCTCAGCATCAGAAATAGAAATATCGTTGGGATTCTCAGGTGTGCCTATAGCAGGTTCACTAGCATGCAAAGTCCTATCAGTTTTCTTTTTCTTTTTATTACTATGACTAGGTGTATCAGTATTAATTCTCTGAGAATCTTTCTCAACTCTCTTAGGATGGCCCTCAGGATACAAAGGTTCCTGGGTCATTTTACCACCTCTAGTCATAACCCTGACAACATTATCATTATTCTTATTATTCAAATTATTAAGCAAATCATCTTGTGCCTTAAGTACTTGTTCTACTTGAGTTGTAACCATGGAAGCATGTTTACAAATAAGCTGAAGATCATTAACAGTTCTACTCATATGATCACCCAAGTGGTCAAGCATGTAAGCATTACGTTTCAATTGTCTACTAACATAAGCATTGAAGTTTTCTTGTTTAACAATAAAATTATCAAACTCATCCAAGCATTGACTAGCAGAGACTTATTATGAGGAATATCACCTTCATCAAATATATGGAGAGAGTTCACCTCTACTACGTAATAGGAGTTATCAAAACCATGTATTTCTTCAATAGGCGGTAAATTGTTAACATATTTAGCTTTAATACCGTTTTCTTTCATAGATTTCTTTGCCTCTTGCATATCTTCAGGACTGGGAAATAGAATACCCCTTTTCTTCGGAGTTGGCTTAGGAGTTGGTTCAGGAAGTTCCCAATCATTATCACTACTCAATATATTATTCAATAGAAATTCAGCTTGCTCAAACGTTCTTTCCCTGAAAATACAACCAGCACAACTATCCAGGTGGTCTCTGGAAGCATCGGTTAGTACATTATAAAAGATATCAAGTATTTTATTTTTCTTGAGAGGATTATTAGGCAAAGCATTAAGCAATTGGAGAAGCCTCCCCCAAGCTTGTGGGAGACTCTCTTCTTCAATTTGCACAAAGTTAAATATTTCCCTTAAAGCAGCTTGTTTCTTATGAGCGGGGAAATATTTGGCAGAGAAGTAGTAAATCGTGTCCTGGGGACTATGCACACAACCAGAAGCAAGAGAATTAAACCATAAATTAGCATCACCCTTTAATGAGAAAGGAAACAACTTAAGAATATATTAATAGCGAATTATTTCCTCATGAGCAAATAGGGTGGCTATATTATTCAATTTAGTAAGATGTGCCACAACAGTTTCAGATTCATAACCATAGAAAGGATCGGATTCAACCAAAGTAATTAACTCAGGATCAACAGAGAATTCATAATCATTATCAGTAACAAAGATAGGTGAGGTAGCAAAATTGGGACCATATTTCATTATGGCATTCAAGGATTTTTCTTTCAGCTTAGCTAACAATTTCTTAAGATCCTCTCTATCATTGCAAGCAAAGAAGTCTCTAGCAGTTTCTTCATCCATAACATAACCCTTAGGTACAACAGGCAATTCATATCTAGGGGAGAATCATAATCTTCAGTTTCAATGAAATCAACAGTTTCAGTAATTTCATTCTCTCTAAGCCTAGCAAGTCGTTCATCAAGAAATTCACCAAGTGGCACAGTATTATCAAGTGGAGAAGTAGTTTCATCATCAGCATCATGCATAGCAAAAGTGGCATCATCAATAACATGCGACATATCAGAATCAATAGCAGGTCTAGGTGTTGCAAGTTTACTCAAAACAGAAGGAGAATCAAGTGTAGAGCTAGATGGCAGTTCCTTACCTCCCCTTGTAGTTGAGGGAAAAATCTTAGTTCTTTGATCTTTCAAATTCCTCATAGTGATCAACAGATATAAATCCCAAGTGACCTAGAGAATAGAGCTATGCTCCCTTGTGGCCTTGAGAAAAAGGTCTTGATAACCCACAAGTATAGGGGATCTAGCAGTTTTTAGGGTAGAGTATTCACCCCAAATTTATTGATTCGACGCAAGGGGAGCCAAAGAATATTCTCAAGTATTCGAAGTTGAGTTGTCAATTCAACCACACCTGAAAGACTTAAGATCTGCAGCAAAATATTTAGTAGCAAAGTAGTATGGAAGTAGCGGTAATAGTAGCAAAAGCAACAGTAGCAGTTTTGTAGCAATCGTAAAAGTGGCAACTGAAAAATAACTTAGCAAAGATCAATATGTGAAAAGCTCGTAGGAAATGGATCAATGATGGATAATTATATCGGAAGGCATTCATCATGCAACAGTTATAACATAGGGTGACACAGAACTAGCTCCAATTCATCAATATAATGTAGGCATGTATTTCGAATATAGTCATACGTGCTTATGGAAAAGAACTTGCATGACATCTTTTTCCTACCCTCCGTGGCACAAGGGGTCCTAATGGAAATTAAGGGATATTAAGGCCTCCTTTTAATAGATTACTGGACCAAAGCATTAGCACTTAGTGAATACATGAACTCGTCAAACTACGGTCATCACCAGGAAGTGTCCCGACTATTGTCACTCCGGGGTTGCCGGATCATAACACATAGTAGGTGACTATTGACTTGCAAGATAGGATCAAGAACACAAATATATTCATGAAAACATAATAGGTTCAGATCTGAAATCATGGCACTCGGGCCCTAGTGACAAGCATTAAGCATAGCAAAGTCATAGCAACATCAATCTTAGAACATAGTGGATACTAGGGATCAAACCCTAACAAAACTAACTTGATTACATGGTAAATCATGCAAGTTAGAGTCCAAAACAAGGGCAAAAGAGTTTGGAGAAGTAGATACGATGGAGACATATCAACTCCCCCAAGCTTAACCCATTGCTTGTCCTCAAGAAATTCAATTGACAAACTGAAAGTGATAAAGAAAAACTTTTACAAACTCCGTTTGATCTTGTTGTTGCAAATATGTAAAGCCAGCATTCAAGTTTTCAGCAAAGATTATGAACTAACCATATTCACAATAACGTTTAGGTCTCATAGTTACTCATATCAATGGCATAATCAACTAGCGAGCAATAATTATAAATCTCGGATCACAACACTTTCTCAAAACAATCATGATATGATATAACAAGATGGTATCTCTCTAGCCCTTTCTGAGACCGCAAAACATAAATGCAGAACACCCCTGAAGATCAAGGACTGACTAGACACTATAATTCATGGTAAAGAGATCTAGTCACGGTCATACTCAATATAAATTAATAACAATGCATCTGAGGATAGCGGTGGTGCTCTCTAAATGGTGCTTTTTATAAAGAGGATGATGACTCGACAATAAAAGTAAATAGATAGGCCCTTCACAAAGGGAAGCGGGGATTTGCAAAGGTGCCAGAGCTCGAGTTTTTGAAACAGAGACACATAATATTTGGAGAGGAATGCTTTATTGCCAACATAACAACCAAGAGATATCAGTATCTTCCATGCTATATACATTATAGGCGGTTCCCAAAGCAGAATGGTAGCGTTTATACTCCCCACCACCAACAAGCACACTCCACGGCTAGTCGAAACAGCAGGTGCCGTCCAACTAACAATAGTCACAGGGGAGTTTTGTTTGCAATTATTTTGATTTGCTTTGAGCATGAGACTGGGCATCTGGTTACCAACCATTTTCTCGTGAATGATGGCGGAGTCAACTCATCGTGAGAATAACCCACCTAGCATGGAAGATATAGACAGCCCTAGTTGGTACAGAGCTATTCGAGCATACAAAGCAGATTATCATTTGAAGGTTTAGAGCTTGGCACTTGCAAATTTACTAGGAGCGACGGTAAATACCGCATATAGGAAGGTATGGTCACTCTTGCGGGGATCTCGCTAACGCGACACTACGATCGGAGACCCTTTGAGAAAGCGTATGCGATGCAATAATCTCAATCGGTGGTGTATGAAAACCGTCAAAAATGTATAAAACGTTTGCGATGACGTATGCATCAAACACGGTTCATGTTTTAGTTGCATGTGCGAAGAAGGGCATACGGTTCAGTTCAATTAACTGTTTGCAATGAGAAACAAAAGAAATGGGCAGCCAAATGAAGGCGTGTGTGATACACAGCGTACGGTTCACGATGAACTGATTGTGATTAGGCAATACAAAAGAAATGGGCAACGGATGGCGGTGTACATGATATACAACATAAGGTTCACTTTCGGATGAACTGTTTGTGATTAGGCAACACAAAAGAAACGGTCAGCCAGATCAAGGTGTGTGCGATATACGCATGCGATTCACTCGGCCCTTGTCGTCAGTGTGTTACCTCTGTGGCAACCGTTCGCTCCCCAGGCGCCTCTTCGTGTACCGTGGCAACTGTCCACCGCCTCTTCGCCTTTCCCTCTCGATTTGGAACTGCTTTCGCACGCTCTTCCTCCCTCCATTTGCCTTCACCCTTCCTTCTACCATTGTTGGATCATCTTCTCCATGGAGGGAACAGGCCGGAAACGACCCAGTTATTCCTACCCGATGTGAAAGATGACATGGTGGAGGAACTCATTGATCGGTCTTGACGTCATCACCTCGGCTAGCATGGCAGGTTCGTTCAAGACCATTCTCGACTCAACTAATAACATCATTACAAGGAACCCAAGGGTCCGGAGGCGGTTTGATCTCCCTATCTTTTCTCCGTGACCCTATTTGTTGGCGAGGAGACGAGGGAAGCCTCGCATTGTGCAAGTTGATGCCACTTGATAGTGATACGTATGATGTTAAGATGCCATCGCTTGAGGGCAAGGCTTGGATAGGCGCAAATGGAGATTGGGTTGTTTATATTGGGTACAACTGCGAGTGGGAACTTGTGAATGTGTACACTCGTCACCGGGTTCCACTTCCAAAAATCTTAGATGACTGCCCGGAGGTTGAGTACACCAGTATTATACGTGAGTTCAAATACGATCATGGTTATTGTCGTCTACGGAAGATAGCAATTTGTCGAGTTCCCAACCGCTCTTGGGATTACTCAAACTATGAAGTTGTTGCTATCTTCGACAAGCTTGTTGCCTTCCTTACCTCCACGCCTCGATGGATATTGCTCAAAAATCAATTTCTATACACGGATGAGTACTGTGATGCAATTCAATACGAGGGTCTTGTGTTTTCTACCACCACTCGTGTAGCCTTTGTTTTGCATGGAATCATCATGCTTTGATGCGTTGTCTTCCACGTAATTATAATTGTTTCATCCACATGCATGCTTGGGTTAGCTAGTTTCCCTTTACTAATTAATTAAGCTTCTTGTGTTTCCAAGGTCCTATGAACATTCCACCACCTATACTTGAAAAATTTTATAACCAAGGGAGATGGCGATCTTTGATGATCACGAGCATGAGGACGAGCAGGACCCATATACTCAGTGGCGCCCGGCAACTTATTCCAATGGATCACCTCTTCTTGTTTGTATATAGGGCACTGCTGATGTTACTAAGGAAGCAGGTGTTATCTCACATGCTCCGAACCTATTCCAACATATGCATTGCGAAATTATTCGGGATGTATACTAGTGTACTAAGCGTAACACCTTCTCCACAGTTCGATATTGAAAGGCTTGGAGGAAACTCACTCTTCCATGGAAAAAAATTATCCAGTGATGGTGGAAGGCGATCCATATACTGTTGCATAACGTTACTACCATTTATGAGAAGCAACTGTATCTATACCTCGGACATTGCTATGCTTCCCTACCGTCCCAATATGGGTCCTGACAGAGGCCGCTTGACTGGATGATCGATCCTGCGTTGGTCTCGAGATTGTGATGGTAGCCCTTCGGAGAATCACTTACGGTTCAAAGCAAGCGTTTCCAACGCCCGACAGTGGTTGAGCTGAAGTTCATTTCATCGCTTTGTTATTTGTTGCGTGATAAAACTTTACTAGAATGTTTTGTTGGAAGTGATCTATAGTCCAACGTGTATCCTCGTTGTCATTGTGGGCTGATGACTTGTTGTATGTAATCAATGGTACATTTACATATCGTCCATAACCTCACGCACGCTAGTGGTGTCCATATCACTCTGCGGGGATCTTGCTAACAGCGACACTACGATCGGTGACCCTTGACGAAGCGTATGCGATGCAATAATGCATAAGCAGTGGTGTAGAAGAACCGTCAAAAAAGGTGCAAAACGTTTGCGATGGCGGAGCCATCAAACACGGTTCAGATTTTAGTTGCGTGTGTGATGCAGGACATACGGTTCAGTCCAATGAACAGTTTGTGATGAGGCGGAACAAAAGAAATGGGCAGCCTGATGAAGGCGTGTGCAATATAGAGCATACGGTTCACTCGGATGAACTGTTTGTGATTAGGCAACACAAAAGAAATGGTCAGCCAGATCAAGGTGTGTGTGATTGAGGGCATATGCTTCAGAAGGATTAATTGTTTGCGATTAGGCAATAGAACAGAAACCGGTCAGCCAGATCAAAGTGTGTGCGATTGATGGCATACACTTTACATGGATGAACTGTTTGCGGTTAGCCACAACAACTGAAACAGTTAGATAGATCAGCGATGTAATGCGCTGAGCGGGCACACACAGCTATTATATATAAAAAGTATTTGACAAGTTGACCAATAAAAAGAGAAATAAGCTAGAAATTACCACAATAATTAGAATGGCTCCGGTTTGTAAGAAGATTGTACCAAAACTTGACCCAAATTGGACTAGTTTTTTACCACAACATGTTGGTGCTATGACATAACACCATGCCAAGTTTCATGATTTTTGAGGCAAGTTTTGGATTCTGATAATTTTAAAACCAGGTTTCTCTATGTTTCTTTGTCGAGTCGGCACCACTGGATAAGCTTTTTCAAGTGGGTCCCAAATGATAAATCCAAATATGTGACTACCATGCAGCTTTTCTTATTAAGAATTACAGCCCTTGGTGTGCAAGCTGAAAATAAGTTTGTGGGTCTTTGGTGGGCACTAAAAACTTGTGGTTACGTAATGAACAAAGATCTCAAGGATCCTGCGAGAGTGATGTTCTTTGCCTATGTTGTGAATGCTTATAATATTTATGTCTTAATTAAAGAAATGGCAAGCCATTGGCCCGATGTATGAAAAGAAAATATGGGTCAAAGCCGAGTTGAAAAGGGAAACAATATCTAACTCCAGCTAACAAAGAATACAAAAGCATGAGGATTAATTGCTCATCAGGTTTAGAAAAAATCCAGATTGAACAGGACAATGACATCTAACTCAACCAAAGTTTTCAGCAGTCACAATCAAATGGATCGGTCTGATCCATAAAATCAAGATCAACGGCCGGAAATTCTCTTTGGTCCATGATGACAAGTTGTTGTAAATACAAGCCGAGCACGATCAGAAGCCCTTAGGTCCACATGAAAATTCTTTTTATGTTGTTCAACACCTGCAGCCGTAAGAAAATTCTTGTTGAAAAACTTAATCCTCACGGACAATAGTGCCCTCGCATTCGACATGAAGAATGTGACAAAGCTAGTGTTTGCATTGTTGGATGCATGTACTTCTAGTGTTACTGTCTTCAAACGAATGTCGTGAGATATAAGAAAATCCCGGTGCTTCTTGAACCATTGATTGGTTATACCTTTTTTTCCATGTGTTAGTGCCTAAATAGAGATGAAAGATTGAAAAGCAGTTAATGTCTAAAAAGATTATGTTGAAAGAGTGATAGCTGAGCGATTAATTATAGTACATTATATATGGGCTTTCAGTAATGCGTGAAATCATCACCTTCATATACAAATTCTCCAGGACATGGAAAGCATTGTAGCAAAGGCAATAATGATGTTGAGATCAAAACACCACATAGTGATATATAAGGTCTTGATAGAATCCACCACCAGCGATAGGATGGACAAAGCGCTTCATTGAGCATAGAACATAATATTAACAACTTTGAAAGTGTAGTCAAGATGATACTTAACTTATGCGCATAAATGAAAAATGCAAATTACAAAGTGTATGCGTGAATAATATCACGATACCTCAATAGGTGTGGAGGCAAAAAACCATCTCGAGGACCATTCAAGCGGATCACTAATTGCACCCAAGGTCTCTAGTTTAGGCCTTGAGAGACCACGATTATTTGTGAAGGTTTATAACAACAATTAAGGAGCAACCTTTGAAGTGAAGGGCATCTTCGATGATGAGCTCTGTCCTTCAAAATGAATTCCAATGCTTACAAGGTGAGGCGACTTTATTTTGATACAAGGGATATGGATTTCTATTCCAAAACAAGCACAAAACGGCTGTAGTGCGGGGCAGCTAGAGTGGATGATCTTTGTGAAGTGAAACCAGCAGCGGATCAACCAACACAAGCGCAAGTTTTTCAACCTTGGTAGTAGAAGCATTTGTACCGGATAATGCGCTACATGGCAGGGTCAAGGTGGCGGTGTGGAGAGAGGAGGAAAACCATGAGATGAGCATCGGTGGTGAGGAGCACGCAGATGCAGCTCTTGGTGAAACCTATCGTTATAATGGTAGAACTCAAGGCTGCTTTGGAGTTTATTGAATTGATGGGATGTCGGGCGGTGACCACCGTGCAGAGGTATGTCTAGCGGTAGCATGTCGGGATGCAGAATCGTTGAGCGGAGCCCGTGGGAGGAGATGATGGCTCGGGAGTTGAGAATCATCATCGATAGATGGTAGCGACGATCAAGATTAAGAGGTGCGGTCCGCATGAGTGCGCCACCGAGATCACGAGGACTTGTGTGCGGCAGCCATCCTAGAGTGGGGAGAAGGAGATGATCTCCCCAAAGGATTCCGTCCGGAGATCGCTGATCACGATCCACCGGAGATTCTCTGGTTCCTCGGGTCCGGTAACACGGCCGCCTGATCGGTCGAAGATCTACATCCGTGGCGGCTGGTGAGCCTCGTCGTGTTCATACCAATCTGAAGAAAAAATGGCATAACATGTAGGAAATTTGAAATCAATTCCCAAGATCGGGAAGAAAAAAGGCACAAACATATATGTAGGTGACTAACGGTTTTCCGTCAGTCGCGATTGTTGCGAAGTTGCTATTGAACTCCGGCTCGGTGAGAACGGCAGCGGCACCGGCAATTCAAGGTCGTCTTTGCTGCCCGCGAGACCTGCGTCGTGATGTGGAAACCTCGATGGCCAACAATGGCGCGTTGTGCGGGTGGTTCAACCAGCCCGGTCGCCGCTCCCTCCGATGGTGCGCTTGGCGGCATCATCGTCATACACTCCGGAGTCGAGATGTCGGTGACCACTATGGACGGTGCGTCTTCCTATTATGGGCGGCTCGGGCGCGCAATTATCGTACCCGGTGGGGCGAGTCGGGCTACGGTCAAAGTTGTCTCGCCTCCGGTGAGCTTCTTGGCGGGGCGTCGCCATTCCTACCATCATTTCACACAGCTACTCGCGTGCCTCCCGTCGATACACACACTGCGCATGCCTCTCGGTATGCTGTAGCGGCGGATTGCTCACATCGCCCCATCAACTCACGCTTGCTCGCACAACACAAGTGGCGTGTGGCATACGTATATTTTTTGGTTTTATTTTACGCCGCTTTCTTGCTTCTTTTGAACGTTTGTGTTGAAGAGATGCACAAATCCTGCACTGAACATCTCACACGCTTGCCGGTGAACCTGCGCACCGGATTACTAGAATTTAAAAACTAGGCATCGAAATGTTTTGCCGGCAATCAACAGTGCCCTGGTGCTTGAAATTCATTCTCATTTCTTGCATGGGACCTAAGCATGCACATAAGGACACATATTTGATTTTTCAACCAATTTATAGTCACTGGAGCATGTGCACGTAGTTCAAATTTGAATTATGCACATAAATGCATTGAAAACTCGGTTAATGCATAAAAATGTCGAAGCAGAACCCGAAAAATCACAAAAATAGACACAACACTCCTGTTGTTCTATGTTGACCACGAGAAAAAAAATTTGAAAGCAATAAGAGGCAATGGATATCGTTTCATCCCCAAAGGTGGGGCGTTCCTACCAAAAACCATCATGCTTGTTGTGAGAAGCTCCGGTTTGTGAGAAGCATATACCCAAACCTGCCCCAAATGGGACAAAATTTGTACCACGACATGTTGATGCCGCTCCATGATAGCATGACAAGTTTCATGAATTTCAAACGAGTATTGGATTTACTAGAATTTAAAAACCAGGCCTCTCAATGTTTTGCCGGCAATCAGCGGTGCCACAGTGTTTGAAATTCATTCCCATTTCTTGCATGGGACCTAAGCATGCACCCAAGGACACTGATTTGATTTTCAACCAATTTATATGCCTTTGGAGCATGCATGTAGTTCAAATTTGAATTATGCACATAAATGCATTCAAAACTTCAGTTAATGCATAAAAATGTCCAAAGCAGAACCCCGAAAAATCACAAAAGTTCACACAACACTCCTGTTGTTCTATGTTGACACGAGAAAAAAACTTGAAAGCAATAAGAGGCAATGGATATCATTTCGTCCCCAAATGTGGGATGTTCCCTACCGAAAACCATCATGCTTGTTGTGAGAAGCTCGGTTTGTGAGAAGCATATACCCGAACCTGCCTCAAATGGGACAAAATTTATACCACGACATGTTGATGCCGCTCCATGATAGCATGCCAAGTTTCATGAATTTCAGACGAGTTTTGGATTTAATAGAATTTAAAAACCAGGCATCTGAATGTTTTCTTAGGCAATCAACGGTGCCACAGTGTTTGAAATTCATTCCCATTTCTTGCATGGGACCTAAGCATGCACCCAAGGATCTGATTTGATTTTCAACCAATTTATATGCCTTTGGAGCATCGCATGTAGTTCAAATTTGAATTATGCACATAAATGCATTGAAAACACACTTAATGCATAAAAATGTCCAAAGCAGACGAAAAATCACAAAAGTTCACACAACACTCTTGTTGTTCTATGTTGACACGAGAAAAAAACTTGAAAGCAATAAGAGGCAATGGATATCATTTCGTCCCCAAATGTGGGACGTTCCCTACTGAAAACCATCATGCTTGTTGTGAGAAGCTCTGGTTTGTGAGAAGCATATACCCAAACCTACCCCAAATGGGACAAAATTTGTACCACGGCATGTTGATGCCGCTCCATGATAGCATGCCAAGTTTCATGAATTTGAATGAGTTTTGGATTTAATAGAATTTAAAAACCAGGCATCTCATTGTTTTGCCGGCAATCAACGGTGCCCTGGTATTTGACATTCATTCCCATTTCTTGCATGGGACCTAAGCATGCACCCAAGGACAAAGATTTGATTTTTCAACCAATTTATATGCACTGGAGCATGTGCATGTAGTTCAAATTTGAATTATGCACATAAATGCATTAAAAAGTCACTTAATGCATAAAAATGTCCAAACGAACCCCGAATTATTCCAATTCTTTTAGGATCACTGCAGATAAAAGGTCTAGCAATTCACACACCGTCCATGGCCGCTGTGACCCATTATGTAATTCAAATCAAGACGAAAAATCAAGTACATCCCACACAATTTTTTATAACCAACCATGTGAGATGCAGCACAAAGTATCTTTGGACCGTGTCTGATGACACTTCGCGCACCAGTTTTTTGGCTGAAGCGATTCCAAATTTTCGGCTTCCATAGAAATATCTACCTCCCCGCCCCCTCCCCCTAACCAAAAGCCACATTCCCCCGCTTTCCACCTTCCTTTCCAAGTTGAAACCTTCACTCCTTGCTTGCGGCCTTGCCGCCTCCCTACTTGGCTGACCCTCCTTCTGTTGCTCGGCCTCGCCTATCCAGGCAGGTAATCCACACCTGACTCCCATCCTCCTCCTACTTCCACATCCCACATGCCCCGACCGCCGGTGTGAGCACGACACCTTCCACCCAAATCACCGACCCCTACACCAAATAAGCGTCGGCCTAAGCCATGGTGCCGCTTGATATAGCCGAGGACCTCAAGGAGCATTTGGCAGCGGAGAAGCAAATCGCGGCCGCCTGGCGTGGATGAGGTCATAATGGCTGCCAGTCGTGCGAACCCCAGATCTTGGAGGAGCACCTGCGCCGTCGAGGCCACCGTTGGCGCCTCGGCGTTAAGCGGCATGCAGCAGCAGTTGGCTGCTTTAAACAACAGTTCATGGCGTTTTCTCGAGGCCACCGTCGGTGCCTTCGGCGAAGACTATGAGGTGTTTTCTCGGCGTGCACATGCTTACCTCATCTCGAGAGCCCGTGAGGTTGGTGCGGAGGCGGCTCGGGCAACTCACCACTACAGCGAGGGCACCCACGATGCGGAGGCCTCGCCCTCTTCCATGTCCAAGGAGCCAATGCGTCATTGATATCTTACGACAATGAGGTAGCTTGTCTTATTAGCTCACTATAAGGACCAATGTTCGGTTTGCTAGCTACTACCTTTCCTTAACAAATTCTAGTGAATAGTGCTATCTACTTTCACCATGCAATCTTCTGCTATAGTGTATATGTTCTATATGTGTGCAATGTGGTGTTTAATTAACTGCTTGGTTCAATTCTGCAAATGTGATGTTCAATTCTTTAGGGTGCAATATTATCAAGTTGTTAAGCATGCTTGGTTTGGTTAAGCTATGCGATCTTCTATTAGGAGTATGTTATATTGTTCAATTGGTGTTTAGTTAGCTGCTTGGTTCATTTGTTTGTGGATTGGTTCACTTGTTGTGGTGTTTAGTTAACTGCTTGGTTCAATTCTGCAATGCGATGTTAAATTGTTGTGGCTACATAATATTATTGTATAACATGTGAGGAATAAATCTAATTTTGATCAAATAAATAAATGAGAAACAAATATAATTGCTATATGCAAGTTGTTAAGCATGCTTGGTTTGGTTAACTGTCAGATCTTCTATTAGGATTATGTTATATTGTGCAATGTGGTGCTCTGTTAACGTTTGGTTCATTTGTTGTGGTGTTTAGTTAACTGCATGGTTCAATTCTGCAATCACGATGTTCAATTGTTGTGGCTGCATTCTCTTATTGTATCTTGCTACCTCTTTAGCCTTGTGTTGGTTTTCCCTTGAAGAGGAAAGGGTGATCTGACAAAAGTAAGCGTAAGTATTTCCCTCGGTTTTTGAGAACCAAGGTATCGATCGGATAGGAGGCCACACACGAGTCCCTCGCACTTACACAAATAAATAAATCCTCGCATAACCAACGCGATAAGGGTTGTCAATCCCTACTACGGTCACTTAGGAGAGTGAGATCTGATAGATATGATAAGATAATATTTTTGGTATTTTTATGATAAAGATGCAAACTAAAGAAGGCAAAATAAAAATAGCGCTAGAAATAACTTGTTGTAGGGAGATTAATATGATGGAAAATAGACCCGGGGGCCATAGGTTTCACTAGTGGCTTCTATCAAGAGCATAAGTATTACGGTTGGGTGAACAAATTACTTGTTGAGCAATTGATAGAAATTGAGCACGATTATGAGAATATCTAGGTATGATCATGTATATAGGCATCACGTCGAGACAAGTAAACCGACTCCTACTGCATCTACTACTATTACTCCACACATCGACAGCTATCCGGCATGCATCTAGAGTATTAAGTTCATAAGAATGAGTAGCGCTTTAAGCAAGATGACATGATGTAGAGGATAAATTCATGCAATATGATATAAACCCCATCTTGTTATCCTCGATGGCAACAATACAATCGTGCCTTGCTGCCCCTACTATCCTTGGGAAAGGACACCACAATATTGAACCCAAAGCTAAGCACTTCTCCCATTGCAAGAAAGATCAATCTAGTAGGCCAAACCAAGCTGATAATTCGAAGAGACTTGCAAAGATAACCAATCATACATAAAATAATTCAGAGAAGATTCAAATATTGTTCATAGATAAACTTGATCATAAACCCACATTTCATCAGTCTCAACAAACACACCACAAAAGAAGATTACATCGAATATATCTCCACGAGAGAGGGGGAGAACATTGCATTGAGATCAAAAAAGAGAGAAGAAGCCATCTAGCTAATAACTATGGACCTGAAGGTCTGAGGTAAACTACTCACACATCATCGGAGGAGGCTATAGTTTTGATGTGAAGCCCCCAAGATCGATGCCCCCTCTGGCGAGCTCGAACAGGCCCCAAATGGGATCTCATGGAGTGCAGGAAGGTTGCAGCGGTGGAATTAGGTTTTGGCTCCGTGTCACGGTATTTTGAAGTGCGTAGGTATATATAGGAGGAAGAATGCGTCGGTGGAGCAACAGGGGGCCCACGAGGGTGGAGGAGTGCGCCTCGGGGGGTGGCGCGCCCCTACCTCGTGCCCTCCTGGTTGATGTCTTGGCGTAGGGTCCAAGTCTGAGAGGATCACATTAGATTAGAAAATCACGTTCAGAAGGTTTCATTCCGTTTGGACTCTGTTTGATATTATTTTTTTGTGAAACTCTGAAATAGGCAAAAAAATAGCAATTTTGGGTTGGGCCTTCAGTTAATAGGTTAGTCCCAAAAATAATATAAAATTCTATAATAAAGCCCAATAATGTCCAAAACAGAATATAATATAGCATGGAGCAATCAAAATTATAGATACGTTGGAGGCGTATCAAGCATCTAAGCTTAATTCCTGCTCGTCCTCGAGTAGGTAAGTGATAAAGACAGAATTTTTTATGTGGAATGCTACTTGGCATAATTTCAATGTAATTCTTCTTAATTGTGGTACTAATATTCAGATCCGAAAGATTCAAGACAAAAGTTTAATATTGACATAAAAATAATAATACTTCAGGCACACTAACTAAGCAATTATGTCTTCACAAAATAACATGGCCAAAGGAAGTTATCCCTACAAAATCATATAGTCTGGCTATGCTCTATCTTCACCACAAAATATTTAAATCATGCACAACCCGATGACAAGCCAAGCAATTGTTTCATACTTTTAGTGTTCTCAATTTTTTTTTCAATCTTCACACAATACATGGCGTGAGCCATGGACATAGCATTATATATGGAATGGAATGGTGGTTGTGGAGAAGACAAAAAAGGATAAGATAGTCTCACATCAACTAGGCGTATCAACGGGCTATGGAGATGCCCATCAATAGATATCAATGTGAGTGAGTAGGGATTGCCATTACAGCGGATGCACTAGAGCTATAAGTATATGAAAGCTCAACAAAAGAAACTAAGTTGGTGTGCATCCAACAAGCTTGCTCCACGAAGACCTAGGGCAATTTGAGGAATCCCATCATTGGATAATACAAGCCAAGTTCTATAATGAAAAATTCCCACTAGTATATGAAAGAGATATCATAGGAGACTCTCTATCAAGAAGATAATGGTGCTACTTTGAAGCACAAGTGTGATAAAGGATAGTAACATTGTCCCTTCTCTCTTTTCATCTCATTTTTTATTTGGGCCTTTTCTTCTCTTTTTTATGGCCTCTTTTTTATTTCTTTTTTTATTTAAATAGGAGTCTCATCCCGACTTGTGGGGGAATGATAGTCACCATCATCCTTTCCTCACTTGGGACAATGCTCTAAAAATGATGATCATCACACTTTTATTTACTTACAACTCAAAATTACAACTCAATACTTAGAACAAAATATGACTCTATGTGAATGCCTCCGTGATGTGCGGGATATGCAATGAATCAAGAGTGACATGTCTGAAAAGAATTATGAGCGGTGGCTTTGCCACAAATACAATGTCAACTACATGATCATGTGAAGCAATATGACAATGATGGGCGTGTCATATTAAGCGAAGCGGTGGTAAGTTGCATGGCAATATATCTCGGAATGGCTATGGAAATGCCATGATAGGTAGGTATGGTGGCTGTTTTGAGGAAGGTATATGGTAGGTGTATGATGAATTGAAAAGGTCGTGGTATTAGAGAGGCTAGCAATGGTGGAAGAAAAGAAAAGTGCATTATAATCCATGGAGTCAACATTAGTCATAAAGAACTCATATACTTATTCCAAAAATCTACAAGTTATCAAAGCAAAGTATTACGGCGCATGCTCCTAGGGGATAGATTGGTAGGAAAAGACCATCGCTCGTCCCGACCCGTCACTCATAAGGAAGACAATCAATAAATAAATCATGCTCCGACTTCATCACATAACGGTTCACCATACGTGCATGCTACGGGAATCACAAACTTTAACACAAGTATTTCTCAAATTCAAAACTACTCAACTAGCATGACTCTAATATCACCATCTTCATATCTCAAAATAATTATCAACCATCAAACTTCTCATAGTATTCAACACACTCATAAGAATTTTTTCTCTTTTTTTTAATCTTGAATGCCTATCATTGTCAAAGAAAACTACCATGCTGTTTTGTAGGACTCTCAAAATAATCTAAGTGAAGCATGAGAGAACAATAGTTTCTATAAACAAATCCACCACCGTGCTCTAAAAGATATAAGTGAAGCACTAGAGCAAAAACTATATAACTCAAAAGATATAAGTGAAGCACATAGAGTATTCTAATAATTTCCGAATCAAGTGTGTCTCTCTAAAAGGTGTGTACAGCAAAAGATGATTGTGGAAAACTGACAAATAAAGACTCAAATAATACAAGGCGCTCCAAGCAAAACACATATCATGTGGTGAATAAAAATATAGCTCCAAGTAAAATTACCGATGGAAGTAGGCGAAAGAGGGGATGCCTTCAGGGCATCCCCAAGCTTTAACTTTGGTGTCCTTAGATTATCTTGGGGTGACTAGGGAATCCCCAAGCTTAGGCTCTTGCCACTCCTTGTTCCATAATCCATTAAATCTTTTACCCAAAACTTGAAAACTTCACAACACAAAACTTAACAGAAAATCTCGTGAGCTCCGTTAGCGAAAGAAAACAAAACACCACTTCAAGGTACTGTAATGAACTCATTATTTATTAATTTTGGTGTTAAACCTACTGTATTCCAACTTATCTATGGTTTATAAACTATTTTATTAGCCATACATTCATCAAAATAAGCAAACAACACACGAAAAACAGAATCTGTCAAAAACAGAACAGTCTGTAGTAATCTGTAACTAACGCAAACTTCTGGAACTCCAAAAATTCAGCAAAAATAGGAAGACCTAGACAATTTTTTTATTGATCAGCAGAAATTGGAATCAATATTTTATCACGTTCTGGTGATTTTTAACAATTATTTTCGTGAACAGAAAGTTTCTGCAATTTTCAGCAAGATCAAATAACTATCATCCAAGAAAGATCCTATTGGTTTAACTTGGCACAAACACTAATAAAAACATAAAAACACAACTAACCATTGGCTAGATCAAATATTTATTCCTAAACAGAAGCAAAAAACTAAAAATAAAATTGGGTTTGCCTCCCAACAAAGCGCTATCATTTAACGCCCTAGCTAGGCATTGATAATTTTAATGATGCACACATGAAAGACAAAAATTGAGCGCAAAGATAGCATCATAAAACACGTGACAAATACATATAAGTTTAACATACTTCCTATGCATAGGCATATTATAGGCAAACAAATTATCATAGCAACCAAAAACTAGCATATGCAAGGAAGCGGAAAGAAACAATAGCAATCTCAACATGGCGAGAGGTAATTTAGTACGATAAAAGTTTCTACAACCATATTTTCCTCTCTCATAATAATTACATGTATGATCATAGGCAAATTCAATAAAATAGCTATCACATAAAATATTCTCAACACAATCTACATGCATGCAAAGTTGACACTCTTCCAAGATAGTGGGATTAACATTAACTAAAGTCATGACCTCTCCAAACACACTTTTATCAAAATTTCATAAGATTGAATATTCTCCAAATATGTGGGATCTAAAGTTGACACTCTTCCAAAACCACTTTCAATATTATTGCAAACAATATTGTCAATCTCATATTCATCATGGGGATTAAATAAATTTTCAAGATCATAAGAAAAAGCACCCCAATCATGATCATTGCAACAAATTGTGGACATAGCAAAACTAGCATCCCCAAGCTTAGGGTTTTGCATATTATTAGCACAATTGACATCAAGAGAATTTATAGTAAAATCATTGCAATCATGCTTTTTTATCGAAGAAACTATCAAGTATTGGTGCAATAGTAGCGATCTCATGTTTAACATACGGAACTATAGCAAATTCATCTTCATAAATATTGGCATCATGGCCACAAGGATAGCAAGCATCATGTTCATCAAGGGATATTTCAATCAAATCATCGGAATCATCATTATCTATAAATTCATGTATATCATTATTTTCTTCCAAAGCAGCGGTCATTCTTTCAATAAATTCTTGGACATAGACATTATGAGCAAAGTTTTCATTGCAATATTTAAGTATGAAGGAATTTTCCAGATTTGTTGAGAGTAAACTCATACTTTTCAATCAAAGAAGCAACTTCATGAGCACCCTAAAACTACAAATTCTTCAATTTGTTCGATAACATAGTAACTATAAACACCCTTTACATAAGAAGATAAGATTTCATTATCATTGAACTCACATAGGTAGGGAAGGTCTTTTTTAGGGTTCTTAGAGCAACAAGTAAAATCACAAAATTCACAAAGATTCCAAGCATAGCATAGCAATTTGTTTATTTGATTCCATAAGAGTTTCTCTTTTTAGGACAAGCGGTGGCCTTTAAAATGAGCATGCTCATCTAAAGATTTCCCATCAACTAGGCCAGTTGGGGTTTCAACCTGGCGCATAAGGATCAAGATGATCCAAGTAGAACACTTTAAGTGGATCCATATCAATAGATTTCTAGCAAGCAAAGATGCAAGCAAATAGAAGGCCGCATTGGAAACACAAAAAAAGGCATACGGGAAGAAAGGCGAATAAGGCAGCAAAGGGTGAAGTGGGGAGAGAGGAAAACAAGAGGCAAATGGAAAATAATGTAATGCAGGAGATAAGGGTTTGTGATGGGTACTTGGTATGTTGACTTTGCGTAGAATCCCGACAACGGCGCGAGAAATAGCTCGTTGGCGGAAATCAAATCTTGACCTGACTTGGCGCGAATCTCCCGACAGCGGCGCCGGAAATCCTTCTTGCTACCTCTTGAGCACGCGTTGGTTTTCCTTGAAGAGGAAAGGGTGATGCAACAAAGTAGCGTAAAAGTATTTCCCTCGGTTTTTGAGAACCAAGGTATCAATCCGATAGGAGGCCACGCATACGAGTCCCTCGCACCTACACAAACAAATAAATCCTCGCAACCAGCGATAAGGGGTTGTAAATCCCTACCACAGTCACTTCTGAGTGAGATCTGATAGATATGATAAGATAATATTTTTGCTATTTTTTATGATAAAGATGCAAAGTAAAGAAAGCAAAATAAAAAGCGGCACTAGAAATAACTTGTTGTAGGCAGATTAATATGATGGAAAATAGACTAGGGGCCATAGAGTTTCACTAGTGGCTTCTCTCAAGAGCATAAGTATTACGGTGGGTGAACAAACTCTTGTTGAAGCAATTGACAGAATTGAGCATAGTTATGATAATATCTAGGTATGATCATGTATATAGGCATCACGTCCAAGAGACAAGCGGTGACTCTGCACTGCATCTACTACTATTACTCCACACATCGTAGCTATCCGGCATGCATCTAGAGTATTAAGTTCATAAGAGCAGTAACACTTTAAGCAAGATGACATGATGTAGAGGGATAAATTCATGCAATATGATATAAACCCCATCTTGTTATCCTCGATGGCAACAATACAATATGTGCCTTGCTGCCCCTCATCCTTTGGAAAGGACACATAAGATTGAACCCAAAGCTAAGCACTTCTCCCATTGCAAGAAAGATCAATCTAGTAGGCCAAACCAAACCGATAATTGAAGAGACTTGCAAAGATAACCAATCATACTTAAAAGAATTGAGAGAAGATTCAAATATTGTTCATAGATAAACTTGATCATAAACCCACAATTCATCGGTCTCCAACAAACACACATAAAGAAGATTACATCGAATAGATCTCCACGAGAGAGGGGAGAACATTGTATTGAGATCCAAAAGAGAGAAGCCATCTAGCTAATAACTATGGACCGAAGGTCTGAGGTAAACTACTCACACATCATCGCCGGAGGCTATAGTGTTGGTGTGAAGCCCTCTATGATCGATGCCCCCTCCGTGAACTCGGAACAAGCCCAAGATGGGATCTCACGGAGTGCAGAAGGCTGCGGCGGTGGAATTAGGTTTTGGTTCCGTGTCACATGGTAGTTTGAAGTGCGTGGGTATATATAGGAGGAAGAATGCGTCGGTGGAGCAGCAGGGGGCCACGAGGGTGGAGGCAGCGCTTTGAGGGGGTAGGCGCACCCCCCTACCTCACGCCCTCCTGGTTGATGTCTTGACGAAGGGTCCAAGTCCTCTGGATCACGTTAGTTCCAAAATCACGTTAGAAGGTTTCATTCCATTTGGACTCCGTTTGATATTCTTTTTCTGCGAAACTCTTAAATAGGCAAAAACATCAATTCTAGGTTGGGCCTCCGGTTAATAGGTTGGTCCCAAAAATAATATAAAAGTGTATAATAAAGCCCAATAATGTCCAAAACAGAATATAATATCGCATGGAGCAATCAAAAATTATAGATATGTTGGAGACGTATCATATACCATGTGAGGAATAAATCAAATTTGGCTGTACTAAATACATGAGAAACAAATACAATTTCTATATTTCCAAGTTGTTAAGCATGCTTGGTTTGGTTAAATGTACGATCTTCTATTAGGAGTATGTTATATTGTGCAATGTGGTGCTTTCGATTAACGTTTGGTTCATTTGTTGTAATTATTCGGGTTATTTGTTTGGTTCAATTACGCAATCACGATGTTCAATTGTTTGTGGATGCATTACATTATTGTATAGCATGTGAGGAATAAATTGAATTTGGTTGCACTTAATACATGAGAAACATATACAAGTGCTATATTTCCTAGTTCCTAATCATGCTGGTTTGGATAAATGGGTTTTCCATGTGGCTTGAATTAATCGATGAATACGCAATGTAGCTTATTTATCATCAACATATTTCTTGATAGCATCACGAACCCTTACCTAACACGATGACTAACTACCTTATATGTGTTCTTTGGGAAACAATGGGAAGCACTCGCGTTTACAAGATGGTACTAACTATTATACCTTGCCTTTTTATATTCTTTTGCCCCATTTCCAATATAGAAGATATTTATGCACATCCTTGTTTTCAGGCTTCAGCGATGATTACCTCTCAAACCACCTTTGTGGTGGAGGCGAGAAAGTTTTCATACAACACCCACGGTTCAATATTGAAGTGTTCTGAAGAGAATTCGAGAAGGATGAATGATCGATCATCCACGAGCCTTTGGCCTAAAGTTGCAAAGACCTTCAACATGAATGAAGGCTCAATATTAGCCTTCCGCTTGAATGATTTTCCGGATGAGATGCATCTCTCTATGTACCGTCTATGATGCTAATTTGAAAGGTTCTAGATGTTGCATGTGAAACTTCTTGCTTTAGTGCGATTGTGTAATGGGGTAGCTGAGTGTTGAAGCTATATCATGTTGTACTACGATGTATTTCAATTATGAAATCACTGCTTCCTTAATATTGAAATGGAATATATTATGTGCTTAATATGAATGTCAATTAGATTAGTAAATGGATTATTAATAATAGGCCAATTAGCGCAATTAATTGGCCAATTAGCTTACTAATTGGGTTTTCCTATTGCAAATGGTTAATGAGAAAACACCGTGGGCGATGACCTAAAAGCGCTTTACCTGATTTCTAGGAATAAACCTTGTTGGATCAATGAACAATCACACCACGACATTCTCTTCAAAACTGTTTGTTATTCGCCACCTTGCATAAGCGTTTTCCTTGTAGTATTTGTGTGGGATGTATATCTGACATAAGCGTTTAGTGGTGGTGACTATGTGGGATGTACTTACGACCGAGAAATGATTTTGCCTATATAATTGTATTTTTAGCACTACTATATGTATTTACGTATTTGAGTGCTGCTTGATCGCCTACGACCTCATTTCTTGGCGTGTGTGCGGAGGGCATATCTAGCAGTTTTAAGGTGCGTGTGGGAAGGACCCCCTACATACACTCACTTGGCGGCGGTTCCAAATGTAAATCGTGGAAAGGGTAAAAATTTGTTTGTTTAGGACCGGCCAGCGTGGCGATGTATGAACAATAGTGCTAGTGATTTTAGTTGCAAAAAATTAGATAGTGCTAGTGATTTTTAGCTGCATCTTTTGACAAATCGCAGTGTTACAAGGTTGAAAACTGGCAATGTTACTAGATAAACAAATGTCAATCTTTCGGTTTGACAAATGGAAACATACCCAAAATAGCAGATATGCAAATCTTACCAAATTGTTTATGCATTGGTTGCACACGGGTCATAAAACAACCGTTTGCGTTGAAGGGATGTAGAAATCCTGCTCGGCACATTTTCCCTTGGCTTCCTGGGTAAGCTGTCGGTTTGCATCCGGGTGTTCTAACTAAAACGTTTTCGATGAGTGTTTTATATTTAAAAACCATTGATGTTTTTTCAAAAGAAAATGCGTTTGGAAAGTACGTACATTAAGAGAAAAAGCATAGTTTGTTCAAACCATATCTTTCATTCAGTCCTGCTGCGAATTTATATTCATATGATTGAGAATTCAAGATCTGATATTAAACCCCAAAAAACTATTTACGGCAGCGGCGGAGGCGGCGTGCCACGCCGTCGTTGTCG
This sequence comes from Aegilops bicornis, assembly GCA_021605145.1. Classification (NCBI taxonomy): domain Eukaryota; kingdom Viridiplantae; phylum Streptophyta; class Magnoliopsida; order Poales; family Poaceae; genus Aegilops; species Aegilops bicornis. The sequence continues at coordinate 516,944,735 of CM038675.1, forward strand.
TTGTAGTCCTCCGGAATACATTGTTGTTGAAGTCTTCAAGCAGCACAAAATGTTCTTCACTAGTAAATCAAACATCATGTCATCGTGCGATCGGCCCGAAGCGGCGGGAGGGGCAATGGCCCAGCGGCCCGAGAGGTAGCGTTCGGCGGCAGCGTCCCATCCGCTGGCGTGCCGCGAACCTGAGCGCGATGGGTGCGACCAAGCGCCACGGGGACAGCGCCATGGTGGGTGGAGGGCGCGCCAGGCTGCGAACGCAGGCGGCTGGCATGTACACGCGAGCTTCGCGGCGGTCCGCGGAGACCTCGTTGGCGCCCGCTGACTTCCAGCTCTGCGATAGTGCTCGGTGACCAGCCCGTCGATACTACGGGGATGGTCATTTGGCCTTGTAGCTGTGAGGGATGGGAGGCTGGACGGAAGCGGAGTGCGGCAACCACCGCGGCCGGCTCATTACAGGCCATGTCCATGAGGCCCCATTCCTCCTTATTTCTATCTCCTCGGCTGGAGTCAATTTCGCAAACTTGAAGACTAGTGACATATGATCATTACTGCGCCATGGCGTTGGTGGAAATGCTGCGGGAGGGAGGAATGGGAGGCGAATGACGATGGGCCGCCCGTATTAAACAATGACTCGAGCGCCATTAATGGAGAGGAAGGAAGGCGGCCATGGAAGTCAAAGGATCGCTTGATGAACTGCGCATGGCGTATACTTCGCCATACGCTTCCGGTGAGCCTACAGCGTATAGCTTCATACGCTTCTCGGTGAACTGCGCATTGGAGGACAACACCGCCTCTCGGTCGGCTTGCACACGGACTGCCTTCGCGCCGCCTCCCGTTCGATCAAGGTCAGCAGCAGGTCCGCATGACACCTCCTCTGACCATTAAAACCAAGACACATGGCGTCACGTGAATGGTTAACGAGCATACGGTTTGAATTCTACAAATGTTTGAGATATTAAAGTGGCAGTTATTTTTTCAAAATGCCTTTGCTGGCTGTCATTATTCGACTGCTCCTTACCTCAAAATGGACATGAAAAATGCCACAGCATGTCAGGTGCCATTCCATGATAGCATGCCAAGTTTCATGAATTGAACGAGGTTTGGATCTACTAGAATTTAAAACTAGGCATCTCAATGTTTCTTAGGCAATCAAAGGGTGCCACAGTGTTTAAAATTCATTCTCATTTCTTGCATGGGACCAAAGCATGCACCCAAGGACACATATTTGATTTTTCAACCAATTTATACCTTTGCACTGGAGCATGTGCATGTAGTTCAAATTTGAATTATGCACATAAATGCATTGCAAACTCGATTAATGCATAAAAATGTCCAAAGCGAACCTGAGAAAAATCCCAAAAATTGACACAACACTCCTGTTGTTATATGTTGACACGAGAAAATATTTGTAATCAATAAGAGGCAATGGATATCGTTTCGTTCCCAAAGGTGGGACGTTCCCTACCGAAACCATCATGCCTATTGTGAGAAGCTCTAGTTTGTGAGAAGCGTATGCAGAACCTGCCCCGAATGGGACAAATTTTTTACCACGGCATGTTGATGACGCTCCATGATAGCATGCCAAGTTTCATGAATTTCAGACGAGTTTTGGATTTACTAGAAATTAAAAACTAGGCATCTCAACGTTTTGCCAGCAATCAACAGTGCCTTGGTGTTTGAATTTCATTCCCATCTCTTGCATGGGACCTAGAAATTTAGCCAAGGACACACATGTGATTTTTCAACCAACTTTAGTGCATTGGAGCATGTGCTTGTAGTTCAAATTTGAATTATGCACATACAATGCCTAGAAAATCCGATTAATGCATAAAATGTCCAAGCAGACGAGAAAATCACAAAAATTGACACAAGACTCCTGTTGTTCTATGTTGACACTAGAAAAATTTTAAAAGCAATAAGAGGCAATGGATATCGTTTAGGTCCCCAAAGGTGGGGCGTTCCCTATCGAAACAATCATGCTTGTTGTCCAGGAAGATACGGTTTGTGAGAAGCTTATACAGAACACCTGCCCCAAATGGGGCGATTTTTACTACGGCATGTTGATGCAGCTCCATGATAACATGCCAAGTTTCATGAATTTTAGGCCGAGTTTGGATTTACTAGAATTTAAAACCAGGCATCTCAACGTTTTTCCGGCATCCAACGGTCCACGGTGGTTGAATTTCATTCCCATCTCTTGCATTGGACCTGAAATTCACAAGGACACACATGTGATTTTTCAACCAACTTTGGTGCATTGGAGCATGTGCTTGTAGTTCAAATTTGAAATATGCATAAAATGCCTAGAAAACCCAGTTAGTGTATAAAAAAGGCCAAGCAGACCCGAAAAATTCCAAGATTAAACACAACCTCCTGTTGTTCTATGTTGACACTAAATTTTTTGAAAGAAATAAGAGGCAGATGATAAATCTGTCCCCAAGGTGGTACGTTCCTCGAAACCATCATGCTCTGGTTTGTGAGAAGCTTATACCCAAGCCTGTCCCGAATGGGACAAAATTTTCACCACGGCATGTTGATGTCGCTCCATGATAGCATGCCAAGTTTCATGAATTTCAGACGAGTTTTGGATTTACCAGAATTTAAAAACTAGGTATCTCAACGTTTTCTGAAGCAATCAGCTTGGTGCCACAGTGTTTGAAATTCATTCCGTCTCTTGCATGGGACCTAATCATGCACCCAAGGACATACATATGATTTTTCAACCCAATTTATATGTCTTGGAGCATGTGCATGTAGTTCAAATTTGAATTATGCACATAAAATGCCTAGAAAGCTTCGGTTAATGCATAAAATGTCCAAAGCGAACGAAAAATCCCAAAAATTGAAAAAACACTCCTTTTGTTCTATGTTGACACGAGAAATTTTAGAAAGCAATAAGAGGCAATGGATATGGTTTAGGTCCCCAAAGGTGGGACGTCGTTCTCTAGAAACCATCCAGGACTTGTTGTGAGAAGCATATACCAAACCTGCCCCAAATGGGACAACTTTTTACTGCAGCATGTTTATGCTGCTCCATGATAACATGCCAAGTTTCATGAATTTGGGGCGAGTTTTGGATTTATTAGAATTTAAAAACGAGGCATCTCAATGTTTTGCAGGCGATCAACGGTGCCACAGTGTTTGAAATTCATTCCTATTTCTTGCATGGGACCTAAGCATGCACCCAAGGACCTGATTTGAATTTTCAACCAATTTATATGCACTAGAGCATGTGCATGTAGTTCAAATTTGAATTATGCACATAAATGCATTGAAAAGCTTCAGTTATGCATAAAATGTCCAAAGCAGACGAAAAATCCAAAAATTGACTAACCTCCTGTTATTCTATGTTGACACGAGAAAAGAATTTTGAAAGCAATAAGAGGCAATGGATGTCGTTTAGATCCCAAAAGGTGGGCGTTCCCTACTAAAAACCATCATGCTGTTGTGAAGGAAGCTCACGGTTTGTGAAAGCGTATGCGAACCTGCCCCCAAAAATGGGATAATTTTTTACCACGGCATGTTGATGACGGCTCCATGATAACTTGCCAAGTTTCATGAATTTCCAGAACGAGTTTTGGATTTACTAGAATTTAAAAACAGGGCATCTCAACATTTTGTTAAAGCGGCAATCAACGATGCCTTGGTGTTTGAATTTCATTCCCATCTCTTGCATGGGACCTAGAAATTTACCCAAGGACACACATGTGATTTTCAACCAACTTTAGGGCATTGGAGCATGTGCTTGTAGTTCAAATTTGAATTATGCGTGCGATAAAATGCCTAGAAAACTGATTAATGTATAAAAAAGGCCAGCGAACCCCAAAAATTCCAAGATTAAACACAACCTCCTTTGTTCTATGTTGACACTAGAAATTTTTTGAAAGCAATAAGAAGCCCGGCGGATATTGTCCCGAGTCCCCAAAGGTGGTATATTTCCCCTATAAGAAACCATCATGCTTGTTGTGCAAAGAAGCTCACGGTTTGTTTTGTGAAGCTTATACCCAACACACTTTGCCACAAATGGGACAAAATTTTCACCATAGCATGTTGATCTTGCTCCATGATAACATGCCAAGTTTCATGAATTTTAGGCGAGTTTTGGATTTACTAAGAATTTAAAAACCCAGGTATCTCAATGTTTTGCGGCAATCAACGATCTTGCCCTGGTGTTTTGAAATTCATTCCCATCTCTTTCATTGGGACCTAGAAATTCACCCAAGCGACACACATGTGATTTTAGCAACCAACTTTGGTGCATTAGAGCATGTGCTTGTAGTTCAAATTTGAATTATGCAAATAAAATGCTGCTTGAAAACCAGTTAATGTATAAAAAGGCCAAACAAACCAGAAAAATTCATTCCCATTTCTTGCATGGGACCTAAGCATGCATTGAAGGACAAATTTGATTTTCAGCAATTTGTATCTGCCAGGAGACATGTGCATGTAGTTTCATTTTGAATTGTGCACGATGAAATGGCTAGAAACCAGGTTTATTGTATAAAATGTCCCAAGCAGACCCTAAGTAATTCCAATTCTTTTCATGACACACATATAGTTGCATGTTC